>CM049866.1:22243884-22867217 GCA_027474115.1 Schizopygopsis malacanthus
GTCCTTTAAGCAATGGTCGCAGTCTAACTTTTGAAAACCTACAGTTGGACATTTGAGGAAGTTTCACTGAAGTCTCAGAATGGTAAGTACACTAGGAAGCCTGCGCCGTTTCTTAGTTAAACGTTTATTTGTTCAAGGCCTGCTGAGATGATGTGTGTGTTCAAACAAACATTGTTACATATGAAGTAGTATGACATTAAAGATGATTAACCAACACATCAAACTCAATAAGTCAGTGTTTTATACTGGTAAACAGAATATGACGACTTCATCTAGATCTTTGGACTCATCTGAATATGATTGTCAGGAAGTTCATGGTGGACATATGAGGGAAATGGTGACAAGATGGCACAGAAAAAGCCAAAATTATATCAAATTATACTGCCTTATTTTACTGGCAGTACGATACAGTATCATGCTGATTTGGTACTGTCAGGTTTGAATCTGATGTAATTAATATTTCATCTATCTATCTATCTATCTATCTATCTATCTATCTATCTATCTATCTATCTATCTATCTATCTATCTATCTATCTTTATCTGTTTCTCTTCCTGTTGTTGTCTCTCTTTCTGTTTCTCTTGTTAAACTAACATTGAAAGTAAATATGAAAGAAGGTTATGTATATATATAATGATCAAAACACGTTGAGATTGTCTATATCATTACAGTGATCTAACTATCCATTGATATAACTGCTCAAAATGGAAAAGTATCTAAAAGTAAAATTAAAAAAGTAACTGTTGCATTACTATTAATGTACACCAATTACCATGAACATGAACCAACTGGACACAGTTTTCTATGGATGTAATATTTAATCAGTCGTTACTGGTTTTCAGACCATTTGCATACCTTACTGTATGTACGCAGGCCTTTTAATGAAAACCCAATATATACTGTTTATAAACAGGGCTTGACATGAAGTCTTTTGCTCAGCAGCCACTGTGTCTAGTGGTTTTCCAACATTACTAGCCACTCAAGTATTTTCACTGGCCACGATTTTGTTGTTGTGAAAATATGTTTTATATGACTAATGTTACATACTAAAATTCATTTAATTTTCAATTTAATGTTTTTGCTTAATTAAAGAGGATTTTTCTCTTACTGTATTAAATCCATGCGTCATCTTTCATATCACGGGCCTCATTTATAAAATGTTGCACAGAAACCATCCTAAATGTGATCTTACGATCATTTCTCAGATATGCGCGCGCAATGAGCTTAATGAGATTAAACTTGCGCGCAATAGATTTGTTTCAGCTCTCTGCTTTGTAAATGACTCCTAATTAATATAATTAACATGTAAAATATCATAATTTAGAACAGCGAGCTGCAAGAACACCTTATATTTAAAAAACCTGCAATACTCCGACAATAAAAAGTGCGTACGTCTGCTCAGACCCTGACGTGACGTCACGCGCGTTTCCACGTCAATGACGTCTTTATAAATACGAGCGCTGACGTGGATTTAAGCGCACACACACTTTATAAACGAGGTCCCAGATTCTTACATTGTATTGATGATATTACTAAAGTTAGTTAGTATTCTCTAAATTAGTTCTCTTGTAAACATCTCTTTCACTTGCCCCTTCAAAAAAGTCCCAAACAAGCTTTATTACTGTATATAAAATCCAGCCCATCGAAATGTCTAGTGGATGCGGCGGTTGTTAATGTCAAGCCAAGTACAGTTATCAACTCTTTATTTTCCTTTAATAAACAAAAAGTCATCAATAATGCACTGTAGTCCAATACTGTAGTGTATTTACAGTAAAATGCAGAGTTCTTGGTGCTGTCTGGTAGGTCTAACTCAATCTGACCCAATGACATCATTATCTCACGACACAGCTGATTGGTTCTCTCCTGTATCAGTAGCCAATGAGCTCGCTGCTCAATATTCAAATACCTGGCTTCCGTTTGCTGTAGCAGTTCAGAAACCCTCCACCTTCCCCAGCTCCACTTGTATAGATCTGCTACGACGTGTTTTATGTATGCTACGGGCAGTGTTGGGGAAAGTTACTTTTAAAAGTAATGCATTACAATATTACGTTACTCCCTAAAAAAGTAACTAATTACGTTACTTTTGCGTTACTTTCGCGTTACTTTTTAAACATGAGCAGGGCTTGATTGTTTGTTTTTAATACAAGAAGTTATATTTATAGCAAATGTAAAAGCCTTTCACACCAAAAAGTGTAATGAATAAACCTCAGACTGAAGGACGAGTAAATCACGTCTGTACAGTAAACGCAGGAGAAGAAGTTCAACAGTCTTCAGCAATAAAAAAAAAACAATGAAGCACAATTATTAGTTTATCTGAAGTCATTTTTGCTTGCATGGTTGAACTGGATCATCAAAGATCAGCAGCAAACACATCGGTTAATAAAATGAGATTAGATATATTTGTGTTGTTTAACATATTTAATTATTGCAGGTTTGCGTCATATTCTGAGTTTGCATTTCACTGTTTTAATTAATTTTGATGAATACTGAATCTGTTTTTTGCGAGTGGGATGAATTAATACACATTCACATTTAGTCTAGATTATAACTACAGTAAGATCATGTTCACACAGCGCTCTGTCAGTCAATAAATGGAAAAAAAGTCACTCAGATATTTTCTAGTAAATTAAAAAAGTAAAGCGTTACTTGACAAAAGTAATATTATTACGTAACTCGCGTTACTTGTAATGCGTTACCCCCAACACTGGTTATGGGGGTTATTCATATGTGTTATATGTGCAGCAGCAGTATTTCTTACATGCTCACAGCAGCATGTTGTGGATGTATGGCAGTAGCCATTTAAGTCTCAGTACTTGCTCCGCCAACAGCAGCTGATCTATTCCACCAAGACCAATTTACATTGCATGTACATTACCATGCAAATCCCTCCGAGAGTTATCATGACAGAAATATATATATATATTAAAAAAGTCTGTCTGTCAAATTTCAACATAAAAGGCGTTTTCTGCTGGATAGCCCTATGTTATCTGTGTGTTAGGGATAACGCAATACAAGTAACGAGAGTTGCCAAAAATAGCACTTCTGGGTTTTTGTTATTAAAATCACATAAGCAAGCCCAGCTCAGGTTACAAAAAGTAATCCATAACATTTACGCAATTAATAACTTTTTCATGGAGTAACAAAATGCATTACCTTTAAAAGCAACTCTCCCTGTTACTGGTTATGTGTATTGTTCTTAGTTTATTGTCATGTTGGGTCCAGTGGTTTACTCTTGGGTTGCTCTTTATAATGTAGGCTGACAACAACACCGAGCCACCAGCACCTAGCAAACTGGGCCAAGTTCAGGATCAAGTCAATGATGTTAAAGTCATTCTCAAAGACAACATCAACAAAGTCCTGGAGAGAGGAGAGCGCTTAGATGACCTGATCGGCAAAACAGACGATCTGCAGGCCACGGTGAGCCTTTGAGACACATCAAGGTCAAAACCAGACCAATATGTAACATTTCTTGACCATGCTGACCTTTATAAAATCTCACAAGAACATTTAATGAAAATAACATGGTGTCAGATGATCAAACCAGTCACAAAACATGTTTGTTAATGTATTATTTGTGTAATTATCTCGCCCAGGCTGACTCATTTCAAAGGACGTCCACGCGTGTTGCCAGAAAGATGTGGTGGAGAAATACCAAGATGATGATTATAATTGGTCTGGTAGTGCTTGCCATCATCATCATAATCATCCTGTTAGCAACAAAAGTCATTCCCACCTAATACAACCCAGCAAAACATCCATTTCAGTAATTTGCATTTATAAAATACACACACACACACTCTCAAACAAGCACACACACACACCCACCCACACACATGTTGGTTTTTATGGTTTACGGGGACTTTCCATAGGCGTAATGGTTTTTATACTGTACAAACTGTAAGTGCTATTGCCCTACACCTACCCTACACCTAAACTTAGCCCTCACAGGAGACGGTGCATTTCTATTTTCCCTCAAAAAAACTCACTCTGTATGATTTATAAGCATTTTAAATTATGGGGACACTGAAAATGTCCTCATAAATCACCTTCTCCTTGTAATACCTATGTCATACCCATGTCATTATACAAATTTGTGTCCTCATAAACCACATAAACATGCCCACCAACACGCACGCATGCATGCAAACACACACACACACACACACATTAAGAATGAATGACTTTTTTACTATGAAAGTAACTGGATACAGTTATGTATAGATAAAGTACTATTTTTGCTATATTGTCATTTCCTGTGATATTCTGTATAAATCTGGGGTGAATATGTCAGGGGTGTACACATGTGCATCATGTGGTTTTTACTTGTTTGGGTGTTTCCTCATATAATGGGACTGAAAGCAACAGAATTCATTGTGTAAGTGAAAAATGTTTTCAGGATGTTTTTATTGTTAGCAGTCTTTCTTTGAGACTCCTCCGCTGTGCATGACACATTCAGTCCAAAGACATCAAAAAACTATTTCAATTCTATTTACATTTCATTACAAACCTGCAGACCTTCATATACAGGGCTAAAGTTGTGAATTGTTATATGACCGAGACTCATGTGATTCCTGGGACATTTCTCAAGCTTTAATGACTGTGAAATCACTCATGACTGATTTTAGAATTACCTTGACAAAGAGCATATCTGGGCTGGGTTGAATTTAGAGCGTTTCTTTGTATCTTTACATTTCAAGTCAAACCCTTACGATGTATCAGTCAGTAGCTGTCTTTGTCAAGAGCATGTATGGCCTGTATAGATGTGGGAAATACTGCTTGGCATGCACTTATTGTGGAACTGCATGACAGAATGAAGCCTTTAAAGGAACAGCTCACCCAAAAGTAAATTACTTTTCTACTGGAAACAATATACTGAAAGAGAATTACATTATCAGTAAACGAAAGCGAATCTAGACTATCACAATCCAAGATGAGCACCATATATAGTCCTCATTACTCATGTGTACTGCTGTAGGATTTACTTTAAACGTCTATTGAATTTCATGAACTATTAGAAACGTTAAGCAACACTGAATTTAACATGTAATGTTTGAGTGGAAAGACTGAAATAGAATTTGATTTTCCAATGTTTACTTTACTAAATATAATGTAACATTCATGTATAATGAATAATAAATAAATAAAACTTTTCTTAAACAATTGCAACCAAAGTGAAAATGCATTATTATTTGAAGGGTGTTTTATGACACTTTCTGAAGGTGTGACAATATGTAGATACATATAACTATGGTTACAATTATTCATGAGACCATTCAATGCATAATAAGATGCATTTCTAATACTTTTATTGTGCTCGAAATCCAGTTTATTTCCCTTATAATGTCTAGCAATATAATTCACAAGTCAAATTATGCTTTTTTGGTTATTTTAAAGCTGTGCCCCAGCTTCTTTACCGCCGTTAAACTGATAACAGCAGCAATATTTGACATGAAGGAGAGCAAAAGATGACAGTGTTCATATTTGGGTGAGCTATGACTTTAATATCTGCAGAAACAACAGGTGTAAAGCTTCATACACTTTTTTTTGTTGTATTTTCCAATGGTTTACATGACTCTGTAGCAAAATACTGTAATATGAAATGAATATTAAATGGCCTACGCACTTGTAAGCAATAAATTAATAGACCTGTATACAAATAATAACTCTATAGTTCATTGTACTCCACAACACAGAACCGCACGAGAGCAACACCGCCGGGAATACGATTATAAACGCACACAAGCTACAACAGATTAAACACAGAAACAAATATTCTGGATGTATAACACTTGAGATATTCTTCAGCGTGTGTCTTTCAAAGCAACTTGAATGAAATGGCGAGCAAAGTGTAGTAACGTGAAGATCAACTCCATATTTAATAAGTCTGGCCCTCTTGTTTTCTCCTCTCAGGGTCGACTTGCGACTCGCTCGTCCGTCTGAAAAACAAAAAGAAAAACGCAATTATGCTTCAGAACACAAACTTATAAAATGTAAAGGAATCCCAAATTCCCCAATAATTTCAAGGAGACAAGACATGACTTTCGAATCGAATAATAACAAATACAATAGCGTTAAATTAAAAACTTGTGGAATCCGAACATTTAATGCGCAACCTTGAATCGATGGAAATTAAAAAGACAAAGGAAAGCATTACAAGCATAACAATATGCATAACAATATCAAAAGGTTAAAAAAGAGAATATGTTAGATGAGCTTAACACGCTTTACAAGTGAAGCTTTTTCCACCGCTGTCAGTAGAAAAATCACACAATACAAATATATATATATTTTAAAAAAGCACTTCTCCGGCGCAGCGGCATCCAAGTACACACCGGCTTTTAGCTCATGGACTACAGGATATTACAGCTACACGAGCTACAAGTAAAGAAAGGCAAGCATTACAGGTAAGATTAGAAGTGCATATAAACACTGGAAAGTCCAGAGAAAGCCGTGTCCTTCAACAAGTCAACAGTTAATTTTAATTCCGGCTCTCGTGTCATATTTTACCATTACTGATGGTGCCTGGAAAAAATGGCATTACATTATAATATATTATACATTAGACCAATCCCAAGACGGTTTAAGAGGAACATTTTAACACACACACACACACAAAAAAAAGAGAATAGAATACACTCAAAACAAAATTAGAGGATAAAGCTTGACGTGTCCTTTTTATATTTTTGTTGCTGTAGTTGTTTGTTTTTACTATTCGTATACAGGATGTTGGAAGACCATACCAAATGGGAGCATTCGAGAGCGTACGCCTCTCGTACCCGGTCCGCATTGAGCGGGCCTGAGACAATCGGGAAGTCAGCTCATGGCCTGCAAGGAAGTCCCCGCTGGCAGGTACAAACAAGGTATATGTCAGAGTTAGGAGACAACATTCTTCGGTTTTCTTTCCTTGTAATTCCATATTTTCTGGTAGCCATTTAGCAGTACTGTACCTGTTAATTTTTACAGTTAAAAACAAAAAAAATGGCAAGAAACAGCCAAAAGCCAGCTGTTTCTCTATGTCTCTATGTTACCACTACTGTAAAGCACTTCAGGGTGCTGTGAAACTTTAGAGAAAAACAAAAATTAAGCAACGTACATTACAAAAAATGTGATTTGGAGACTAAAGATGCACCGGCGTGAGCAACGCGGCAACATACCTGCACGTTTCTGGTTAATACGGCTTGTAACTGTTTTGATGGCCGCCTCGCCTCGGGGATTTGCCGTAGTCGCTCTGCTGATCTAGAGTTAGGAGCACAAAACACAAACAACACAGACGTCTACGGTTAAACGTGTTCGCACACGGGTGCTCGAGAAAGGTGGAAAACAGAAAACAACCGTAGCAATTTTGGGTTTTAGAGCCAATCACTTGCGAGATACTTACGTTAATTGTATTCAAAATACTGTATTCTGAAAACGTGGTGAGAGACACAGATCTGTGGCGTAAATGAATGTTTGAAAACTGTTTATTATTTTCTAAAAACGACCGCCATCCGGCGGTCATTTCTTGCATGGCCTACAGATTTACATGTCCAATGGATTCAAAGGCACTTTGACAGATGTGTTTTGAAGCTAAGACATCCCTTTCTATATTTAGCACCATAGTTATTATAATACATATGTACAGTATAGCTTTGTTCAAGCAAACCTTCCCTGTAGGACAAAAAGCAATCGCAGCAATGTTCTAGAGTTTTCTTTCGAAGCGTAAGGCATGTATGATACAAGCATGTGCATTCTGCTCAGATAATTTAGTGCACAACTGTCATAGTCCGGGTCGAGTACCGACAATCCACGATACAATATTTCCTTAGTTTTTTCATCTGTGCGTTCACAAACAGTATTACATACTGCTGTAGTCACCATATCCGTAGTAGTTGTTGTAACCCGTGTAATCATAGCCCCCGTATCCACCATAGCCTTGATTGTTGTAGCCATAGTTCCCGTAATTTCCATAACCTTGATTCCAGTAATTTCCGTATCCCGGGTTCCAATTCTGATTGGGACCTGCAACAGACGCCGAAGGCACAACACTGTTAATAACACTGGAAAAAATCTACAGCAGGCTATTGTGCCATTAACTTAAGTGGACTGATGTATCAAAACAAAAAGAACATTTCATTCTGAATTTAAGAACACAGTTAAAAAACGATTTACAAATTAATTCCCAGAAATATTAATAATGATCAAAATGCCAAGTACAGAATTCTTAACTGTATTTAATGAATTTTTCATTTTATGGATCATATTGGTAGATCACTTCATGCACCAATTTACTCAGTATTAACCATTTAGAAATATGTTTTGATAATTCTATAAATTGATCCTGAAGTCGTGTACATCATATGGTGCTGAACAGTAAAGTTAATAGATGTTGACCTTGTTATTGTAATTAATTAATGTTTCAGATGATTATACGCATCTAATCACTTGAGAAAAACATTTATGACACTAAATTTGGAATTTCTTTGAATTGTAATTCAGTCGATTCTTTTTCAAATCAACATTCCAAATTCCAACATTCAGTTTTAGCCCCGTTCACACTGGTGCGTTTTCGTTTTGAAACAACTTTTGCTATGGTTACGCCTATTGTTTATACTACTCCGGCGTTTTCAAGGTCAAAAACTGCAGACATTCGCTCTGCATATCCTTGACAGCCGTGTAAACAATAACATCATGCTCGTTATCATTGTAGCCATAGACATGTATAGGTAGATTCTCCATTCCAAGCACATCCGCCATCTAAATAATAGGGAATCTACTATACATATCTACGGTTGCACCTGCATGAATGGTCACGTGACATGCGTTTTCAGTCGTGTAGTGTAAACGGAGATGTTTAATTCTAAAACGCACTAGTGTAAACAGTGCCTCTATCAAAGGGTTACTGTAGTTAAGCCGCACCTCCTCTCCCTCGGGCTCTCCCGGTGTATCCTCCTCTTCCACCCCACTGCTGCTGCTGCTGGTACTGCTCCTTTGACATGGCCACCTTGACCTCACACTGCAGACACAATGACAGGATCCACATTACCATCAGACAGACCACAACATTCACATTCACAGCGGTCAAGATCATTTCACACACAAACAAACATCCTGTCACTAATATAAAACCTGACAACTGTTCTCACATCACAGAAAAAACACCAAAATTAAACAAAGTACCTTTTATTTACATGCATTATCCAAAAATACGCATTTCCACATGGTGCAAAAAAAAAAAGATTGCGATATGTATTATTAAAGTGATACGTGGCCTGAGAAAGAGGCTGTAGGATTTTTTTTTTACTGAGTTTTACTTTCCAAAGAGGCTGTACGTTTTGCGGATTTTTTTTGAGAAAGAGGCTTAATTTTTTTTTTACTAAAACAAGGGGTTAAATGTTTTACTTTCCAGCATGTCATGTGCAGGTCTCCATAGGTTTTAATACGTTTGTACAAATAAGCAATTTCCTCATATCGCCTCCATGAGGTTTTATAAGTCTATAATATTAAAATGTGAAAATATTTCACCAGAAACTGTTATTGTTTTAAAATAATGAAGGTATATAACATTTACGGTATATGTCAAATGGCAGGATCGTTTTAAGACTGTACCTTGCTTAAACCGATGTTGTGGTACTTCTTCTCCATTATTGTCTTTCACTGGTTCCTCCTCTTTAAATGTTATAAAACAAAAACCTCGTCTTTTATTTGTTTTATTCTCCATTGGCAGCTCAATCGTTTCCACCTGATGAAAATACAGAAATGTAAATTATGGGGTGTTTTGACACGCATATATATATATATATATATATTACAAAGGTCTGTAAATTTCCCACGTTCTCCGTACCTCTCCATAGCCGTCAAAGTACTCTCTGATCTTCTCTTCTGGAGTATCTGGGGAAAGCCCTCCTACAAATATCTTCTTCACAGGCTCTTTGGACTTCATGGCCTTTGCTTTCTTCGGGTCAATCGCTTTTCCATTCAGTTTGTGATCCTTTTGTGTGATCACCTTAGACGAGGAACAGACACACATCAAGATTTGATTTAACCAAAGCTGCCTTGCCAGCCTCATAGCTCAAACAGATTTATACATACACACACACAAATATCTATCCACCAAAATATACCTTGTCCACACTATCAGCATTTTTAAACAGAACAAATCCAAATCCCCGGGACCGGCCTGTCAAAGGATCCAGCTTTAAGGTGCAGTCGGCCACCTCTCCAAACTTAGAGAAGTAGTCTTTCAGGTCTTTCTTTGTTGTGTCCCAACTCAAGCCCCCAACGAACATTTTCCTAAAACCAGAAAACTGATGTTTACAACAGATTGAGTTTACTAACTGAGTTAAACATGAAGACATTACAGAGTTTCCATGCTTCTTAAAAATATAACGCTTATAGGTCTGTTAAATTATGTTTTTATTAAGTACTACATAACAAAAGACAAACAATTACAGGGTTTATGAAGATACATCTAGAGAAACCAACAATAAATATTTTTTCTACATTTTAGATTGTGTAAGTCTACACCAACCCCAACCCTAAACATACCTACAGTTAGATATATTAAAATTGTTGACTGAGAAATTAATTGATGCGCGGGAATAAGCCGATGAAAATTTCGGGTAGGATAAAATGTCAGGACACAGGCTCAGTGAGCTCATGCTCTTAAATGTAATTTTTTAACAGATAAAAGAGCCTAAACATCTTTCGAATCTGTAAAGACTCACGTTTATTTGTGCATCAGAATTAACGAAACGTTGCGCTTTTAACAAACAGGATGCGCTTTAGGTCTCATGTGAACTTGAGAATTACTCCCGTGTCACCCTTTTCGAACCTGTGTGTATGCCTAGTTACTTGAAATACCTAACGTGACGTGCTAAATGGATGCAGCTTAGCCGCCGGTGTCGACGACCTGTCCTGCAGCAAACGCGCTTCCACACAAACACTTCAATAGCGCACATTTCTCTGTTAACATCATATTGAGCGGCCAAAATGCTACTACATACATCTTTCAGAGGAAAAGCATATTTGAGGTTGATGAATGATTCTATGTCCTGTCCGAGTATACCACATAGACCAGCCGTTAACAATTGTCCATCATGCAGCCTCTAGTTCGAAGACTCGTTCTGCCCCCTAAGTGCAATTCGGCTGTATACATCCGCGCTAAAATATAGGGTGAAAGTCACATAGCTTGCGTAGTATAGACCCAGCTCCCAACCCAACTTTGAGAATAAAGGATTTTTTTTAGGATAAGAGTCTCGCGTTAACGCAGCACGTTAACGCCGATAACGGCCCACCATATAAAAACACAATGCTAAAGGATAGGATATATATATATATATATGAGAAGTCTTGATTTCTGGTAAATTTATCCAAATGAAGTAAATGTATTTTTTAAAGGGCAAATACCTGCTAGTATTTACATAACCAAATGTATCTGGTTTTAACATGGCTTATGTATTTGTATTGGAAAATGACAAAAATACTGACAAGGTTGTAAATATTTCCATTACATGAAACATTTAATACCATTACTTTATGATTTAAAGTATTTTTTTATACAATTTAAGAACCTAAAAGGCCTTCATTTGTGAAAATAACCTTTTTGAGACCTTCATTAAAGCCTGGATCAGAATCCTTCAAGCCTTACTTTCATTGGAAAGGTTGACATTTCACACGACGTTTAGTCATTCATTTATGATAATACTACGAGCTATGAACAAACACCACGAGCTATAAAACACAAAGTTTCTCGTTGGACAAAAGACACCGACATATGACAAGCTTGTATTTGAAAGGCAAATGTGTTTGGGAAAAGCAGCAATCTCATGAATATGCGCGCAAGACTAATACATATTCACATAGCCCGACTGACATATTGACGTTATTTACAGTTTGGACCTTAATTATGTGCTCCATAATGATAAACCGATATTGATTCACAGTACTATTAGATAGAAATGACCCAACAAATCAATTATGACACGGAAACCGTGTAAATCCTTGTTTATTTGTACAGTCAATCATCAGACTCACCCCTCATCTTCCTCGTTTCTACTGGCGTCTATCTTCGAGCCCTCCGCCTGTCCCCGGCCTCCTTCCTCGGCCCCCGGGATCTCCTCTTCACCGACACCCTCTCCATCATTCTCCTCCATCTTCATCGGCGGCTCTTCGCCCAGGATCTGCTCCTCCGACATCTTTGATCAGTTCTCGGCGAAAACGCGGGCTACCACAGCGGCTTTTCTTGAGGATAACGTCGTAGGTTAAAACGCGACTGAACTGGCGATATGTCGTGTTAAATTAGATATGCTTTAGTCTGCTTTCAGGATGTCGATGGCAACGGCGTCCATTCACAAAATGGCGGCGTAACGGAAGTCGAACGTAATGACATCACTGCGCTGTTGAAAATAGTGACGTCGACGCTGATTGGTTGCTCTCGTCTGTACATTCCAAAAAACGTTTATAATTATTATATTACAGGTCTAGCCACATATAACACATAAGAAAATATGAATGAGAAAATGAAATAAACACAGCACAACAAAATAATTTCTTTAATTTTTAATCCCTTTATCCAAAAACCTCCAGGAAAAGAACTAAAATAGAAAATAAAGGACACTTTCTATGCAAGACTTAAGAACACATCAGCACAAAACCTACAGGTTCAATCTGAAAGCACGGGATAAGACAAACTTGGAAACAAAACGCCTCGCTATTTACAAGGTTAGACACTGAATTCGTCCCCACAGGACTGAATAACGTTTTTATAATAGTTGTTTAAGGACAGGAATCCACAAGCTGCCTCCGAGGAGCAATGTCGAAGTCAGCCTGCCGACCTACAAGAGAAGATACGCAAGATGAACCACTCGGATTTGGACAGGGTAAGGAAAAAGAAAAAACAGCACGTCCATGTTTCAGTGTTTAACTTCTTGAGCTGTCAATTTTAAACTAGGAAAACCATTATTAAAGATTAAAGATCATATGTTCGACATCTTAAATTGACAAAATGGCTCGTAAGCCAGCAAAAGCTTCAGCTCCAGGCGAGGAGCTAGCCCAAACGTCTTCCCCTTTAAACTGAAAATTGACATTTGCATTTAGCCAATAATACGCGAGTTGGTTTCGTCTGTCTAACACAGATTTGTCAGCTTTCAATGGCTTGGTAATGGCACTTTACATATGATCTTTAAAGGCTACGTGCTTAAGATAAAGCCTTGAGGTGTACCCATTTGAAGTTCTCTATGGCCTCTAAAGAAAAAGCAAGCATTATGAGAGTTTATGCAATTATTTACAAGAGAGGTGTGACTGAAACCAAAGAAATAAAAAATAATCACTGAAGCTCCACAACTGAAATACAAGAACACTACAATTGAAAAAAGAGAATACAACAATTAAGCAGTTATGAATCACTTTTAGGTTACGTTAATAAAGTCCTGGAAAAAACACATTTGGAACTGTTAACGAAAACCAACAATTTAAGGAAAATGAAGGAAGCTCCTTTGTCTTTTTGTTTGATTTACGCTGGTACAGGAAGTTTGAAGAGACCATACCACAGGACAGCGCTTTCTTGTGCATGCCGTGCTCTCTGCCCGCTATGTGCGACGCCCAGAGAATGTCGTGGTCAGGTGACACACGGCCTGCAATGAAGTCCCCGCTGGCAGGTACAAACAAGGTACAATAATCAGAATTAGGGAAAGAAAGGAAAAATCAGGCGAGGCGCTCTTACTCTGTACCCCTTAGCTGTACTTTACCTGTTAGCATTGCTATCAAGTCTCTATGTTATTCCATTATGATCACCTGTTAAAGCAGGAGGAGGAAAAGGAAAACCTACAGAAAAACACTTACGTTTTTCTGGCACGCTAAAAAAAGGCAAAATGGCTACACAAACGTGAGATTAAAGATCTATAGACATGTGTTTTTCAACTCGGGCGCATTGATATGCGTAAGCCTTAGGCTGTCAGATAGTGTCTATTGATCTTTAACATTGAGGTTGAGGCCAGAACGCAGCAAAGATGTGACCTTACCATGAACGTCAATGTGTTTAGCCACTTTATCAATACGGCTGGTAGCTGTTCTGATGGGTTCCGCTTTCCCGTGAGGCCTTGCCATAACTGCTCTGTTGACCTACAAAAATTACAAACATATAAAACAATTTGTAGTCTTTTATTGCACTTTTTGAGAATGTTTGCTGCTCCTTGCTTTTCTACAAAACCACTGTACTAGTACTGTGATGTACCTGTGCAAATGACCTGAAATCATCTCTAAATATAGTGATAAGAGACCTACTGTGTAGCAGTATTACAAGGTTTGTATAAAGCAATTAATACCTAATTATCACTAAACATGGATCAAACCTACACATGACAGTAGGGTTGGTTGGGAACAATTTATGTACTTAGAAAGCACTGAAACAATTTTGTAAATGTTTTTTATTTGTCCTTTCAATTTGTATTCGGAGCAGTTTCATCATTTTCATTGAGATGGTGTACATGTATATATAAAGTAATATTAAAACGAATACACTATTTAAAACAGTTTGATAATACTTACTATAGTACTTCAACATTTGTATAACTGTATCCTTACTGGTTAAATAAATTCTTCTAAATACATTTATGTGCTTAATTGAACTAACTATAACTTTGTGTAAATAAATGGAGCAATTTTGTAATGTAAATTTAGCATAAACTGAATGGATTTTCATAACTAATAGCTTGCTTAAGAGTAAAAAAAAAAAACACATACATCATGAACATCAAGGCTTAGGTCTTTGAATGTTAAAGGTTCAATAAAAAAAATATTAGTGTATAAAATTACCACTGTAATCATCATAGCTTTGTCCATAGCCATAATTGGGATAGTTGTATCCTGAATAGTCATAGCCAGAATAGCCATTATAGCCCTGGTTGTATTCGCTGCCGTAGCCTCCGTAGTTCTGGCCTCCGTAGCTGTTGTATCCTTGATTATAGCCCTGGCCCTGTCCTGTTCACACAGAGTCAGAGGAGCCCTTTTAGTCCAGAACTACCGGAAATAAAAGTCTGCCAAAGACAGCAGCAACCTCTAGATTTGCAAACCTCTTCCACGGCCCCTGAAGTCTCCTCGTCCTCTTCCGAAGCCTCGGTCCGCTCTGCCCTGCTGCTGTCTGTAAACTTCTTTAGGCTGGGCAACTTTGACTTCACACTGAGAACAAAGATTAACAGCATCACGACCATGTAGGGTTGGGCAAGATAATGCAATAATTAAATACATGCCTACTATAACCCATTTTATTAATACAGATCGAGGTACGCATGTCGGTCAAACATGATACATCAACATACCTTCCCTGTTCCAATTTGATGGTATCTGCTCTCCAGCAGTTGCTGAACGGGATCCTCTAAAACGTATGTCACAAAGCAGAATCCCCGCCTTTCGTTTGTTTTGGTGTCAATGGGGAGCTCAATGTTTTCAATCTTTGGAGAGAAAAACACAGAGGTTAGTTTAGACACGCCGGTGTGGTACTACTTCCAAGAAAATAGATTTTAATTTGAGATACTCACTTCTCCATATGCTCCAAAGTACTCCCGGAGCTGTTCCTCAGACGTGTCTGGACTCAGACCACCGACGAAAACCTTCTTGGGGGGCTCCTTGCCCTTCATGGCTTTGGCTCTCTTGGGGTCAATTAGCTTCCCATCCAGCTTGTGTTCCTTCAGCTCTAACACCTAAACACATCAAGAAGAACCTGCTGTGAATGCTGCTGAAATAACGTTATCACTAAACGTAAGGACGGACAGGGAACATTTACCTTATCAACGCTCTCAGCATCTCTGAAGAGCACGAAGCCGAAGCCCCTGGAGCGTCCGGTCATGGGGTCTGTTTTGATGGTGCAGTCAAGGACCTCTCCAAAAGTGGACAGGTAGTCAATGAGGTCTTTCTTGCTGGTCTCCCAACTGAGTCCACCAATGAACATCTTCCTACACACACAAAATAACAAACAGCATTCAAATCATGCAACTGTGATGCATGTAAGAAATACAACAGAATAAAATATAAAATATAGCTTTTTATAATTAAACCTCATTGGTTGATTTATTCTGATGCCCAAATTAAACCTAAACCTTAGACGCTAATCTGCTAGCACGCAGACTGATTAACTAACGTTACTAGGTTTCGAGCATCTTGAGCGCGATGTTATGTTTAATATTGTGCATATTAATAGTATAATGATTTGGAAGGACATGGAAGTGACTGAGCGATAAGAAGATGTTTTCAGTTGTTTAAGCTGTTGTTGTGTCGCGAGGGCCTCGCTCCGGACTCACCCGTCATCCTGCAGATTTTTACTCGCGTTTATCTTGGAGCCTTCTTGAAACTCGTCGGTGCTGAAGTCACCTTGCTCTTCGGCCTGCATTTTGGAGTATATGTAGTTTGATCCGACGCCTGCTACGTAACTGGTTGTACCACTGTGGATTTAAAAGGTCAAAGACTTCAACACGAATAAAGTGCCGCGTTGATTAAAATGGCGGACGGAGATCAGTGACGCAATCTGTCTGCACGAGGAAGAGGGGGGATGGGCGGGGTTTATGCTAATAAAAGAGACGTGTGTTTTTTATTTTATTTTTATTTTTTTGCAATGACCCAGTTATCCTTAATAATAATAGGTGCGTTCTATTAAATAATTCCAATAAATGACACCATTGGATAGTGTACTAACAACGGGTTATGGGCGGGGCCTGATTCAGCTAAAAAAACAAAACATCGAGAACAAAAAAGCCTGAAAAATTACTACTCCCATAAAGGTCAAGACTTATTAAGAAGGTACATTTTCCTAAATGTATTACTCGGACTTGAAACAAACATCTCTTTTAGAAATAAAAGTAACAACAAGAACAATATTACGGAGCCCCGCATATATTTTTCCCTGAATGTCATGTGCGGGGCTCCGTAGAATACAAATATTTATCACGTTCAATTCTTTGTATGAAGAATTTTATTTTCGTTAGATAACCAGTTATGCAAAAAAAAAAAACGTATACGAATTTAGTTACACACAATATGTAAACGTGTTTTCTTGCAGCCGTTACTTATAACGTTACTTCCTTACTCAACGGTCTTTCCCAACCGTGTTGCCAGATTAAAAAATAACTACAATGCTTAAAGGTATACATACGCCTATTCAATTACTAAATAAATAATTTTCTGCACAAAATATTTCCTTTATTAATTTTACCCCCTCGAAAAGTGTGTAGAACTAATAATCTAATATTTTATAAACTATTATTATCACCTTATATCGCCTATTACAAGAATATTAAATATAAATGTAGAGCTGTTGTATATGATAATGTATCATAGAAAAGTACATACATATTAAAAAAAAAAATAGCAAATACATAGATTAAGTGTACCAATGTAGCATTTAAGGGTAACAGAGCCTAACTCCACCCACTAGAAATATTTGAAAAATGCTGGAAAAATGGGCGGAGCCCAGCGGAGACAGATGGGACACCGAGGGCGGGGTTAAGCAGGGGGCACCTGAGACCCGCAGTCACGGATTGATTGACAGCTAAAGAGGGCACCACTCAGACGTTTTTACACCATATATTGTTGAATTAAAACACTTTATAGCCAAATGCCAAAACATTTACTCGAATCAAAGCACATCACTAAAAATACACTCTTACAGATTATTAACTCAAAAAAGTTGTTTTATGGTTTAATTATGCTTTAATTACACTATCGCTGATGACAGAGGATGGGGGATTTACGCATGATTTGGCAACCCGCAGCCGCTCCATGTGTTAGCTCACCGCTAGCCTTGCATGCTAGGTGTTGTTGATTCATTTGTCAAAATCTGAGCTTCTCGTCTGATATAATCAAACCAAACACAGGCCTTTAACACACATATATATCGTTTGCCATTGATAAAAATGGCAGCGATTGTAGTGCCAGAAAATACTAGAGTCGTTCTTCTGGACATTGAAGGAACCACGACGCCCATAACGTTTGTCAAGGTAAGAGCCCACAGAGATAATAGAAGAGCATAGAAATCATATTCACCGCGTGCGATGGGTTATTGTGTCGCTTCTTGCACGCAGGACATCTTATTCCCCTACATTAGAGAGAATCTGGAGGAGTATCTGTCTGCTCACTGGGAAGAGGATGAATGTAAACAAGACGTGCATCTGCTCAAGAAACAGGTCAGCATCTTGTTTTCATGTAACTTAAATAGATAGTTATGTCCCTGTTTTTAACGTTATTCTCTTTTGTACTATACAATGTATGGACTTTTTTGTTGTTATTCGTTTTACTTTAAGGGAAGTATTAAACTAATCGTTTTAGTCCTTCTCAAGATATATTACTTTTAATATGTGGTGGTAAAATAATGTTATTCTTTGGAGAGAAAATATGTAAATTAGTGCTGTGAGGTGGTGTTCAGAAACTTGGAGGCAAGCTTTTTAACCCTTGTGTGACCTTGTGGATATTTTTGTCCTTTTCAGTTTTTGTTTGTTTGATAATTTTGCCGGTGTTATTGCCAGCTGCATAAATTGTCACAGGTGTGTTTTTATTGAAATTTTACCATTTGCTTTAATAAATCTGTTTTGCACTAGGTATACAAATATTTTCTCTCAGGAAATCGCAATGCCGTTTAACTGTAAAATGATGCAATTTTTGTTAATAGGCTTTCATTCTTTTGGTAAGGCTTCAAAATTTAAGTTTTTACTATTCTTTACCAGATGGTGCCATTTTTTCAGGTTTGGCCTTTAAAGCAAATACTCGCTTTATTCCTGTTTTCTGCTTCTGCATATCATAGAGCCAGTAGGATAAATGCTGCAGTGTGTGTGTGTGTGTGTGTGTGTGTGTGTGTGTGTCAGTGTCAGTGTCAGTGTCAGTGTCAATCACAAATCCAAGCACCGTGTCACCAGCAGAGTTTTGCTCTCATCTAATGGAGAAAATCTGATTCCGCGCCCAAACATCATCTTACCGAAAGCTTTTTTTTTTTTTTGAGATATCAACCTCAAATTATGAACACAACTTGTTTAGATTTATGGCTTTGATTTTCTAGAATAAATATATATATAGTTAGAATAAATCACTTTCATAAACTTAAACCACTATAAAATTTTTTTTTTTTTTTTTTTACTTCAGCAATAATCTGCCACGGCGCTTGTTTAAACCGAGACCAAACTTAAGTCTGTGCTCCCAAGCTTCACATGTTTTTAAAATTATTTTTGTCCACTATGGACCTATGTGTAACTTTTTTTTGACACAGGGGTTAATCAAATGTAAATTCATGCCCCAGTCACATCTTCTTGGTTAAATAAACATTACTTACACTTTAAAAGAAAGAAAAAACTATTAAACATTATATTTTTTTATTAACATTGTAATCAATATTCTATATATTCAAGCCATGTATAAATCTCATCAAGTTAGTCTTTTTAAGCATTTTATATTTATTAAAGTTATACCTCAAGGCAGTATGATTTAAACAATGTATTTTATTTGTGAACAGCTAATTTTTTAAATAAATACATTGTATATATTTTTGAGTTTTTCGGATCATCATTCATCAAAGTTGGTTACAAACAGATTGATTTAAAATTTCACAAAGCTGATTACTCACTAATAACTCCCACAGATCATGTTTTCATGTCATTTAAAATCTTATTTTGATATCAAAAAGTGGTTGTATCCAAGTGTGTGAGTTGTTTGCTTTTTAAATAACTCATTCCTTTTAATGGCATTATAAAGTTTATTCAGACTGATTCGTGAATGTGCACGAACGCAAGAGGCGGGATTTATCACATGAACCAATCAAAGCCGAGCATTGCATCCTCTCATGTGACTTCCCCTCCATTCATTCTCGATTACCCCCCACTAAAGTCACGGCATGTTTTGGGGGTCTGTTTAAACTCAGTGGGCTCAGGGGAGGCGAGAGAGATGTTTCTTTAGAAAACGAGTGATTTCTACAGTTTAATGTTATGTTTAGTAATATGGATATTATTTTATTTTTGTACTATTTTTTTTCTCATCCAGTATTCAGAGGAGACCGTGCCTCCTGATGTAAATGCACTCTCCGTGTTGTTCAGACCGAACCCTGTGTGTGTGTTTCAGGCTGAAGAAGACTTGCGGCAGAATAAAGCATGTCACGTTCATGCGGTGGACCAGACGGTTCACACAGACGAGGAGAAGGCCATCCGGGAGGTGGTGGATAGTGTGCTGTGGCAGATGGCAGCGGATAGAAAGAGCACTGCGCTCAAACAGCTGCAGGGCCACATGTGGAGAGCTGCGTATGTGACGGGGAAAATCAAAGGCGAGTAAGTAACCTTATCTTTACCAGCACAAACATCCCATGTGTGTTTGAGCAGGACTGCTGACCTAGACGCTAAATAGTTTTGCTATTAACCAAGGAAACACTGTATCATTGCTGTTCATAAGCACTTTGTTTACAGCGGTAACCAAGGAAACACTGTATCATTGCTGTTCCATAAGCACTTTGTTTACAGCGGTAACCAAGGAAACACTGTATCACTGCTGTTCCATAAGTGCTTTGTTTACAGCGGTAACCAAGGAAACACTGTATCATTGCTGTACCATAAGCGCTTTGTTTACAGCGGTAACCAAGGAAACACTGTATCATTGCTGTTCCATAAGCGCTTTGTTTACAGCGGTAACCAAGGAAACACTGTATCACTGCTGTTCCATAAGCACTTTGTTTACAGCGGTAACCAAGGAAACACTGTATCATTGCTGTTCCCTTTACTTTACTTTACTTTACTTTACTTTTTAGTCATTTAGCAGACGCTTTTATCCAAAGCGACTTACAAATAAGAAAAAGTAACTACAACTATAAGTTAAAACTCTATAAATACTATATATACATACATACAGTTAAGAAAATTGAGAAATTTAATTAAATGGCAAATGCATACAACAACATTTCAAAACTAAACATTTAAATGAAAACAAAAAATTAAGTTAAAAACATTTCAAAATATTAAAACAAACGGTATGAGTATAAAAATGATTCTAACATGACACTAAGCCAAACACCCATATATATATATATATATTAGTGGTGGGCCGTTATCGGCGTTAACGTGCTGCGTTAACGTGAGACTCTTATCGGCGATAAAAAAAATATCGCCGTTAATCTATTCTCAAAGTTGGGTTGGGAGCTGGGTCTATACTACGCAAGCTATGATGACTTTCACCCTGATATTTTAGCGCGGATGTATACCTAGCCGAATTGCACTGTAGGGGGGAGAACGAGTCTTCGAACTAGAGGCTCGCAGTCCGTGATGGACAGATTGTTAACGGCTGGTCTATGTGGTAATACAATCGGACAGGACATCCAAACGCTCACCTATCATTCATCAACCTCAAATATGGCTTTTCATCTGAAAGATGTATGTAGTAGCAACTTGACATGGCCGCTCAATATGATGTTAACCTAGAGAAATGTGCGCTATTGAAGTGTTTGTGTGGAAGCGCGTTTGCGCAGGACAGGCTCCGGTGCGCTCACTTGCTCTTAAAATCTCTGTAATTTTTGGTCATACAGATAAAAGTAGCCTAATACATCTTTCGAATCTGTAAAGACTCTACGTTTATTTGTGTGCACTCAGAATAACAACGAAACGTTGCGCTTTTAAGCAAACAGGATGCGCTTTAGGTCTCATGTGAACTTGAGAATTCACTCCGGTGTCACCCTCTGCTTCGAACCTGTGTGTATGCCTAACGTTACTGTGAAATTACCACATCAGACGTGACGTGCTAACATGGATGCAGCTATGAAGCCGCCGGGTTTGCTTCAGGGAAAATTTATTTTTAAGAAGCTTCCCAATGGAAACTGTAAACAGTTCATCACGACCTCTTATGTAGGCCTACAGTTCAAAATTCATGTTTAACTGAATAAACAGTTAGTAAACACAAGTTCATCTTATTGAACATAGTTTATTTTCATCACCAATTATCATAGTAGAACAGCTTTCTCAAGCAGTTTGTGATGCATTTTGGAAACAGGAGATGAGCCCCTGGTCTAATGCGCCACCTGGCTTGAGAAACCCGTTCTCAAAGACTTACTTTTAGTCATTATTTGGGTAGCACACATATTCTGAATGCCTTCGGCAGAATTCAAATGAGCCATTTTAATCTAGATTAATCTAGATTAATTCCAAAATTAATCTAGATTAAAAAAATTAATCTATGCCCACCCCTAATATATATATATAAATGTGTTATTTCATTTCCATGTAGTATGTTGAAGTAACATTACTAAAATAAATACAATTTATTAAAACTAAAACTAAAGAAAATACCTATAAAGACATAATAAATTCATACATAATTTATCTAAAATTAAAATAGATAACAAATCAAACACCAATAGTTTATCAGTAATCCTAAAAAAAAGAACGCTGCCAAACACACATGCTAACAAACAACAACAACTTACTTACACATAGTAAGAATTGGTTATAAAATCTAAAACAGAAGTGAAACAAGCTGTAAGAAAGAAGATAAATAAAAAGCGATACTTATATCACACGGCCAGTGATCCCTGTCCGGTGGAGTCGATGGTCTTTACACTCTTCGGTCTTCTCACGAGGAGATCTTCACGCGACCGCTGCCGTGGTAAACTAAGCTTTTTATACCCATCTAACAGAATACTACTCCAATTCAGCTGAACACACTTTCCTGTTAATCACAATAAATGGCCAATCAAGCGCCCAACACTGACAAGGGACGTGATACAGTACGAGACCAAACGCGATTTCAGCACGTCTCCACACAAAGTTCCATAAGCGCTTTGTTTACAGCGGTAACCAAGGAAACACTGTATCATTGCTGTTCATAAGCACTTTGTTTACAACGGTAACCAAGGAAACACTGTATCACTGCTGTTCCATAAGCGCTTTGTTTACAACGGTAACCAAGGAAACACTGTATCACTGCTGTTCCATAAGCGCTTTGTTTACAGCGGTAACCAAGGAAACACTGTATCACTGCTGTTCCATAAGCGCTTTGTTTACAGCGGTAACCAAGGAAACACTGTATCACTGCTGTTCATAAGCACCATCTGCTGGCAGAGAGTGAATCTGCGTCTCATTCAGCTCGTCTGATATGATTTATGTAGTATAGTTCAAAACTGAAGTCAGACCAATCTGTTTTTGCTTCAGATTTCGAATTATCAAATATAATTTAGATCAAAAACTGCTCATGCTGCATGTACGCCGCATCTTTGATGATGATTATTGCCTCTCATTTTAAATGGAAAGAGCACAGACAAAGCATTAGATATTTATTTTGTGTAACGTATTTGATTTGGGGTTTGTTTAAAAATTTCTATTTAGTTTTGTTATTTCAATTTCACAAAGAAACGTGCAGCAACAGCCTAATAAAACAACACGTTCTCATTTACTGTATAATGTCTTCAATCTCATTTTGTAAAAACTGTTGTGAGAAAATCGAATCATGAAATCAAAATAGTGAGTTGAGTGAATCGTCACAATCGTAATGTTCAGTTGTAAGCTTTATTTACTGCTTGTAGTTATTCTGTGTCTCTCAGACTCACACTCGAGAACTTAACTTGAAGTTTGTTATCCACGTGATCGTATAACCTGCCACTAACTCTTTCTCTCATAGTAGAGCAGTCTCTCAGTTATATCTTTGATTGTGTAAACTATATTTTTTTATGCAAAAACACATTTCCTGCATCTCATCCTGCATACAACACAGACAAAATACAATACAAAATACACCGCTGCTCAATTTTTTTTTACTATTAATACTTTTATTGAAATTTTAGATTTCAAAGTTCCAGCAGAACAAACAGAAGAAATACATTCATATAAGCTATACACAATAGAGAGGAAACACAAATAGATACGTCAAATAATACAAATGAAAGAAATAGATTACATGGAACAGGGCAATAATAATTCATTTATTAATCAAGGACACCTTCAATTGATCAAAAGTGACAGTAAAGACATTTAAAATAGAGCGTATACTAAAACATATTATAAAATATTTATATTTCAAATAAATGCTGTTATTGTAAATACTCTATTCCTCATAGAATCCTGAAAAAACGTTTCCATAAAAATATTGGGCCACCCCCAATGATAATAAATAATAAATCAGCATATTAGAATGATTTCTGAAGATCATGTGATAATGTAAAAAAATATATATTTAATTCAGCTTTGATCACAGAAATAAATTACATTTTACATTATATTCACACAGAAAACAGTTATTTTAAATTATACTAAAATTCCACAATATTTGTATTTTTTTGCTGTATTTCAATCAGTCTCGGTGAGCAGAAGAGAATTTCATACATTCAACCATCAAACGTTTCAGACCCAGACTGTATGATCGTGTACATGTACATCCCATGCTGTAGTCCACGGTTGATGCAGTAGAAGGGAGTCATGTTATTGTCTTACTGTGGTTCTGTCGCAGGGTGTACCAGGATGTGGTTCCAGTCATCAGACGGTGGAGACATCACGGCCTGAAGGTCTACATCTACTCTTCAGGAAGCGTGGAGGCACAGAAGCTGCTCTTTGGCTATTCTGTCGAAGGCCATCTGTTAGATGTAAGCTTGATCAGTAACTATAAGCACTATTAGACGGGATTCGTTTTCTAAACCACACATGAAGTCGTTTCTTGTGCTCACATGAGGTCTCTATAGTCTGGATGGGCATTGAGGAAGGTCTGGTGCATCACAAAACCCGCTGGACTTATTAATGTGATTATTTATGTAAGAAATCATCTCCTGTAGGCAAGTCATTATTGCACTGTGTTGCTCTGAAGTGCTTTATTTTGTTCTGATGTCCAGCTGATTGTACATTATTTCTGCTCCTACACTGACTTTCTGATTATCAAGGTCTACTAATTGATTTATTTCCTTTTGTCATTAGATGCCAGCAGTAATGTCATTTTATTAGTGATGTTAGACTATTGTAGTATTTATTCATATTTTGAATTTGTATCTATTTTTTATTTTAATTTGAGGTAAAATTCCAGTTTTCTTTGGCATTTAATTATAATGGTTAAAGTAAAATATTAGAAATACTATTATAGTATTAATATTTTTAATTAACTTTTAGTTCTATATCAGTTTTAATTTTATTAAAGTATTATTATTTGTCTTTAGCTGTAATGTATTTTTATTGTAGTTTTAGCAATTTTAGTACTTATTAATTTCAGTTATTTGCCAAAGCTGAGTTTGTTCTTCCATCAAATATTTGTATTTTAAACTATATATTTTTTTTTAAATAAGGTGACAACACTGGTGTGTTCTTTTCTAATTAGTTTTATTTTATTTAGTTTCTATTTAATGTTTATTTCTATTTTTCTATATTAAATTAAACTTATATTTCAATTAGTTGCGAAGTCAGTATTTCTAATATTCTTTTTTTTTACGTTTAATATTAATATTTAATTTCAGTTATATTTGAATTGATGTCAATGTTTTTTAATACTTTAGGTCTTTGTAATCACTGGCCAGCAGTAACCACCAACGTGTTTGATTTATTTTATTGAAAGTTGGCAAAGAAAAGTCTTAATCCGTAATGAAGGTCCACCAGGAAATGAAAAAAAAATTGTATTTCAGTAAAGGTCAAAATAAATAATGCAAAGTGATCTAGAAAGGATTATAGATGACAATCACATGAATGCCTACATGGGTGGAATTAAAGCCAAGAAACTGATCCTTCTGCAGGGAAAATTAGACTGATACAGATTCACAAGTTTAAATGAGCTGATGTAGATTTTTTCATGTATTTTCTCAGCTGTTTGATGGGCATTTCGATACCAACATTGGTGCCAAAGTAGAAAGTAAGAGCTATGAGAACATCGCGGAGAGGATTGGATGCCAACCAGCAGAAATCCTGTTCTTAACTGACATCACACGAGGTGCGTACATGCTTTCATCTTCACTACATGCTATCGGTAAGCCCCGCCCCCTTAATTACTGTTGCTCCCTTGGACAAACAAACAGAGTCGCTGTCTTACAATGACCGCTGCAGGGTAAAAATCTTGTCCCATTATGCTTTTGCACAATTTTGGACACAGAAGGCCACCAAATAGGAATTAAATATTCCATGGAGGGATTTATAAAATATTTAATAATAAATACGATGGGTAACTCGAAGTGAGGGCTTACATGATGGCTGCACGATGACAACATGCAGATCAACACCATACCACAGAGTACGATTAAATTAATGTACATTTAACCAGTTTAATACGGAGATGCACTGAATGTAGACCTTCGTTTATGTGTGTTTGACCCACACTGTACAAGACGCGATCAGTCCGTTATTTAAAGGTTTGTACATTAGCATGGACTCACTAACTTTAACATTCGCTAGTTTTAGCCAGAGATATCTTGCTGAAGCTTGAGCAGATGTAACTTGATGAGTATGACAACCAGAAAATGAACGTGTTTGTCTTCATTTGTATTGGGGTTGAATACTTGGGGCCATTTAGCTCTGTTTTGTTTGGATTCAGGAAATATAATGTAATAAATGATATTGCCCATCCTCTCGGGATACCTGGACTCAGTGTTACAAGCACCCCAGGAGCATAATTTTACTATTTTTAAAACATAAACCCCATAAAACCGATGCGAGCTTCAGATCCTTCAATGTTTCTCTATGACGCTGAAACCTTTCCGCTCAGTGCAACTGATACTCGACTGCCATTGGCTAGTCTGCGTTCGAGGGGAGGGGCTTACCGATAGCTCAATTACACGAGGGTTCGATGTTAATTAAATCTCTCTTACAGAGGCGAAGGCAGCAGAGGATGCTGGGGTGAACGTGATCGTGGTGGTTAGACCTGGTAACATGGAGTTAACTGAAGAGGAGAGGAAACATTATAGAATAATCACATCTTTCAACCAGTTAGACCTGAGCGGGAACGTTTGACAGCACTGAACCATCGGATCGTGTGAAAAACCAGCGTGGACTGAAACGCCAAGCCTCCCAGGTGCTTGTTTTCTACACTGAAAACCCATCGATGAATTATCAAACGCTTATATTCTCTTTGAATGTTTTATATGCGGTGTTAATGTGTAGCATATGACATATTCCTGTCTTTATCCCCCACATGTGCATATAAAATATGATAACCTGCCAACTAGACACAGGTTTAGTGTGATTGTCTTATAAACCTCAATCTTAAATGTTGTTACATTTTATTTCAAATCGACACATCGAACAATTTGCAACATTTAGATACACCAGCACCCGAGAACAGATGTCTGTTTTAGTAACAAAATACAGGATTATGACCATTGTCAGAGATGTTTTGCAATATTTAACATCAAGTATAAAAAGCTGCATATGCTTCTTTTAAGGTTATGCAGGACTAGGGTTGCAAAGGGGTGGAAAATATCCAGAAACTTTCCAAAGTTTCCGGGTAAGTTTCCCAAATTTACTGGAAATTGTCCAACTTTTTGCAACCCTTTGCAGGACAGGCTGAAAATGAAATGCGGTTACGTTAAAAAACATCTATGATTCACTGATATCAAAAGTATAGTGCACCCAAAAAATAAAAATTGTCATTTACTCTCACTCCAGTTGTTACAAGCCTATATGTTCTGTTGAACACATAAGAGGATATTTTGAAGAATGTTGGTAAGCAAACAGTTGATGGTAGCCATTGACTTCCATAGTATTTTTTTCATACCATGTAAGTTAATGGCTACCAGCAACGGTTTGCTTACCAACATTCTTCCAAATGGCTGTATTTATGTTCAATAAAAGATAGAAACTAGTTTTGTAACAACTTGACAGTAAATGACACTACTTATATTTTTGGGCGCATTGTCTCTTTAAATGAAGTTTCCAAACCCGTATGCCATGTACATATTCTTCAGAAGCGCTTGGATCTTCCACAGACAAAAAATAACGGCATATGGATTTTAAGTGACCAAAAGGATTGGTAAATAACAACAGAATATAAAAAGTTTCGGTATTCAGTTGCTTCACTCATCTGACACACAAACATGGCACACGTCACAGTAAATCGTTGTGCATTTTTGTGAATTTGTTGCTTTTGCGACACGCCTATCTACACATTCAGAAGACGTACTCGTTCGAAGGTCTTTCTCGAGAGATCACAGTCAGTTTACATGCAGGACTGATCACAGGTGAACACTGGAAGAAGTACGAGGCTCCGCAGATACTGAAGAGTGAGACTAGAGCTGGTCAGACTGGTACTCGGAGACCTCAGAGAAGCTCTCGGAGAGGCTGAGTGGAGGGTCCTGGTCATCCCTGCAGACGATCTCGAAATGGTAGTGGCGAAACTCAATGGCGAACGTACCCAGGTACGTCAGGAAGAACATGACCAGCGCCCACTGAGCGCGAGCCGCGTGCATGTGCAGCCGCTGAGCCATTAGAGCGAAGTCTGGGATCTGCCGTCAAGGCTTCAATATGGACAAAAATGAAGACATTTAAATTCCGTCATTAATTAAGTGTCGTTCCAAACCTGTGAGACATTCGTTCATCTTCGGAACACAAATTAAGATATTTTTGATTAAATCCGAGAGCTCTCAGACCCTTCATAGACAGCAGAGCAACTGAAATGTTCCCAGGTCCAGAAACGTAGAAAGGACATCACATCGGTAAACCAGTCCGTGTGACATCAGTGGCTCAACTTCAGTTTTACGAAGCCATCACAATACTTTTTGAGCACAAAGAAAACTAAAATAACAATTATTCTCCCCGAGTTGCGTCTTCTGCCATTTTAGGGAGTACCCCAGAGAGTAATTAGTGTTGTTTACTGATGTCACATGGACTGGTTTACCGATGTCCTTTCTACGTTTCTGGACCTGGGAACATTTCAGTTGCGCTGCTGTCTATGAAGGGTCTGAGAGCTCTCGGATTTAATCAAAAATATCTTAATTTATGTTCCGAAGGTCTCACGGGTTTGTAACGACATGAGGGTGAGTAATGATTGAATTCTCATTTTTGGGTGAACTGTCCCTTTAAGGCTAGAAGGGAGACAGCTGTGGCTACTGGGCATGCGTGCATCAATACAGCATAGTTTTTGTCTAACTGTGCACCAATAATTTCTATTTTTGCATTGTTGTTAGAGGTAGGTTTAGAGTTGGGGTAGGTGTAGATATTAATGAAACACAATCTAATAGGTAGAAAATGTAATTTTATTGTTAGTTTCCGGTCGGAGCTGTTTCCCTTCTAGCCACAAGCCAAGGAGGGCTGGGTGATATATCACATCCCAGAATTAAAAAAAAGTACACTTCCATACTTAGTTCTCTATATTGTACTTAATATACAAAAAAAAAAAAATGTGTACTTAAGATAAACGTAAGATTATCTAAGTGTACTCAACTGTGCTATTTTAGGACACTATGAATATGAACTAAAATGAGCTTTCAACATACTATCTCTGTATTTAAAAAATGCATTTAGTCACCACTTGTAGTACACTTGAACCCATCTTTCATACACTAGTACACTCAAGTAGTAGTTTTAGTTAATATTCATCGTGTTCCAAAATAGCACAGTTGAGTACACTTAGATCTCACGTTTATCTTAAGGAGTACTAAAGTATCCTTATATCATTTTTGATATATTAAGTACACAAATAGAGCACTTTAAGTGCATTATGGAAGTGTACTTTTTTTAACCTGGGATACTGCATACTCACAATAAACTGATGAATCGAGCAACATTGTTGGTCAATGGTTAGTTTGTTTGATTTGATAGATAAAGAGATGCTAGATAGATGCTGATGCCCCCGGTTTCACAGACCAGGCTTAAGCTAGTCCCAGACTAAAATACATGTTTGAGATGTCCCAACTGAAAATATCTTGCTCTGACTTGTGTTAAAATAGCTCAGTGTCATTGTTCTGTGTCAAGATGCACACCTGTGTCAAGGCATTTTTGTAAAAGTTGCTAAAATATCTTAATTTAACTAAAGCCTAGTCCAGGCTTAAGCTAAGCACTGTTTGTGAAGCTGGGCCTTAGTCTACCAACTAAACCAGCTTAAGTAGGGTGAATGTTGATTCATTTCAGTGATTTGATTCATGAGTCTGATTCAGCGATTCTTTTCTGTCATCACGTAGTAATGTTCACGGATATCCTTGCATGGCTTTTTATATTAAATAAAAAATTTGCTTAAAGGTCAATATTGTATTTTGTGTGTTATATTTTATTTATATTGGGAAGCTTGTTTTTGCCAAGCTTTAGTATTTGCAATGTTTTATTTAACAATTCTCACTGATTTTCTTTGTGATGTAATCACGCAATTGTGTTATAAAGTCAGAATTGCAAGATGTAAAATTTCCAAAAATCCCGGTAAATTTCCAAAAATCCCGGAAAGTTTCGAAAACTTCGAAACGTTTCGAAACTTTTTTCAACCCTAATTATAACACAATTGAGAGTTTAAGTCGTGATATAAATTTGAAGTTCTAACAAAAATTCAGAATTGAAATATAGTTTAAATAGTTTTTAACTTGGTGGTGGAAATGGGCTTCCTAGCTTAGTGAGTTGTTAGTTAGTTAAGTACATTTAACTAGTGTTATTATGAAGAAACTTATTTTTTATTATGGAAGTAATATACTTTAAAAATAATATTCTGTTGAGTACAAACTGAACGTTATGTTATCAGACACTTAATTACATGTTGAAAATGTGTTTTAGTTTAAATTCATATTAAATTAAATTAAATTAGCAGAATTTTAGCTTTTTGACCCACTTAAGTAGGACTTAAGTACATCTTTGTGTAATTCCATAATTACTTCTACTATCTTTAAAAGAGTATAAATGTTAAAGTGAACTGCTGAATGTACTGACAAGCACTTATGTAAAACTAAAATATTTTAATGCATGCCTTACTGGTATTTAAATATATTTGTAATATATATCTACTGCACATGCTACACATTTGTAGTGATCATATTGCAATTTAGTACCTTTAAAATATATTAACTTCTAATGTAATATTGAATAACACACTGCATTTAAAATGATCAAGTACTTTTGAAATGTGCTTTAGTATATTAGTCAGCACTTAAAATTAGAGTGCTACTTTAAAGTACGACAAAATATTAAAATTATAATTGCTTTAAATTAAAATGTTTAATTTGACATTATTACAAAGTGCACTTTTTAATAGTGTGCTATGAAACATAGGTTAGACTTTATTTGAAGATGTCCTTTACAATAGGATTAGGGTTTGAATCGGGTTGGGTTTGGTGTGGAAAATATACATGCATGAAAGAACCGTTTTTACAAAAATAAAAGTACTCTTACTTTTTGCGAGGGGCATGTATATAAGGTGGGAGGGTCATGTGTATAAAGTGTGAGGGGCGTGTATATAAAGTGTGAGGGGCGTGTATATAAAGTGGGAGGGGCGTGTATATAAAGTGGGAGGGGCGTTTATATAAAGTGGGAGGGGCGTGTATATAAAAGGGGCGTGTATATGTGAGGGGCGTGTATATAAAGTGCGAGGGGCGTGTGCGAGGGGCGTATATAAAGTATATATAAAGTGGAGGGGCGTGTATATAAAGGGGTCGTGTATATAAAGTGGAGGGGCGTGTATATAAAGTGCGAGGGGCGTGTATATAAAGTGCGAGGGGCGTGTATATAAAGTGCGAGGGGCGTGTATATAAAGTGCGAGGGGCGTGTATATAAAGTGCGAGGGGCGTGTATATAAAGTGCGAGGGGCTTGTATATAAAGTGTCACATCCGTGAGGTTACAGTGGAAGGATGAAGGATACAAAGCAACATGCAGGACGTTACAGCTCCGGACAACAGGAAGCGAGGGATTGCTGCTCGCCTGCCTTCATTCCGCAGGTTGACCTTTAGGGTCATGAAAGACTGGAACCAGCAGAACAGTGTTCCTAGGCCAAAGGTCATGGATGTGCCAATGTTATGCAGCTCCTCATCGTTGGACAGCTAGATCAGCAAAACAAAAAATAATTTAAATGTGTTTAAAATGTTGGCATGAAAGAATATCCTTCTGTTAATCTGTAACATAAAAAGCCTAAATAAGTGGTTCAATGTTGTTTGCAAAAACAAAAAGCATACCTGGAAATTCCCAACTAAAGTCATACCAAAGCAGGCAAGAGATAAAGCCACCAGACTGCCAACGTTAAGCCAGGGTTTATGTACTCTCGGCTTCAGCTGCAGATATCGCAACACTCCCAGAATAAAGCCTGGAGCCCAAGACATGAACTTTTATTTCAAACAATTCTACGTTCATCCCAGATGTAGATGAGTTTGTTTCGTCATCAGATTTGTAGAAATGTAGCACTGCATCAGTGTCTCAGCAATGGCTGCTCTGCAGTGAATGGGTGCCATCAGAATGAGAGTCCAAACAGCTGATAAAAACATCACAATAATCCACACCACTCCAGTCCATCAGTTAATGTCTTAACTGTGTTTGCAAGAAACAAATTCATCATTAAGAGGTTTTGAACTTCAAACCGTTGCTTCTGTCTATAATACGAGTCCATAATCCATAACAACGCTTCCTCCAGAGAACTGTCATGTGGTCTGAATCACGAGAGAAATCTGCACAGATCAAAAAAGCAGCTCTAAACTAATATGTGTGTGGTTATTGATGTGAGACAACAGGAGATGGACGTTTTCACTGGAGGAAGTGTTTTTATGGATTGTAGACTAGTATATTAGCCAGAAGCGACAGTTAAAAGTTTATGAATTTGTTTCTTACAAACACGCAGCTTTTCTTTTCTCAAGACATTAACTGATGGACTGGAGTGGTGTGGATTATTGTGATGTTTTATCAGCTGTTTGGACTCTCATTCTGATGGCACCCATTCACTGCAGAACATCCATTGCTGAGACACTGATGCAATTATACATTTCTCCAAATCTGATGAAGGAACAAATGCATCTACATCTCAGTTGGTCTAAGTAAGTTTTCAGCATTTGTTTTTTGGTGAACTATTCCTTTAAGAACTAAACAGATGTTCATAATGTTTGGTGGACAGTGCAACAATTGCATCAGGCTAAAACTCGGGTCATGAAATAATGAATATAGCAGTTGTTAGCTCTTATCTCTTTCTGTTTATAAGACCGGCTCCGAGCACCATTCATACCTACAAAGGCTGCCATGTTCATGACTTGACTGAACACACAGCTGGCAGGTGGGGCATTGCCTGCAATGCTAAACAGCAAAGACAGTGCATCAAAACATGTATCAACCTCGAAACAAATCGTGCAGTTCGTCATGAAATTCAGATTTACCTGATATATGGAGGAGATTTGGATTCTGACCTCCTATTTGAGTAAAAAAACGAGGCATAAATATTGATTTCTCAAATGAAATAATTGGCGTGCATTAGAGGGACATTTCCTTACTTGTACTCTGAACTAAGTGGGGTGATTTTCTCATCCTCCACAGCAATGAAATACCTGTTTAGAATGAAATGATATGACATTTATCTTAAATCATTGACATGGAAAGAGCAAAGCAGGTGTGGGATACTCACACAACCCAGAGACCCACAGCTGTGGAGAAAGAAAACATGACCGGCAGAAACATCCATGGACTGCACTTCCTCATGTCTCCTCGGGAACGTCAATACAACAACCCTGCAATAACATCCTGCATTTATACTCGAACAAATGCATCCGATTTAAAACAATGGCTGTATCGTTTCGTTTGTGGCTCTTTTTCCCCGTCACAGTGGTTCACAGTTCTGGGCAGATTGACCGTTTACATGATGCAGTTACTGAAAGTGTACATGCAATTGAAATAAAATAATAATGTAATAGGTTGCTCATTTTAGGCAATGTTTTCTGACTACTTTTTAGATGACTTTTGCTCCAACTTGTTTTAAACTTACTATTAAATGTAAAAAGGAAAAGAAAATATATTTTATTCTTTGATATCAACACCATAAAATGCAAAGCTAAATGGTCTGACTATGATTTTTTTATTTTTTTTTATAATAATAATTTAAATCAATAAATTATGAATAAATTGCTGCTATTGTGTGAATATGTAATCAATAAAAAGTATGTGTAGTCTGATTATTTCAAAAATGTAATATACTGATTACAAGTACTGTTTGTAATCAGATAACGTAACCCAGATTGCATGTAATCAGTTACTACACCGCTCTGGTTATCCAATGGTTTTCTCCACAAGGATTTAAAAACAATCTTCAATAAAAAATGATTTGCAACATTAGAACATCTGATTTAAATCTGAAGCAATGAACTGATCTCGCGAAGCATTGTGAAATATGTAACAATCATAAAGGATATTTATGAGAGGTTTACCCATACATTTCAGTTTTTCACTTCTGAACAGAAGTGTGCTTAATTCCACTGGAAGTGCACTTGTAGTGTACTTCTTTTTGTGTGAGTGTGTGTGTGTGTGCGTGTGTAAAAACTGGACTTGCAGGTAATATACAGTATTAATTAAATAAAGGCTGCTAAAGTGTACTTATAGAGATGACATACTTTCGTGACTGTGTCTTAACCCATTTTAAGTGAAAAGAACATATTTTGAAGACTGTTGGTAACCAAACCATTGGCGGTAACCATTGTCTTCCATACAATTGAAAGAAAATACTATGGAAGTCAATGGCTACCGTCAGCTCTTTGGTTACATTCTTCCAAATCTTCATTTATGCTAATTTTAAAAGTATGATATTGTATTTTTTTTTCCACAAAGCTGAGCTCTTTTGCAGGATTTTGATTTCCACAGCGACGTCTCTGATTGGTGGATCTCTCTTCGTGGATTATGGGTGAGGTAATTCAGCTATTGCCCAAATTTGTAAAAATAAATGAACAAACACAGAAGCATATATCATCACTTAACAACTCTAAATGTCATAATGGGCATGAGATTTACCCCACGGTTGCACTTTATTGTGAATAAGACAGAATCAAACCACTGACCAGCCTCGAGATGTCTTGGAGAACGTCTTATGTGTCGACAGGGTTCAGTCTACAGAGACAAAAAAAAGCGCAGTCCTTTTACTGGCATGCTCCAGTGTGCCTGACATCTGAACGTGTCTATAAAGCATGTATTGTTAATATTGATCAGTAACTGTCCATTCATTGAGTCGGTGCTTGTAGACAGCGCCTCGGTGCTGAAGTAGTGGACAGTGACCGAGATCAAGAGCATTTCCCTGACTACACATTCACAAATCCAGCTGCAGAAACAGTACAGGATAATACATGGGCTGACTTAACTATCAGCTTGATGGGATGGACTTTATTATTAGCCTATAGTATCAATGCAAAAATATATTTACAAAATAAACAGCGTGTTAAAACTGTATTTCTCACTACTCAATATAATAATATAACACCTTAGTTTAGATGACAAACCCAAATCGGAATTAATACGCGATGTTTATGTGTAAAGCTGTCAAAACGCAAGTCAGTGTTGTCTTCGCCAATAAATATGCGAGATAGCGCGTCATTTGATATTAAGCCACTTTATATAAAACCATACCTTGTAGACAGCACACTCCTCTGTCGCGTATAAAGCCCGTGTCCTCTTCATTTCATGAGGACTGTGAGACAGACATCGTTTGCATTGGGTCTTCACAGCACGGACTGGGCCGACGGGCTCGGGCTGCTGTTTCTCAGACATGCATCTTACCACCAGGCATGTTCGATTCGCGAGCGAGTCGTTCTTTTGAACCGATTCTTTTGAATGATTCATACGAACCGATTCGCAAAGCATTTGCACTTCACAGCGCTACACCAGGCCACCAGGTTAGAATATAACTGAATAGAATAATTTTTCTGAAGTAAATAAAACTAAATTTATTTAAATAGCCAATACGTTTTAAAAGATAATAGCATATACGGTTAAAAATTCACATTGAATGTGTTTCTTTTCTATTTTTAAAATTTAGGCTACTGACAATCTCTACTTAAAGTAAATCCCAAATCCGTTTTTTTTTCATGGTTTGTGAATAAAAACATAATTATAGCTACACATTATGAAAAGTAAAACAACCAGTTTTGTTGTTAGATTGATCATTTAGGCTATTCCACCTTTGTCAAATACACATTAACAAAATTTACAAAATAAAACAAACTAAATGCAAGCTAAAAGCTAATGATTTTAGAAAGATAACATCGAAATCAAAACTACGCACCATTAACCAGAACTCAAACGAAACTGAATTTAAAAACCAAATTACAAATCAAAGTAAAGTTATCAACCCTGATCTATAGACTACCAGTGAGCAGTGATGCATTCATGCGAATACGATGGTCGTGTGAGAACAGTGTTATTTACTAAGATTTCACCCTTTCTGTGACAGTTTGTTAAAGTTAACGTGTTGGTGTGTTTCATCTTGACAAACAACAAGGGCGTGGGTTGTGTGGACATAACCTGCCCGATCTTATATCAGTGTTGTTTTGTGGATATTTCAGCTAACAGTTTGTTTTGTACATTCAGCTGAACAACATTATTTAAAGTTAAAGATGTCCACGGCGACTCAGGACGCTGTTCCAAATCATGCTGCACCACTTACATAGTTTACAAAAAAATTATAAAAAACACATTATATTTGACGCAAATTATTGTTGGTGATCATGACTTTACCCTGGGCTGAAAGAGTGTGTAGCTTTCCACACAACGTTTGTGTTTCTATCAGTATGCTTTATATAGGGAGCTAATAATAGCCATAGATGCACTTTCTCTTTCCGTTTGCTCTTTTTAGTCAAACAAACACCACTTCAAACTCATCGACGTACCTTTGTTCATTCCTGAAGTGTTTTTATATGAACTGTTTTAGACTGTCTTGAATGGGGTGCAGTACCTGTGACTGAGAGTTATGAACGCGCCTGCGCTTCTCCTCTGGTGTGTGACCACGCGTCGCGCACATGTGTTGAATGCGCGTCCTTGAGAGCGCGCAGCTTTATAGCGTATAGCCTATTTACTTTAACTCGTTGGGTATTATCATTGATATGACGTTTCAGATGCGTCTGAAATGACAAAAACCTATACATATATTTAATTATTTGATCAGATTATTGCTAGGGATTGGGTATTGATAGGGACACGTCCCTAGCGCCCCCTAATTCTACGCCCCTGACAAACAATGTCCACTTACCATTTAAAAACACATGGAAAAGAGCTGATCTGGGGCTCTCTGAAGTTCTGTCGCTGCTAATAGAGTTCACTGGAATGAGCGAGTATTAGGGAAGTGACGAGTCTACAGCACTGCAATAGGACCAGTTTAACCACTTTTTGTTAAGGTGCTGTTACATAAGCGAAAGTCACTCAATAACTTATAGATTTAACGAAAGCGAAGGTGTCTCGAATGCCATTCTCTAATCTTAAATAATAATGAATTACAACAAATATAAAATCTAGACTTTTCTTAGAGTGCATGCAAATGTACAACTACTGTAGCCGAAAGCTCAGCTGTGTGGAATCACTTTTTGGAAATGCAAATACAAGTAAATCAAAAATGTGATTAAGTAACCCGAGAGAACACTATTTTCTAGTGTGTGTGTGTGTGTGTGTGCTCTTGTTAATAAGTGCACAAGGATAGTACACTCTTAAGAAAAAAGGTTCTTTATTGGCATCGATGGTTCCATGTAGAACCTTGAACATCCACGGAACCTTTTAAATGCAGAAAAGGTTCTTCATAGTCAAAAAAGGTTATTTAAATTATTTAAATGTTCTTCAAAATTGTTATTTTAGGAACTGTTCACTGAAAAGTTATTTTGGGGAACTAAAATGGTTCTATGGCATCACTGCAAAAACACCCCTTTGGAACCTTTATTTTTAAGAGTGTAAAACCTGACATTTTTGACATTGTGGGGACCAGCCTGCCGTCCCCTGCACGAGCGGAAACAATATTAAAATACGAATTAATGTTTATCTGAAAGTGTAACAATGCAAACAGTCTCTAAGGTATGTTTAAGGGATAGAAAATGGCCTTTGGACAGTATAAAAATAATATAATTCTATGGAAAGTCCCCACAATTCAGAAACGTGTGTGTGTGTGTGTTTGATCATTGATTGTGATACATGGCTGGAAGAGAGTCACTGAATAAATAAAACCTGGCCTGCCTGTGATGTTGCCTTCTCTCGATACATTTTAGTCTTACATTTGAAATAAAATAAAATAAAATAAATTAATCTCACAAAAAAAACTTTTGTTGATAAAGTTTTCGAATTATCCATCTTCCCTGTAATTAAATATTTGCTTCCACTTCAGAAGTTTACCCAGTTACTCAAAACGATCAATTAGACAATAAGCCTACCAACAAAAACTGTACACTTGTCTTGGACCAGTACTTATTTTCTGTATTAGCCTACTACTAGATGGCGCTGTTCACCCATATTACAACATGACTGCGGCCGCTGTAAAGACAAACCTTGACTGGAGCTTGTTTAATCTTACCATTTAAACATTTCAGCCATTCATCACCATGAGTATGAGCACTAGACGGATGTTTACTGTATTCATAGACACCTTTTACCAACTCAATTAGACCCATTATTAGGGATATTAGCACATTATGTAGTTATGCATACAATCCACTTGTTATTAGTTAGTCAGTAAGAGTAGGCTACAAATACTTTTTTGTCTTATATTTTAATATTAATTTTTATTTTTGAGAATGTTTTATTTTCAGGGCATAATAACGCATTTGCATAATGTTTAACATATTAAGAAAAAGAGTTAGTGTGTGATTAGACTAAAAACACAAATGAACTGAAACCTGTTATAGCCTACAAACAATGAGCAATTATTAATATTTTGATAGTATTACTTAACGCAGTCCATAACACCTATTATTATTTTACTCTCCCGTTACACAGAACTTTTTTACCACCATTTATATGCAAATTTAAACAGATTAATGAAAATTAAACTACTCATATTTTCCATGTAAGCTTCAGATTTGTAATTTAGATAGTTTATTTGTCCTCAGAGAGGAAATTCATCTTCACAGAAGGTGCATATTTAACACAAGGACAACTACACATTATATACAAACTTGTCACAATACATTAAAGAACAATCTTTGATTGTTTGTGCTTTCCGAATCGTAGCTGAAGTGACACAGTCTGATAATTTAGGAATAATCTTAAAAGCCAAATGAGGTATCTTTAAACATTTGTTCATATTAATGAATGTAAGCATAAGAAAGAAACAAATGGCACCATACATAAGAACTTGCTCAATAAAAGGAGACGAGGCTGAACAGACAGCTGCTTAAGTTTACGGAGAACTGTAAGTATCTGTTCACAGCTTTTATAGATACCTAGAATATGCTGATTAAAATTGAGATGATCATCTAAAGTGATGCCAAGGTATCTAAAATGCTCCACCCTTTCAACCATCTCTCCATTAATGTCAATACTAGGATGGATCTGTGTTTTGGAGAAGCTAAAACCAGCTCTAGTCTTATAAATGATAATTTGTAAACACCATGTGCTAAAAATCAGTTATAGAATGTTGATGGTTAAAAAAAGAATCATTATCACTGTTTTTGAACAATGCAAGAATAGCTGTGTCATCTGCATATGTACAATGATGGGTATAGTAAATGGACTTTGACAATCATTCGTCTAGATAAATGGTCTGAATACACATCCCTGAGGGGCTCCAGTATTAAGAACAATGGTGAGTGATAATGAGTTGTCCACTTTTACCACTCGCGGCCTATTAGACAGAAAATTATAAATCCATTGGATTAGTAGTGATGGAACTTGCAATTTTTTGATTACCTAATGACGCTGTATTGAATTAAAGGCTAAATTAAAGTCAATAAAAAGAATACTAGCATAATTTCTAGGGGTATCCAAATGTTGAAGCATCTGTACCTCTTTTCTGCTTTGTATGCGAATTGAAGGCAGTCCAAAAATGGTGAAATATATGGAAAAATCATATTTTGGACCAATTTCTCAAAACATGTTATTATAATTGAGGTTAACGACCCCGGGCCTGTAATAGTTTAACTCTGATGGATGTGATTTTTTGGGGACAGGAATAATGATTTGCGATTTCCATATGACCGGTAGAGTGATCGAAGAAAAATACGAGTTCATTCCAGGGCACAGTTTTTCAAGACCCGACCTGAAATTCATCCGGCCCTGGAGCCTTATTCGGCTTGCATTAAATGAGCTGGAAATAGACATCTTGTTTGTTTAAGAGGGACTCATAATCCATCTCAAGGCAAGGAATCCAAAAGGCTGTCTAACATTGAGAAATCAGATGTGTCAAAACAGGCATAAAAATATTAAGATTAGTAGCAAAGGTGATAGGATCTGATACACAAGTAGACTGTTTAATAGATTGTCCAGGAAGAGTCCTGCCACGATAAAAAGCCTGTTTAGTGTTCATATTTACAAAATCCTGCTCCAGTTTTTTTATAATGCTTTTTAGCCTTAAATATTTAGCTTTTAATGTCCCCGTTTATGATTTTGAGACCAGCAAAGTCCAAGGCAATTAGTTTCTTATGAAAGGGATGTTTTATCTGTGGGTCCACGGTTTAGAATTTGGATATGTTTTAATAATCTATGCCGGTATATGAGTGTCTATACATAATTTATATAATCACTGATCTGCTCATCAAGCTCTTCCTCAAAACAGCCTTGAAGGTGTGCAATAGCATCACCCGACCATTGGGGGCGCTGTGCATTATCGGCTTGTGCTGTCTCAACAGATGTTTGTAAACAGGAAGTACATGAATAACACTGTGAACCACTAGTCCAAGCGAAGGAAGAGCTTTGGCTAGGTAGGATTATATACAAGTGGGGTTTGGGTTTTCTTCTTGATAGCACCATAAAAGTGAGGGTAGGTACTGAATATTCAGAAGTATATCATGTGGAAAATGTAATCCCACAGGGCAGTGTTTGCAGTCCTGTGCTTTTTAATATCATGATAAATGATATATTTGATGAAATTGGTGCATGTATAGGTACATCTCTATATGCTAAGGATGGGGTCCTTTGGATTAGGGGACCTTAATAGCGTAGAGCAGTGGGCAAATAAATGGGCTTTTAAAATATCAATAACTAAAACACAAGTTATTTGTTTTTCTAGAAGACATACAGAAATATCACTTTAGTCGTATGGCCAAACGCTTGAGCAAGTTAAAGTGGTTGAGTTTCTTGGAAAGCTCCTAGATAAAAAACTAACATGGAAGCAACATATTGAGAAAATAAATGAAAAAACAAGAAAGTGAACTATCTTTTTAGATGTTTAGCAGGAAAAGATTGGGGTGCGACAATCAATGTTAAGTATTTATCAAGCTATTATGAGAGCATTGTTTGACTATGGATGTATAGCTTACATGTCTGCAGCAGGCGCAAACATTAAGAGCATGTAGTGGAGCGTTTAAAACATCCCCAATAACAGCAATACAAGGTGCATTTACAGTTATGCATTTAGAAGATGCTTTTATCCAAAGGGACTTATTCAGGATATACATTTGTATTGTCAGTATGTGTGTTCCCTGGGAATTGAACCCACAACCTTTTGCTCTGCTAACACAATGCTCTACCACTGAGTCACAGGAACACCTTTGTGTTTAAGGAGATATAAACGTATGCTAACTTATTGGTTAAATTTAAAAGGGCCTAATAGTTTCCATCCTACCAAAAATGTCTTACAGGAATGTTGGGAACACAGTGAATACAATATCAGAAGTTTTGGATGGATCGGGCATATTAAAGCAGAGAATGAAGTATTGTGTAATATGCAATGCAGCTCAACAGTTTGCTATTCAGTGACTCCTCCGTGGTTATTTGTGATGCCAACAATAGATTTAAATATTCAACAACAAATTATCGAACAACAAAAAAAGTATTCAGACCCCCTTAAATTTTTCACTCTTTGTTATATTGCAGCCATTTGCTAAAATCATTTAAGTTCATTTTTTTCCTCATTAATGTACACACAGCACCCCATATTGACAGAAAAACACAGAATTGTTGACATTTTTGCAGATTTATTAAAAAAGAAAAACTGAAATATCACATGGTCCTAAGTATTCAGACCCTTTGCTGTGACACTCATATATTTAAAATAAAAAAAGAAGCAGAAGAAAGCAGCATGGCGTCCGTTTCCATAGTGACTCGTCGGTTTGTTGACAATGTCTTGAGTGCCAACCAGTAACATACTGAGAAAATATCTCATCTCTCATAAATAACTTGCAATTCTGAGAAAATATAAGCACCCCTCTCTCAAAACTGAACTTTAACTCACTTTAATTGTGAGTTTATATTACGCAATTCTGTGAAAAAAAGTCAGAATTGTGAGATTAAAAAGTCGCAATAATCTTTTTTATGTGTATTCAGTAACGGGAACGGGCTTCCATAATATGGGTGCTGTGGTAGGCTCTGTAATAATGATGTGTTTGAAATACTGAAGCGAATTTATTTACTTAACGTTACTTTCCTTTCTTTCTATCAGAAGTCCTCGCGCCCTCGCTGTCTGTCACTAGCCCCGCCCTCCTCCGCGTCAGTCTCCTCCTCCTCTCGTTAAACTTGTTCACAAACTCCGGGCTTGCAGAAGGATATGAGAGCTTCTCCGGCCTACAATGACTGCGGGATTCAATCATGGGCGATAATCAGTTACAGAGCAGTTTCTCTGTGACTCTGGTCTTTCTGAATGAGAGCGACTTGAAGCAAGAGCTGCCGATTTCTAATCAACATCAGGAGCTGACTCTTCAGATCCACAGAGAGCTGGACGACATCGGTCTCACCGTTAATAACGGTAAACAACGCAGCACACGTAGAAGCTACACAATTAACGTAATAGTCAGCTTCGGGAAGAATCGCATGAGACACATTTATAATTAGAATTTATTGAAATCTCTGACTTTTATTTGAAGGCTTACGTATTTTGGCAAATCATGTTGGCATAAGCAAACATTTATATATGTTTTGACGTTTATTATTATTATTATTAGAATTTTATTTAGGCCCTTTTTTATTTATCTTCTGAATCTATGAGAAGACATTGTTACGCGTTACATTTATGTCCTATAGTAATAATTATGCATCATTACAAGCAATTAACATTAAACCAAACACTACCCTTAACATATAGTACATGTTATCACTTAACATTTCACTTATTTGTGCATTTTAAAATATCAGACAAGCACGAGACTCAATCAGAAGTTACTGTATTAGCTGTAAAAACTGAGATATTATATATGAGATCTCATATCTGTACTCTTTTCAGTTAACTTACACGTTATTTTAAGGTGAATTTGTTACAGTGTAATTATATATTTAATGCACTGAGTGATATTAATTAACTACATGAACTTACTGTATGGTTAGGATTATGATTTGGCTTGCATGTAATTATGCATAATTAATTGTTATAATAGTAAGTACATGTAACGTGTGTAACAAGGACACCTTAAAATAAAGTGTTACCTTTTTCATTTCATTTTTTTGGTCTAGTTTTTTCCTCTTTTTTTAATGGAATTAATTAGTCATTAGTCAATATCATGTAATGCCCATTTTCAGTATGTGCTCCTCTCTGATAAGAGCGAGGAACCACATGGATGCGTTTACACTGTAAATAACGTCATATCATGTGCATTTCTCCACTGGCTCTTTGTAGTGTCTTGTTTATTGGTTGAAGGGCAAATGAAGGCTCTTTATTCAGGTGTGCCACACATTTTCTCGGGTCTCATTGTGTGGTCTGGCCGCACTGACAGACCTCCAGATTTACGGCTCCGCTGTTCATTCTCCGTGAGCAGCGAGGCTGTTCTGCCGCTTGAGCTCCAGCATCACCTGTTTTCTTTGACACGGTACACTGGTCCTGGCCGCCAGCGCTTTCTGCGTCCTGCTGCACAAAATCAGATAGCACCGCTCTGGGTGTTTTTCTGTGTCCCGTACCTCACATAGCAGGATACAGTCATTTCTGGTGCCTGCTTATGGCTGAAACACTGATCTGGATTTTTCTGTAGAGCACAAAAGGAGATGTTTAGCAAAATGTTCATGCTTCTGTTTTCTTTATTGAAAACACTGAGTGGCCACATGCTGTTTTGGAGAAATATAGCATCACATCACTAGCTCAGCAGTGGATGCTCTGTAGTGAATGGGTGCCGTCAGAATTAGAGTCCAAACAGCTGATACAAGCATCCACAATTATCCAGTCCATCAGTTACAATCTTGTGAAGCCAAAAGCTGCTTGTTTGTAAGAAACAAATCCATCCTTAAGATGTTTTTAACTTCAAACTGATGGACGTTTTCTGTTTTAAATGGTGATTGATCTGTGCAGATCTCTCTCCTGATTCAGACCCCCCCCCCCTCCCTGGTTTCTCAGACAAGGCTTAAGCCTAGTCTTAGGCTAAAATGTAAGTCTGAGCTGTTACAACTGAAATAAACTTGCACTGATTGATCTTGAAATATGTCAATGCCCTTGTTTTGTCTCAAGAGGCACACCAGTAATGTATTTTCCAAGGCATGGCTATAAAAATTACTAATCCTGGCTTAAGCTAAGCCCTGTCTGGCCTTTAACTGGATAAAGCAATATTGTGGATTGATGACTTGTATTTTTTGTTTTTACGATAATATAGCTTGCAATGCGATTTTAAAAGAGGAGAACAGCTTTTATTTAAAATATTTTTTTTTTTTTTTTTTTTTTAAATGTCTGTTCTGTCGCTTTTGATCAATTTAATCCATCCTTGCTGAATAAAAGTTGATTTCTTTTTAAAAAATGATGCCAAACAAAACTGGTCAACAACACATGATTCACAATTGATTTTGACGTAGTTTGAATGTGCAGAAGTGCAAGTGAGGTTTGAGAGTTGCATAAGAAAGGCAGATTTGTAGTGAATGGAAATGTTGCATCCTCACACCAAGATCGTGTACGGCTTCAGAAGACTTGGAACAAAGTACATGAGTTTAATAAACTACTGTATTGTAATATAAATCACCATCCACTTTAGTTTTACGTGAACATGTTCCTTTTGTGTTCTGTGTCCAAGGAATGACATGAGGGTGAGTGAATGATGATGAATGATGACCTAATCCTGTCATTGTTGTATCAGCATTCACGTGCCCAGTGTGTTCTCATGCTTCCAGATGCTGGCGTTTCTGTTTTTAAGTTCTCTATCACGAGGGACACCGAGTGTTGTCGGGTGGCTACGCGCTCATTCCTCATCACTCTGGGCTGTTTCAGTGTCATCGTGCGCTTCAGCACTCAGTCAGGTTAGTTATCTGCATTTATCTAGACCTTTCATCACTCTTTACATCAAAATTGGCATATTTAATTCAGATTTCTGCCTGATTGATCTTCCAAAAGGGATGCTTTGATCTCATGTGACAGTTATGCTCTTTAGCAGAAGCCAAAAGTCATAGCATTATTAATTCGGTTAATAATTTGTTTCATATTTTTCCAGTATTACTAATCCAAGATCAAAGCATGGAATATTTTTTCTCTGAGAAGCACTGCGTTTTTCCAGCACATCTGTATTTAACGGTTCAGGGAGATTGTGGATGCATCCACTGGGACCTGAATCAAACATGAAAGAAAAATCACTAATGGTGGCAAACCCCGTGGAGACACGCTCGACATCCGACTCTTTATACAGAGCAAACGACCTAGAAGCTCTAAAAGAGTCCATGTTATTTCATATCTGATATTTAGAATGTTTCAATGTAACACATGTATCTCAAGTCGTATTCTATTTACATTAGGCTCTAACTACTGTAATATGGTTTATACTGTTGATGCACTGATGATAACTGATGGATATACGTATCCATTTCTAACATTTCAAGTTAAATAAGCAAAATCAGCATTGATATGATTTAATCCAACATGAAGTATATTTATGAATTAACTTTAACCTTGATTAACCCTGTAAAGCACGACAAAATACATAATATAGATTTGAAATTGAATGGTTTAGTGAATATTTAGACAAAATGTACATGTTTTTTGTTGATGCATCAGACTTTTATGGATCAGAGTATGATATAGTGTGAATATGGAGCTCATACTCAAGACAAAAATATGGGGCAAATGTTGATTTTATATGATAATTTATGAAATTCTGCTTGTAATTTAAATCAATGAGATCTTTATAACAGTATAGCAGCCTACGAACATAAAACAATACTTCAGTCGTCACTCAATAATGCCTCAGTAAGATGATGTTTAAATGCTTCATTTTATGATTAGGGCATAACATAATGCAATGCAAAGTGATGATTGAGAGATGAATAAATAAACATTCCTCAAAAGCCTGATGGATAATATTTGATACTCATATTTGAACATGATTTTTCTAAATAAAAAAGGATTAGTTGTTTCAATTCAGTAAATGTTCATATTAAAATATTGCTAACAATATCAAAGTTATTCTCACATTTCCTTTGTAAATTTCACAGCAAAAAGCTGAGCTGAAAGTAGATGGTTTTTAAATATGAGACAGTGGGCTTAATGGCCATACTCTCATCGTTGCTGTTTTGGTCCGTGTTATTGATTTGTGCAGAGTTTCAGATCTTCCACAGAATGCTGTGCTCATGGCACGAGCTCAAGAGACATCAGTCGGTGTTTCAGCAGAGGACAGACGATTCGTCTGCACTGCAGTACTTCCAGGTACAGCGGAGAATTACCTCACTTTATTCAGTTCCTGTGTTTGTGAGATATTATTTACCTCTGTAAGAAATGAGACATTTGTAGTTTTCTCTCAGTTCTATGGCTGTCTGTCCCAGCAGCAGAACATGCTTCAGGACTATCTCAGGACTGCAACCTACCAAAAAGCCATTTTGCTCAATGATGTTGACTTCAGAGATAAAGTATGTGTTTATACTTGGCTAGAGTAAATATGATTTACCTGATAACATTACATCATCAAACATAAGGGTGCTTTGTTGGCCTATAGTGGTCTTATACTGATACCTGTTACTAGGGGTGGATGATATTACCAAAATTTCACAATATGAATATTTTTATTTCATGATAACAACATGTATATTACAATATAATTATTTATTTGAGTATTTTATAATTGCTATAGGACACATTTCTCAATACTTAGGTCATTGTTTTAATTCTTCACACACTTCTCCTTACCTATAGCAGTATATTTCACATGCATTATGAACTAAAGCTACTAAAACACTTCATACGTGTCTTAAAATCAAGTCATTTGTGACCGTGGACCACAAAACCAGTCATAAAGGTCGATTTTTCCAAATTGAGATTTATACATCATCTGAAAGCTGAATAAATAAGCTTTCCATTTATCTCAAAATCAAATCTAAGGGTGCAAAAAAATCTAAATATTGAGAAAATCATCTTTAAAGTTGTCCATATGCATATTAAAGTTCTTAGCAATGCATATTACTAATCAAAAATGAAGTGTTGATATATTTATGGTAGGACATTAACAAAATATTTTAATGTAACATGATCTTTACTTAATATCCTAAGGATTTTTGGCATAAAAGAAAAATGTGTAATTTTGACTCATACAGTGTATTGCTGGTTATTGCTATAAATATACCGCAGAGACTTAACACTGCTTTTGTGCTCCAGGGTCACAATTTTCTATAAGACTTAAAATGTAAAAAGCCCAGATAAAAGTCTTTGTCAAATAAATGTAAAAAAATAAAAAATAAAAACAGTCTTAGTGAAATATGTTATAACTGGTATGTGTTTCTGTTTCTGCAGTACCTCGACTGAAGCCTTTCTTCTCATGGTATTTCATGTGTTTGTAGGTGGTTCTCGATGTGGGCTGTGGGACAGGGATATTGTCCTTCTTTGCCGTCCAGGCCGGGGCTAAGAAAGTGTATGCGGTGGAGGCCAGCTCTGTTGCCAAATATGCAGAAGTACACACAATCCTATTTATGATAGATGTCAGTTCAAACCCATATGAGTTTCTTGCTGGAACACAAAGAAGCTCTGCGTGTTTAGCAGAATATTTTCCATGCAATGTATTAGAAGTATTATAAGAATAGTCTGTGTGACACACTATAGTGCACGTCGTCTGAAGTCCTGCGATATCTTCGTGTGAGGAACAGACTGGAATATAATGCTCCTGCTCAAAATCACGCTTACTACTGTGGCTTTCAAACCTATTCTCTACGTATTCAAATGCCAGCTACGAGACGCATGAAAGCCATTCAGCAGCATTGATGCGTGACAGATCTTCATGCAAGTTTAAATATACACAAATTAAAGTTAAATCTAAATGTTTAAAAGACAAACTTCCATTTTTGGGTGAATTTACTAATATCGGGAAATCTGATCATCATAAAATTACCAGTACCTTTACATTTTGCTGTGGTTTTTTTTTTTTTTTTTTACAGTTTAGCAATTAAAATAATAATTCACCCCAAAATGTGCTTACTATTTATGCACCTGCAGACCATCCAAGATGTAGATGAGTTTGTTTCTTCATCAGATTTGGAGAAATGCATCATTCCATCACTTGCTGCTCATCAATGGATGCTCTGCGGTGAATGGGTGCCGTCAGAATGAGACAGCTGATAAAAAACATCACAATAATCTACACCCACACCACTCCAGTCCATCAGTTAATGTCTTGAGAAGTGAAAAGCGAAAACAAACCCATCAGTAAGACATTTTATGCCAAAATATGAATAACATTTCCTCTGGTGAAAAAGTCCATGCCCCAAATCGACTTGCTTGTTGCTGTTTCGGACTGTGTTCACTTGTACAGTATGTGGTGTTTGATCTGTGCAGATTTCTCTCCTAATTCAGACCACATTTTTTTCCACTGGAGACAGCAATATTATGAATAGAGGACTTGTGTTTTAGCCTGAAGCAACAACTTCAAGTAAAGAAAACAAATGTCTTAATGATCTCTTTATAAAGCACACACCCTTTTCACTTCTCAAGATGGACTGTAATTATTGTGATGTTTTTTATCTGACGGCACCCATTCACTGCAGAGGATCCATTGCTGAGCAAGTGATGGAACGATGCACTTCTCCAAATCTGTTCAAATGAAGTAACAGACTGCATCTTGGATAGCCTGAGGGCGAGGACAATGTTTTTTTTCATGTGTGAATTATTCCTGTAAAACACATCACAGATTTCCATGGCTAAATCTATTACAAAGAGCTTCCAGTGCACAGTGAGGACATTTGTGTTTCTTGGCCAGCGGTTGGATATGCTAGGATGATCAATCACTTATCACTATCTGTGCTGTCACACACGTTTGGCCTGAAGTTCGGGGCTATGGGTTTAGTGGAAAATACCCAGGCCGAGACCACTTTTCTGGAACATGTTCACAGGGCAACACCTTCCCGAGTCCTTCAGAAGGATCTTTCCTGCGTGTCTGGAATGCATGACATTCTGGCTGCTAAATGACTGAAGACAGATTTTGCGCGGACACTTGCGTAGTGGGCAAGGACACGCGATTTCATGGATAACGACTGCTTTCTCAACAGTGCTAATAGCGCTCTTTTTCTCATTCAGTGGAACGCTCTTGTTACGCTTTTACTCTTTTAATAGTTTCTATTACCACATCTGATTTATACAACTAAAGCTCCACACGAATCCTTTAACTGTTCATCTCTAAATGACTTCCTTTGTTTAGAAAAGAGATTACTAATGAGTTTTTGTGTAAGTTTGCACGGGTGATAATCAGACGCATATTTTTAAACTTCCTCGGTGCATGTAAGGCATTTTCCATTCAAAGTTTAACATTAATACAGCCAATTTTAAAATTGCAACCTTATGATTACAAATGTGTAATCACAAATATATTTAAAAACATGGCTTCAAGTAGTTATTAAAGTTTATTTTAGTTTACCATAAATGTTTGTGAGTACATTTGACAGTAAACTTTACAAATATTTGAAAGACAATCGAATTATTAAAGAATATAAAATATATATAATTTAAATATGTAAAAAAAGTTCACATTACTGCATTTAATATAAGTTTAAAGTATAATACATGTTCATTCAATTGCAATTAACATTGAAAACATTACATTCAGTTCACACACTTTGATTCTTTTAAAGTGTATACTTTCCATTGTAAGTACTTAAAAATACATAAATAAATCCAGAGTATGCTCATATTTTTGTGAGGCAATAATTCCATACAAATGCATTTGTAAGTCATCCAAGTTGTGTTTTATAGTCGTTACTTTTATAGGCTGTATTTCTGACACAATTCCTGTAATTTTATCAGTGTAAAAGGCTTATTATATTATGTTTTGTTTTAACTTATACGTTTATAATGTATCTCCACACAGTTAGTAATGATGCACTAGTCTCATCAGCATACAATCTTGTGGTTTTACGTAAAAAAACATTGTTTTTGTTTATTCTAGTGCAAGATATTGCCCCATAGTACACCATTATAAAGGAATCGCCGTGAAAGAGATGCTGTTGATAAAGCTTAAGTTGTTTTGTCATTCTTGTCTCTTCAGATTCTAGTGAAAAGCAATAACTTGTCCAACAAAATCACAGTTTTGTCAGGAAAGATTGAGGACGTTTGCTGCCCGGAGAAGGTGGATGTGATCATCTCTCAGCCCATGGGCTACATGCTCCTCAACGAGAGGATGCTAGAGAGCTACCTGCACGCCAAAAACTGGTTAAAACCCAAAGGTCTGTGCATCCAACAGCAATCATCACATTTCCCTGTACACGTATATGTTGTGTTCAAATGTTATGGGTTATTAGAGTACTTGTACTGGTTTTCTATCACTGTCCAGGCGTGATGTTCCCGACTCAGGCTGACATTCATCTGGCTCCGTTCACTGATGAACAACTCTACATGGAGCATCACGCTCGCTCCAGCTTCTGGTAATAACAACTCCTGCCTTCTATACTGTAGCAATTCTCCAAGAACATCTGGGAAAATAACATCTGCTTTTTACATTTACATTTTTCTTCCCTATGCATGATTTGAAGTGAAATACCATTGTCAATATAGAGCTGCCACCGACTTTTCTATGTCCTTCAATTAATCAAGGACAGTAATACAAGTTCATGATCTAAAAATAACTCGGGGTGATAAATAGATATAATATAGTGAGTTATGAGCAGGCAGACGTTTGTTGATCCATACAGTATATTTGATCATGTACAATATGAACTCAAGAACGAGTACAAGATGATTGTCCAGAATAAATATCACAGCACACCGCTAATATTTACAGTATAAACAAACAATATTCAAAACACAATAAAAGCAAAGGAACAGATGTGTGACAAGCTTTGGATCGATGATGATGACCTTGATCTCTGAATCTTATGAGATTTCATAATTTACACAATTTACACCAAAACACACTCGAGTCTCATTTAACAAGCAATCGGGTTTATACAGCAGGAGCATTTCAGCCAATCACAGCAGACTTGCCTCATTAATATACAAATGACGCTCATTATAATATTCATGAGGATCTGCTGTGTCATACAAATATGTGTTCCATAGAAAAGCACACACACACGTGCGCAGACACACACGCATGCACCCATGCAGACACGCACACGCTCGCACGCGTTATATTTAATTAAATATATGCTGAAGGAGAAACTAAACCATAATGAGCCTTTAATATATAGTCTATTCCACAATCAAGCACACCCGTAAAGCTCGCCACAAAGCAATGACTATGTGTTGGAAAAAAATAGCAAGAAGTTATTTTAATTATTTATTTATTAATAAACTAGTGTTATTGAGTCAGTGTCTGTGAGGCCTGTAGTGAGCGGACATGTGAAGTTGCTACTACTTACATGTTTTAATTTCAAATCATAAACCATATTTAAGGTCGAATGATAGGAAAACGTTTGGATTCTTCTGTCCGAGATACTGTAATTAACACAAGAACCAGCTGTTAACGATCTGTTCATTACGGACTGTGTGACTTCACGTTGCCGAAACACAATAGTTCACCCCCCCACAAAATGTTATCAATTACTCGCCTTTTTTATGTCTTCCGTGTAGGGCTGCAAAACGATTAGTTGCAATTAATCGATTAAAAATAAAAATGTATTTTTACATACTGTATGTGTATGCGTGTGTACTGTGTATATTTATTATGTATATATAAAGACACACACGTATATATTAACCAAAAATATTTGAAATATATGTAAAATATTTATATTTGTATATACTATACATTATATATAAGTGTTTACATACAATACATACACATATTTAAAAAAACATGTGTATGTGTATTTATATATACATAATAAATATACACAGTACACAAACCATAAACATGGACGTAGTGTCCGTGACGTCACCCGTAGGTTTCTGAAGAGCATTTTTGAAGCTCAAAGTTGGCGGAGACAGCTGTCGCCATCTTGGCTGCGCATCACTCCCGGATAATTGAAAGAAGGCAAAAAGGCGGATGTGGGTGGAGCTGGTTGATGAAACCACGCCCACCTAGCTCAATGGTGGTGACTGCAGCGGCAATCCACCGGTCACTCAAGTGGCCACGCCCCTAATTATGCAGAGATTTAAGGCTTGATATAATTTAAAGTATGAGTTATAAAAATATTCACCTCCCTCACAGTTGTTATAAAGGGCAAAATTAGCTATATAGATCAAAACCACTTTTTGTACCAGGCTGTAAACATATTTTTTTCTGCTGTAAAGTTGAGCATTTTAACATGAGGAGTCTATGGGACTTCTATGGGACAGTGCACAGAACTCAACACTGAACAAAAACTTTTGAGCGTTTTGAGCATTGAGTGGATTTTAACTAAAAACGCTTCTGGCCATTGCATTCACGAAATCAACAGATATGTCTTTGATTGGCTGCATTGCTCAACGGTGCAAAAACATGTTGTAAATAGAAACCTTTGATACTTTCAGAAAGCAAACACAAATACGTATTACACCAATGTACACTCCTGTGTGTGACAAATCAAAGCAACATATCTGCTGATATCTGTGAATCAGAGTCAAGGAAAATGCTTACTACACACTGAATAGAGGCCTCAATTACTATTTATGATTGCAAATAATACTGTTTACTTCTGCACTACTGTTCAAACATTTGGGGTCAGTATGTTTTTATAATGGATATTAATATGTTTATTCAGCAAAGATGTAACTGGTCAAAAGTGACCAAAGTAAAGACCTTTTTAGTAATCAAATAATTAAAAGTATCACAATTCCACAAAAAATATGAAGCAGTACAACATGTGACACTGAAGACTGGAGTAACGATGCTGAAAATTCAGCTTTGCATTACAAGAATAAATTACATTTTACTATGCATTCACATAGAAATAGTTATTTTACATTGTAATAATATTAAATATGAATACTGTTCTCTTTGTATTCTTGATTAAATAAATGCAGCCTTGGTAAGCAGTTAAATAGCCTAATCTACCTGCTCCAAACCTTTGAACGGGGGTGTACATTAGAAAAGAGCAAAAGCTTGTGTGATAAAATGCCAAAGTGGCTAATGGAGGATAGGTGGGGGGCTTAGCAAAACACCAAACATTGATAAGCATAACCATATGCTCATAGACTTAAAAACTTCATTAACATACAATGATAATGCATATAACACTTTAGATTTTACAGCTTCACAATAAATTAATAATTAATTTGTTTCATAATCTAAAAAGGTCTTTAATAAACGTACAAACTACACCTCTATGTATTTAGGCCTTCCTAAAAACTGGCTCATTTACTGTAATACTGTAGACATTTTTTGGCTCTACAAAATAAAACTTAGGAATGAGCCAAAATGATTTTCTATGGGAATGGACGTTTTTCCACAAATGGTGTTGAGAACATGAACATGAACGTGCTGCTGCAGACCCTCTCATGCATCGCACTGACTGTTTAAGCCTCATCCATGATGGTTTATTTTACATTGGCCCGCAGGGGGTTGTGGTTTGCTAGCATGGAAAGACAGTAATGGTCCCACCGCCCACATGCCTGCACTGTACTTGCACCGTGACCAAACTGAAGCCAAGCAGCTTCCCGGTGCTATAAAACACTGTGCTTCAGTCCAAACCTGACTCATGGCACATAGCTCACTCCTCTCTGTCTGTGCTGTTAAACCCGTCTGACTGTGAGGAGTTTATGACATCTTGTGTGACCGTACTTCAGAACAATACATTAAATCATCTCACTAAATCGTAGCTCTTTGAATGACATTGAGGTTTGGCTGGTTCTACCAGAACAGCACCAATACAGGGGGTAAATATTCTCTCTCGATAGCCATTGTATAATATATGGATAGTTGCATTTATTTACATTTAACATTGTTCTTTCCTCCTGTTGAAGCCCACTGGTTTCCATTGATATTGATAAAACCACTCCTCAAAAACAAGGGTGCTCAACAGCAAACTTCCTAAAGGGACTCAAGATGTAGAAATAAGACAAGACAAGCATTTAAAGGAGCCAGAACAACTAAAATATAATTTAATTAACCCCCTCAACAGCTATTTTTAATCTTTGAAGAACCAGGGTTCCCACAGTCTTGGAAAGGGCTAATTTGAATCATCTAAGTCTAGACCTGGAAATGTCATCTAAATAAATACAATCTTTTATAATAAATATGCATTTTTTTGTTTATTCCAAGCTCTAAAATATTTTATTGTGGAAAAATTGTGAATTAAATATTTAAAAGAATCCTTATTTACTACATCAGGAACAAGTCATGCAAATTCACTGCTTAAAGTCACCATAAAATAAAACATACAATAGTAGTTTTTTTACACAGTATTAAAGTATTTATTAAAAATGATTTATCCATATTTGCATTTAATCTTTAATCAAAAACATTAACCTCTCTTCCCCTCTCAACAACATCTCTTCATGGCACATGACTTAAAAAGTGGGTTGGACTATGCTGACTGTCCAGTGACCAGGGGTTTTAGCACCCATTGCATTTGAATACAGGCGATCTGACCAATCATGATGCCGAAAAACTGACAGAAAAGTGAATAGATTCACGTCAGTAGAGTCGAACTTGAAAATGGTGTATTGACATCTTCACACGGTTGAGACAACATAACTTCTGATGTTCATTCATGTTTATTTCATGATAAAACTAGTAGGAAGAGATCGATTCACATTTAAACCTCTAGAACTGAAGCGCTGATCTGTAACATTAAAGAGCCTCAAAACTGATATTTATTGTTTGAATTAAAAAATTACAACATTTGAAAGTCGAGACTTAGTTTAATACCAAAAGCAACCTGCTCTGTCTTGTCTGTCAGCATATTGTCAGCGTCCTCTTTGCTCTGTGATGTATTTTTTACTGCATGATGTTTTGTAAGAACGCAATTGCTTCAGTTCAAGCAGAATGTGAACAGATCGACTCTTCCTCTTTACTACTAGATATAGCACAAAATAAACATGAATGTACATTAGCGTTATGTTGTCTCAACTGCGGAAAGACGACAATACACCATGGTCCACTGATGTTAATCTAACTCTCCAGTTTGGGTTGTCTGTCGGACAAAATGGTGGATTTGGCTTTGTGATTGGTTAGATCGCCTGTCAATCAAACTCCTGGCAAAGGTTGAAATACCACCCTTCATTCCAGAAGCCCAAGAAAAGACTATAGCAACTTCTGTTTCATGATGACTTCAAAAAAGATTGGGAATCTTGAAGAACATTAAGCTCTGAAAATGTCTGTAATTCTGAAGTTTAGGGCATTTACACACCTGGCTCATTTGGAGTGCTCACTTTTCTTCCTTGGTTCAGTTTGTTTAGACCAGGGGTGTCTAAACTCGGTCCTGGATGGCCACTGTCCTGCAGAGTTTAGCTCCAACCCTAAATAAACACACCTGAACTAGCCAATCAGGGTCTTACTAGAGAAACTTCCAGGCAGATGTGCAAGCTGTAGCTAAACCAAAGACTAGAAATGCAAAGACAGTTCACTCCTATACTTATGAATGGGAGAAAGTGCAACACGCAATATTGCGGGATAGTCCCGCCTTCTAAATGAAAGAGCCAATCGTTCATTGGTTGATTGGTAAAATGGTTGATTGGAGCTACATATGCGCACTGGCTGGTCTAGCCTAAATAATACGCTTTTTAAACACCATTTGAGCATAAGAAACAACATACATGGGGCAGTTTATTTCAGATTTTATTGCTGATTTGAGATATGTAATTTAATCGCGAGTTCAGTGAGCTGTTTTTGAGATTTCAGGATTCCCCCATTCATTTAGATAGGACTTGGTCTTGTCTGAGCTGCCCGGAGGTGTTGCAAATATGGCGGCCGAGTGAACGGACTTTCCTTGAAAGAGACTTTGAGCTAAACTCTGCAGGACACTGACCCTCCAGGACTGAGTTTGGAGACCCCTGGTTTAGGTTCATGGAAGTCACACTCATATCCGCACCAAAATATGAGGTCCAGGATTGCCTGAAGGAGGTGGTTTTAGCCCATTTGAAAACAAACTCTGGAGCTTTTCGTATGTGGAGATAAAGGAATGCGACCCAACGGATCAATAAACCAAGCACTAATAATTTTATAATCGTAAATGTGTTACGCAAAGCGCAGCAGTGACAGATTCTGAGGGTGAGCACATTAGTTATCACAGTTGAAAACCATGACAGCCATAAAAAATGCAAGAAAGCAAGCAACATTTTGACATCATGGCCCTAAACTGTTCACATAATTCTGATGAACTCTGGAAATAACATTTGTTGGAAACATGTTAACATAACAGCTGGAATTTGATTTTAAACCAGGAATCAGAGATGTTTCTATGGTGTGAACTTGAGTGGGCTTCATTCTTCTGCTGTGGATGAGTTCTACAGACAGCCAATAGTTGTGAGTCCACATACACGGAGTACAACATGTACAGCATCCATCATAATGTTGTCAGAGAAGGTCTTAATGTCTTTGTGTTTCAGGACACATTCGAAATGGAGATTCTCATGGCCAGGTCTGTGAAATACACAATCAACTTTCTAGAGGCAAAAGAAGAAGATTTACACCGGTAAAGACAGTTCAAGAATACAGCAGCATGCAGAAATTACAAGCTCAAGCACACCAGTAGCATGCACATTTTTAGGAAAAGTCTATTAAAAGATTAACCATTTTAATTTTCAATATATAACTTAAGTCCGGGCACATCGCTGTAAATGTATTTGGCATTCTTAGCAGTGCCAAAAATAAGTGCACCTTTGTCAATATATAAAACCGCCAAAATACTGCTCGTTTTTAGCAACTTTTCTAGTAAAATGCAGGTAGATTTGGTTAAAAGGCTTGTAGGATACATATGAACATGTTTGGCTTAGAGCAGTGTCTTAATGTCTGCAGTGGATGAATGTAATTCACAGGTTGGAAATACCGTTTGTCTTCAAACTGCTGCAATCAGGGCTGATTCATGGACTTGCTTTTTGGTTCGATGTGGCCTTTGTTGGCTCAAGGTGAGAATCACAATTATGAAGGAACAGTGCATGAAGACAACATGAAATTGAAATATTAATAGTGTTTTTTGTGCAGGATGACAATATGGCTGTCCACGTCTCCAAATGAGCCTTTGACTCACTGGTATCAGGTGCGATGTCTTCTGCAGACCCCTCTGTTTGCCAAAATGGGACAGACGTTATCTGGACGGGTTCATCTAATAGCCAACAAGAGGTACGACTAACTTTATTCATGCATATGACGAAGGGTGCATAACATTTCTGGCTTTGGAACAGGGTAAACGACTGAAGATGTTCATGGGAAACCATAACAAATACTGTTTGTGCTTTCCAATTTGCTTCAAAATCATTTCAATTAATATTCTTTTTTGCATGTCACCAAACAACACACAGACTGATCTGGAACAGAAATCACAAATGTCTTATATTTCAGCTTCTTCAAAGTATGCATCTTTTGTATTTGTTTACAAACTAATTTGAAGCATTAATGAACCTTTAGTCAGGACTATATACAGTACAGGTAGTATGCAACCTTGCTGCAACACTATTTTGTCTTACTGTAAATCTCTTCTTTTATAGACAAAGCTATGACATTCACATCACTGCTGTGGTTGATCAGTCTGGATTTAAATCTGGGAACTCACTGGATTTGAAAAATCCTTTTTTTCGGTAAGCACCACAGAAAGCCAGGTTATAAGAGTCGTCTTCCACCGTTTTAATCAATGTCCCAGACAGAGAAAACAAGAAAAGTTATTTTTAGTCACGCCAATGAGTTTGTTATGAGCGGGTCCAGATGGATTCTGCTTTCTTTTAATTCATCTGCAGTGAATTGGGGGGAAATCTACAGAATTAAGCAGTACAATGTCGTAGATACAGAAAAGACTAAGCATGTGTCCAATGACAGGCTTTCCAATTCGTTGGTGAATTCTGTGGAAATCTTTGGGCTTCTTTACACCCTCCAATGACCAAGTAGGAATAATTCACCCAAAAATGAAAACTTGCTGAAAATGAACTCACCCTCGGACCATCCCAGATGTAGATGAGTTTGTTTCAGATAAATAAGTTGGAGCAAGGCCGCGTATGCTTTAAAAACAAAAACTATGAAAATTCTCTGTTTGAGATTTGGAGAATTTTAGCATTACATCACTTGCTCAACAATGGATCCTCTGAATGGATGCCAATGAATGAGAGTCCATCCACCCATCCATGGGGAGATAAGCCGCCAAGGTCAAGGCCACCTTCTGCCGCAAATAGTTATCGGTTTTATTTTCAGGACAGATATGAGGGACGTATAAGTGGCCATATTTTAAAAAGTGATCCAGGTATAAAGAGATCAAGGCAAGAATAGATTGGAACACCCAGGAGATAGGCCTGAGGAAGCCGCATACAGACTTCCTGATAAAAAGGATACATTTAAGAACGGTGTCCTGCCCTAAAAGATTTTCCGGGAAATAAGCTTGATCAACCATATCGAAAGCAGACTGATCTAAAAGGTGAGCAACAGCACCCCCATTAGCCAGTACGTTAGTAACCAATAGAGAATCCGGTCTGTGAAGTTTTCATCCAGACTATTTTGGAATTATATTCAGAAAAGAATGTAGTTGATTACCTTTTCCATTTTTTTTTTAAATGAAAGGGTGATTAGAAATTGGTCTGACATTACTTAAATCAGACACATCAATCACTCACTCAGATTATTTTAAAGAATGATGACCATAGTATTCAGTAAGGACACAAATCAGGAAGGATCAAGTAATTGTAGAATGGTGATCATATATCTGAATATTAAAGTGTGGTCTATCTCTGTCTTTTACAGGTACGCCTGAATCATCGCTCTCGTTTTTCAGATCAGCCTAAATGAAGACTGCAGGTCTATTACTCAGCATTGCAGATCAAATCAATGAAAGTTCTGTTTGCATGTGATATAGTTGTATATGATATTTGTTAATAAAAACAAGGTGACTGGAATTCATTTGTTTTACTTTAAATGGATAGTTCAACCAAAAACTTAATTTAGGCTTTAAATCTCACATAATATCAACGCACGTACATAAAGCACCTCAAATATGGTCAACGGAAGCTCAACCATACTTGCTTGAAGCGCAAGAACAAACCATATGAGATATGATGACACGTGAGAATAAACTTCATTTGTTCTTCTGCATCAAGCAAGCATGTTTGAGCTTTCATTTATCATGTTTGATCATGTGTTAGCAAGAACACTTCTAATCCCACATGTTTGAGTTTAATTTTTAACATATTTAAAAAAGTAAAAAATAGCTCATTTATCATGGTGTTACCTTTAAATTTGATACAAAGTCCCGCTTATTTATGCGACTGGAGTCCAAGTTAGTCCAAGTTTTTGTTTATGTGACTATCAAGTCAAATCCCAAGTCTTTATTTATGCGACTGGAGTCCAAGTCAAGTCCCAAGTCTTTGTTTATGCGACTTAAGTGCGACTCAAGTCCAAGTCAAGTCCCAAGTCTTTGTTTATGCGACCTGAGCCCAAGTCAAGTCCCAAGTCTTTCTTTATGCGACTGGAGTCCAAGTATCCCAGGCTTTATTTAGATTATGACTCGAGTCCAATCAAGTCCCAAATCTTTATTTATGTGACTTAAGTGTGACTGGAGTCCAAGTCAAGTCCAAACTTTATATGCGAATTAAGTGCGACTCGAGTCCAAGTAAGTCCCAAGTCTTTCTTTATGCGATAGTGCGCTGGAGTCCATCCCAAGTCTTTATTTATATACATGTCCAAGTCCCAAGTCTTTCTTTACCTTCCAAGTAGTCCCAATCATGTCTTAAGTGGATTACAAAGTCTAAATCCAGACTTAAGTGCGACTGGAGTCCAAGTCAAGTCCCAAGTCTTTCTTTATGTGACTTAAGTGTGACTGGAGTCCAAGTCGCAGACTCGAGTTTCCATCTCTGGTTTCTATATACCCATGTAACCATATATTGGGGACAAATTAGTACCCAGAAGTGAACTGCTTCTGAGAACATCCATTTGTTAGGATATACATTTAATGTTTTTATCATTTAAAGGGTGCAGAAAGCTTTCTGTTAGGGTTAGATTATAGTATTTGTAATTAGCTTTATATTAGTGGTGGGCATAGATTAATTTTTTTAATCTAGATTAAAATGGCTCATTTGAATTCTGCCGAAGGCATTCAGAATATGTGTGCTACCCAAATAATCTAAAAGTAAGTCTTTGAGAATGGGTTTTCAAGCCATGCGACTAGACCAGGGGCTCATCTCCTGTCCAAGTCACAAACTTTAATCTCTTCCCGTCCCAATCCGAAAAAACTGGGGGAAAATCCCGTCTCCCGGAAGAATTCCCATTTACTCCCGTGTTGTTGTTGTTGTTTTTTTTTTGATAACTGTCAATTACAGTAAAAATATAGTACAGATAAGCGTGCCCACCTTATTGTGAATAAAAACCCCAAATGTCGTTTTTTGTTATTATATTGAACTGAGCCATCTTATCCAAGTGCACGATTAAATTTCAGTAAACTCGCTAACACACAGTCTTCTATTTTTATTTTTTAGACATTTCATCTCTATAGATATATTTTTCAAAGACGGGTTCGAAGTTTCTCTATATGAGACTAAAGCCATCCTGTTTGTAAAAGCGCAACGTTTCGTTGTTATATGCACACAAATAAACGTAGAGGTCTTTACAGACGAAAGATGTATTAGGCTACTTTTATCTGTGACCAAGAACCGGAGATGTAAGAGCAAGTGAGACCGGAGCCTGTCCTGCAGCAAACGCGCTTCCACACAAAACTTCTAGCGCACATTTCTCTAGGTTAACATCATATTGAGCGGAGAAGTTGCATCCATCTTTCAGATGAAAAGCCATATTTGAGGTTGATGAATGATAGGTGAGTGTTATGCCCTGGATATACCACATAGACCAGCCGTTAACAATGTCCATCACGGACTGCGAGCCTTATCGAAGACTCGTTTCGCCCCCTAAAGGGCAATTGCAGAAATCCGCGCTAAAATTCAGGGTGAAAGTCATTAGCTTGCGTAGTTAGACCCAGCTCCCAACCCAACTTTGAGAATATACGGCGATATTTTTTTTATCGCCCGATAAGAGTTCACGTAACGCAGAACGTTAACGCCGATAGCCCACCACTACTTTATATACTGTATATATATATATATATATATATTAAAAACAGTCTATGCAGTGTCCAAATTAAAAAGCCAATAAACTAATCTGGATATGAATTAAATGTTTATTAATGGAATGCAGTAAAAAGGAGACTTTTACTGATATTCCAGTAATTAATGATTATACAATTTTAGTTTCCATTAAAATGCGTTCCAATCCTGGAAGACTTTATTCTCTTATTTCGATCATACTTTGGAAAAAAATATAATTTTTGGATGAATAGTCTTTTTAATATTTGATATCACTGGAATTGCTGAGAGATGGCGTTCACATACATACAGTCATGTGAAAAAGTTAGAAAACCTATTGAATTACATGGTTTTCTGTATCAGGACATCATAAAAAAAACATTTGGTACTTGGCTGGTCTTAAAATTTGGAAAATAAAACGTCAGATGTACAACAACAGATGACATATTACACCGTGTCATTATTTATTTATCAAACAATGAAGCCAAAGTATAAAAGCCATGTGTGACAAAGATAGGACACACTCACTGTTATCATTAAGAGTGTAAATAGCAGTCAGACACTGCTAATCAAATCCTTTTTGATTAACTGATCATCAGCAAATGTGAGCACCTCCATAAAAGCAGAAGTTTTGCCAGTTTGCTGGTCTGGAGGCTTCAGGTGTGTGTTAACACAATGCCAAGGAAGTAAAATATCAGCAATGATCCTAGAGAAGCAATTGTTGCTGCCATTCTTTTGAGAAGAGTAAAGGCCATTTCTAAACAAGCAATCAATCTACAGTGAGGAAGATTATTCACAAGTAAAAGACATTCAAAGCAGACACCAATCTTCCCAGCAGTGGACGTCCCAGGAAATTCACCCCAAGATCAGACTGTGTAACACTCTGCCAGAAATGGCATACAACCCAAGAACTTCACCGCAGACTCTCCAGGCATCAGCCACCATGTCAAATGATAAAATTCATGAAATATATGGGCCAAGTATGGCATGTTTGCAAGGCTTGCCAGAAGAAAGCCTATTCTATCTAAAAAAAAAAAGCATGCAGCACATTTTAGGTTTGCAAATTTGCATCTAAACAAACCATAAGACTTCTAGAAAAAACTCTGGCCATAATGCACAGTGGCACGTTTGGTGAAATCCTAAAGAGCACATCAGCACAAACACCTCATACTGAGTCGACCATGAACTTCTCTGTATACCAAAGTATTCTAGACTCAAATTTGAGGACATCCATCCGACAGCTAAAGCTTGGCCAAGATTGGGTGAAGCAACATGATGAGATGTATTGAGAGCTGTGTATAAACAAATGCCCACACACCTCAATAAACTGGAGCAACGTTGTAAAGAGTGGTCCAAAATCCCTCCAGAACGATGTGAGAGACTGATAAGGATTCAATTCAACTTTATTGTCATACCAGCTCACATTTTCATGTTATGATACGAAATTAGGACTCAGGTCCCGGTTTAAAAACAAGAGGAAGTAGTCCAAAGGAGGTGATCCATAATATTACACCTATACTAAGTAAAAGTATTGCACTTAAAGTGAATAAAATGTTTGTAGTGCAGGCCAGTGTGTATGTGTATGTGTGTATGTGCGTGCGTGCATGCGCGTGTTTGGAAGGGGAGAGGGAGTGCCTACAGAGCATGGCTAAAGTTCAACAGTCTAACAGCTTCAGGAAAGAAGCTGTTTCTGAGCCTGGTGGTCTTACTCCGGATGCTCCTCATCCGCCTGCCTGAGTGGAGGAGTTGGAAGAGTCCGTGTGCGGGGTGAGTGGAGTCCTTCATGATGTGGACGGCCCTCTCCCTACATCGTGCTGTATAAAGGTCTGTGATGGTGGGAAGCCTGCTCCCCACGGTCCTATGTGCTGCCCCGACCAGCCTCTGCAGAGCCTTCCTCTCAGCAGCAGTACAGCTGCCGTGCCACACAGTGATGCAGGTGCAGAGGACACTGCGCGCCGTCATCTAAAGGTGTAGAGCGGCGTTCCTTTCACACTTCAGGCCGCTCATGATAACGTCTTGCAGAAAATGATTACAAGTTATTGCTGCTTAAAGTGGATCTACACATACAGGCAACGGAAACAACGTGTCCTAACTTTGTCACACATGGCTTTTCCATCTTGGGTTTATTTTTGTTAAATAAATAATGACACCCTGTGATATTTCATGTGATGTTGTTCATCTGAGGTTTTTTCCAAATTTTAAGACCAGCCAAGGATCAGACAATTATTAGTTATGTCCCGATACAGAAAACCAGGGAATTCATTAGGGTGTCCTAACTTTTTCACATGACTATACATGTATATACAGTACATATATTATTCATATTTAAAGTATAGTAATCAACTCCTGTTTAAGTCCACGTGAAATCAAAATTGACTATATTTATTTTGTTAGCGCACTTTGATATTTCTGTGGTGAACAATTCATTAATGCAAGTCAATCCACAAAAAAAATGAGTTTGCCTTTATAATAGGCGCGTTCGACTTTAAGCAGCGCTGTAAAAGAATGGTCAGTGTACATCAAAGTACCGCGAGAGCCATTCGAAAGCATAGGATCCATCTGCTATCTTATCGCTCTCGCGATACTTTGATGCAGGGCCGGCCCTGGCCAATTTGCTGCCCTAGGCAAGATTTAACCCGGTGCCCCTTGCTTCACATTAGTGAATATGAACTAACTTGAACAAACAATGAACAATACATTTGTAACAGTATTTATTATTTTTGTTAGTGTTAGTCATTGATAATTAACCTTATTTTAAATTGTTTCCTGTGAAACTATACAAATATAGCTGCTGCCTAAGTCACTTTATAAATTAAACTCAATTAAACATCAAGAATAATTACATCAGGTATTCTTGTAAAACTGTATTAGCATACAGTAGACTACAGTTTAATCTTCTAAATAAATGTGAAGTGTTATTTTCCAGCAGATGCAGCAATGTTCTGCTAGTCCTTTCTAATGTGTTCACCATGAATTATAGCCTACTGAGTAACGTACATCTTTAAAGTGAATTTTACATTCATTTTACTAGTTTAATAAGTCCAGTTATATTCCTATACAAACATTTCTAAATTTACCAATTCAAATTAAAAATACAATAAATCCCCCAAAACGACACAACTGTTGTGTAAAAATATGATTAAAACGTGTTGTCTTTTGTTACAAAATCTCGGATCTCTGGAACTCCCAGAGATTGTTATTATACTATTTTAAACCTTTAGACTATAGGCTTTTTTATGTGTAAATATATTTTTCCTGCGTTACTATATTCCCAAATATCTTATGACTCAATGTGCACTGATTTTTCTTCCTCGAGGTGGCACTGTTTAATACACAATGACGACTTGATGTTTTACTCAAAATTTCCCCAGGCATAAAACAAAAGAACATCATCAGAACTGGTTTGTGTAGTGTATTGTTTATGGACAGCGATCTGGTGCTTTACAGTAGATTTGGTAAAATTCCCGCGTGCTCCAAGAGTAAGAGAATGTCAGTAAATCGCTCTCAGCAAAAAAGGTTGTCCATGTCGTCTCTTCATTTTCAAAGACATAACAGTTTGGATGGCTTTACTGCAGAGCAAATACTGTACACAGTGAAATATAAATGTCCCTGTCATTTAATGGTGGATGTGGTGAATAAGCAGCCAATGATAAAAATATTGATTTTGAAGTTATTGAAAACGATCGTTTGAGAATATGGTTGAGATCGTGAACGTGAGGCAGATGCTGGATGTACAGTGGAAGGGTGCTCTGATGGTGACAGCGATGGTAAAATCTGTCGAACACACCTTCAGTGTTCATTTCCTTATGAAACGCCTACTTAATTAAATCCAATTAATTCGCAGTAGAAAAAACAAGCCACGCCCTCTATTTTCCTCGTTCTGTTTCTCTCTGGAGTACGTCACGATACGGAAGTAAAAACGGTCACAGATTTCCGGTTAACGCGGACTAAAGATGTTTGCAAATTAAATCATTTGTATAATAATATAATATAAATACTTTACAATACACTTTTACATGGATATGTAATGTCATGTGTAGTATATGAATTTAAGATTTAAAAGAAAGCATCTGTAAAAAGAAACAAACCAGCAGTCTTTGTTTTTAATAAAACTGCAAAACAGTCAGCAGATTTACAGTACAATCTCAATCACTGAGACCGTACACAGATTGCATTAAAAACTGCGCTTTAGAGCAAGCCTCCAAACTTTTGTGCAGCCATAAGCAAAATTGCTCAAAACAGACTTACAAACAGAACAATAACTGGCCGATACTGAAGAAAAAAACAAACAAACTTTCCCTTTATTGTAGCCTGACCTTTCTTTTCCACACATCGCATCCCGTTTCTTTTGCCCCTTTGTTTCAGAAGATGTCTAAAACATGGAGTGATGCACAATAAAGACAGGCAACATTATTATGAAACCAACATAAGCCAAGATTTAATCGTAAATTTCCACTTGTACGAATGCCAAATATTAAATCAAATAAACTGCTTAAATAAAAATGAATTGCAATTTTTTGTTTATCGTTACCTTGATGCCCTACACAAACTTAATCTGCTGAAATTATGTCATAACGTGAATCAAAGAAGATTCCCAGACAATAAATTGAAATGCAGAGGAGCTGCGATAATCGTAAATATCTTAAAAGTCAAAATAATAATGCCAAATGAATAGCATAAATTAAGAATAATGCACTTGAAACAATTAGCTTGCTGCTAAAGCATAAATGTCGCATTTCATTTTATGAAGCTAATTTACTATTAAAACTGGAGACATAAAAGGGGAAAGCCCTATTGCACTCTGCTCTGTCATGATTACAAATATGTCATAATAACAACATTAAAACACAAGTGAGAGAAATAAACGTCACTGTAAATCAGGTCGGTTAAGACGGGTGAATACACACACTAATGGTCCTGGAATGATGGCTTGAGAATACTTGTTGGTTTGTGTGTTGCAGACAGTGGATATCAAACACCCAGTTTGTTGGCCTGTGTCAGCACCACCTTCAGGACAGGCATGAAGGCGGACGTCTCGCTGAAGTTGCTGCTGCTCACGATGTGTGTGTGGATGTTGAGTCCGTCGGTGTAGGAGCGGCACTCGATGCTGCGGGCCATACTGTGCAGACCACCGACTATAGCTGGAGACAGCTGGAGAGAAGAGTTTGTGTCTCACTCAAAAGTATCATTACATGAACGTGAGTGTTCATACACTGTCAAATACTCACCGTTTGCTCTCTCAGCTTGTCATAGAGATACTCAAGCCTCTTGTGAGCATCGTCCAGCTTCCTCTTGGTTTGCTGTTAGGACGAAGGGAAAACTTGCTTACTTTGAATGCTGGGAAATTTGGAGAACATGCAAACAAACATGTTTTGGTAGCAGTAGTAATATTTACTATAAGTAATAACTTGCTCAATATGCTTTTCAAAAGGAGTTTGAATAAATAAGATTATTTGGTCAAATTAATCTCAGTATTTTTAGTCAATAATAGCTGTTTTAGACAATAATTCAATGTCCATAACTTATGTTAGTATAAAAATATATAACTCTAAAGACCCATTTTGCTGAATGTATGCATTCAAATATTTTTAAACATTAACATAATCTGATATTGTAATCAATGTTTGTGTTTAATAATTTTCATGAAAAAAGGTTTTTAGTAATCAATATTTAAGTGTTTATTTTTCCACAATGAATTGGAGTAGAAATATTATAATTAAGAAGTTGATTATAATATGATAAAATAAATAGATATTTAATTTGATAAATCATACTGTTGTTAATGTTAAGCTTTATTATAGTAACGATTGCATGTACTGTTATTGTCAAGTATTGTACTGGATATATATATTCAGATCATAATCGAATCAAGAGCTTGTGAATCTAAATTGATTTGTCATGCAAATTAGAAGTACATCTGAAAATGAAAACTAGGGACACATCACATAGAAATGGCATGATACATATTTAATATACTGTTCAGAAATGTGGGACTTTTTCTTGCTTTTTGAAAACAATGAATACTTCTATTCAGCAAGGACAATATATATATATATATTAGTGGTGGGCCGTTATCGGCGTTAACGTGCTGCGTTAACGCGAGACTCTTATCGGCGATAAAAAAAATATGGGTCTATACTACGCAAGCTATGATGACTTTCACCCTGATATTTTAGCGCGGATGTATACCTAGCCGAATTGCACTGTAGGGGGCGAGAACGAGTCTTCGAACTAGAGGCTCGCAGTCCGTGATGGACAGATTGTTAACGGCTGGTCTATGTGGTAATACAATCGGACAGGACATCCAAACGCTCACCTATCATTCATCAACCTCAAATATGGCTTTTCATCTGAAAGATGTATGTAGTAGCAACTTTACATGGCCGCTCAATATGATGTTAACCTAGAGAAATGTGTGCTATTGAAGTGTTTGTGTGGAAGCGCGTTTGCGCAGGACAGGCTCCGGTGCGCTCACTTGCTCTTAAAATCTCCGTCATTTTTGGTCATACAGATAAAAGTAGCCTAATACATCTTTCGAATCTGTAAAATCTGTTTATTTGTCATGAATAACAACAAACGTTGCGCTTTTAAGCAAACAGGATGCACTTTAGGTCTCATGTGAACTGAAACTCCCGTGTCACCCTCTGCTTGAACCTGTGTGTATGCCTAACGTTACTGTGAAATTACCACATCAAACGTGACGTGCTAACATGGATGCAGCTATGAAGCCGCCGGGTTTGCTTCAGGGAAAATTTATTTTTAAGAAGCTTCCCAATGGAAACTGTAAACAGTTCATCACGACCTCTTATGTAGGCCTACAGTTCAAAATTCATGTTTAACTGAATAAACAGTTAGTAAACACAAGTACATCTTATTGAACATAGTTTATTTTCATCGCCAATTATCATAGTAGAACAGCTTTCTCAAGCAGTTTGTGATGCATTTTGGAAACAGGAGATGAGCACCTGGTCTAATGCGCCACCTGGCTTGAGAAACCCGTTCTCAAAGACTTACTTTTAGTCATTATTTGGGTAGCACACATATTCTGAATGTCTTCGGCAGAATTCAAATGAGCCATTTTAATCTAGATTAATCTAGATTAATTCCAAAATTAATCTAGATTAAAAAAATTTATCTATGCCCACCCCTAATATATATATAATAAATATCTGGTTTTACTAAATCAATTCTACAACTCTATAATATTCAAGGATAAAGCATGTTCACACCAAGAACAATAACTGTAGAGATAACGATATTGGCATCTACAGCAGCGAACGATATCATCTGTGAAAACAAGCTCCTCTGCCGCTTTACTCTCCAGCTCGTTATAGCAGGATTGATTGAGCAATGCTCTTATTGTTCACCAGCTAGAAATAACAATCATCTTTATTGTCATATCTGTGGTGTAGACTCTACTATTCTTTTTTTGTTATCAAATTTTTTTTATATTTCATACATCAAATAACAAAACAACAGACACATACTCAATATCTCAAAGTCCAGTGAAAGGGAGGGAGAGAGGGAAGGACAAGAACACAAAAGTCACTCCGTTATACAATCACGCATATCAGAAAGAAAACACTGCCAAGAGTCAAAGGTCAAAGGCTTGGCCCCATTGATTCGTGCTGTTCTACATTCATAAGTCACTATTTGCAGGAGGCTGTGGATCCTATATGTTTTTCCACACATGTGCGGTGTAAACCAGTTCTGTATTATGGTCTTCTTCGCAACCAGCAAACAACATCTCTTTTGCATTGAACTTATACAGAGACCAGAATCATCATAAAAGCAGGTTTACATAGAGTAGTGACGATAGGACATTCCCAAAACTTATGAAGAAAAGCACCTGATGAGGCAGTATTACATATATGGCTGTTAATATTTGGTTGTAGTTTCATTTTGACTCTTGTAAGGAGTATGCTCTATGAATGACTTTGAAGTGAATAAGACGATGAGCCAAATGTTTAGATGTTAAGCTGAGATTAGACCACACTCTCTCCCAGTCGACAGATAAACTGAGGCCAGATAATTCCCTCCCTATTCCAAATAGAGTTTGACTGCTATTCTTTAATATTGAGAACTATATATTTATCGTTATTATCCTTGATGTGAACTCATTAGCACTTCTGAAGCATGGCATTAGTGTACGGTTTGAAACAAGGAAAGTCGATGCTATCTTCTACCAATGATTTCTGACATGCACATCACCAAGAAATCATGCAATTGCTTTTAGTGTAAACAAACCGGGTCTGAAGCAGCAGCCAAGCATTTCTGGATCAGTCCCTCAAAAGTGGTCTTCAGAAGCACGTGTTCCTCAGGGATTCGGCTTCTTCGTGATCTTCTCCGTCGGGATGGACCGAAGTGGCTGAGAATACAGTAGAATATGGGTAAAACACTAAGTGTACGACCACCAATACGCTTCCGGCAAACATTTACAGGTTAGTATTATAGGTTTATTGTACATAAACTAATACCTTTATGTAGGGCTGGGCGATATGGCCCAAAATATTATCACCATCATTTTTTTCAGATCAGTCGATATCAATAATTATCACGATAAATGTCAAATCTTTATTTCTTTCAAGCTTAAAGCCAGATTTTTGCTCCAAAGTGAAAGTTGTAGAAACCAGACCATTCATTTTCCTAATCACAATAAATATCTAAATAGAAAAATGTGTTTCTTATGTTTCTGCATGTTCTAATGAGTGATATTGTTTCAAAATCAAGAAACCGGTTTGGGTTGCCTCAATATTAATGATAATAATATCACTTTTTTGTCTCTTAGAAATACACATTTGATCGTAGCTTTAGTTAGGATGCTGAGTTACATATTTGTTCATTATCAAAATCAGTAACATCTGTAGCAACCTCAGTTTTATATGGTAAACTTATTCTGACCAAGGTTTTATTTTATTTAGCATTGGTCCCCCATAGTAGCATACATTTAAATAATGATAAACAGTTAAAACCACACATATAGCACCTTAATAACATGGTCAAAATATAACTAACTGGTTTTTAAGTAGTCTATTTGTATGAAAGACAGTAGTCTAAAACCATTCAGTATAAATGTACACATACTATAGCAGTCTTAAGCACACATACGTACTAAAATTATATACCATTACTCTTGTAATAAAATTCCATGTGAATATCCCACATTTCTGCCACAATACCATAGTGCAGTGAGTGTTACTACAGTAAATCCATGGGTATGTGTAGATTGAAAAGCCTTCTGACTGTCTCGTCGTTGCACACAGTGCTTCTCCTGTCCGGCTGGTGTTCAATCGTTTCACACTGACTGGGTCTCACAGCGCTGCTTAGTGTTGACGTGACCGAGTAAACGCATCTGCTCTAGTGAGCTCACGCCGCGCGGCAGTTTGAACTGATCCAAGCGGATAAACGGTCCGTGTGACGTGATTCGAATGAGTCGCTCGCTTTCGTTCCGCTTCTGGCGCATAAACATTATATCGAACTCTTCATATCGTTTTATCGAGGAAAATTATATTCGATCGTTATCGAATTATTGCCCAGCCCTACCTTTATGACATCTCCAATTGGCGCTCCTGGTGCCCCCTCCATGTTGCCCAGAGGCATGCTAGGGTTTCTGCCCGGGGGTCCCAGTGGCTGCTGCTGGATGGGGGTGAAGGTGGCTGGATCTAGACCCTGCTGTTGTGGCTGGAGGGTCTGCATGGTTTGGGCAGCGGGGACCTGAGGGTCTCCAAAAGGGGCCATGATGGGCGCTGTAATGGGTGCTGGTAGAGTGAAGTTTTCTGGCATCTGGAGACCAAAAACTCAAGATGTTTTTCTCAAATCAAGTCTAATTGGTAGGTTATGAGCAAGCAGACGATCTTCAAACTCACCTTCTTTTTGGGAGCTCTGTTGAGTGCGGGAGGATCGTTCCAGCCGTTCTGAGGTCCTGCAGAGGAACGGAGATCATTTCATTTTGGATTTCAATTGGTGGCAATGCATGGCCCAACCTGCTGGACCTCTGAGAGGTTAATACTGGGTGGACATCGTTCTAACTCTCAAAATGGAGAGCATAGAGTTGTTAATGAATTTAATATCATGCTGATTGGAAGTAGGTTCTTAAATCACAACTACTGCAGGACTCAACAGTTAAAGATTTGTTCTGCATGCTCCACTGAATGCAAGAAAACAATAAATTATATAGGACAACTAACAAAATACGCCATTTTAAAATTTAAGGCATATGTTTTTTTTACAGCCACAGTTATGTTTACCACACTTACCGTGCAAATGCAGAGCAAAATGACCTCATATCTATTTACAGCCAATACTTGATCAATATATAGACAAATGAGTGATTAATGCATTTTAGAATGAGTTCAGAAAACCAAAATCACTGTGCAAAATTTTAGTGAATCTTGTTGATTTTGAATCTTGCAATAATTTATTAATAATCCAAGATGGACAATTACGGTCCTCCATGTTAGATTGTTATAACTCTCTTTATAAATTCACCTTCCAAAGACCAGGCTGAGTCTTGATTTAATCCTCCTGCAAATACATAAGATAGCGGACGCATGACGGGTCCATCAACATTTATAATGCAACATGGAGATTTTAGAAATAAACATATATAACTCATGTAACAAACAAGTAACAGGACTAGTTCACCGCTGGTAGTCATTTTGAACGGTGTGCACAACTCGACTGATCACCACTTTTAATCACCTATTTGTCTTTATTAGTTAACAAATAGCCCTGCAAACAGCCAATCAGATGTGTCTGTTTGAGACGAATCAAGCCCCGTTCACACCCCCAGCGACATGATCACATTCGTTTTCAATGGAGAGCTGGCGACTTCCGGCGACAAGAGCGTGTCAAGCGATGAGGTCAAGTGACAAACGTTAAGGATTGCTCAACTTTATGCAAATGAACAGCGAATTTCGCAAGCGACAACCAATAGGAGTGAAGAATCTGTCAGCGTCTCGAGTGCACACAAGAGGGCAGATTTCCTGTTTTAAATTATTTGACTGTAACGACATAAAAACAATGTGTGGAAAATAAACCGTTGGCAGTCTAAAGTGAGTTTGAGTCGTACATTGATGGTTCCTGTTGTTAATTATATGATGCACTGAGAAGTTCAGCACCAGTTAATGATTTAATGCCCTGAGCACTGCTGTAGTTTATTTAACAACACTATATATATATATATATGATTGCATTTTGCAAAGATATGTCCAGACGTGCGGTCTACCAATAGCATTCGAGCGACAGCAGAAGAGACGCCCACAAGCGTCTTCACAGTACAGAGTCTAGCGACATACAGCGAAACAATCGCTGGCGGCCTGAACGGGGCTTCAGATTGAATCAGAGTCTGCACGCCAACCTGTAACAATTCCTCTAATCAACAAGAACTACCATCTAGAATATATATGAAAAAAGTCTGAAGGATTTAAGATTTTTTTTTTTTAAAGAAGCCTTTTATACTCACCAAGGCTGTATTTATTTGATCGAAAAAACTATAATTTTGTGAAATATCATTACATTTTAAAATAACAGTTATCTATGTGAATATATGTTAAAATGTAATTTAGTCCTGTAATCAAAGCTGTATTTTCAGCATCATTACTCCAGTCTTCAGTGTCACATGATCTTCAGAAATCAGACTAATATGCTGATTTGCTGCTCAAGAAACATTTCTGATTATTATCAATGTTGAAAACAGTTGTGTTGCCCAATATTTTTGTGGAAACTGTCATTTGTCATACTTTACCAATGAAAAGCTTGAAGTGAGTAAAAAAATATATGTATAAATCAATTATTAATACTGTCATAATCATAACCATTATGTCAACTGAAAAGCTTGGAGAAAAAATATATATATAATAAATAAATTATTAAGTGAGCATTCAAATCAATTTATACAAAAGTTTTGACAGAATTGCTATGTCTTTGATCTATTTCCGCTCAAATATAGTTTTTTACATTCATAATAAGAGCTATTATTAAGTGAGCATTAAATCAGCATATTATACTGATTTCTGAAGGACCATGATGCTGAAAATTCAACTTTGATCACACGCTGCAATCAAATGCATTTTACAACATATTCACATAGAAAACTGTCATTTTAAATTGTACCGTATTGACCCGACTGATAAAATGAACCAACAATGACATTTAAAAATATACACTTTTTGATAAACCATAAAAATAACAGGTAGCCCATCTGAATTATTTAACATTTAGGCTATCCATCTCATAGCCTACCTAAAATTGGATTAACAGTATAAGTGAAATATTACTGTAGTCTTCAGATCTGGGTCCTGTCTTCTGTTTTAAAATCACTTACAGAGGACGTTTGCCACTTTTCATTTGTTTATTGTGTTATTAAAATGTTTGCCGGTTCCCGCCGCCTCATTCCCGATCTACGAACTGCGTTACGTATGCATATTTGGCCCCACCTATTGTAATGTGTGTATTATTGACATGTCAAAGTCCCTGAATATAAGTCCCAAGAAAAAAACATTGGTCTTATATTCGGGTCAATACGGTTATAACATTTCACAGAATTACTGTTTGTTGTTTGGTGAGCAGAAAAGGCTTTTGACCTGTAGTGTGTCTACAATATATATGAAAGACCTGATGATGTTCATCAGTCACTGCTTGTATGTCTTCGATCTGGTGTTGAGTGCAGACCTGTTCTCTGGGAGGCTGGCTCATTCTGAGTACCTGGAGCTCTGGCGACCGGAGGAGGAAGATAAGCCGAGGGCGACCCTGGCCCACCATGCTGGAAAGACATGCCAGAAGAGAGAGGAGGTGGAGCAGCCGGCTGAGAGGAGCCGGGGTGCATGAACTGTGGAGGATAGACAGCAGAGGAGGGTGGAGGAGGAAGAGGAGAAGCTGTAGAGTACTGAAGAGGCTGATAGATGCCAGGAGTCCCGGCAGCAGGAGTGAACTGCTGAACAGGAGGATAGTCTGAAGATCATGAGGAGAGGAGACAACAGGCATGTGCAGTTAGTCATTCAGAGTCATTTCACAGTACAGCCGCAGTTATGAGCGTGCAAACATTAATAAACAGTTCTTGTTAAGTTATCTTTAACTGTTAACATACATCAGAGTACATACGGAGTAAAAAGTTCATGCAAAGATTTTACAGCAGCCAGGATCCGTGCAAAAATCATGCATTGGTTAAGTTTACACTTGTTGGGGAACTCTGTCATTCATGCACCAAAATAATTTTTTTTTTTTTTTTTTTAAACATGGTTTTGTAACACTAACCATAGTTTAACCTTGGTAATTTTGGTTATACAAGCCAAAAACCATGGTTACTACACTTTTACTATAATAAAACCATGTTTAATTTTCTAAGGAGAAACCAGAGCGTCGCTTGCCTGTGCAAATCTAGCTGCTGTGGTCTATTATGAGGTGTTTTTAATGGACTTATATGTATATCTAGACAGATGCTTACTGAGCAAGTCAAAACAATCCACCTCAAATTGCATTTAAGTCAAAAAAAAAAAAAAAAATGCAAAGGATTTTTTTGATTTGAAGAGCATGAATAAAATATTAAATGAAAACTTGAAATGACGCAACTGATGCAGGTTGGTTACATGTCAAAGACACTACGGCACATATGGACAACAAAACCAGTCATAAGGGTCAATTTTTCGAAATTGAGATGTATAAATCATCTTTCCATTGATGTATGGTTTGGACAATATTTGTCTGAGATACAACTATTAGAAAATCTGGAATCTGAGGATGTAAAAAATCTAAATATTGAGAAAATCATCTTTAAAGTTGTTCAAATGAAGTTCTTAGCAATGCAGATTACTAATCAAAAATTAAGTTTTGATATATTTACGGTAATAAATTTACTAAATATCTTCATGGAACATGATCTTAATATCCTAATGATTTTTGGCATAAAAGAAAAATCTATGATTTTGACTCATACAATGTATTGTTGGCTATTACTACAAATATACCCCAGCGACTTAACACTGCTTTTGTGCTTCAGAGTCACATATGGTATGATCAGATTACATTCACACTATATAGATTGTACTTTTTTTACTTAGTGCAACAAGTAATTGCTCAATAAAAATAAGTACCTGCTCAGAGATGATGTGATTTTGGACACAAGTCCATCGGCTAATGTCAGGCTGTCGTTAAGTGAACTGGCTTCGTTTGTGTTGTTTAGCTCTGTGGGCACTTGATTGGCAAATATCTGAAATTTTGAATTTATTGAATAACCAGAGGTCTAGAAAGAGTTAATCTAACAGCGCTCGTCTATGTCAAAATGTTTGATATGACCAATTAAATCAAAGGCGGGCTTCACTGTTCACAGAGAGATTTCAGCTCATGTAGAGGAAACAGACCTTGGTCTGCGGTTTAGTGGTAAGGATGAGGAACAGAGCCGTGATTTCTGTGACCGTACACTTACTCTGGTACGGCTGGGAGTACAGGAACGGAGCGGACGCACTCACTGGAGACTGAAGCCCAAACGCTGGAGCGGAGGACTCCACCTGAAGAGACAGAAACGAGTTTAGACTGACTTCTGATGAGGAGAACACAGCGTGACACCAACACTAGAGATGCACAAAACTATTTATACTACAATATCACTCAAACGTTTGGGGTCGTAAGGTCTCACCAAGCCTGCATTATTTGATTACAAACACAGTAATATCGTGAAATATTATGACAATGTGAAATAGCTGTTTTCTATGTGAATATATTTTAAAATGTAATATATTTCTGTGATCAAAGCTGTATTTTCAGCATCATTACTCCAGTCTTCAGTGTCACATGATCTTCAGAAATCATATCAATATGCTGATTTGCATTTCTGATTATTATCAATGGAAATTTTTTAAAGCATTTATTTAAAAAATTATTATTTTGTAACAATATAAATGTCTTTACTGTCACTTCTGACTGTCTGAATAGAAATATTAAGTACTGACCCCAAACGTTTCAACATATTATTACACTGTTATTATAAAAATGCATATATCATATCACCCTTTATATTACCGTGCATCTGCCAGCTAAATATCACTTATAGCATTTACATGAACAACCCAAACAACTAGTGCCCTTGTTATGAATTAAAGCACATTTTATAAGTTGTTTCTGATACAAAGATGTTAAACATGTCAAAAGTTACAGCTACAGCACAAGCATGTAAATAAATGAGCTGCCCAGCTGCTAATGACATGCAGTGTATGGTTTAGGACGAAAGACAAGCATGCAGGACAGTCTGTGTGTCAGGCTGTAATCCTCACACACCTGCACTGCGTCAGGACAGCAGAAGAGATATCAGTGATATTAGAAATGCACTCATACATAAACACTGGAGTAACACAGGAGCAAGTGAGACGAGCAGAGAGTGATGGACAACCAGTGGTACCGTATTTTACCGAATATACGCTGTGTTTCTATGATGCTCACATTAACATCATACACGCAAATCTGGATTTGTGCGGAACGAGAGAGGAACATGAACCCAAGTTTATTTGTATATTGCATTTCAGTTTCACTTAAATTAGTTTAAGTGAAGTGTTTCATAATGAATGCCAATTTCTATATTAGTTTCCTTCACTCATAACAAACCTTTCAACTTTAAAGCATTCAGAACACAACAGGAAATATATATATTATAGTGCTTATAATGTTTCCCAGTATTTTACATGATCTCAATGTAATAATAATACGTGCTTTATACACTGATGAGACTTGTGTGTTTTTTTTGGTTGCAAGTTTTGTGCGACGGTACATACGGTGGGGGAAAATATTAATGCTATAACATAAAAACATGAGACAAAACAAACATCTGCATTAATGTGTGAATGAAGAGAAGCCACAGAAACCTTCACACCTGCAAACTCTGGACTGATGAAAAAACAGCTCAATAATACAAATAATACTTATTAATGCGCTTTCAATTCTTCAAGAAATTACTGGAATTTATTGAAATGAGATATTTTTGATATTGGATTTTTATTTTTGTAAGTAACGTGGTTTGGAAACAACTCCAATTCTAAAACATATAACAATAAAACCATGCTTTATATGATTAAAAATACAGGGTAAACACGAATATTGTGAAATATTATTGCAATTTAAAATAATGGTAATTTTAGAGTGTAATTTATTCCTGTGGTCAAAGCTGTATTTTCAGCATCATTACTCCAATCTTCAGTGTCACATGATCTTCAGAAATCATATCAATATGCAGATTTATTATCAATGTCGGAAACTTTGTGCTGCTTAATATTTTTTTTATAAACTGTGATACTGTTTTCATGATTTTTTCTATTAACAAAGTTAAAAAGAACAGTATTTATTTTAAAATAGAAATCTTTTTAACAATAATAGACACGACTGTTCATAAGTTTGGGGTCGGTAAATTCTATTCTTTCTTTTAATTTAAATTCAATGAATACTTTTATTCAGCGAGGATGCATTAAATTGACAATAAGTGATAGTAAAGACTTATATTGTTAGGAAAGATTTATATTTTGAAAAAATGCTGAACTTTTATTCATCAAAGAAAATGTATCAAGTTATTAAAAAAAATATTAAGCAGAAAAACTGTTTCCAGCATTGATAATAAATCAATGATTTTGATTTGAGCATGATTTCTGAAGACTGAAGCAACGATGCTGAAAATTCAGCATTGATCACAGCAATAAATTACATTTTAAAGTATATAAATGATTATTTTTGTATGTAATTGACAATATTACTGTTTTTGTCTTGCATTATCGATCAAATAAATGCAGGCCCTGAGGAGCAGAAGAGACTTCTTAAAACAACATTAAAAATCCCGAACTTTTGCATGGCAGTGTGTATAGTTTGCAGGTATGAATCTGGTTTCTCAGTTTAGAAAAGCAAGCAAACATGCGTCTACAGTTAAGAGCACTAATAATGGAAGTCACTGGAGTAAACTAGAAAAGATACATGACTGTTTAGACCCAAATACAGCTCTGACGGAGCAAAGCCCACTAGAGACCGACCAAAGAAACCAAAAAGTCAAACTGTGGTATTAAAAGAGCGGTTTATAGACCCGGCAGGTTTTGTGTCTGTCACGGCTCCGTGGGTCTGTACCTGCGGGTCAGCGGCAGGCACGAGCGGGCGAGGGACACTGGGCAGAGCTGTAGGGGTTTGGTTACTCCAGGACGTGACAGTAGTGGCGGATCTACCCTGAACACAACACAAACACACGCTGGTATCGGCCGCTGGTGAGTCAAACAATGCTTTCCTCGTGTTTCGTACCTGTGGGTAATACTGAGGGACCTGTGGAGGTTGTGTGTTTGTCTGCACTGGGACAGCAGCAGGAAGCGTCTGCCTCTCTCCAGACTGCTGCTGTTGACCCAGAGCTCGGCTCAGACGATCACGCAGCTGCTGCACAGCAACCTACAGACAAGTACAGAGCATCAAACATACAGAGCTGGCTGTAACACCTGACACGGAAAAATAAGGGTTTAGAATTGTACCTTTTTTACCCCTAATAGGTACATACTAGTACCTTAGAGTAGAAAAACGTACCCTTAAGTTACTAATATGAACCTATGAGGGGTGAAAGAGGTACAAATATGTCCTTTTAAAGGTACTGCTCCAGGGACAAGCTGTTGTACCCAAAAAGGTACTCTTTTAAACCCTTATTTTTCTGTGTAGACAACAAAAAATGCGGCCCCACTTTATATTAGGTGGCCTTAACTACTACGTTATTTCATTAAAAAATAACTACAATGTACTTATTTTATTGCAAAACACTTCTGCTATTGAGGTGGGATAGGCAGGGCTCCAGACAAAATAAATAAATAAAATCGAGTAAGGAACCATCGGCTCCGATAACAAAAAAACTTAGTTGCCAAATAATTATTTTAGGTGCCACAGAATAAACATGTTTTATTTATTTTTTTAGCATTGTGTTTATGTCTCATCTTTTCTTGATTTTATCAGCATTTTAATCCATCTTGTAGATGACCTGAGAACTAAATGTTTTTAATTTGTAATTTTTAATGTCTTTATTTTTTAAATGTGTATATGTAGTATTTATAAAGTTTCATCTTTTAGTTTTGGATCTGTTTTTAGTTGTTTTAATACTACAATGTTGTTCTCATTTGTAAGTCGCTTTGGATAAAAGCGTCTGCTAAATGACTAAATGTATTATAATTTGATATAGAGCTCTATAGGAAATAATTCAACACATGTTAGCAAAAGCAATAGCAGTCCATCACGTGGTAATCTTTCTCTTGTGTGAAAGCACAACTTCTGATGGTCACCTGTTGAGTGTTGCTGGGCAGGTACGACATGGCCGTCTGTAAGCTGCCCTGTGATGCCAGCAGACTGGCGTATTGATTCATCTTCTCTGCCAGCAGTGCACCCATATCAGGAGAAACACCCCCCTGAGCTTTCAGCACAGCTCTCTGCAGGACCACCACCTTCTCAACCAGCTCCTACAAACAACAACACAGTCACAACACTGCATTAGATCCCGATGGACTGCAGTCTTGGGCCAGTGAACTGCTGGAGTCCCGTCTCACCTGCAGTGCCAGCGGGCTGCAGGAGTCGTGAGCTTTGACCCAGTAGGAGATCAGCTGCTCTACCGTGCCTGCGCAGATGTAGCAGAGACAAGCCTGAGCCTGCAGAGCCGTGTCCTCAGCAGCCCCCAGCCTGGAACCCAGCAGACCTGCAGGAAATAAATCAAACACTCACATAACTACACTTGAAAGTATTGGAATGGCGTAATCAAAAACATGGCTGGGCAACGCAGTTGGCAAGGCAAGTTTATTTATATAGCACATTTCATACACAGTGGTAATTCAAAGTGCTTTACATAAAAGAAAGTGAAAAAATCATTCACAGCAATAAAAACAAGGAGTTAAAAATTATAAAACAAGGAATTTTAAAATGATATAGAAATTGATTTAAAATTAAATTTAAAACAGTTAAATAGAAAAGGATTATACATAAAATACAATGCAGTCAGTTGGGACGTAGCACAGCGCTCATTCAACAAATGCACAGCTAAATAGATGAGTTTTGAGACTGGATTTAAATGTGGCTAATGTTTTAGCACATCTGATCTCTTCTGGAAGCTGGTTCCAGCTGCGGGCGGCATAATAGCTAAAAGCGGACTCCCCTTGTTTTGTGTGAACCCTTGGTATTTCTAACTGACTCGATCCTAATGATCTGAGTGGTCTGTTAGGTTTATATTCAGTGAGCATATCTGCCATATATTTAGGTCCTAGACCATTGAGTGACTTATAAACGAGTAAAAGTACTTTAAAATCAATCCTAAATGTAACTGGAAGCCAGTGTAAGGACCTGAGGACTGGTGTGATATGCTCAGATTTTCTGGTTCTAGTCAGAATCCTGGCAGCAGCGTTCTGGATGAGCTACAGCTGTCTAATGGTCTTCTTTGGAAGGCCGGTGAGGAGACCATTACAATAATCCACCCTACTGGTGAAAAAGGCACGAACAAGTTTCTCCAAGTCTTGACTGGAAACAAAACATCTAATTCTTGCAATGTTTTTGAGATGATAGTATGCTGATTTAGTTACTGCTTTGACATGACTACTAAAACTAAGGTCTGTCTCTAGAATCACCCCAAGATTTCTGACTTGATTTTTAGTTGTTTGACCCCTAGAGTCAAGGTATGCATTCACCTTGAGAACTTCATCTTTGTTTCCAAATGCAGTGACTTCAGTTTTCTCCTTGTTTAACTGAAGAAATTTTGGCACATCCAACTGTTAATTTCATCAATGCATTGGCAGAGGGAGTCAATGGGGCTATAATCATTTGGAGATAAGGCTAGGTAGATCTGGGTATCATCAGCATAGCTGTGGTAGGAAATTTGGTTCTTCCTCATTATCTGACTTAGTGGGAGCATATACAGGCTAAACAAGAGCGGTGCAAGAATTGAGCCTTGTGGGACTCCACATGTCATGGACGTCCACTTAGACTTATGCTCTCCTATACTCACATAATAACCTCTCCCTTCTAAGTATGTCCTGAACCATTTGAGTGCCATCCCAGAAAGCCCGACCCAGTTTTCCAGTCTCTCTAGAAGTATGTTATGATCGACAGTGTCAAACGCAGCACTAAGATCTAGTAGTACCAGCACTGATATTTTGCCAGAATCAGAATTAAAGCGAATATCATTTATTATCTTAATGAGTGCTGTCTCTGTGCTGTGATGCACGCAGAAACCAGATTGAAAATTATCCAGGTATCCATTTGAGTTTAAGTAGTTGTTCAGCTGATTAAAAACTACCTTTTCAATAATCTTACCTATGAAAGGAAGATTTGATATTGGTCTATAGTTGCTCAACATGGTGTTATCAAGATTGCGCTTTTTCAGAAGGGGCTTAACAATTGCAGTTTTCAGGGAGTTTGGAAAAGTCCCAGAAAGAAGTGAGACATTCACCACTTTTAAGAGATCTGCTTCTAAACAGTTAAGCACACTTTTGAAAAAAGATGTGGGAAGTGTGTCAAGATAGCAGGTTGACGATTTAAGATGCTGTACTATTTATTCCAAAATTTTGCTATCAATTGTTTTAAAAACAGACTATAAATCTACGCTAATTCACAAATGACCTCAAACGCCATACACTGCGTTTCCTTTAGATTGGCAGGTTTGAGCGCAAGAAAATACAGTTTATTCTGCATATTTATTTCGTGATGAGCAATGGGCCTTGTTGGGAAATCAAATATTAAATCGCTGATCTGGAATAATCTCCATGCATGTCACCCATCCGCATTTGTACAAGTGTCTTCAAGTTCACGTGGTCGCAGACCCCTGGCTGGTCAGGTGTGTATTGGTGAGGCTTTCTCCAAACTGGCCAAATACGAACGAGACAGCTGTAAACGGAAGATGTTAACAAGAGATGTGGCAACATACAGCACGATTCCTATTACACAGAGAGCGGGTGCAGCAGACGAGGAGTTAACGCACCCGCTTCTCAGGCTGCCGACAGGATTCTTTTCGGCAGAGAAATCTGAGGAGTGGACCGTGTCTAAACCGGACGCCGTGTCACAACACAACCGGTTGAGTCTGTCTACAGGACATCTGAACCTTGTGTCAGTATGTCATAAATAGGACGAGACAGTTTACTGCGAGGGATTTGCCGTGTTGTATCGCGCATCTGGTGTAGACAGTATCACTGTTTATAATGGGTTCTCACCACGCTGCTCGCGTGAGGTAGACAGGATGCATTTAACTTTCTTATTTAAGGATACTTTCCTATTTAACTGTATTTCTTTTATATTTATTTGAGTGTTTTGCAGGCTGAGTGTTCACTGACGGAAGTGCTAAAATAAACACGCACGTTTGTTAATAGATGATTGAGCCTTATTTATTTCTGCGTTTCTGAATGATATATATATAAATATACACAACACCATGCCACCGGTGGTAGTTGGTCCATTATCACTGCGATAGTAAAAACCTGCCACCGTCACAGTCCTAGTGCACTGAACAAATACAGCATTGTTTTAACCACTGCACGTGCAGAACTTAATTTAAAACTTCCAGTTTTATATATTGTTACTTTCTATAAGAAGCAAAGCCTCATCTTTTAAACTGTCCATTTTTTCAGGAAATTCAAATGATAAATGCAGTTTTGGCAAATTTTTGATGTGGAGTGTTTCTCTTTACTACTAGTTATAACATGAAATAAAGTGAATGAACATCTCACGCCTCATGTAATCACTCAGTCAATGGACAAACGTCTGTTTGCAAACAAAATGTCATGTAGCATTACATTTCCCTCAGGCAAGTCATCAGTGTCCGCAGCTCGTTTGTTTGCTAAATATCCACTACATTAGAAAACATATTCATTATATTTTACTTAAGCTGTTAGTCATGTCATAATGATTTAATATGTTTCAATGAATCTGTCATGCAAACAAGTTATAGTGACAGCCATTGTGTAAATGACTACATTTCAACAACAAATAGAAAATGTATTATTAGATATATAAGTTAATGTAAAAACTGCATTATGTACAATTTGCATGCATAAAATTTTTACTTAAGTGTTGAGTTTTATATATAATAAATACATAAAAAAACTAAATGTAATAGTTTGGGCTCCGTTGTTAATTGTAACGTTACAGTAATGTGCAAGAATTGGGGCTCCCTATATAGGGTACAGCATTAGCTGAGGTTGATTTTTATCCATTAGATCATTAATTATAACTGAATTTATTGAAAGGCAGAGCAATATTTTGTTCTGTAAACCACCGTTTACTAAAAAGCCAAAAGAAGCAATTTGATATAATATCTATATGTCAATATATTAGATATAATATCTAATATATTGACATGCATCTGATTTCTATATGAATTGTTTCATGTTCACTTCTTTTTAACACTGGCCATCGGGCAAGTCCTTATCACTAAATCCTGATATTATATAGTTATTCAGTATATAGTAGCCAATAGGGCTGTGCAATTAATACAGCCGGAATACGATATCTGCCTCCAATGATTATGAAAATACAATAATTGAGATAAAATTATTTCGCACCCAAAATTGTCAAAATGCGGCACTTAGTGATTATTCTCGTATACCTTGTTGGTTATGTAATAAATGAATGCAAACACATGTGCAACAGTAAATTGGATCCGTGCCAGGGGCGTTTCCTCCGAGGAGGCAAGGGAGGCAGTGTCTCCTCAAAATTGGATGAGAAAATAATAAATTTTACAAAAATAAAACAAATATGATTACAGCGGAGGCTTGCCACCTTTCGGTCCATAGACCTTCTACAGAGACCCCAAAGTGTGCGGTGACTTTTCTGGAGGCTTGAGATGAATGGAGGAAAGTCATGTGAGAGGAGGCAATGCCTCCATCACGCTATAATTGGATATGATCGGTTATGATGGGATGTGATTGGTTTGTGCGATAAATCCCGCCTCTTGTTTTCTTGCGAGCTCTCGGCATGAATGAAGGAAATAATGGCATTATTGATTAATTATAAAGTAAGTAAACAACTCTCCCGCTTCGATATCACTGTTTTGTGTCATGAAACAGCTTTAACACATGATGACTGTGTCAGTGTTTAGTGAGCATTCAGCTTGATGACATGAAAATAAGTATTTAAAATATGAGTGTGTATTTACAAGTGCGTATAACGAGCCTTATTGGCTGCGGCTATTTACGCTAACTCCGCTCACCAACGTGTGATTATTATTACAATTATAATTTTCACTCAATATGTTATTACTGCACTCTGTTTTATAATGTACTACAATACGGAGTCGCAGATAGTTGCCACAGTTTGCAATAAGTAGTATAAATAGCAGAAAATCCAGCTGTAAACCGAATCTATAGCTATTTGCACTTAGTGTAAACACAATAAATGTAATAGGGACACACATATATATATACACATGTATGTATGAATATATAAACGTATAACTGCCTCCTCATTTTAAAACACCACCGCACGCCACTGATCCGTGCGGCTCTTTAAGTGACAGCGGGTTATATTCCTGGTGCATCTGTGCCTCATATTAATAATCAAACAACAAAAGACATTCAAAACCCCACACTGCTCTTGACTGAAGGACTTTTTATAGCTTTAATAAATAATAAATTAAGTTTAAGTCTTACAGTGAAGACTATGTTGTTTTATTTTATATTAGATTATTCATATACATCGATCGCTATCTTTAAATAAATCATTCATTTAAATTTGTCACATGGCCCACTCATAATCGTGTTAAATAATTGTGATTACAATATTAACCAAAATACCATCGTCATATTCGAGCAGCCCTAAAACACAGAGAATATTTAAATATTCCAAATACTGAATATTCAAATAGCATACAGAAGAGATCCACTCGACTCACCACAGAGTGAGGAAAACTCCTCGGGCTTGGCGTAAGTCATTACTGCAGCCAGAGCTTCCTTCCAGTTCTGCAGGTCACACGTCTCCAAAATATCCAACCAGTCCTTCATCACCACAGCACTAATGAGCTAAAATACATTGAGATCTGACATTAGAGCTACAGGAGTAAATGTCAAGACATGCAATTCAACACATTCAACATACACTATATTGGCAAAAGTATTGGCACTTCTAATGAAAGGTTTGACTACTTCAGGACTACTTCCATGAGTGCAAATCTTAATGTTTAAGCATATAATGATATTCTAGGGAATTGTGTCCTTCTAATTTTATAGCAACAGTTTGGACAGGACCCTTTTCTATTCTAACATGACAGTGTCTCTGTGTATAAGACAAGGATCAAAGAGATAAATGATGATTCAGTCAGTGTGGAAGAACTTGACTGGTCTGCAGAAAGCAGCTGAACACTTCTGGTGTGACTTTAAATGAGCCAAAAACACATACACTTCAAAACTGTTGCAACAGAGGCGGAAATACAATTTAAGTACATGAATTATGTTTCCTTCTTTGTTTCCACAGTTTGGAAGTGTCTTTTTCTCTTCTAAAGCCAGTACTTTTGTCCATATAATAAATGTACAAGTCATTGGTGTTTGGTGATGAGTTTTTGGCTCATTTAAAGTCACACCAGAGGTGTTCAGCTGCTTTCTGCAGACCAGTCAAGTTCTTCCACACTGACTGAATCATCATTTCTCTTTGATCCTTGTCTTATACACAGAGACACTGTCATGTAAGAATAGAAAAGGGTCCTGCACAAACTGTTGCTATAAAATTACAATTCCCTACAATATCATTATATGCTTAAACATTAAGATTTGTACTCATAGAAATTACTAAAGTAGTCAAATCTTTCAATAGAAGGAGGTGCCAATACTTTTGGCAATATAGTGTATTTTGGAAATCTGCATTAAACATTTCATTAAAACTATAAAAAAATAAAAAGGAAACAGGTTTGGTTCTTAGTTGGATCCAAATAAAAAAAAGACATGTATAAGAGAAGGACCGATCTCTCATTTATATTAACTCCTATAGCAGAAGACACAGTAGTGGCAACACATGTCCAGTGTGGTACTACATGACCTCACCTTAGAGATTTTGCATTGAGTTTTGCTGAAGTATTTCTTCTGAGTCTCCGCCAGAAGCTCGGGACCTCCAGCAATAGCCAGGATGATGGCGTCAGCCATTCGGTTATCATGCAGACAGAGGCTAACAGCAGCTTCGTAATCCCCAATCAGCAGAGCCTGGGTGATCAGCCCATTAATGTCTGAACGAAAAAGCAAGCATGAAGTCATTAGTAAATATTTAAGCTCCTTTAGAAGAACTTGACCCCAATTGTATTTGCTCCATCAACGTTCATTCTATCAGTGAAGTTTATGTGATGAACATTCAGAAGTAAACTTGCCCTGGCTAACTTTGAGGTTAACGGCGTCTGAAGCAGGAGCTGGAGTAACGTCTATGTTGGACGTCTCCTCCGCAGCAGGTTCTTCGTCTTCGAAAGGAATCTCGTCTAGGTCCGGTGTCTCAGCAGCAGGCGGCTCTTCTTCTTTTTCTTCTTCTTCCTCCTCCTCCTCCTCTACAGGGCTTTTCTTCTCAACCTTGATAAGAAAAATATACAAGTAAATGACGGTGAAAAACATGAGCAATGCATCCTGGTTAATTTCAACCACTTGACATTCCACATATTTCAAAAAATGTGAATGTAATTTTAAAAGCAAAAGAAATTAAAACACTAAAAAACTAAACATTTTGAACAATACACGCACAAAAAAGCTAACAAACCAACAACTGAACTGCCTAGTTGCAAACACTCAAAAGCAATATGTACACCAAATAATCAGAGTAAGAAATTACTTGGATTAAGATCGGACTAAATTGCTTTCAATCTTATTTGTGGGGTGGGGTATTTTCTGACTCTGAGATGCATAGAAGTGCTTTTATTTTCCATTTCGCTATGTTTCCAAACTGCTTAAGGGTGCTTTCACACAGGCACTTTTGGTGCGCACCCGGGTTCGATTGATGGTTCGTTTGGATGATATGAACGCTGTCTTCTGACCTCAGGTGCGCACCAGAGTCCGCTTAAAAAGGGTGGTCTGGGGTTCGGTTCAAGTGAACTCTGGTACGGTTCGCTGCTGATGTGAATGCAATCGTACCAAATATCATGGAAGTGAACCGCTATTAATGACGTATTATTTGACAAAAATATAGGTTTGTGTGTGTTTTACTCACTTTCCTCACGAGCGTGACTGACACGCTGCAAGCAAGCTCTGTATCTAATTTCTGTTCGCCTTCAGGGTGCTTTAGTGCATTTTCAGTACATTCGTAAGACAGACGTAAGTGCCGTTATGTACTGAAGCTTTGGAAACAAAACGAACAGTTCAAAATGTCAATATATCAATCGAACTCGGGTTCGGACCAGGCAATCCAACCAAGTGTGAAAGCACATTTAATGCATCACAGAGACTGTTGCTACACCGGAAGATCGAGTTACAACATTCTGATTAAGAATTAAAAAGAATAATAAAACGACTTCGATAATCATTAAGTCCATTTAAACCCCATTCCTTTCTTACAATCACCTGCGAGAAATACGTTCTCATGATAATGATAAAAAACCTTAAGGTAATTAAAAAAAAAAAATTAAGCTAATGACAATGTGAAGCAACAAGACAGAAAAAAATGACGATCTTGCAATGCCCAAATGGCTACATTTGTAACCTGTGCTGGCAAAATGAGTCACAATGAGCACATTTAAACAGTCTCTATTAAAAGACCTTCACAATGATGCATGGTTCGTTGGAATAGGACTGAGCTACACCTGTTTGAAGTCTCTGGAGTAAATTTAGAGAAAAACTGATTTGAAGTTTTCTGAAGGATCCAAAGCAAAATTACATCATTACCCCCTCTTTTCTTAATCATTACCAGATTAATAATCACAATATAGATATTTTAAATTTTTTCTGTTGTTATAAATACGAACCGATGCAAAAATAAACAAATATAAGTGTATAGTGTATTATTTTTCATTTTACATCTAAACAAAAGCATTTAAGAAAAACAAATACTAAAATGTAAAAATCACTTGTTTATTACAAATAAATTGAATATTAAAACTACAAAAGCAGTTAAATGAAGAGCAGCGAGTGATTCTTCTTTTCTTTTATTGTTTGATTAACATTAATGAGACAGACGGCCTATATTAAGACTATATTAATATGTTACACATCCAATGTTTTTCACCAACAGTTCCTCAAACAATCACTTAAGACATAACAGATTGTGTTTGCGTGAATACTTAAATATATTTATCCTACTGTAAATCTGTGTATCGGGATAGAGCGCCGTCGGTGTCTGTTGTCTTTATGTGTGCGCTTCGGATAAGAGTCAGCACGAGAAGCGAGTGCAGAAGGTACTCCTCTCAGAAAATGTACAAATAAAGATACTTTTCGATGTTTAATTACTAGTTGGAGCATTGGGATCACTAGATAAGGGCTTAACAAACTCATTTTTGTGAAAACCTCAAATTCCACTTTTTTTGTTGTTGCCTGTAGCTCAAAATTAGCCTGAGCACATTTCGCCTCATTTTGCCAGAATGAGTCACATTTGTTAGTCAACTACAAGCTGTTTTGGTAAAATCATGCTGGCTCTATGTTATGTACACCACAATTCCCAAGGTGGTAGAAAAACTGCATGCTATTTTACCACAAGTCTACATCTCCTACATCTCAAGGCTTGGTTGAAGTTAGTTGCAACAACAATCTACCACAAAAAAGCTACCATTCCAGCATACCTGTGTGAGATTTCAGAGAGTAGTTGATTAGTCCCTCTGCCTTGTCAAGTTTAATTAATTAAATTACAATAAAATGACGAGGTAATTCTATCACACAGGGATGCAGCAACAGGAGGCTCTAGCCGAGTCTAGCAGGAGCATCGCTGACAGGGGCAAGGTACCTCCTTCAGTGTCGCTGCCTCTTTAGCCCTGGATTTATTTGGGTCACCACAACCAGAAACCTCTTCGACATGTAGCACAGGCCGGCAATCGCTGGTATTCAGAAGATCAGTCTCAGAAACAAGATGCTGTGTCATGGCTTCTTGAGGCAAGACATCTGGAGAAAGGCCAAGAGCGGTCAGCGGCTGAGAGCTACTAGATGGTGGCATCTCATCAGATGCTGGCTGTTGTAAATCAACAGTAGGTTGTTGTTCAGTGGGCAGCACTGGTCCAGAATGCACTGCATCAGATGCTTGCTGATTGACTGGCACAGATTGCTGAAACTCAACTGTTTGTGCACATGAAGGAAGAGACTCTTGTGGCACCATCGCAGCAGCAGATTGAGGAGGTAACAGTAGATCTGAAGATCCCAGATGCTGAGGTTCAAAGAGTGACACAGACTGTGACTGCTCTTGAGCTGTGACCATCATTTGACCAGAAGAACCAACCTGTGATGTGGGTGTGAGATCTACTGGTGGGGTGAAGTCCACTGAGGGCTGTGACTGAGGTTTCTGGGTTATGGGGACAATTGTGGGCTCAAGCAAAGGTTCGTTCACAGACTCAAGGTTTGGAGGACTTGGATATTTTGGCTCGAGCTGAGGCTGAGCCGACACAGAAATGGGTTCAGTTTCTGATGGAGTTTCAAGGACTGGTTCAGGCTTAGAAACAGGGTTTGAGACAGGAACAGGAGCGGGATAATGGTGAGGTATGGAAGACGGCATGAGTGAAAGCTTCACACACACCACAGTCAGGAGAAGATGGAATGCAAATGGTGAAAAATTAAGCAAATAAGATTATTACATTGAAGTGACGCTTACATGAAAAGCCAATAAAGTCCATGACTTTTGGAAACCGCTGCCACAGGTTTACAGATTCCTATATGAATGTTTTTTGTGATTTGTCACCCTGGAGGACAAAAGCAGTCTTAAGTCGCTGGGGTATATTTGTAGCAATAGCCAACAATACATTGTATGGGTCAAAATTATAGATTTTGTCTTTTATGCCAAAAATCATTAGGATATTAAGATCATGTTCCATGAAGATATTTTGTAAATGTCCTACCGTAATTATATTAAAACTTAATTTTTGATTAGTAATATGCATTGCTAAGAACTTCATTTGAACATATTTAAAGATGATTTTCTCAATATTTAGATTTTTTTTGCATCCTCAGATTCCAGATTTTCATATAGTTGTATCTCAGACAAATATTGTCCTAACCTAACAACGCTTATTTATTTAGCTTTCAGATTATGTATAAATCTCAATTTTGAAAAATTGACCCTTATGACTGATTTTGTGGTCCAGGGTCACATATTATACACCAGCCATGAAACTCTACTCGCGTTCTAATTGGCTCATTCAACTATTCAAATGTTCCCAGCCAATCGGATTCACATACTCATTACCGTTTACCTATATAACAGGACATATTCAATGAATGCTATATCTGCGCTCTGCACATCCTCATGTTAGCCCACCGGCTCCCCAGCACCACCTGCCTAGATCTGCTATGGGCAGCAGCATGTTTCCTTCTCATTTTATGACTGAGCATTTAACAGAAGTCTACTTGCTCTAGAGCAGCGTAGCAAATCTAGTCCACCAAGACCAAACCTATGCACCTATTTACATTAATAAACATTTTATAATTTATCCCAGAAGTTGTCATAACTGAATTATATTTATGTAATTCTTAGAAATGGTAAGGGTCGGCTAAACATTTTCGGTTCTGACTGGCAAGCTACTAAGCAACTGCTAGGGGTCAGGGGGCAGCTTGCAAGTCAGTTTGCCGAGACACAAAATGTTGTTCACAAGTTACTAGGCTTTGTTTTAGAAAAAAATGCATTTGCAGGGAATTTGCCAATCATGCACAAAATTATTTCATTTAAAGGGTTGACTTTGGAGGTGGTTGTTAGTATAACCATTTTTCCACTTTGTTTGGTTTATCATTTAGAAAAAGAGTCGAGCTGCTTAAAGTTTTTATTTATGCAAGTATCTTCCTTTTCACTTCCCCTTGCTTAGAGGGAAGCACATGAATCAAATAAAACAAGTTTGTGCTGTTTTGTGTAATGAATTACAGCACGAGCATCATGTTATCAAAAGCTCAAACAGGCTCAAACTGAATGCAGAGGTTGACTGAATGAGTCCAAAATAGAAAGGTTTAACCGTTAGCTAAAACACAAGTGCACTTACCACATCGGCCTCGTCAGATTTGCAGTTCCTTTCTAATGCTGATGCAATCTGAAAACCACAAGCAAATCTAATCAAGACACAAAGAAGCAGATACAGATATTCACACTACAAACACACAAAAATACCTTTAAAGCGAGATCTTCCTTCTTGTATCCCAAAAGGTCCAAATATTTCCCTCGTGCATCTTCTTCAAAGTTCACCTGAGAGCATACATCTTTTGGTTACAACTGCGGTAAAGATTTGATTAAGTAATACAAGTATGACAGCTTATAACTGTTCTAGTGTCCCACCTTCAGAAAAGACCAAACGGTCTTCTCAAATTCACTCGGAGCAGCTTCAATCTTGGTTTGGCAGTACTCAAGGAAGTTTCCCACAGTGAGTGTCACCTGGAGTTGGTTCGAGCGATCGAGGAAATCCGTTTCGGTCACAACCTGACTGATATGAACGACATGGGCAGCAGTCTGCTGGGCCGTTGGCTTGATGTTGTCCAAAGTGACTAGTTTTCCACCAAACTTCTCACAAAAAGACAAAAGCTGATTAGAAACAAGCACACCATTTTTAAGGTGCCTAATAGATCTGTGGCCACTTACAGAAAAAGATGCTCCGACTGGTCTACGGATCCATTTGGGGGGTTTCTTGAGAGGCGTGACGGTGCTTTGGGGCGTGGCGGTCTGAGGCAGCTGTAAAGGGGGCAGCGTCATGCCCGTACCAAAAGGATCCATATTTCCAAATGAACTACTTAACTGTTGAGCAAAAGAACATCAGGAGCAACTGTGAGCAGATCAGTGTTCAAGCTTATGACAATGTTAGCGTGTATTAAAGGAGACCTATTATGCCCTTTTTACAATATATAATATGAGTCTCAGGTGTCCCCAGAATGTGTCTATGAAGTTCAGCTCAAAATACCTCACAGATCATTTATTATATAATTTTAAAAATGCCTATTTTGAGTGGAAGCAGAAACATGTTTTTGTGCATGTTTCTTTAAATGCAAATGAGCTGCTGTTCCCCGCCCCCTTTTCCAGAATAGAGCTGTGCCTTTACAGATCCTACCTCAGATACTATGCTTAAAAACATATGTTTGGTTTTGATTATCATGTCTTTCATGCATTTTAAACCATATTAATTTAAACTTGGAGGGGGGAGTGAAATCTGACATGTTCGTTTTTTTCACAATCTTGAATAGAAACGCTTACCAAACTTTTTCTGAGTACAGATTATAGCACTTAAACATGGAAAAAGTCAGATTTGTATGATATGTCACCCTTGTACCTGCTCGGCCTGTAACGTAATGGCGTTGTCATTGCTCCCTCCCATAACGGAGTAGATGCTGATATGGCCATCAAAGGCAGCAGCAGACAGCACAGCTGGGTTTCTGGGACACCACTGGATGTCAAAACACCACTGAGTACTGGTGGGCAGCTCATACAGGACCTGATTGAAAAAACATCACAGGTTACACCCCATAACATTTTCACCACAGTATTCATCACAAGACTAAACTCTCACCTCAGCCGTGTTGGGGTTCCAGCACAGGATCCGGTTATCTTTCCCGCAGCTCAGGAGCAGCTCTGGATCTGCTTCACTCCAGGCTATGGCCAAAACACCCCTGAGGGCACACATATAGACCGATGAGGATAAAGAAAGACTCAATGAGGGTAAGAGTATCTGCTGATGTTTATATCTACCTTGTGTGGTTCTCCAGCACTTTGAGAGGGGAGGTGGCAAAGCGCAGGTCCCACATCTGGATGACGGGCATTCGGTCGTCTTCAGATGCCAGAACCAGCTGAGTGGCCACCTCCGGGTTCCAGGCCAGACCAGAGCAATGCATCTGAACCACAACACAAACTCCATCAAAACCACATGCATCTCGAACACTGTACAGCATTTGGTTTAAACCTATACTTATAGCCATTGCCACTTGTAAGCTCTTTCAGTAGCTGTGGTCATCATATCAGTATTTTATTTTCAGAGTTGAGTTGTCATCAGAAAAACAGAACTTTTACGTCATCAGAAAAATGGCGCCCCATAGTCCAAAATATGTATAAATCGATGTGATTTTTTTTAAATAACAAACATTCATGTGTTTTCTACTACATATTTTGGTTAAGATACATCAATTACGTTATATTAAGCCATGCAAGTCTTAATACCCAGGGATCCCTTTAAAGTTTTTTTTATTAATATGTAAATATGATAAAAAAAAAAAAAAAAAAATTATACTCTAAATAAGAAATCAAAACTGACTGTAGGTGGCGGTAAATGTCTTAATGAGTACATTGAGTCATTCATTCGATGCATCCAAACAGCTGATTGATTCAGGAAGTAAATGGCTCTCTATATGAACGGGTCACTGAATCATTGGTTCATCCGATTCATTGAATCACTGCTGTGTGCTGCTCGGAATGCCATAACAGTTCTGCTGTGGCTTTATAGTTGAAAATTGAGCTAAATCAGACAATACTGTGCCACCAATCAATTGTATGAAATCCAAGATAACCTGCACAGGTCTGGTACGCGGGCATTATAGGCATTATTTTTCTTAACTAAGTCATTAATTTTACACATTATATCGACAGCCCTAGTAATAACATGATACTTTGTCATTAGTTTAATGCACCACATTTTTATGCGTTATTAAAGTTATTACAAGGCAAAAAGGAATAACTGCACTAACCCTGTTGCTGTGGTCGCTGACTTTGATGATCAGGTCGTTCTTTCTCAGATCCCAAACTGATGCTTTTCCGCTGGGACTGGCCGAGGCCAGTATGTGCTGCACCTGTTTGTTCCACGCAACACAGCTGATGTCCTCTAGGGGCTGAAAGCAACAACAAAGTCAACATTAGACAAGGGTGATGGGCGGTTGCTTACTGTCCCAGGACGGTTCACATGGGCTCCCTTTTTCTATGTCTATGGAATTTTTGGGGCACTTTTACATCCAACAGGAAAAATACTAATAGGTTTCCCAAAGCACATCTTGCTGTAATGCTTCACCTTCCAAACTTTTTTCTTTACTCATGCATTGATAAAAATAAGAAACCAAGTTAATTATAATATAAAATAAGTTTTGAGAGCTAAATGTTAGTGAAGATCCCACTCTTTTTAACCAATGCATTTATGTGACTTTTACACTCGTTCATGATTTACTGGATAAGGATTTATGGAAATAGTTTTACTCGAAAGTAGTTAAAGGTGTGAATTTAAATAAGAAATATCTAGATTTTTGTGTGAAGTTTCTAATTGAAATTATTTTAAGTCATCTTGTGCCCCTCTTGAGAGACGCTGCTCAAACCACAACCAATAGCATAGTGATGATGCCTTCCCATGAAAACACTACTAATGACATTCATAAAAACACAACAATGCTTCATCTCAACGTTAATCAGAAATCAAGAACTAAACTAGACCTCCTTCTTGAGTGCACCTGTGTTTTAGGTCCTGGCGTCATTGGGGAGCTTAAGTTGTTCAAATCCCAAATGTAGATTTCGGACTCATTTCCCCCAGAGACCACAAGGTTTGTCTAAAGTAAAAAAAAAAGGAGCCATGTACACTGATCATAACTGCACTTAACTGACATGGAAAAGTAATCATTCTTGCACAAGCTGAGCAAAGAAGAAGGACTTGGGTTGTGTAATTACCTGAAACGAGTTGACATCGAGAGCTCTTACTGGTCCCGTATGTTTCTCGCTCTGGTCAATGATCACTTCACTGTCTCCAGCAATGATTTTGGAGGCGTCATAGAGGATGATGTTGCCATTCTCTCCTCCAGCGATGAGGACACCCGATGGCAAACTCTGGTCTTCAATGCCACGTGGACCCCAGACTAGTGTGTGGTATCTAGAGACAGAACAGAAAGGTTACTACTGGGGTTCAAAGTTAACACTTAAAGGGGACAGTTCACCCAAAAATGAAAATCCTGTCATCATTTACTCATCCTCAAGTATTTCCAAACCTGTATGAATGTGTTTGTTCTGCTGAACACAAAGGAAGATATTCTGAAGAATGAAGGAAACGGAGCAGTTCTGGAAACCAGTGTTTTTTTTCCTACTATGGAAGTCAATGATTCCCCTGGTTACAAACTTTCTTTAAAATATCTTCCTTGTGTCCAGAACAAACACAAATACAGGTTTGGAAATACTTGAGGGTGAGTAAATGATGACAGAATTTTCATTTTTGGGTGAACTGTCCCTTTAAGAGACCTGGATCCTTTGTAAAGAGGCTCCTGCAATTGTGCTTGGCTGGACCTTTCGCCATTTTACTTTAATTCTGTGATTCTTCATTATTGTTTAGGTTTCTTATTTTGATATCCCTAACTTAATAAATATCTGATACTTGGACTCAGAACCTTTTGTATTTTGTTGCTTCCTTGAGCCTGACATTTTATCCTACCCGTCAGATTTTCCTACCTCGGCTTACTGAGCATGCGCGCATCAATATTGCATCCTTTTCTCACGCTGAACAACAATATTTAATGTATCAGCATTATTGTAAGGGTAGGTTTAGGGTTGTGGTAGGTGTACACATTAATAAACAATTTAACAGGTATCATTTATCGTTGTCGAATTGTACTACACTGTTTTAAGGGAGGTAGCAAAATCTGACAGGGTATGACAAATCGACAGAACCCCGGGATGTAACAACTGTGAAGCACTAGCGGATAACGCGGGTAAAACACAGTACCTGTGTGGAGAGGAGAACGACCCGCAGGACTTCATGGCTAAAGCGGGATCAGCCAGATCCAGTTCAAAGATCTCCAGAGATGCATTGGTGCTGAAGGTGGCATCGAGCTGCTGGGCCGACGTTCCTGAACACACATCCATCAATGAGACACATTAGACAAAACACAACTCATGTTTAATATTTGAGAAATGAAAATGAGGCTGTGAGGGACTGAAGTGTTCACTGCTGATTAACATCAACATACTGATTGTTCAGCTGACTAAATATCTTTCTGAAACAAACTTTCAGTTCAACTTGAAGGTGTTCAAGTGACAATCTAGGACCTTTATGCAGTGTGTGTCATTGTAAATACTGTAAGCCTGTTCCTTACATCCGTGTTAAACTCAGTATGGCGTCTAACCTGACTAAGGTCTAGAATTAGACTTTTTCCAAGACAAGTGACTTTTCCAGTTGCTTGTGATTACTGTTAATGTGGATGAAGCGATTGCTGTGACATTTAGGTAAAGAGCAGCCTTCACAGAGGGGAGCTTTTGAATAAAGACATATATAATAATACGTATAGGTCATATAATCGTACAGCCAAGATGTGCGTGTCCTTATAAATCAATTAGGGTGTGTGGAATGAAAGGGTTATAGGATACAGCACATGGCTTTTGATAGATATAAGGGCTGTGATCTTCACAGTGATGCCTAACCACATTAAGGGATATTTAAAGGGATAGTTCCCCCCAAAATCCTGTCATTTATTACTCACACAGGAGCAATATCATTAACATTTTAAAGCTAAAGAAATAAACTTTAACTATTAATAAACATGATACTAAATTACAGATTATTCATTATTAATCATATTCATCTCGGACCGTTCATTAACTACTAATCTGTTAAAAGCATTCCCTTTCCCTGATTAGTTAGTGTATAATAGCAAGCGTTTGTAAATGAGTTGAGTTACCTGCAGCCAGATAGATGGGGTGTTGTTGTGCTGGACTCCAGGCCTGGATCGCCGTTCGCTTAATTTCTTTTAGCTTCATCCTATAATAACAAATGATATGCATTGACCATGCTATGATTATTTAGACAATGTGTCACATTGACAGTCAAAGTGCAAATCGTCTAGGTAAGTCAAGGTAATGAGGTTAGTTCAGTTTAGTAGATTGTATAACTCAATGGAAAGATCTTAAATATAATTATACATTAATTATTCAGTAACACTATATTATAAGGTGTCCTTGTTACACAACTTAGTATTATAAAAACAATATTTATGCATAATTACATGCAAGTAACCCTGATCCTAACCATATAAGTAAGTCCATATTGTTCATTAATATTACTCAGTCATTGCACTGTAACAAAGACACCTTGAAATAAAGCCTAACCAATTATTCGTATGACAATACAAACACAATAAATACAGCAGCTGGGACCTTCATAACAAACAATAAATCATATCTTGCTGCTAGGCGTAATACCTAGTTATACAGTTTGCAATACATTGGACAATGAATGTTTAGGTTAACTTAAAAGAGGAGTTCTTAATAAAGCACTGTTATACATGAGAACAGACATGTTTTAGTGAATGAAATGACATCTGTACACGGAGTGTCCATTGAAACAGAAAACACTGTAGCAGAGAGGCTAATGCAGCTAGCCACAGAGGTTTAAAGTGTTTACCTTCTCTCGCGGACACAAACACACAAACCCGAGCGTTAGAAGGAACTCGCAGGATCACTTTATGAGCGGTCTGCCTACAGATGGACAGAGCTCCACGTCCCCACTGCTGTCCATCAACGTGGCACAACAAGCCCCGCCCACCAACGTGACGACTTCCGGCAGCGACTCCCTCCCCACTTCCGGCGAAAGAGCGCTGTGTTTGTTGTGTAAGTGTGTTTCAGTGTGTTTGCACTTCTCTATATCAGTTAGTGATGTTATCAGCTTTAAAATATCAGGTTAGCGATTTCTATGAACATTTGCGCACGTAATGTTTATGGCATGAAATCATATTCACTTAAGTCAGTATAATTATATCAGTAACGTTACCACAGTGAATTGGTGCCGTCAGAATGAGAGTAACGTTACCATGGTAACGTTACAGTGCTGGTATTAAACGTTAACACCATAGTACTGAGCGACTAGCACATTCATTTACCGTGGTTATGTGAACGATACTTTAAAGGTGGCGTTACAGTACATGTCTGGATATTATTAGTGCCAGTGTTGTTGTTTTGGTAACGTTAGCGCAATGCAGACGCAACAGAATGCAAATAACTAGCTTAAAATGCGTGTTTATGTAAATATAGAAGTGAAATGGCTGTTGAATGATAAACAGAACGGGGTTGAATAAGTTGCTTTTGTACTCAAGTGCCTTCAGAAAGACTATTTCACGAATGATTAGCTTCAGATGTGTATTTAAAGGAATAGTTCACCCAAAAATGAGCATTTGCTACATATTTACTCACCCTCAGGCCATCCGAGATGTAGATGAGTTTGTTTCTTAATCAGATTTGGAGAACTGCATCAGTGTCTCAGCAATGGCTCCTCTGCAGTGAATGGGTGCCGTCAGAATGAGAGTCCAAACAGTTGATAAAAGCATCACAATAATCCACACCACTTCAGTCCACCAGTTAAGAAAGTCCACCAGTTCATTTGTATGTAAGGAACAAATCCATCATCAACACGTTTTTTATTATTTGTAGTGTTTTTTGTTTAACATTTTAATTGATTGCTTTAATAAAACCGATGAATGTATTAATTTGAAATTATTTCAATGACGTACTGAGTCAGTAAGATGACCCCCCCCCCCCATAGTTGGCCCCTGTCCACGTGTTGAGAAACCACTGCACTAGAAGACACAGTCCCTGAACTACCAGAACATTGCATGAATTTAACTGTATCAAGCAAAAACACACATTTTTAATTACACTGTTGTTTGTATGATAATGATATTAAGTAATCAGCCAGCATTTAACAGTGGAGAGACTACATTAATATAATATGACTATAGAGGATGCAAGCCGTTTCTGTCAAAAAGCATTTGTTACACTTGTAGAAAATCCTCCCTGACATTATATGTGATCCTGGAGCACGAAAGCAGTGTTAAGTCGCTGGGGTATATTTGTAGCATTAGCCAACAATGGGTCAAAATTATCCTTTTTTCTTTTATGCCAAAGATCATTAGGATATTTATATATTCCATGAAGATATTTTGTAAATTTATTACCGTAAATATATCAAAACTTAATTTTTGATTAGTAATATGCATTGCTAAGAACTTAATTTGAACAACTTTAAAGATGATTTTCTCAATATTTAGATTTTTTTGCATCCTCAGATTCCAGAAACAGAAGTGTTTCTTCTTTCAGAGCACAAGTCCTGGAGCTGCATCAGTTTATTCACTGGTGATGATAGACCGTAGATTGTAGGGTCGAGTGGGAAGTTGAGACACCTGTGCATCCAAGCATTGATTTGTCATGTGACCAAACAATCTGGAAGTGCACAGCGTATCCAGCTGTCTGTCAATGAGAGACACACAAGACAAAAGCGGTAAGATTGTTTTCACGTTTGTTTTACTTGAAAAATGGTTTTATTTTTCCATGTCAAAGCACTTTTGTTCAGGTGTAAAATCATACAGTGCAGTCTAGAAATGTAAGACCATAGATCGACCGATATATCGGTTTACCGATATTTAAGCATTTTACCATAATCGGTTATCGGTAAAAAAATAAATGAAAAAAAACACAAAAAAATTGTCACATACACAATTATACACAGTATAACTAGCAGTGAAATGTGTTCTCTGTATTTGACCCATCCAAGCACACACACTTGGAGCAGTGAACACACACACACACACCTGGAGCAGTGGACACACACACACACACACACACACCTGGAGCAGTGGACACACACACACACACACACACCTGGAGCAGTGGACACACACACACACACACACACACACACACACCTGGAGCAGTGGACACTGTTCACTCAGGAGAAGCTCCAGCACGACCACCGCATGTAACTTTATACAAGATTCACTGGTTTGAAACGCGCTAAATTATATTAACATTTACTATAGAACCATTATTTCACCAATAAACATCTCAATCGAAAATTAATGATTTATTATCTCCACAAGCGATCGCGTTTTGAGTATAGTTCTGTGTAAATAGATAAACCGCTGTCAGCAGTTTTCATAATTTAGAATGACAAAAACATTTTAATAATTCTGATAAAACATGCCAGTTAAGAAATGCAATAAAATACGATGTTTTGTTTGTTATAGCTTATTTCAATATTCCAGAGAATATTATTCAGTGAATTATTCTTCACTCTTCAGTCTATTAAACAGCGTTTAAACCTAAAACTGTAGTTTAAAATGAAGTTGATATGACTTCTGTCCTTTATTTTCTCCATTTGAAAACATTAGACATTCTTTTGCTTATTGTTAATATCAGTGTTGCTGATGATGCCTTTTATAAATAAAATGTTTTTATTGTAATTTGAAGATTAAATTTGACATGAAAATGTTAATTTTCAACAGTTTTTTGTTGTTAAGATGACTTGACTTATATATATAGTCAAGATGGCGCCGAGGATGGCAGCCGTGTTGCGAGCTCCGGGAAAACTTTGCAGTTTTTCGTATGTTTTATTTGTTTTTTTTGTTGTTTTGCGTGTTAGATGTTGTTAGTATAACTGTCTACGATAGAGACACACTTTTGAACATTGGTTCCTCCGTCGCGCAACGCAAACCGGACTTTGAGTTTTGAATGCCGGTGGATTGTTCACAGACACGGCATCTGAGCCCTTTGTGTGGGTTGCGAAATCGAGGAGACGCCGCCGACGCCGAAAAAGAGGAAAAAGAGCTGGCGTTCTCATCAGACTGAGACGCCGTGCTTTCCGACCTCCTCTTCCAACCATTTTACTTTCTAACGTTCAGTCACTGGATAACAAACTCTGCGAACTCACGGGCTTCTCCGTGCACCGCTCGGATAGAACAAAGGAGCTCACAGGGAAAAGCAGAGGTGGAGGTGTTTGTTTCTATATTAACAACTTGTGGTGTGATGAAAGGAACATACACTCTATTAAATCCTTCTGCTCCCCTGATCTGGAATTTCATACGCTTCTGTGTCGACCGTTCTGGCTACCGAGAGAATTTACAGCGATCATAATCACGGCTGTTTATATACCCCCCCAAGCCAACACAGACCAGGCACTCAAGGAACTGTACAGGAATATAAGTGAGCAGGAAACCGCGCACCCAGATGCAGCTTTTGTTATCACGGGGGACTTTAGCTCCAAAATACTTTCAACACGTCACCATCAACACGCATGGAGATCGTACACTCGACCATTGTTACTCCCCCTTCCGGGACGCATACAAGTCCCTCCCCCACCCACCTTTCGGCAAATCGGATCATTCTTCCGTTCTGCTCCTGCCTGCTTATAGGCAGAAACTGAAACGTGAAGCACCCGCCCTCAGGACAGTCCAACGCTGGTCGGACCAATCGGACGCTATACTACAGGACTGTTTTGATCACGTGGACTGGGACATGTTCCGGCCAGCTTCTGATGGCGACATAGAGGCGTATTCAGATACGGTCACGTGTTTCATCAGGAAGTGTATAGATGATGTAGTTCCGACCAAAACAATCCGTATCTACCCCAACCAAAAAACGTGGATTAACAGCGATGTTCGATCAGCCTTGTCAGCGCGGACATCTGCCTTTAAATCCGGAAACACTGACGATCGGAAACAAGCCAGTTACGATCTCAGGAGATCCATCAAAGCAGCCAAACGAACATATAAAAACAAAGTTGAAGAACATTTCAACAACAATAACCCAAGAAGCATGTGGCAGGGCATCAACAACATCACAGGCTTTAAAGGGAATAAACCAGCTACTGTGAACATTGCCGCCTCTCTACCGGACGAGCTCAACACTTTTTATGCTCGTTTCGAGGCTGATAACACCATCCACACAGAGAGCGCTCACACGACTGCTGCAGAAGAGGTCAGTCCACTCACACTTTCTGTCGCAGACGTAACTCGATCCTTCAAACGGGTGAACATCCGTAAAGCTGTGGGACCGTTGCTCTGACCCCCATCTTCAGCAAGTGTTTTGAGAAGCTCGTCAGAGAACACATCTGCTCTGTGCTGCCTGCTTCACTGGACCCACTACAATATGCATACCGCAGTAACCGTTCCACAGACGATGCTATTGCCTTCACCCTGCACACTGCTCTCTCCCACCTGGAAAATAAGAACACCTATGTGAGGATGCTGTTCGTGGATTATAGTTCGACATTTAACACCATAGTGCCTGCCACACTGGTTGCGAAGCTCCAGACTCTAGGACTGAACAGATCTCTGTGCAGCTGGATCCTGGACTTCCTGACAGGCAGAAGTCAGGTGGTCAGAATGGGCAACAACACATCATCTCCCCTGATCCTCAACACTGGTGCACCGCAGGGTTGCGTCCTCAGCCCACTCCTGTACTCCCTGTACACACACGACTGTACAGCTACACACAGCTCGAATGTCATCGTCAAATTTGCTGATGACACAACGGTGATAGGCCTGATCACCGACAACGATGAGACGGCCTACAGAGAGGAGGTGAGTACCCTGACTAAATGGTGTCAGGAGAACCACCTCTCACTCAACATCGACAAGACCAAGGAGCCGGTGGTGGATTACAGGAGACAGAGCAGAGAACACACACCCATCACCATCGACAAGACACCTGTGGAGCGGGTGAGCAGCTTTAAGTTCCTCAGCGTTCACATCACCGAGGATCTCACATGGTCTGCTCACACAGATGCAGTGCTGAAGAAGGCACATCAGCGTCTCTTCTTCCTGAGACGGCTGATGAAGTTTGGAACGAGCCCCAGAATCCTCAGGTCCTTCTACACCTGCACTGTGGAGAGCATCCTGACCGGGTGTATCACCGCCTGATTTGGAAACAGCACCACTGGCAACCGCAGGGCTCTGCAAAGGGTCGTGCGAACTGCCCGCCACATTGTTGGAGGTGAGCTTCCCTCCCTCCAGGATATCTACACCAGGCGGTGTACAAGGAAAGCCCGGAGGATTATCAAAGACTCCAGCCACCCGTCCCACAGACTGCTCTCTCTGCTGCCCTCAGGGCGAAGTTTCCGCAGCATCCGATCCTGCACTAGCCGACTGAGGGACAGCTTTTTCCCTCAGGCTATCAGGCTAATGAACAGTCAGAAATAACTCACCTACATCACACTCCCACTCACACAACATGCCATGCACTGCACTTTAACACAGTTCTACCGGACTACACGCACACACTGCACTAACACATCTGCTATCACTGGACACCATACAATGCACATCCACGACACTGCATATGCATAATCTGTTGCACCTTTGCACATCTATCTGCTGCTCAAGCAATCTGCTGTTAATTTATAATCTGTTGCACCTCACATTATTACTATGTATAGATTGTGCACATACGGTGTATAATGTGTAGTTGATAATTAAGTATGTCTTTATAGTACACCATGTGTACTGAGTATATGTATGTGTATTTTGCACATTGTCTTCTGTACAGTCTGTAAATATGTACTGTCCATATGTAAATTGTTGTTTTTTTGCACTGTCTGGAGCACGCTCATAAGAATTTCACTCACCAAGGCACTTGTGCTGTGGTGATGTGACAATAAAAGTGATTTGATTTGATTTGATTTGATTTGATTTGATTTGATTTGAAAGAAGGAAAACCAAAGCGAAGAAAAGACTTACTTCACTTACTTTATAACAGTAAATAAATATCGGTTCTGCATATCGGTTATCGGGTACATAAACGTACAAATAATTGGTATCGGTATCTGTTATAAAAAATTTATATCGGTCGATCACTAGTTTATGACTTAAAATTAATATATGAAGACAGTATTTAGGTAATAAAAATGTATTAAATGAGAAAAAAAATGCAAAATAGAAGCATTTTCTATTAAGATTTTGATGTATAATTTTCTCATGTTCACCAAGGCTGCATTTATTGGATAAAAAAACAGCAATATTGTGAAATATTTGTACAATTTAAAACAACTGCTTTTATGTGAATATATTGTATTATTTGTATTAATTCTGTGATTAAAGCTGATTTTCTGCAGCATCATAACTGTAGTCTTCAGTGTTACACGATCCTTCAGAAATCATTCTGCTGCTCAAGAAACATTTATTATTATTATTATTAGTGTTGAAAAAGTGTGCGTGTGTGTGTGTGTGTGTTAGAGGGTGACACGGGAGTGAATTCTCAAACCTCTCCCGTCCCACCCCCACGAAAAAACTGGGGGAAAATCCCGTCCCGTTCCACTCCCGGAAGAATGACTCCCATTCCCTCCCACTCCTGTGTTGTTTTTTTTTTTTTTTTTTTTTGAAATCTGTCAGTTACAGTAAAAATATAATACAGATCACAGCGTGCCCACCTTATTAGTTGAATAAAAACCCAAAATGTAGTTTTTTGTTATTATATTGAACTGAAAGCCATCTTATGCACAGTGTTGCAAAGATTACATTTCATGTAAATCATCCATGCTAACACACACGGCTTCAATTGTTATTTTTGTTTTGTTTTTTTATACATTTCACTCTCTATATGTAACGGATGTATGCCAGTAAGGGCTGTGTGTAAACCTCACTCCGCTGACCTCAAAAAGAGGTGCTCTAGCGGCTGAAACCTTTGGCGTTACTTGTTAGAGCGCCCACCTCCCGCGCCGGAATCCCGGGTTCGAGACCCGCTCGGAGCAAGAACGAGTTGTGGTGGTGTGGACCCGGGAGGGGGTGTTACATATAGATATATTTTTCAAAGACGGAGTTTCGAAGTTTCTCGCTCAAGTTCACATGAGACCTAAAGCGCATCCTGTTTGCTTAAAAGCGCAACGTTTCATTGTTATTCTGAGTGCACACAAATAAACGTAGAGTCTTTACAGATTCGAAAGATGTATTAGGCTACTTTTATCTGTATGACCAAGAATGACGGAGATTTTAAGAGCAAGTGAGCGCACCGGAGCCTGTCCTGCAGCAAACGCGCTTCCACACAAACACTTCAATAGCACACATTTCTCTAGGTTAACATCATATTGAGCGGCCATGTAAAGTTGCTACTACATACATCTTTCAGAGGAAAAGCCATATTTGAGGTTGATGAATGATAGGTGAGCGTTTGGATGCCCTGCCCGAGTGTATTACCACATAGACCAGCCGTTAACAATCTGTCCATCACGGACTGCGTCATTCACTTAACCAGCCACACCAAAGCAAACAGGAGGAGAGCATAAAGAGACAGGGCAACTAGAATTGAGTTCAGAATTAAAATATACAGTTTATAGTTTATTTATATAAAAGGTATATTTTTGTGTAAAGTTGGGTATCATTACTATTCCCGGTCCCGCCCACTCCCGATTACATTTTTTCCTCTCCTGATTCGTAGCGATTTTGTTTCCCATCCCGCGGGATACCCGAAAAAATGTCAGCCTCTAGTGTGTGTGTGTGTGTGTGAGCGTGCGTGTGAGCGTGCTTGTGTGTGTGTGTGTGTGAGAGAGAGAGAGAGTGTGAGCGTGCATGTGAGCGTGCGTGTGCGTGTGTGTGAGACAGAGAGTGTGTGTGTGTGTGTGTGTGTGTGTGTGTGTGTGTGTGTGTGTGTGTGTGTGTGTGTGTGAGAGTGTGTGTAATTATTCACAGCTTGTGTTGTTATCAAACACAGGAAAGCGATCATGCCTCGGAAGTATATTCGTAAAACGGACTGGGGTTCAGTAAGCTATGAGGAGCTGGAGAAAGCGTCTGTTGAAGTGAAGCATGGGAAATCTATCAGAACGGTGGCAAAAGAAAGAAAGATCGGCAGGTCCACCCTGCAGCGCTACATGAAGAAGGCAGAAGAAAACAGAGAGAAAAGCGTGGGCTATAGAGGAACGGCTGAAGCCAGGAGGATCTTCTCTGAGGAGTTAGAGGAGGAGCTTGCAGAAAACATCCACATGCTGGCTGAAAGCGTGCACAGCCTCACCCCGAAGAGATGCAGAGAAATCGCTTTTGAATTTGCACAGAAGAACAACATTCCCGTCCCCAACAACTGGGGAGAGCAGAGGTTAGCAGGTGGGTTTTGTCATGACACTTTATTTAATTCAGTAATTCAGCCGACAGCTCCTGTGTTGCTCGCTTGATTTCTTGCATTCCTGTAGGTCGAGATTGGCTCAGCAGCTTCATAGCCCGCCACAATCTCTACAGCCACATAACTGAAGCGACATCGTTAGGAAGCTACGGACAGGTGACAGAGCTACTGAATCAATAACTACTGATTGATTAGAGATCGGATTCAGCTGTAATTGACATGCACTGGTCAAAATGTGTGGGAGCTTATTTACGTTTCTGCATTTTCTAGATCATCAGTTTCAGTCTCATCAACCAGGACGAAATCAAGGAAGAAATCAAAGAGGAGCGTGATGTTCCTGTCCCCATTCATCAGACTTCAGAGGAGGACAGCGCTCAAATCTGTGGTTCAGACCGAGACCTGTTAGATACGGACTTATCTCTGACATGATGTTATATGATGAAGCACGATGCAAAAAAGAAGACATTTTGAGTCTTAATCGTGTTTCCTGTTCGTTTAGGAATATCTTGAACTAAATTATGTGAAATGAGGTCACACATTATTATTCAAAATTCTGTTACTTATATAAATCATTCATAATCATGTTATTTCTCAAGATAATGCAACAAAATTGTGTATTAATATATGTATTTATTTATTTGTATATTCCTGTAGCTTAGGTTATGGATAAACTTCAACCCCATAATGATTGTCTGTTTCTTTAGATCTGATTTATATCTAAACCTTTCAAAAGTTATACTGTACATAAAATTGTGTTAGAAGATATTAAATATGGTGCTTTCAGAAAGTATTCAGATGCCTTCATTTGATCACAATTTATATTTTTTCACATAAATATACGCTTTATACTCAATGACACATCAAAAACCAGGTTTATGATAACCTTTCAATTTTATTAATACCTTTAAAAGAGAGAGAGAGTAATGTATATGGGCTGATCTGATTATGAAACTTGGTTGATTTCCTGCGATGTGACATGCAAGTTATGATTACTACATCTACATCTGTTTCAAACGACATTTCACTAATTCAAAACAATGAAGTATTTTCTCAAACTTCTGTTTTGAATCATTTGTGGTGATGAAGAAGTACACGGTTTAGTTATTTGTTTGTTGCTGGGATCAAAATTGCAACTTACAGTCATGGCCAAAAATATCAGCACCCTTGGTAAATATGATCAAAGAAGGCTGTGAAAATGATTCTGCATTGTTAATCCGTTTGATCTTTTATTTAGAAAATTTAGAATAAGATTTTAAAATGGGGGGAAATAGCATTATGAAATAAATGTTTTTCTCAAATACACATTGGACACAATTAACGGCACCCTTTTATTCAATACTTTGTGAAACCTTCATTTGCCAGTTTAACAACAGTTTTCTCGTATAATGCCTGATGAGGTTAGAGATCACCTGACAAGAGATCAGAGACCATTCCTTCATCCAGAATCACTCCAGACCCTTTAGATTCCCAGCTCCATGACGGTGCTTCTTCTCTTCAGTTCACTCACTCATCTTCTCCAGGGTTCAGGTCAGAGGACTGGGATGGCCATAGCAGAAGCTTGCTTTTGTGCTTAATGACCCATTTTTGTGTTTGTGAGGTTTGTGTTTGGATTATTGTCTGGTTGAAGATCTAAACATGGCCCATTTTAAGATTTCTAACAGAGTCAATTATTGATTTTTTATCTGTTGGTATTTGATAGAATCAATTATTCCATGTGTCTAAACAAGATGTCCAGGACCTCCAGCAGAGATATAGGCCCACAACATCAAAAATACAGCAGTATATTTTATTGTACATATGGGATACTTTTTATCCCTGTGTTCACAAAACCCATCTTGAGTGTTTGCTGTGAATAAGCTAATTTTTTAGTTTTATCTTATCATAGAAGCCAGTCCCATTTGAAGTTCCGTGTCTTATAACTGAATATGCTGGAGATTTTTTTTAGGTGAGCTAGGATAATTTTTCTTGAAACCCTCCGAAACAACACGTGGTGATGTAGGGGCTGTTTGACAATTTTTTCTCTTTTTTTAAGGTTTTTCGAGACTCTTTTCAACTTTTCAACTTTTTTCTGTAATTCTCCAGCTGTGGTCCTTGGAGAGTCTTAAGCCTCTCAAATTCTCCTCTTCACCGTGCATTAGGACGATATAGACACACGTCCTCTTCCAGGCAGATTCATAACATTTTATGTTGATTGGAAATTCTTAATTATTGCCCTGATGGTGGAAATGGGAATTTTCACTGCTCTAGCTCTTTTCTTAAAGCCACTTAACTAATTTGTGTAGCTTTTGATTTCTTCAGAAAGCTCTGTCAGTCTTTTGCTGCACATCAGAAATATATTCTCTGGTTTTTCTCATTGTGGTGGATGATTAAAGGAATTCCCTCCTATTTATATTTCTGTGAAAGAGGAAGCCATGGCTGGATAGTTTCATGTTCATAATCACCATGGGGTGCTCTAAATTGTGAATATGAATAGGAATATACTTCAGAGATATTTTACTCATAAGTATTTCTAAGGGTACCAATAATTGTGTCCAACGTGTATTTGAAAAAAAAAAAATTATTTCATAATGATATTTTCCCGAATTTTAAATTCGTATTATCCAAAAAAAGGTTAGATTTTTGTGAATTTCTTAAATAAAAGATCAAAAGGATTAACAATGCAGATTAATATTCACAGCCTTCTTTGATCATATTTACCAAGGGCGCTGATATATTTGGCCATGACTGTACAGTCATATATCAGAATGGTGCCTAATTCGTGATTAAATGAGCTGAAGCTTCAATAACACTTCTGCTGGATTTTAAAGGAATTGTTTATTCAAAAAAACAAAAGAAAAATGCTGAAAATGTCACCCGTAGGACATCCCAGATGTAGATGCATTTGTTTCTTCATCAAATTTGGAGAAATTTAGCACTGCATCAGTGTGTCACCAATGGCTGCTCTGCAGTGAATGGGTGCCGTCAGAATGAGATACACAGCTGATAAAACATCACCATAATCCACACCACTCCAGTCCATCAGTTAATGTCTTGAGAAGACAAAAGCTGTGTGTTTGTAAGAAACAAATCCATCATCAACACGTTTTTAACGATTAAACCATTGTTTCTGAATAAATAGGAGTCCTCTATTCATACTATTTCTTTATAAAGTGAAAAAGTAATCTCATCTGAATCAGTAGTGAAGTCTGCACAGATCCAAAACAGTTCTAAACTAATACATTGGTGAGTTCTGATATGACTTTATCACTGGTGGAAGTATTATTATGGATCATAGACTCATATTTTGAGCCACAGTCTAAAGTTAAAATGCTTTAATGATATATTTGTTTCTAGCATACACACAGCGTTTGGCTGCTCGAGATGTTAACTGATGGACTGGAGTGGTGTGGATTATTGTGATGTTTTTATCAGCTGTTTGGACTCTCATTCTGACGGCACCCATTCACTGCAGAGCATGCATTGCTGAGACACTGATGCAGTTCTCCAAATCTGATGAAGAAACAAACTCATCTACATCTGGGATGGCCTGAGGCGACTAAATGTTCCTTTATGGGTGAACTGTCCTTTAATGATTCAGATCAATTTGGGGAAATAATGGGTTAAATTCGAATTATTAATTTTACTCAAACACTAGTGTGGTAGGTCTATCTGGAAACATAGTCAGGTCGCCCTCATCGACAGTACACGAGGGTTGTGTTATCACGTTGTACTGCTCTGTATTGACGCATAGGCGGCGCTGTTTCTCAGTGTGTTGTCCTCACAGTGGGAGTGTTCCGTCTCATTCAAGGCTTTCCTTTCCTTCTCCAGCGCTGCTGTCATTCACAACCAGAAACGACACAAAGGAAGATCACAGATGAAGCTGTAAAGCTGATAAATGCGCGTGTATTCCGGCGGAGGCTGGTCTGATCTGATGCCTGGTCGCAGGTGGATCATCTCCCGCATTGATCAGCATCAGCATCAGGTAATGTGCTGCTCACATTAATCAACTTCATGATACGTCTCTCTAAACTGTTTTATTCGCCTAATACGTCTGAATACGTAGAAACCACTGTTTCATATAAATAGATTTTTATTTATTTTGAATACTGCACGATTTCATAAAATGGTCATGCAGCAGATTTTTCATAATCTTTGAAGGATTTGTTATTTTTTATAGCCTATACTAATCCTAGACATATCACAAGGTGATTCATGAAGACATAACGTCATTGTTTTGTGTATCATCACCTACAGAGAGCTGTTTTCTGCTCTATAGTGTGCTGAACAGGCGAGTGAGTGCCGGGGACATCGTGATCTATCGAGTCATTATGGCAAACGCCTCGCAGAAATGCTGTACAAACTGTTGAATACCAGCACATTTTAGGAAGTACTTTATATTCATTCTCTTTTGACTTGCCTTTACTAGCAAGGTAAAAATCAGATGAGTCACTTATTGTCATGCAAATGTGAAAGTCTTTGCATTGCACTGCATATACGCCCATGTGAAATAGAATCCATAAAACAATAGTTCCGATTCTCTTTATTTGGATTGGTCGAACCGGTTCGTAAAGCGCACAGTGTGAACGCACATTTTGTATTAATGCGCAAAAGTGCTGTTGCTCGGCAACCATAAACAGCCAATATGACTTGGAAAAATTATGCTTATTTACTGATGTGTTACTATTCACTAATTACATTACATTGTACATTGCTGTCTTATATCATATTGCATTTTTTTCAATATATTGTTTGTACCCAGCTTTGCATATTACTTATTTTACCCATCCCTTTGACCACGTGATTGCATATGAACTATCTCAGCTATGCATGTATGCAAAATCTAGATTTAACAGACTTCTCTCTGATAATTAATTCTGGTTCGTTAGAGAACTGCTACAATTACAAATTACTATGGGCAGGGTGTCAGGGGCGTGTTTAGTGTTTTGGGACCCTCAGCAAGTGTTCCCGGAGGGGTCCCCCTCGGTGGATTTTGCGATCGATTCTGGGGTAGGGATGGGTATCGTTTACATTTTATCGATACTGATACGATACTTATCAATACAATTATCCATACTACACTCTCTATAATTTGGTGCAAAAATAAATGATGTAAAAAGATGTTGAAAATTTCAAGTTATTTTATTAATGCAGTTTACAAATGCCACCAAGCAAACAGAAAAAGGCACATAAAGCAAATTCTTTAAATAAATAAAGGCCCTTTAAAGAGAGAGAGAGAGAGAGATTTCCTCAGCATACCACAGCACAATATAATTGAACATCGTGTGCATATGAGCACAACAGCATGTAGAGAATTCTGGCATCTCTAGCTATTTTTATTAAAGAAAATGTAAATATTGACTTTCTCAGGGAGCGGGCGTGATTTCTCCTAACAGAGAGTGTTATGTCTGTGTTATTATGCTAAAATGGGGTGAATTTTTGCTTATGTAATATATGTGTGTACTGTGTATATTTATTATGTATATATAAATACAAACACATGCATGAATACTGTGTATATTTATTATGTATATATAAATACAAACACATGCATGAATACATTTATTTAAGAAAAATATGTTATGTTTATAAATTAAAATATATTTATATATGATGTAATTTATGTGAATGTAAATATATGTAAATACATGTACATATTTTCAAAATATATGCTGTGTGTCTTTATATATACATAATAAATATACACAGCACACTTATAAATATTATGTAAACAAAACTTTTATTTTGGAAGCAATTAATCGCGATTAATCCATTGACAGCACTACTATATAAATAGATTTAAATATATAAACGGAAAAAAAATTCTTACGTATATACATGCATGTGTTTTTTTATATATTCATTACAGCTTTAGGGTAACAAAAGTTACTAAATGATGGGATACACACACACGCACACACACATGCACGCACGCACGCACACACACACACACACACACACACACACACACACACACACACACACACACACACACACATACCCCCCCCACACACACACACACACACACACACACACACACTCACTCACTCACTCACTCACGCACGCACGCACACACACACACACACACACACACACACACACACATACGTTTGACAGCACTACTATGGCATGTCCTTTCCTCATGACATTGTAACACATCTGACTGCAAATACCATCTTTCTCCATTGATGACTGTCCAAAAATGTCTGTGTATTGTGATAAAATAATATTTTTTTGCATACATTTAAATATGATATAAACAGCAGTCAGAGACAGCATAGTTTGTGCACACTGTAGATGAAGATGTAGGTCAGGCCTGAGAACTGCACTCGTACACGATCAAAATCATGCTGCTGCCTCCTGGACTCCTCTGAAGCTCAGGCTTATTCATGTTGTGGTATTATGTTGATATTTTAGATTGCAGATCTGTCTAGCATTACTTTTTCAATAAACCTGTTAATAATGAATAGCAATTTTACATTTAATAATTTAGATTTTATCATCTCAAACTCTTATCACAGTCAATTTAGACAGTATGATTAATACATGAATGCAAAACTCAATTGAGAGCTTAAGTTGCACACTGATGGCCTGCTAGTAAAAGTTGTAGTCTTGAATTAGTGAATGAAAGAATTAAAATTTGATGCAATTTTTTGCTGCCGTCACATGTTATCGTAAACTCTGTTCTTCCCACATCTGAAGTTGTTATCACGAGTTTGTTGTGATCAATGCTTTGTTGCTGGAAAGAACAGAAATTCCGGTGGACAGTCTATTCATTTGTGCCGGTTTCTTGGGGAAATTTTATTAAAGCCAAAAGGTATAGATCAGAAGATGTTTAATCAAAATCCAACAGGTTTTGAATAAAATGTTGCATCCCATTCATTGGTAACAATATAAACATTCACAGCACTAGATATTCGGCTGGCTGACGTGTCCTAAATTTCAGTCAAATAAATGCTATGTTCACTGTGTTTAATACATACAATATGCTTTAAATGGTTATGTATGTAAATATACAAGACTGTAATGGAAGGAGAAAGCAATGTAGATTAATAAAACGAAATAAAACTTTACAGTATACACTGCTATGTTTCTCTCCTCTGACATATATAAAGTGTATGGCCCTCTCGTCTCAGAAACTCAGGTATCAAGATTATCTCTGAGTTTCCCAGTCGTAAATATGAGTAGGGATCCCGTTCATGGCCAATATCCAACTAGGAAACTCGATTTTTACGATCTTTTCACTTACGATCATTCCTGTAGCATGTGAAGGCAGCATTTATTTGGTCGTTTTTACCATCATAACAATCATTGGCCACAACTGTCACAAAAAATGTAGCTCTTTAAGTCAAGCATGCATTCGTTTAAAACCTTCAAGACCCTGCAAAGGTCTGCTATTTGAGAAAACAACATAAAATAACACAAACCTTATAGAACAACTCAAAGCATGAAAACCTAAACATGCACTAAAATAACACAAAGCACGAATAAGCAAAATAACAAAATGCAAAATAAGCAAAAAAACAAAGCATAGAAATACAAAACAAAACACAAAAGCAAAACAAAACCATATAAAACAACACAAAGCAAAGAAAAAAAAACAGCAACAAAACACAGAGTTAACATACATTAAATGACTTGTTTTGTTGTATTGATTGAGCAAAAAAATATATATACTTTTTCTAGTCTAACAAAATAGATTGCTCATAAATCATTTTTTTAAATGTATATTGTTTATGTTTTATTTTGCTTTATTTGTGTTCTGCTGATAATATTCTTCTTTTGTAGAAGAATGTAGCTTAATAAGTTTCGACTGAGAACTAACATGGCGTATGTTTTTTTTGTGTGACATTCCTCATCCAAAAATTACCCAGACTATATTAAATATTGTTCACTTGCATTCTGTTGAATCAATCAGTTTAATAATAAAAACAAGTGTAAAAGAAGTTGAAGAATGCTTTTAAAGAGCATGACTCCTGGACTGTTGTCAGTCAGATAGCAGTAGCTTCAGTTTGATGGCATTGTCTTTTCATCGTTCCTTTAAGTGCTTATTGTCAGATCAGCAGATCAGAATAAAGTCATCATGTTTTTGTAATCATCTCTTTGGTCACAGTGCAGCGAGGGAGGCAGTATCATCTTTGCCCTGCGGCATGACATGTCAGGAAAGTAGTTTAGTCAGCAGACACTCACATCACAGCTGGGCAGAAAGAAAGGAAACGACCTTCATCTGAACACCTCTGCTAAACGACATGGTTGCAATGCAACACTGAACCTTTTTACAGACAGATTCAGACACTACAGAACTGTCAGGATTTCCCTTTGAGATGCAGACTTTATGTGAGGAGAGTATTTAAATGAATACAAGGTGATCTGTGACCCTGGACCACAAACCAGTCATAAGGGTCAATTTTTGGAAATTGAGATTTATACATTATATGGAAGATGAATAAATAATCTTTCCATTGATGTATGGTTTGGACAATATTTGGCTGAGATACAACTATTTGGAAATCTGGAATCTGAGGATGCAAAAAAAATCTAAATATTGAGAAAATCATCTTTAAAGTTGTTCAAATAAAGTTCTTAGCAATGCATATTAATAATCAAAAATTTACTTTTGATATATTTACGGTAGGAAATTCACTAAATATCTTCATGGAACATGATCTTAATATCCTAGTGATTTTTGGCATGAAAGAAAAATCTATAATTTTGACCCATACAGTGTATTTTTGGCTATTGCTACAAATATACCCCAGCGACTTATCACTGCTTTTGTGCTACAGAGACACATATAGTAAGGTTTGTTGTCCAAGAAAGCTGTGACATGGCTCATTTGTGCAGCTCTTGGTTGATTGTGTGGGTCATTATGGAAATTATCTGCATCTGTGTTCATTCATTTTCTTATTGTCACTGGATCAGCCACAGAACAACCGCTCTCAGGGCTTTTCTGGGATTGTTGTCTCATGCTAATTTGCCCTATTTACTAAATCTGGCCCTAAATCCATAATCACACTGTTCAGTCGAGATTATTATAACATTATTGACATTATGTTTATACTGTACAGCCAGAGGAGAGCGGGACCCCTGGTGGAGCCTATGGTTGTTTTTCTCCATTATCCAACATCAAGTAGAGTTTTTCCATTGCGTGCCGCATTCGCCTTTGCTTTGCACAACGGGGGACTAAAGATACGTGATAATGCATGATTTTATATCAACTTCTTAAGCTTAGAGGTGTGCGATAAGATCAAAACAGTGATACTCATCACCTAACAGTAATTCTGGCAGAACGTGGGTTTGTCACAACACCAGAATATTTCTTAAGTCAACAACTATTACCATTTTCCACATACTCGCATAAAGTAATATATAAGCTACTATAGCACCTCAACTGTGTTATCGCCAATCGTAGCTTGTCCTACTGCCAGCTCTGAACTGAATTGCGCACTATACGACATTAAAGCACTATAGACCTCACTTATTACTGTATTTAACTTATTAATATTACACTGCCTTAACTGAAGACCTTTTTGCTCAGGTCTTCTAGAAACTATACGGTTCAAGGGTTTGGGGTCAAGACACTAAGGCTGTGTTTATTTGATCAAAATTTAAGTAAATACAGTAATATTGTGGTATATTATTATAGTTTAAAATAACTGATTTCTATATGAAAATATAGGCTGTAGTAAAATATAATTGATTGCTGTGATGTGATCAAATTTGAATTTCTTAGCATCAGTGTCACATGATCCTTCAGAAATCATTTTAATATGCTGATTTGATGCTCAAGAAACATTAATGTTGTGCTGCTTCATATATTTGTGGATATACATATTTTCACGATTATTTGGTGAATAGAAAGATCAAAAGAACAGAATTGATTTGAAATCAATTTTTTTAAACAATGTAAATATTTTTTGTGTCACTTTTGATCAATTTAATGTGTCCTTGCTTAATATTTTTTCCCTTTTAAATCTTGGTAATGATAGTGGGACTTCGGTTCAGACAACACATCAATGCTCTGACAATCAGTAAAAAATATACAAACACTGGCTGAATAAAGTACAAAAAAATACACTCGTGCTGTGAATAGAGTACAAAAACACTCTTTCCTCAGAAAATGTAAACATGAGTTTTATGACTATTAGCCAGAACCTGTTCTTCATGATGTTTTATTAAGTGTCTGCTTCATTACACTGCCTTGCTGAAGAACGCAGTTGTCTGAGATTTATGAGTTCAGCACAGCTCTAGTGGAGATAAACGGAGGGATGCTTTCGAATGTTTTGTGCTTTTTAATGCTTTTCTTTCCCCTACATCTGCAACAAGCGGAGCTCTGATGTCTTGGACAGCTTCAGCTTCAAGCTGTATGAGGTTTTGCATCTGTGATTGTTTGGATCTTGATCGTACGAGCAGGATTTATTTGACAAATACCAACAGCTTGGATTAAATCCACAGATAAATCCTAGTGAAACTTTAGTGAACCCAAGAGAAGTTAGCTAATTAGTGATTGAATTAGTCTGAACGCCGCTCAGTTTGTACCTATTGGTTAGTAGAATTAGTTACTCAAATATACAACTTCTGACATTATTTACTCGCCTCCACGAGGTCCTCACGCAAAACTCATGCATTGCTTGTTTATTTTTTTCAAGTATAATTTTTGAAAGAATCTATTCATATGAACTGCATTTAAAAAGTCAACTGCGTAAAAGATTCATCACATATTCTTCTGTTTCTGTTCTAGAAAACCTGAGAAAACACGATAGAAGGCAAGCTTTTAAAAGAGCCACGTGCTGTTTTGCAATCTAGTCTACATCATATGATCCACCAGCAAAACAAATAATCATTATTCGGTGCTAAGCACAGAAATCTGGTCAAGTACCATTGAGTGAGTGGTTGCACCATTGTTATTCAGGACAAAACAAGAGTGTATTCTAGGATTGTTTGAAATCTCAAACCATTGCATTTGGGTGTGAGTTACAGCTAGCTCGCCGTGAAGATGTGTGTTTGTAGAGAATGTGCAGGAACGTCCTAATCTAATCTAGCCTCCATGTGTTTCTCTTTAAGAGATCCTCCCATGTGTCTGTGCGATGGTCAGAAATTCCTTGGGTAATTGCATCTTGGCACCTGTCCCTGAGTGTTTGTGGCATTGTTCTTTAATTCAGTTTTGGCGTTGCAGAAGAACCGAACATACTTTAGTTCATTCAGTTATAGAGCAGGGATTGATGTAATTTATATTAAACAATGTGGAATATTCGGAGGTTGTTTTCCTAAGGTGAGCATCACTTGTAGTTCTGTAACGTGCCTCTACCTACATTTTTGCGAAACTTTACTGGTGAAATGAACTCAAGTGACAGTAAAACACCAACAGCTTTGATTCCCTTTTCACACAAATTATGATTACAGAGGTAGATTAACAATAGACTTATTGTTGCATGGTTTCTTGCACAATATTATGTTATGACCTCAAAACACTTTTAACACAGTGCATGATTTGTAAACGAATACATTTTGATGTTTCCATCACATAACCAGCTCCATATGTACGCCTTATCTAAAACAGTAAATTTGCTTGGTAGCGCACCTGGTACTCCGTTGAGTTTGTGATGCAGAACTGAAAGAACTGAAAGACTTGTAGAAGCAAGATACAATAGCATGGTTGCTTCAGGAAGTCTGCTTTTATCTCACATTTGCCTTTGTTGTGAGATTTCACTAACCTCGCAATTCATTTCCAAACGTATACAATACATACAGCAAATAATGCAATAACTGAACATGCTTTTAGTGCAACATAAAAACATTTAGCAGAAATGTCACCACAGACATTTTTTGTTCGAGAAGTTACCTGAGACTTATCTAGAGATCAAAAATATTTCTAGAAACTAAGGGCCCTTTTAGTTAGAAGCCACATAGAAACAGCTGCACTATAAACTTGCTGTTTGAAGATGCATCAAGCAGTGTCAAATTAAATGTAAGAGCTGTGGCAGATTACATTTTTGTGGAAATCGTAAGTGAATATGAACCAGAAGACGTTTTCCATATAATGTCCCTTCTACAGCTGAGAAACTCTGTAAAGCATATCACTGGGGTTATTTCAATCACTTTCATGAAGTGCTCCTGTTCATTACAAACACGTGTGTGTGTGTGTGTGTGTGTGTGTGTGTGTGTGTGTGTGCATGTTTATGTGGTTTATGAGGACACAAATTTGTATAATGACATAGGTATGACATAGGTATTACAAGGAGAAGGTGATTTATGAGGACATTTTCAGTGTCCCCATAATTTAAAACGCTTGTAAATCATACAGAGTGAGTTTTTTTGAGGGAAAGTTGAAATGCACCGTCTCCTGTGAGGGCTAAGTTTAGGTGTAGGGTAGGTGTAGGGCAATAGCACATACAGTTTGTACAGTATAAAAACCATTACGCCTATGGAAAGTCCCCGTAAACCATGAAAACCAACATGTGTGTGTGTGTGTGTGTGGTGTGTGTGTGTGTGTGTGTGTGTGTGTGTGTGTGTGTGTGTGTGTGTGTGTGTGTGTGTGTGTGTGTGTGTGTGTGTGTGTGTGTTTTACATCAGCTCCAGAGAGAGTTTGTGAGCTCAAAGTGGTTCAGACATTGGCAACCCACATTTAAAAAAAATATGAATTTGCAACTTGTCAATCAAATGAGTTAAACGTTTACAGTACTTTGCTCATTTGGTCTGTATGCATTGTAGTCCAGTGTCATTATTTTGAAGAAATAGTAGTTCAAAGTTTATGCAAAACTCAAATAAAGACTTCTAAAACGATTTGGAATGACATGAGATGAGGTAGATACATAAATGTATACTTATACATGTATGCAAAATATACATAAACTTAATCTTCTCTTTATCTTTCTCTCCTTCCCTTGCTAGCTTGTACTTATTTGAACAATGCCTGAGACTTGGTGTTACGAGCACTTCCTCTGTCTGTTTGCCTCTTCAAGATGAATCGCTTTATGTATTCTCCAATTATAAGTTGCTTTGGATAAAAGCTTCTGCATAATGACTAAATGTAAATGAAAATGTCATAATCAGAAAGGCACTACAGGTTGTGTGCCATTCAACCTGATCTGAGAATGCTTGTAACTTCCAAATGTAATACATGAGTGTTTTTTTTTTAAACCTTTCACATTTGCATAAAAGCCATACTAAAAGATGCCTGCTTTGAGATGCCAACAGAAATAGGAGCCAGTACCGTCATGCCAGGGGCAGCTCAGTGTCTTTGTCTGTTTGTTGATGAATCAGAGTGACTGAAACCATGTCATTGTCAATCAGCGCGCATCCTGTTTTCAGTGGCTGCGCACGAGAACCATCAACTTTCAAGCATGTGATGCATGAGAGTCCCGTGAGCTTGGTTTCTTCGAAATCTTTTAAAATCAAGCTCATTCTTGGTTTTTGTTCTTGGCCCATACATTTCTCTGAAGGCTTCTGCACCTCCATGCTTTTCAATAACCAGAAACATTTATAATTAATACAAAAATAGGTGCAAATACTACATTTGTGGTCAGAGCTGTACCGGACGAAAGTGAAGTGAACCTATAATAGAGATTGAAACTCATACTGCAGTTTCAGTCTGTCTCGTGGACATGTTGGATCTCTTGTGCATTTGGCATAGTGTCAGTCATGAGCCAGTTATGCTATTGTGAAGCATTGTAATCTATTGAATCACTTTGTTATATCATATCATAAGATAGTTTGCTCATACCAAGCTGTGGTGTAAAGTCAGCTCATCGGAGATCATTTTAGACATTTCATATTCAGTAGTACACTGATAACAGCTCTTTTCTAAGGACATCCTTGGGTGTAATTCCTAAAGAGTAAAACAGATACTTCCCTGATCGCCCTGAAGGGTATAATGTTAGGAAGAATCTGAGTTATTTCTTCACAAGCCAAAAAGGGCAAATTGGGCCTAGGCAGACAGTGAAGGCTTTATTAAGCAACTGGTCAGTCGTCAATAGTATCTGGGCCATTGCCTTAAGGAGAGATGAGACATTGATGATGCCTTTGCCAGCTGGCTGTAATGGCAGTATAAGGCAGGCTTTGTTACCACTTTCTTTGCAAAGGGAAATTAACCCTCTACCACAGGCGCAGCCATGCAAACATATCGTGCCAGACTTGGTGACATTTGTGGTCAAACACATCCTTTCTTGCATGCAAAGTGGCATTCTGACATTTGTGGAAATATCTCAATCTTCACACGTATAAGGAATATCCTGAAGAATTCTTGCATGCGTGCAATCAGTGCAGCATTCTGAAATCACTTTCCCAAATGTATAAATGTATTTATTAATTAATAGTATATTCAGTTTTTAGTATAATTAGTATTATCATGCCAATCTACTGTCAGACTTTTAAAGGGAAAGCACTGCTCTGTTATGCTGCATAAATGCAAAGGAAAAATCATGGTTGGGCAAATCTTAATGACTGGAAATCTCATATGTCTGAAAGAATTAAGATAAGAAACCATAGATTAGTTTGAAAGGTTTCTGAAACTTAAAGTGGACCAGCTAATAGGTCTTCAGAGGACTATGATGACTTTGTGGTCTTGTGATCTGGATCACAAACAAAGGACTTGTCTATTGGATATTGAGGAAAAGCATGATGTCAACAGAATGTGACCTCGGCACAGCGAAGAGAAGAATATCAACAAGCAGTCCTGGGTTCTTTCTTCATGGGTATATACTCGTCTGTCATGCGTCTCACTTATCTAACCAAGATCTCCTTAGTAATGGACAAAAGGATCAGCTCATAACATGGAATGCATGCAATAAATTGAATGCAATGGAGGCTTGGAAGTGTGTTTCACTTTCCCAAATGTAACGAATAACTCGCGTTATGTATTTAGCTTTTTTGTTACTTGTACTTTTTTTAATAGTATTTTATTCTTAAGTATATTTTGTGTTTTTACTTCGCTACATTTTATATTCGTTATTAAAAAAAAATCGCTCCGTGGAAACAATGCAGCAAATATCAGAAGAAGAAATGCCAATCAAGAAAGATGCAGACGGACAAGACACGTTAATGGTGCAGACCGAGTGAAAACCACCCCGTCGACTCTGCTGAAGTTGAACTCGAAGGAAAAAGAACCCCTGGAAAGCTATTACAGTGTTAGTTGTGTTTGCTCGGGAGACCGAACTAGCAGCTTATAAATTATGACATCACCCTCGCAAGCATGTGGAGATAATAACTTGCATCGTTGCATTGGTGGTTAAAATGAAGCTTTTAGTTTAGCAAATGGTTTTGCAAAATGAGCCAAAAAGACAGTGGTGGTTGCAATATCGTCTGCGAAAATATAGTAATTGTTGTTTTAAATGTGCGATCTTAATGCCAAAAACCAAACAAATCACTAAACCAGCGGTTCTCAAAGTCCTCGCGCCCCACCGCTCTCATTTTTATGTCTCTCTGTTAACACACCTGATTCAGATAAAGCTCGTTAGTGCGCTCCAGATACTGTGTTCCGAGAATGCTCCCTACCATAGCTCCCTACTCCCTGAGCAGGGGAAAGCCGCTGAAGTTTACTTCACTTGAACATTCAAGGTTTCTGCAACATCTTTACGCAACGAGTGTTAAACGTCTGTAAATATATACAATTTAAATTCACGTCTCGCACACCAGCTATGAATGGAATAGTTCGCTTCGAACTGGAATCATGGAGAATATCGTGTGGTCCACTCGCAGGGCACTTGCGTTGATGAACAAACTGAAGTGATAAGAGTAACATACGAAATGTGCAGAGCGGTGGGGCGCGAGGACTGGAATTGAGAACCGTGCTCTAAACAGTGTCTGGATCTAGTAACGTTAGAAACATCCGCGTGCATCTGGAGGCTTTCTTTCACGTGATTGTCTGTTAAAATGCGTTTGAATGATCACAAAATGAAGATTAGAAGAGAAAATGTATATATTTATATAATTTAATAAAAGTCAACATCACATGAAGATGCCGTTTTTCTCAAAAAAACAGATTACACAGGCCTGTATGCTTTTTACACAGTTAAAAAAACAAGTTAATTAAGAGACTCGGCACATTGCCTGTTTTTGCTCTATTTCGACAACAAAAATATTTCCATACACAGTTTTGCGTCTCTGACTCTGAGAAACGTGTTTCATTCCTTTTAACCGTAAATATTCTGTTCAATCATGACTCTCAAGACTTGCTGACACCTACTGGTGGTCTAATTTAACATTTGTATCTTTTGATTTATTTATTTTTAATTTCAAATGACTATTTCATTTTGACCCTCTGGAGCACAAAACCAGTCTTAAGTCGCTGGGGTATATTTGGCAATAGCCACAATATATTGTATGGGTTAAAATTATACATTTTTATTTTATGCCAAAAATCATTACATATTAAGTAAAGATCGTCATTAATGTATTTAGTAAATTTCCCTGTAAATATTCAAAACTAAGACTTAATTTGAACAACTTTAAAGAATTTTCTCAATAGATTTTTTGCACACTCACATATTTAAAAATATTGTTATCTAACAATGGAAATATGATTTATTCAGCTTTCAGATTTTATCTTATTTATCAAAACATTATTTTATTTGTAATGCAGGCTAAATGCATTCATGTCAGTGTGTAAAATCTAGTCACTTCAGATGAGCTTCTGCGTTTCCTCTGCTGCAAAGAGCATTTTGTTGATCTGATTTAATTTGCCTGGTAAGCCCAAATGCTTATTATTCTAATTAACCGATTAATTTAATTAAAAACACCTAGTTTGAATTTATAGGCCTATCACAGGTGTGTCAAACTCAGTTCCTGGAGGGCCACAGCACTAAAGAGTTTAGTTCCAACCCTGCTCCAACACACACACACCATGTGTTTTCAAATAAGCCTAAATGATTAGTTTAGCTGTAAATGTGTTTAATTAGGGTAATATCTACACTGTGTAGGGCTGTGGCCCTGCTGAGTTTGACACCTTTGGTCTATCCCATTTTTCCCTCCCTCCCATTGTTAAAATCTAAGTCTTTTTACTCTGGTAAATTTTAAAGGCTACTTTTTACTTTTACTTGAGTAGATTTTTAGACTGGTACTTTTACTTGTACTTAAGTAAAATTTGTGTTTCTTTTACTTGAGTACTATTTTTGTATCTACCTCTCCAGTCGAGTTACTAAATAAATACAATAAAGCATTGGTCTGCTCAATCTGGTGTACAAATCAGCTCAATAACACTCCATTATTTCTGAAGCGATGGACCACTAACTTCATTACATCCAGTGATGGTCATCAGATTGTAGTTAAAAATAATTGTGGTTAATGTCAAACCGATTTTCAAGCATGATCTGACAAAGTACCTTTAAGAGGCTGCACAGTTCCCTCCACTCATTTATTGTTATGAGCTACTTATCTTGGGACGGGAATTAATTGACTTAAAATTGGTCAGCTGGTCATATGTCCACCGAATAGGGTTGATATCATTAATGTGAGATTACCTACTGCCGGGATGTCCAATCCCCAGCAGAGTTCAGCTCCAACCTGCCCCAACACAGTATTCTGGAGGTGTCTCAAGACTTTGGTTCAGGTGCTGGTTCAGGTGTTTTTAAGTAGGATTGAAGCTAAACGCTGAAGGATATTGGCCCTCCAGGAGCAGGGAAGTGGGTCTTGAGGGCCAGATTTGTCCAGTCCTGGTTTTGAAGGTTCAAGAAGACAGCAGAGGATCAACCAGAATTAAATTCAAGAAAAAAATCAAGGATTCATGATAAAGGTAATTTCACTGACTGAAGAGATCAGTGTTGGTGGAGAATGCATTCCAAGTAACAAAGTTACGTAATCAAATTACTATTTTAAGTAACTAGTAAAGTAACACATTACTTTTAAATTTAAATACCCGAGTTACTTTTTAAAACGAGTAACGCAAGTTTGTAACACTTAGTTTTCATATTTATTCACTGACACGTCCCCTGTCCTCATGTTAAGAGAAATCAGGAGTGCAGAGGAACTTCCTTCAGCCTGAGGTTTATTAATTTCACTTTTGGTGTGAAAGGGCCTTTACAGTTTCCAAAACTAGAACTTTGGGGGTTTTGTTAATTCAAAACAAAAAACAAAACAAGCCCAGTCCAGGTGACAAAGAAGCAACACAAAAGTAGCAATGCATTATTTTCCGTAAGATGCAACTAAGTAATGCAACTAGTGAATTTTTCATGGTGTGACACAATATTGTAATGCATTACTTTGTAAAATAATATTTCCCAAGAGATTCCTGTAAAATGCCTTGGACAGGTGTCCAATCCTGCTCCTGGAAGGCCACACAGAGTTTAGGTCCAATCATAATTCAACACTTTACTGGTCACTCTACACCTGAACTGGCTTATCGAAGAGAACCTCTAGAAACAGAGATTGTCTTACTTTAGGGAGATGATAGGATCTGTATCACTCACTATTGGAGAAAGCCTAACGGCTAACTTGGATCACGTGTGCCTTAATAACCAATCACATTACAGCCTTGACATCATTGAATTTCAGTCAGAGTTGTGTGACACTCAATCGCGTTTACGGATCCGATAGGAATGAATGAGAAGTGCTGCAAATTGTATCCCACCTATCTCAAAAAGCCAGTGACTTTATAAAACAGCATTTTTTTTCAGTGTAAACTCTAAAAATAGTTAAATCCAAAAGTATTGTTTAATGTAAAACATGTTGAAGATTAGCAGATAGGCTGTCGATTTATTAAATGATAAGCTGTTTCCTCTAAAAAGCTGTTTATTCAACGTAGTGGAGCCTCTCCTCCATTGACATCCATTAAGAAAAACAGCTTCTGGTCTCCTTCCCTGCGTCGCAGCGTTACACTTGTTTTGCCTGAAGATTGCAGGCTTGCCTTCAGTAGTGGCTTTGCTAGAAACTTTCAGACAGGTGTGTAGGACCAGGCTGGAGCTGAACTCTGCAGGACACTGGCCCTCCAGGAGCTGGTGTGGAGACCCCTGGTTTAGGGTCATTTCCAACAAAAGCAGATAGGAGAAACAGGAGAGGAACAGTGTTAGGAGGTATGAGGTCGAGGACTCAAATGCAGGAAATAGATTGTTTTAATAATAAAATAAAACAAAGAAGAACAAAAACCCCCTCGAAGGGGAAAAACAAACAGGCAGGCTGTTTGACTGGTGCACAGTCAACATGAAACACTCACGACATAAGACAACGGATCAGCACAGGACTGCAGACACAAGGAGACTATATAGGGAGACAAACGAGGGTAATGAGGGAGACACAGCTGGAGCCACTGAAACAATGATTAAGTAACAAGATGGGAGGGGACAGACAATCGACATGTGAGCACATGGCACCAACAAACAACATGCCATGTGCTCAACACACAGAGACATCTGGTGGCCAGCCTGGGCACACCAGCAGGACCGTGACATAACCCCCCCTTTAAGGAGCGGATCCCAGACGCTCCACACACACTAAACAGAAAAATGTCTAGGAGGGAGGTGGGCCAGGCCCGTGGAGTGGAAGTGGGCCTGGAGCAATGGGCACACAGGGGTGCCAGGGTGGGGCTGGCCCTGGAGCGGGCTCTGTGGGTTCCCAGACCGGAGCGGGGTCCAGGACCGGAGTGGACTGCATGGGCTCCCGGACCGGAGTGGGCTCTGGAGCGGAGTCTGTGTGCTCCCAGACCGTGGCGGGCTCAGGAGCGGACAGCGTGGCCTCCCGGAACGGAGCGGGCTCTGGAGCGGACTCTGTCGGCTCCCGGAACAGAGCGGGCTCTGGAGCGGGCTTTTTCCCCCGAAGGGGAAAAACAAACAGGCAGGCAGAAGACTGGTGCACAGTCAACATGAAACACTCACGACGTAAGACAACAGATCAGCACAGGACTGCAGACACAAGGAGACTATATAGGGAGACAAACAAGGGTAATGAGGGAGACACAGCTGGAGCCACTGAAACAATGATTAAGTAACAAGATGGGAGGGGACACACAATCGACATGGAAGCACATGGCACCAACAAACAACAAGCCATGTGCTCAACACACAGAGACATCTGGTGGCCAGCCTGGGCACACCAGCAGGACTGTGACAAACAGAGGACAAAACTTTTGACAAATGGTGCCATGTAGAACCATAAGAGGTGCCATATTGCATTGTATTTCTTCAACAAAAATGGTGCTAAACAGCAACAACAGTGGTTCTTTGGCTTGTAAAGAACCTTTAAAGGGGCTTAACAGGTTCTTTGTACGGTAGTGGTGCTATATAGCACATTAATCACCCCAAAGAACCAGTGAAGAACCACTGAAGAACCATACAGGAGCTTAACAGGTTCTGTATATGTAGCGTTCCTATATAGCCCCTCAGTCATGCCAAAGAACCGCTGAAGAACCACTGAAGAACCACTGAAGAACCATACATGAGCTTAACAGGTTCTGTATATGTAGTGGTGCTATATAGCACATTAATCACCCCAAAGAACCAGTGAAGAACCGCTGAAGAACCATACAGGAGCTTAAGCGGTGCAGCCCCTCAGTGCCAAAGAACCGCTGAAGAACCACTGTACAGGAACATATGTAGCGGTGCTATATAGCCCCTCAGTCATGCCAAAGAACCGCTGAAGAACCACTGAAGAACCATACAGGAGCATAACAGGTTCTGTATATGTAGCGGTGCTATATAGCCCCTCAGTCATGCCAAAGAACCGCTGAAGAACCACTGAAGAACCATACAGGAGCTTAACAGGTTCTGTATATGTAGCGGTGCTATATAGCCCCTCAGTCATGCCAAAGAACCGCTGAAGAATCGCTGAAGCACCAAGATTTGGTGCTATACAGCACCAAAAGTGGTTCCCCTATGATTACGAGCCAAAGAACCACTTTCAGTGCTATATGGCGCCATTTTGTTTAGAGTGATATATTTCAAACTACAGCTCGACTGTTTAATCTTGATTACATTATATTTTAAATAATATTAATGGAGTGAGATTAATCCTGACTGGGCAAAATATTAAGAAATGAAAAGAGTGCTGCTTTCTTGCCAGTTTTAAAGTCTTTTTCTTTATTCAGAAAGAGCTGAATAGAAATGCAGCCATTTCTTTTATTGAGTTAGAGCAGGGAGGGAAAGAACAGGGCAGCTTTTTTCTTTGGTAAATAAGAAGAAACTATAGAGAAAAAGAGGCTGCTCAGTGCATTTGGCAGCATTGGCAAGCACGTGCAGATGGCCAGCCTGCTTTTGTGTGCCTGTATAATCAAACACTGAACTGTCACAGAGTTACGCTTTAGTTGACATGCATGTAAAAGAACATACACTGTATTACCAAAGAAGTACTGTACCCAAATAATCATTTATTAGAGACGTCCTATGTCCAGCTATGTCCAAAACTGTCCTAGAATAGAGTTCTTCACAAATGTGACTGTAAGCAAGGCAGTTCAGTTATGTGAATGTTATACAGACTTTTAACAGGAATCAGGCATTTTGTTAGAGGGGCGAAAAAAAGGTCCAAACTGATTTCACTCAGGCTCAAGTCAGTCACATGAACTCATTGGCCAACGGAATGCTGCTGGAAAGTGACTTCTGTGCGAGCGATGCTTCATGTACCGCTACACTACAGACAAGAGACAATGGAGCTTTTTGTCCACAGCATTTCACAAAAATGTGACTGCAAATTATGACAAGAAAAATTAGGTGTAATTTATATTTAATACAGCAAATGAAATATGCACAAAATGGCTAAAATTAAAAGAACATTTACTTAACTTTTTTACTTTTTACTTTTTAGTCATTTAGCAGATGCTTTTATCCAAAGTGACTTACAAATAAGAAAAAGTAACTAAAACTATAAGTTTAAATACTATATATACACATATAATGGAGACATTAAATAAAATGACAAATGCATACAACAACATTTCAAAACTAAACATTTAAATGAAAACAAATAATAAGGCTAAAAACAATTCAAAATATTAAAGTATAAAAGTATAAGGATCAGTGAATAGAGTATAAAAATGATTCTGACATGACACTAAGCCAAACACCCATATATATATATAAATATTATTTCATTTCCATGTAGTATGTTGAAGTAACGTTACTAAAATAACTCAAATTTATTAAAACAAAACGAAAGAAAATACCTATAAAGACATAATAAATTCATACATAATTTATCTAAAATTAAAATAGATAAATCAAACGGCAGTAGTTTATCAGTAATCCTAAATAAAGTACACTGCCAAACACACATGCTAACAAACAACAACTTACACATAGTAAGAATTGGTTATAAAAACTAAAACAGAAGTGAAACAAGTAGTAAGAAAGAGAATAAATAAAAAGCGATACTTATATCCTTATATCACACGGCCAGTGATCCCTGTCCGTTGGAGTCGCACGGTAGAGTCGATGGTCTTTACACTCTTCGGTCTTCTCACGAGGAGACCTTCACGCGACCGCTGCCGCGGTATATTAACCTTTTTAAAACCCGTCTAACAAATCACTATGAGTTCAGCTGAATACAATTTCCTGTTAATTACAATAAATGGCCAAGCAAGCGGCTGACATTGACAAGAGACGCGATACAGTACGAGACCAAACGCAATTTCAGCACTTTGTATTTATGTATTTACAATACACTATCCCAAGATTTACTCTGAAAAAATTCTCCACAGAGAAGGTTTTTTGTAGAGTTTGGAATTGAGTCTTTGTGAAATTACCACTTTTGTTATTCAACCAATAATAAATGAACACAGTGCCACGTTTCACTCTGCAACCAGCGTGCATATATTTCATTGCCAGCAAAGAGCCAAAATAAAAGCTACATGGTTTACATTTAAAAATTAAGAAATTAAAATGTGAACTTTTATAGTACTATAAAATATATGTTGTTTATTTTGTATTAAAAGCTCTAATAAAATGTATACTCCATCATCGTCTCCGTGTGGATATCATCAGTCTTCCTCCACGATCTCCTGTAAAACCAGACACTTCATTATATTCTTCATCAAACCAAACAACTGCTCTATTTCATTTTTCATTGTCATGTATTTAATCAGGGACAATGCACATTAATAACACATGCAATATGTCAAATGCACCAGGTTGGCTAATTTTCATCCGTAGTCCCTCTTTTGAACTTTATACTCACCTGCCGTTTCCCAGTTCATCCAGTTGCTGTGAATAAATGCCTCCTATTGTTTTCTAATCCCTTGTGTGAGTCTCCTTCCGTGACAATAGTTATATTAAATGGGTCAAAATGGTGGAATTGTAGATTATGAAAACTAAAGTGGAAAGAGATTCACTGCCTTTTACATTTAAGATGTTTAAGTTAGTTCTAGTAAAAAAAACTCTCAAGTTTTTTCCAAACCGTTCAGTGCTAAAAGGGATTGTTTGCACTCAAAGAATCAGGTTTTATTATAATATTTGTATTATAATATTATAAAAGTCCTGCCCCTATGAATAGGCACTCTTACTGTGACACATTGTGTGTGTTTATGCATAAATGTAGACTATGGATTTGGTCACACACACACACACTCCCCCTCTCTCTCTCTCTCTCTCTCACACACACACACACACACACACACACACACACACACACACACACTCCACCACCACTACACACACATGGCTGCTGTGGGAACAAGCAATGATGGAGGAATTGAAAGTCAATGCTCAACACAAGCAAAATAATCATACTGTATCATGCATCGGTTAATAAACTTGAAAAGGGCAGGGGCTTCCCTTTATGAAAAAAAAAACATTTATACATTTCCTCTTCTCCAATCAAGCCATTTTTGCAGAGTTGCATTTCCTCATGTTACATATCCAGCTCATGCTCTGTTCCTGCTAATGCCTAATTCCAGCATTGGTGTTTTCTTGAATGTAATCGAGCACATGAAGACCAGTCCTAATGCTCTTATGTGGTACAGCGAACAGGATTATGGATGGTTGGGGTTTTCGTCACTGGTTTTCACATTGTGAGTGTTTCTCCACCCCAGCATTGCTTACGTAAGCCGTATTCAGTGGGAGGATGGTGCTTACATAAAAGCCTCAGTGGCGGTGGGACAGAGGGGCGGGGTTTAGGCTCAGGAGCGTGCATGAGTCCTGGCCGGTCAGTGATGCAGTGAATGAATGCCACTCGCCCGCTGATCCGTAACTGAGTGCGGGACAAAGACCTCCTGGAGAGCTCACGGCTCACGGCTCCTCAGCCTGGGATACGCTGAGGCTCCTCTCCTCTCCTCCACTTCATCACTGCAGCCGGTTAGGATGGTGGGTAAGACTGTGCATACGTCGTTTCTCTAGGAGTTGTTGCATTGGTGTGTGATTTAAGCGTTTGGTTGATGTAAACCAACAATAATACAGTCCACGAGTCAGTCCACGAGTCAGTCGTGTGATGATGGTTCTCTGATGTGTTTGCATGAGTTATAATATGCATTTACGTGCATCGATGCAAATAACGGAAGGTGGTGTGATCAAAATGTATTATTGTTCGGTATTATTAATCATTTTGTATCATAGTAATCTGTGTATACAAATGTTTGAGGTCGGTAAGATTTGTAAATATTTTTGAAAGTATTTTAATCGCACCAAGGCTGCATTTATTTGATCAAAACTATTTTCAAAACGGTGCAAGTATCATTATTATGATTGAAGACAGTTGTGCTGCTCAGTATTTCTGTGCAAATTGTGATACATTTCAGGATTTAAAAGAACACAACTTATGTGAAATCAAAATCTTTTGTAACATAAATGTCTTTATTGTCACTTTTGATCAATTGAATGCATTCTCGCTGGATAAAAGTATTAATTTCATTAAAAAAACAACACTAATAAAGAAATCTTGGCAAAATTTGAATATTTGATTTGACCAGAAATTCAATAGAAATGATTTATCAAATAAACACACTGAAACAAATTTTTGAAACAAACTCTATTACTAGTAAATTTCACAAATAAGTAGAAATAATCAGCTAGTAACACTTTCAATTTTGAGGTAGAAAGACTGAAATCGTATTTTCTTGCTAAACATACTGTTTTTATTTTAACTTTAGAAAATGTTGGTAACACTTTATTTTAGGGTCTCTTAACTAGTTGTTTATTAGCATGCATATTACTAGAATATTAGCCATTTACTATTAGAAATTAAGCACATATTTTACATCACTAATCCTACCCAATACCTAAACTTAACAACTGCTTACTAACTATTAATATGCAGCTAATTGTTAATTTATTGAGGGAAAAGTCATAGTTAATAGTGAATACGTTTTCCATATTCTAGAGTGTTACCAGAATGTTTTTTTACTGTGCATATGGTAATGTATATATTTAGAAGACCCATTAAATAAAACAAAATAATCTTATTTCTTTATTTTCTCTTATTTTAAACTTGATGGCTGCAAACCAAAACATGCATAACATCAGTATAGAAACAGCTTAGTGTCACATTACGAGTTCTGAGCAAAAGATTGCTATTAATATTATATAATAGACAGGTGGGAGTCTATATTCTGATTGAATGAGCTGCCTTTAAACCTGGAGTAAAATAGCTGTGTAAATAACACATAGCCCTATGTCTTTATTACCACTCTGTAGTATGGTAAAATCTCTCGCGTCTGTCATTGCGTGGCAGATTCCCTGGGAACAGGTCTTGAGTGTATTGTGAAGGGTCTTCCTCTGACCCCTCACACAGTGGCTTGTCTTGCGCTGACAGTCTCTTTCAGTGGGCCAGCTTCTCTTTGTGGCTCACCGCTAATGGAGGGATTTCTGTGTGCGTCCTGCCCGGGAACATGGGATTCTTCCCTAGAAAACTCCCTTCTTTCCAACAGGAGGAAATGGAAATGAGCTTGCTGTAGTTCCTAATAATGTGAACCATCCTTAAGAATTAAAGCTCACATTTTCAGGGATTGTTTGGCTGGTTGGTTAAGCTCAAAGTGTCTTTTTCCTAGGAAAGAGCAAATCGGTTCGCTTAGAGGTAATCTAAACCCAGAAGTTGACTAAATTGCTTTAACCTTAGCATGTATGCATGTTTAAAATGTAATCATCTTCTTCCGAGACCGAAGCATTTATGTTGTGCTGCATGTCTAGTTTGTCTTTTGAGGTGCTTTCCTTTAGTCACGGCATGTGGCGGATATAGCTCAGTCTGAAATGTTCTCACATCCTGTCAACTTTTAGATCTTGACTTGATGAATAGACTGTGGAGAAACTAAACACTGTCACATCAATAAAGGAATCAAAGCGTATGGAAATGCACAGATAATTTTAGCAGCGGAAGATGCTGCACAGAGACCAGCTCTGTTCCCAGGTTCATTTCCATAGACATGTGGCTCATGGATTTGAGCACTAAGTGTTCTCAGCACAGGATGCACCAGCATGTGGCCACCACCTTGCCTACAATCATATGAATAGCACATTTCAGCATGTAATACCAGCATTTTAGTGTTCTGTACTAATAACTCTTTTTGCAGACACTTTTATCAAAAGTGCCATACAGATTAAAACAGTAAGACAAGGCTGTGTGGAGCAGAGTGCATAAGACCCATTTGGGTCATATGCATGCGAACGTTTAGAAACCCCTTTGCAGAATCTGTGAAAATGTGAATACTTTTAACAAAATAAGAGAGATTATACAAAATGCATGTTATTTTTTTATTTAGTACTGTCCTGAGTAAGATATTTTACATAAAAGATGTTTACATTTAGTCCACAAGAAAAAAAAAATTGCAGAAAATATTAAAATAACCCCATTTAAAAGTTTGTGAACCCTTGGTCCTTAATACTGTGTGTTGTTACCTGGATGATCCACGACCGTTTTTATTGTTGTTATTTTTGTGATGGTTGTTCGTGGGTCCCAACAGTTAAACTGAGCACTGTTCTTCAGAAAAATCCTCCAGGTTCAATATTTGAACCCTTTCCAACAGTGACTGTATGATTTGAGATCCGTCTTTTCACACTGAGGGCAATTGAGGGACTCAAACACAACTATTAAAAAGGTACAAAAATTAACTGATGCTCCAGAAGGAAACACGATGCATTAAGAGCCGGGGGGTGAAAACGAAGGGCAGTACTAAATGGGAAAATAAAAAGATTTTTCAACAAAACAAGAAAAATTTGGACATCTTCATCTTATTCAAAGGTTTTCACCCCCCCCCACCCTTTTATGATTCTGGAAAATTGAATAATCTGCAGCACATGGTAGATTTTTCTGAATAACAGTTTAACTGTTCAGAACAAACAAGGGACTCATGATAAATCATCACAAAACAGTCGTGGATCATCCAGGTAACCACACACAGTATTAAGGGTGAATCCCATTTCTCTGTCTTACCCCTTCCCCTTAGATTTGCGCGTTCACGTGAGAGTAAGGGCTGTCCCAATTTTCGTTTTGATCGAGGGGTAGGGCTAAGGGGAAGGGGTAGATAGCCCTTAAAACCAAGAATTTTCGCGAGCTTACTTGAAACCAAGGGGTACCCAGAATACACTGCGGCCAGATCATCCAGAGAGTATTTTCGTCTTAAATAATTTATTTAAAATTACGACAGTCTTGTTTTGTGCTCTACACAGTCCTGTAACTTACATATATATTTGCAACCATGCTCTTAATTGAAACATTTTTAAAAATCGCTATTTTTCCACGCTAACGTTACATTGCTGATTTGCACAACAGTCGCGCATTTCTCTTAATAGAGAAAACATCACTTAAACCCACGCAATCGACACACACACACTTTTAGACGGAGAGTTTGCGATCAACACTGGTCTCCTCTGGTGACATAGCAGCCAGCTAGCGACGATGTATGATGACGTAACAGTAACCAAGTGTTTTCACCCCTAGCGTTTACCACTTGGTTTCGAGGGTCAAGGGCTAGGGGTAAGACGAAGGGGAAGGGGAAAGACAGAGAAATGGGATTCACCCTAAGAACCAAGGGTTCACAAACTTTTGATTGGGGGTATTTTAATAATTTCAGCAATTTTTCCAGCCAGTCTTGTGGACTAAATGTTAACATCTTTTATGTAAATCATCTTACTCAGGACAGTGCTAAACATGCATTTTGTATGATCTCTCTTATTTTGTTAAAATTACTCACATTTTCACAGATTGAAAGGGGTTGCCAAACTTTTGCATGCCACTGTATTTGAGCCAATTGTTTTGAGACTGTAGGTTTGCTATTGGTTTTACTAATGGTAAAACTACCGTAAAACTGTTCCAAAGGTGTATTTTGACAGTGATGCCATTGAAGAACCATTTTTGGTTCCTTAAAGAACCTTTCTGTAATCAGTTATTGAAAAAAAACATTAATTATTTAGTGTGAAGAACATTTTAATAATCTAAAACAAAATACTTTTTCCACTATAAAGCACCATTTGTGCAATGAAATGATTCCTTCATTGTTGAGGTTCTCCATGATCCAGTAAAAAACATTACTTTTTTGTTTTTTAGAATGAACATTAAAGGAATAGTTCATCCAAAAATGAAACTTCTGTCATAATTTACTCACGTTCATTTGACGGTAGCCATTGACGTCAATAGAATGGGAAAAAACACTATGTAAGCCAATGGCTACCATCAACGATTTGGGTACCAACATTCCTCAAAATATCTTCTTTTGTGTTCAACGGAAGAATGAAACTCATACTGGTTTGGAACGAGTACATGATGACATAATTTTATTTTTTGGGGGGAAAAAACTATCCTTTTAATATGGTAAAAAACACCAATGTTCAACATTTGTTATTAATAATAATAATTACACATAATCCAATAACACATAATTCTTGCAGTATTCTGACCATAAAGCTTGGCAATATATGGCCAAAATGTTTTATCGCTTGGAGTTATTTTATCATGGCAAATATCACAGTGATTATTGTTATATTATACTATATTATCATGGTATACTTATTTTTTATGGAAACTCAAAGAAAATATGGCTTATATTTTAAAAAACATAGTTTTTGCCTGTTTTAGTAACCATTTAGAAATGTCTGTGCCTGTTGATAATTAAACAGTTACATCTTTTATTTAACTGAAAGGCATTTTCACTTAGTTTTTTTTTTTTTTTACTTGAGGGAAAAGATAAGATTATTCATAACTGAACTGCAAAAACAAGATGGTTTGAGTGGGTTTTGTGTAAATGTCTAACCTCGGGACGGGCACACGGTCGCTTGTCTAGAATTCATTAACTTTAGAATGAAGTTAAGAACAAATTCTCACGCAATCTTATGAAGGTCTATCGACTCTCTCACTCGGACAAGCGTTAATACTTTAGTAAGTGAAAAGTTAGGAGCAGATTTGATGTTCCCTGCACGTGCATGGTGTTGGTAATTGAGCTCTTGCTCGTGAATGGACTGGTATCAGTGCAGAAGAGTTGAGCGGAGGGACTGTGCTTGTGGTTTCTAAGTGCTGTGAGGGGGATTCATGAGCGCACACATGGACTCTAATGACTCCAGCACACTAGAGTTTCATGAGACTGTTTATGTTAGCCGAGGAACTTGCAAACTAACACATTCTTAGGAAAGGAAAAAAGCCTTATACTCACTTCTTCTGTAGTTGAGAAACGAGGTGTGTCCCTCGTTTCTCCAGGTGTGGGTGTTTAACTGAGAACTGCCAGTGTCATACTGCTGTTGACATCAGCTTTAAAGAGGTCATCGGATTAAAAATTCACTTTTACATGTTGTTTGAACTTAAATGTTTGTTGGCAGTGTGTGTACACAACCACCCTATAATGATAAAAATCCACCCAGTGGTATTTTTTTTAATCTTTATAAATAATTTCCCCTTTTTCAAATCAAGCCGTTCTCAGATTATTGTCTGTGTGACATCACACAGACCCAGGCCCCTCCCACAATTGTTGATTGACAGGGGTGTTTTACCTTAGACCCGCCCTGAGTGAGCTGTCATCTCCGCCATTGTTTCACTGCCGGAGCAGATGTAGACAAGATGTCTCCGATTAAGCGATTGAGGTGTTTTGTTGTTGGATGTAATAATGATTATAGCATTCGTCATTTACTCCCGACATCTGAGCCGCTGAAGTGAAGGGAATGCGCCCCCGATCTGCCTAAATGCGTTTATGTTCACACAAATAATTATCACCTACAGAAGAAGTGAGTATAAGGCTATTTTCCTTTCCTAAGAACGTTTGCAAGTTCCTCGGCTAACGTAAACAGTCTCATGAGTACTGCTCGTCCCCCCAAGGAAGAGAGGGGCGGGGCCAGCAGAGCTCATTAACATTTAAAGGAACATGCAACAAAAGCTGTTTGACAAGGTAAAAATTGTGTCTTTTTACACTACCATGGACAAATTTTAACCAAAGTATGTTATAGACGTTTCATTAAGACCCTAAAGAATCATACCAACTTGTGAAAAACGGGCATCCGATGACCCCTTTAATACAGCATCAAGGACAAAGCTCTTACAGTCTCACAGGGTAAGCTTTCCGTGATTTTCCAGAAGGTGCAAAGCTGCTAATGTCTGGGTTTTCAGTGGGCAATGTCAGGTTTTAATCGGGTTTATATTATGAGTTGGGATGTGGCAACACTTTCGGACAAATCTTGTATTTTATTTATTTTTATATTTGTTTGTGTGCGCTCTGGTTTTAAATGGGGTAATATTTGGGTCTTGTACCACTCAGATGACCACTCCATTTTGTTTAATAATATTTTGGGTCAAAATTATCCGGACAGACATTTAAGGTAAACCTCTGTAATAATGCATAATTTATTGCTTAAAATAAAGTGTTACCAATATTTTTGTGTGATTGCCTGAATAAAATAAAGCAAGAGGTGTTGATTTGAAAGAATGGCAGAACATGGTGCACAGCACTTCACAAAGAGAAGTTTTTTGGATTTTAAAATCACAAAAGAATAGAGTGTGAATATTAATAGAAAATTAACTACTTCTGTCATTACTCTACTTCAGTCCTTCACTAAAATCACCGTTGATTAAGAGGGATTGCACAAATATCTCAGAAAACTCCTGTCCTTTGCTTGCAGGTTTAAAATGTGACATTCTGACATTTTTATATGATCTAAGTATCCATATACTTTTTGAGAGAAGTCTGTCTGTAAACAACTATTTTAAAGATTATCCAGCAACAGAGAACAGCCTTCTTGCCTAAAAGTACATATTAGTGTAATTACAAGCTAACAGATATCAATGCTAATTAATTTCTCACTAGCAACATTGAATCATAATTAATGTGTAATTATAGTTTAGTGATGAGTAGCAAACACTAAATAACTAGCGGACTATCTTCTTATACACAGATGACACATCTAATCTATATATATATATATATATATATATATATATATGACCCTGGAGCACAAAAGCAGTCATAAGTCGCTGGGGTATATTTGTAGCAATAGCCAAAAATACATTGTATGGATTAAAATTATCGATTTGTTTTTGTTGCCAACAATCATTAGGATATTAAGATCATGTTCCATGAAGATATTTAGTAAATGTCCTACCGTAAATATATCTAAATATAATTATTGATTATTAATATGCATTGCTAAGAACTTAATTTGAACAACTTTAAAGATGATTTTCTCAATATTTCGATTTTTTTGCATCCTCAGATTCCAGATTTTTATATAGTTGTATCTCAGACAAATATTGTTCAAACCATACACCAATGGAAATATTATTTATTCAGCTTTCAGATGATGTATACGTCTCAAATTCTAATCATTGACCCTTATGACTGGTTTTGTGTTCCAGGGTCACATTTGATAATAGTGATATCCTGATATATCGCTATTTCGATTTTATTTCAATTATTTGTGCAGCTCCATTAGTTCCCTGTGAGGCAAGCGCTGGTGTAAATGATCTGAGAGCATCTTCTTGTGTCCTGCAGGTCTGGGTGTTTGCTGAGTGGACTGAGCCATAAACAGGCTTTTCATCTGGATCTCTGCCATCGCTCTCGTCCTGCTCTCCTTCCACACCATCATCCCTGATCGGTCCTTTGAACTGTGAAACTCGTGCCCCTCAGGGCCCACGGGCACAGCGGCACTTTAGGACTCTCTGCTAGTCATGAGTGAATTCTGGTTGTGCTTCAACTGCTGTATCGCCGAGCAGCCGCAGCCGGTAAGATCATCATCATGCTTTCATCAAGCACCTGCTCATGGCTCATGGCCTGTTCCCCTGCTGGGTTCCCAGCTACACCTTTCATATTCTACACCTGTCTCTCTTTTAGTCTTCTGTTAGACTTCGAGTCCACTTATAATGTTAGTCTAGGTTGCTTCCACTATAAACGTTTGACCATGTCTTTAAGTACGTGTACAGTATAGAATTAAGCATCTGCAGCAATGCAGTTGTTCTTCATACAGTACATGTTGTTCTGCAAAATGTACATTTGTTGCTATTGAGGTTGTGATATGAATACGGTTTGGCGTGTTTTTCGGTTGGGGTACGGTCAAGTATGTGCATAAATTACGTATGTTATTACATGCATGTACTTTAAAGCCTGACATAAAATAATAGTCTTTTTTTTAATGCAACAGTTTATTAAACCTATAGACATTTTTTTTTTAAGTTGGCTAAACTAGTTTCTTATTAGCATGAATATTACTAGTATATTGGCAGTTTATTAGTACTTATAAAGCACATATTAATGCCTTATTCTGCATAATCATATTTTAGTTTCCTTAATCATAACTCATACCTAAACTTAACAACTGCCTTGCTAACTATTAATAAGCAGCATATCAGGATTTTATTGAGGCAAAATCCATAGTTGATTATTACATAATAGTGTGATGTGTTTGTATAGATGTTGTTGTTGTGTCATATTTGATACATCAGGGTTTTATGGCTCATATAGTACAATATAGGGAATAATAAAATGTATTTATTTATTTGTATATATTTGCATACATTTTGAGCAGTTGATATCTATATAGCCAAAAAGTAAGGTATAATGTAAATTAATAAAAAGTAACGCTAAGTTGTTTCAGTCCGGTAGGTAATATTGAAATATTAAAAACAATATTAAAGTTATTTTTATGTTTACTTTATAAAAATCAATAAATTTTTCAGAGCAAAAAGACACGTGAAGCACGAATCATGTTGTGAAGTTTAATCATGTTGATAATTTTTGAAATTTGCATATCAAATATGAAACAGCAAGGTTAATGGAAAGTACAATGTAAGTATGTACACAATATATATACTGTATCACATTCCCAATGCAAGTACAATAGTACTAGGACACCTAATACAAAGTCTATATATTTATAATACATTTATAAATATTTAGTCTGTATGGATGTGATGTGGTCAGCATTTGTTAAAAGTTATAGTTCTGGGGCGACGCTTTGGCTAGTTAGCACAGTCCAGTTAGCTGCTGCTGATAGAGCTGTTTTTGCTGTTTAGATTCAGTAGACATTATGATGCACAGGGTTAGTTTTGCATTTTGAACATGATATGTCCTCTTTAACAATAATCAGTCCCGCACTGATTCTGCACCTGCAGATCTCTGTGAAAAGCTCAGTGAAATCAGCAGAAGTGGAAATACGATAAGTAGTAGCTGTGTGTGTTTGCATCGTTGTAACAGCACATATTTTAGCACACACATCTGATTTATGCTCATCTTCAAGCATGTGTGTTTGATGAGTCTGTTATCTTTGGCTGGAGTCTCAGCTCTGCGTGGATGTGAATAATTTTGCCCCAGCTATTTTTAATCATCACACATTCTGTGAGATGTCGGCTGACACAACACATTATGTCAGAATTTGTCTCTGCTCAGTTAATAAGGCTGAAGAGATTTATAATAACAAAATACTTCAGCAACCGGCATACCACGACTTCACTCAACCAAAGAAGGATTTACTGATAAGATGGGTGTGAGGAAATCTAGTTTGAGATGGTTTGCCAAGTTTAACCTGAGTGCACTTTGTGTTCAGGGGTTGCAAATGTCTTGGCATTTAGGATTATTAGATTAATTAATGATTTTGTTTGTTCTGGGTTTCAGTCTGTTATTTGAGGATCTGGACTTGTAAGCAGAAAGTTGCATTATGGTAGTAGCCTATATCAATTGATTTGTTTTCTTGATTCAAGCATTCAAAATTCTGCTGATACAAATACATTTATTATGAAATATAAGTTGTAAAAAATATTGCAGGTGTTGTTCAACAATGTTGGGTAAAGTAAAAAATGTAAATAATGCATTACAATATTGCGTTACTCTCTAAAAAGTAAATAGTTGCACTACTTAGTTACTTTTTGTGGAAAGTAATGCATTGCGTTACTTTTGTGTTACTTTTCCTCTTCTGGGCTGGGCTTGATTTTTAGTTTTTAACATAAAAAGGTCTATTTTTGGCAAATGTAAAAGCCCTTTCACACCAAAAGTTAAATGAATACGCCTCAGGCTGAAAGAAATGTTCAACAAACAAGCCTTTCAGCTGTGCTGCCGTTCTGAGTGCATGAAGAATAGCAGTAGAAGAAAGTTCAACACTCCTCAGCATAGGGGTCGACCGATATGTGTTTTTCAGGGCCGATGCCGATACCGATTATTACAGATCAAGTAGACCGATAACCGATATTTTGAACCGATATACGTGTCTGGTGTAAAAATGAAAATTAATGCCAAAATTAATAATAACAAGAGCTCTGACAAAAAACGTTCTTTAAATGCTTTTAAACATGTCTTTAATTCTGAAAACTGTTAATAACAACATTAAATAAACAGTAATATTAATAATAACATAAGTGCAGGGATCACTCAGAAGCATTCTGTAAACATTTTGTAAAACTTAAAGTAAACGTATTTAGCGTATTGTGTGATTATTCTCAACAAAAGTTGTAATAATGGTTGTAGTTGTATTACGTATACAGTAATATATTCGGCTAAACCGAACTTATATTTTGACAGGTTGCCATGGGGACCTTTTAAGTTTCTGTAGCCTATGTATATATGATATGACGATCATTTTACTCAAAGGAAACGGTCAAATGCTCATGAAGTGACTCTCCGAGCAGTTCTGGGGATGTTGTTCGTGTATTTATGTCCTCATTTATGCTGAAAACACCGCGAGAATCACACGCGCTTCGGTAACTTATGTATGTGTGCAGTAAATGAAACCGCACGTCTGTGTCATTCCTTAACAGAGATGCAGACCATGCAGGATTCATATTTAAAGTGTTTTTGCGGCTTAATATTTATAGATACTAGTCCATAGCGCGAGTCGATTTAAGTGTACTGACCTACTTTTGATTAATTCATCCAAACTTCGACACATTCCGTGACATTCCGCGTTATACGGTACATTCCATTATATGACTGCATTCCGCGATTCCGCCCGCATTTTCCGCATCGCGGACATCATAGTGGATTGTGATTTATTGCAACTTCAGCAACGTATGCTGCCTTACCTTTGAGAGACAACTGATGCGTGATCACTGAGGCAGCTCCAGTTAGCATGTGCTTTCGGTGTGAGACTGCCTTCAGTTTTCCGCGTTGATTGGTCGGACTCATGACTCCCTACATATCAGATGAGCGGTGGGCGGAGATTGCTCTAGGCCACAGAGTGTTGAGCTCAGACAGGCTGCATCGAGCCTAATAGTGCATTTAAACATTAAATAATTTCACCTGTATTATTTATTCACCGATAAATAATGTCACCTGTAAATAGTATGTTTGTTTGCATAAAAATAATAATAATAATAATAATAATATTATCGGCAAATCTGTTTTGAAAACGGCCGATATCGATAATCGGTAAAATGCTTAATATCGGCCAGGCCGATAATCGGTCGACCCCTACCTCAGCAATAAGAAAAAGAAACATAAATGTTATGTTTTTCTAAATTTATTTTTGATTAGTGGTTGATTTGGATCATTTAAGGTCAGCAGCAAAAACACTGGTTAATAGAATGGGATTAAATACATATTTAACATGTTTAATTATTGCAGGTGTGCGTCATATTCTGAATTCATATTCACTGTTTTTATTCATTTTGAGGAAAGCTGCTTTTGTGCAGGTGAAATGAATAAATGTTCACATTAGATCTACAGTAACATGTTCATACAGTGAATACAACTCCTCTGCACTTACTGCTGGTTTCTCTCAAAATGAGGACAGGAGAGCTGTCAGTCAATACACAGGAAAACAATGAAACTAGCATTACATATTTGAAAAAAGTAACTCAGATAGTTTCTAGTAAATTAAAAAATAATGCATTACTTTACTAGTAACTTGAAAAAGTAATCTGATTATGTAACTCACGTTACTTGAAGTGCGTTACCCTCAACACTGTTGGTCAGTAATCGAACAGTTACCCAGATCTCGGCTCAGGATCAGCTCTAATGATATTGAGTGAAACAAGCAAATTCCACTGGCAGTGAAAAATAGCAGAATCTCTCTCTAAATTGATTTGTCAGTGTATTCAGTGATATGCATAAAAACGTACTTGGTTACTAACGTAACCTCGGTTCCCTGCGATACAGAATGAGTACTAGGGAGTAAACTCCTTTTTCTCCGGTACTGAAGACTTTTTTTAATAACGCAGTGTAACTGCATGGCCATTGGTTTGTGCAGAGCGCTGAAAATGAATCAATGGCTTGGCAGCGGAGCTGCACAGCCTATGGCTGGAAAGCCCACCAAAGCCTGCCAGAATGTGCGGGGCATCTGACTATATACATTGCCAAGTCAGCAGTGTTCCCCATCATTGTGTTTTCAAAGAACAAGAGAGACCCACAATTGATACTGTATGAATGGTCATGTATTGAAACTCAAATCATCAAAATTAAAACAAAAACAACTTTTGAAGTGTTTTACTTTACATGTGAGGAATCTAAAATATATGAAAGTTTCACTTTTTGAAATAAGTTTATAGAAAAAATGAAATTTTTCACCATATTCTAATGTTTTGAGTTGTACCTGTATCTCTCCAATGGACAGACAACTATACCTCGCCCAGGATGAGGCAATGCCTCTAGTCGAGTGGGCTCTTACTCACCCATGGGGCATTGTTGGCCCAAAGAAGAGTATACTAGCATAATAGCATCAATTATCCATCTGGATAGTCTCTGCTTTGTGACCGGAGACTCTTTGGTGCGGCTGCCAAAGCATACAAAGTGCTGTTCAGACTGCCTAAAAGGGCGTGTGCTCTATATAATTATTCAATGCCCTGACAGGGCAGAGTAGATTCAACCCCTGGTCTTGCTCCGAAGGAGGAAGTGCCAAGAGAGTTATCACCTGCGTTCTAAATGTCGAGTCGAGAGCACTTTAGGTATGTAGCCATGGCTTGGTTTCAGGACGATCTTAAAATCGTTATCGTAATTTCATTATAAACAGGGGGAAAAAGTTGGCCTACTGGAGACATTTAATGTCAGCGCGTGATCTGAGCGTGATTTGGTTTACAGGTGGGCATGAGCAGAACATTAGCAGAGCGTTTGCATTGGCCTTGAGCGACTGAGCGGAGTGCACACATACAAAGCGCAATATTGAGCTGAGCGTCACACCGCTCCGCTTCGCTCACATGCTCTGGTGCTAGTAGCAGAGCGGTCTTTAGCGTCAGGGGACGAAGGTCAACAGACTGTAGCGGCTCAAAAGGAGAGCTCTTCAGAGCCCTCAACACTGTGGGGTGACAGGGCGGTGACAGGGCGGGGCGGATTGAGCCTCCTTAGACCCCTTCAAGAAACGAACAACCAGGTTGTTCCTGCCCACTGATTGGCCATCTATAGGAGCGTGTGAGGCTGCTATAGCTGCTACATAGACCTTGAGCGTGGAAGGGGAGCGACTCTTTTCCAACAGCTCTTGCAGGAAGGACAATATCAACGATATGTCACATAAAACTGGGTCTGCGCCACGGGTAGTACACCAGACGAAGAAGACAGACCACTTAAGGGCACAGAGGCGTCTCGTAGACGGTGCTCTATCCTGATAAATAGTATTTAGCACACTCTCGAGAAGGTCCGAAGGCTCCCATCGAGAGGCCAAAGATGTAGCGCCCATAGTTCAGGCTGAGGGTGCCAAATCGTTCCGTTCGCCTGAGAGAGGAGATCTCGTCTCAGGGGAATGGGCCAAGGGGCTGCAGTGAGCAGCCAAGACAGTTCTGCGAACCAGTGCTGGTTCCTCCAGAGCGGGGCACTAACAGAACTCTGTTTTGCCTGATTACCCGCGGGATCCGGGCAATAGGGGGAAAAGCATGAAGGAGAAGGTTGGACCAGTCGTGGGCCAACGCGTCCCTGTCCTTCTAAAAATACGTTTGGCAATGAGTGTTGTCTTTTGAGGTGAAGAGGTTGACCTCTGGCCTGCCGAAGAATCCCCATATTTCCTGAACCGTTTGTGGGTGGAGCATCCACACGTCTGAGGATACATTGCTCCGAGATAGCATGTCTGCTCCCAGGTTCAGTTTGACCAGGGGCACGCCCGTTCCGTCCACTGGTGATTTTTGACACAGAGGCGTCCGTGATACAAAGCTTGTGGAGGAACTCGAGGTTTCAGCCAGTACTGAAGCAGGCCCAACTGAAGCATTTTGAGAGGGCGAGGGACTCGCAAAAATGAGCCAGTCGTCGAGGTAATTCAGGCACTTCGTAAAAGTGAGGGAGCCAGGGACAGCCCGAAGGGGAGGACCGTGTATTGATAAGCCACTCCCTCGAAGGCGAATCTCCAGAACTGCCTGTGGTAGGGGGCTATCTGGATGTAAAAGTAAGCGTCTTTCAGATCCAGTGAAAAGAACCAGTCCCCTGGGTATATTGTGGTACGAGGCCAACAGCTCCTCCGCATCTGAAACCGCCAATGACAGGTGCCGATCTCGCCGTCATTGCTTCCACCGAATAAGACCAGATTGCTCACAGCCGCAGAGGGATGCTGGTCCGAGCGTGTGAAGAGAACAGGTGAAAACTCTCTGTGGGGAGAGAGTGAGGTACGCAGGGGTACCACCAGCATAAGCTCACTCATCTCCGAGTGCTGAGATCCTCTGCCCCGCTGCTTTTTCCTTGTAGGTCCCTGGGAGGAAAAAATCAGGAGGGCGCGAGGGGCGGGGTTGCTCTCTGAAAAGAAAGCTAGCTGCGAGCGCTGCGCTCCGTTGACATTCCGTCCTGGTGAACGCTGTTTCAGCGTGGGCGGCACCCAAGCATGAAACACACTCGCTGTGTTTGTCAGCGGCGTGCAGGGGAGCCCTGCATGAGTGACAAAAACGGCGTGGCATTTGCAACAACGCCGAAGAAATGTGATCTTGTAGAGGAGTTCTCTGAAGAAAAGTCGCCGGATAGCGGCAGGGAATCCGTGGACCAGCTGCTGCAGGCGCTGCGGGCTGCTGAGAAGCGGCGAGTCAGCCGAGCAGAGAGAGTTCTGGATCCGCTGCGATGGCTCATTCAACGGCGAAGGCTTTGAGTCTCGTAGAGCGATGATCTTGTATTCGTTTGGTTCCAGCGCACTGCACAGTCCAATGGCCGTGCAGTTACACTGCGTTATTTAAAAAAGGCTTCAGTATCGGAGGAGGAGTTTCCCCCCTAGCGTCTTAAATAAGACGCAGTACGAAGTGTAGCATCGATAGGGAACACCACAAACTTTATTAAGGATTCAAGCCAGTGTTAATCATTTAGTGATGTCCCTCTTTGATGAAACACTAATAGCTGGCGTTAAAGAATGTGTGGATGTTGTTATTCAAAGGCGTTTATATTGTTGCACGACAGACTAAAGGCTGACCAGCATGAAATGCAGTGAGGAGGGAAGATTCATTAGAAGAAAGTCAGTGAGGATCTTCTGAAGAACATGGAACAGTCTGAAGAGGATTTTGTTAAATCAAAATGTTATGTTTCGGTCACATTTTCTCTAAACTTGAAAACTGTTGATGCTTTTAAGTAGGTTTGGTTTGACTGAAGTTGTATAAGCTGAGAGATTTGCCAAGTTTGGCCTTTTAAAGCTAAATCACGCAAGGAATATCTGAGACTTGTGTTATTACAGGCACTTATGGGATTTATTGAAACTGAAATAGCATAGATCTTTTCTTCTGTATGTTGACGTACATCTGAGTAAAACGGATTATCAGAAATAAAATAAAAAACTGTAAGATCGAGATGTGGTTCTGTGCATGGCTTGCTGATTGGATGTTGAGATGTGGGCATGGCACTCAAAAGTGTAGGCAGATGAACATGATATTACAGGGGCGGGGTTTATGATCGGATTCCTGCATACATCATTTTCACTGGAAGATCGAATTATTACATTCTGAGTAAACATGAGATCAAAACTCGGATTAATTTCTCATCTATAACATGTCTATAACATGCATTAATAAATCACATTGTGTGACATTTACATTGACTTTAAAATGATTGTTGAATGTCTTCAGTTGAAACTGGTCAAATTACTTTGATGAGTTAAAGTCATGGTAAAACATGTTTTTATGACTTATTGTTGTCATTTTTATCATATTATTTAAAAATAATAATTTTAGACTGTTCATTTGCTAAGAATTATTTTTTGATAAATGTTTCTTTATGAAAAACAATATGCATATACAATGCCACCTCAGATGACCCTATAATTCAGTATTAGATAAAAAGATCAAAAACAGATTTAGAGAAGAATTAGATCCCTAAACAGACCCAGTCCAACAATTGAATTGTACTAAAATAAAATGTGTCCAACTTAATTTTGAAAATACTTGATGGAGCCACTCTCTATATTTTACCGTTTTGTGAGTGTAATAGAGTTATTTTCAGTATTCGCTTTACACAAATGAATAACAACATTAGTGCAAAAGTTTTCTGCTGAACTTGAGAAGTTGCTATTAGGGCGGCTGATCTTAAATCAGTGTGTAATTTAAGAAGATGGGTGCTTATTAAATTAGGTCACACTTTCCCCGGAGCAAAGAATCTGTGTCCTAATTATGAGCTGTCATCTATCTGTCCTGTGATGAGAGCTGAAACCTTCATCCTCTGTGAGGGAAGAGGATCTAAACACCCCCTGATCAAACAGCAACAGCATCACACAAACAGCGCTTCTCACTGGAAACACATATAGAGACTCAACAGAGTTTTCAGTAGATACTTCTCTTGAATTGGTATTGAATTAACAGTATATACTGTAGATACTCTACCATGCAAAAGTTTGGAGTTGTACAGTTCCCTGTCGATACTCCACTCGTACTGCGTCTTATAAAGACGCATATGGGAAAATGCCTATTTTTCTCCTGAACTGAAGTCTTATTTAATCACACAGTGAAACTGCACGACTATTGGTTCGTGCAGTGGTAGAAAAACGAACCAATGGGTCGGCAGCGGAGCTGCACGAACCTATGGCGACGATACCCGCCAAATCCCGCCGAAACGGGCAGGGCATCTGGCTATATAAGCGGTCGTTTCGCCATAGGATCCTCAGATTTTTTCTCCTTCAGCGACGACGACTTCGTCTGCACTGATCCGGAAGCCTACTCGCCGTTGACACGCCTCGCAGTAGGACCCAGCGACCTCGATCTGCTCGGCTGATCCGCCTTCTACACGCCCCAGCATCGCAGCAGTTCCGGTCCCGTTCGCTGCCGCTATCCGGCGATCATATCACGTAAGTCTCTAAAAGAGCAAATCGGCGTTCTAATGCCGCGCCGTTACTGCGGCTCGTGCAGGTCTCCCCTGCATGCCGATGACGGTCACAGCGAGTGTGTTTCCTGCCTGGGGAAATCCCATGCGGATGCCGCGCTCACTGGTTCTGATTGTTCTCACTGCGAGAGCATCAGTCTCGCCTCTCTGCGCACGTGTATCGCTTTCTTCTCAGAGAGCGATCCCGCCCCTCGCGCCCTCCCGTTTTCTTCCTCCCAGGGACCTGTGAGGAAAAAACAGCAGGGCAGAGGTTCTCAGTGCCCGGTTGAGAGCGAGCTCACGCTGGCTCAGATCCCGCGTGCATCGCTTTCGCCACACAGAGAGATTTCTCCCGTCCTTTTTTCCCAACCTGACCAGCGTCCCTCTGCAAGCGTGAGCGATCTGGTCTCGTTTGGGGGAAGTGACGATGAGCTGGCCGATGACAGTATGTCACTGGTAGCTTCAGATGCTGAAGAGCTGTCGGGCTCAGTGACTGACCCCGCCCCCTCAGGTTTGCCCGCGCCCAGCGCCGCCAAAGCCGGGATGGATGCCGAACTTTTCCGTGTCCTCTCAAAAGCGGTTGAAGAGCTGGATTTGGAGTGGTCTCCATCAGAGGAGCCCTCTCGCAGCCGTCTGGATGAGTGGTTTCTGCCGGGGTGCCGTCAGGCCCCTCAACAACGACCATCGCCGTTCTTCCCTGAAGTTCACGACGAGCTCACGAGATCTTGGCGCTCCCCTTACTCTGCCCGCCTCCGTACTTCTGCTTCATCTGCCCTCACTACGGTTGACGGCGCTGAAGAAAAGGGATATGAGAGGATGCCTCAACTGGATGAGTCAGTGGCTGCACATCTCTGCCCACCCACTGCCATCGGCTGGAAGGCGAAAGCCAGTCACCCGTCCAAGCCATGCAGGACCACTTCAGCGCTCGCTGGACGCTCCTACGCTTCAGCTGGACAGGCGGCTTCGGCGCTCCACTTCACAGGCGGTTCTTCAGGTCTATCAGGCCAAGCTCCTCTCTGCCGTAGATGAGTCTGAGCCTGATCCTGCGACTCTCAGGGAGCTGAGAAGCGCAACGGACCTGGCTTTGCGAGCCACCAAGACTACCGCCCAAGCCATAGGAAGGTCTATGGCCAGCCTGGTAGTGCTCGAGCGCCACCTGTGGCTCACGCTGACGGAGATCAAGGACGCGGACAGGGTCTCCTTCCTTGATGCTCCAATTTCCCCCAGCGGCCTCTTTGGACCTGCGGTGAAAGGATTCGCTGAGCGCTTCACAGAAGCACAGAAGGCGTCACAGGCTATGCGACACTTCCTGCCCAAGCGCTCCAGCCCAGCAGCTACTCAGAGTCGCCCCAGGACTGCGCCGACTCAGCAGCCCGCGAAACCTGCACCTGCCGTTTTCGCCCCTCAGCCTGCTAGAACTCAGCAGCCACGAGGGCGTTCACGCTCAGCCAGACGCCACCCCCCTCCGAAGCGCCAGGGCCCCCGACTGATCTGTGCCCCCAGCGTCCTCCTGATCTGCAGGACAGGAAGAGGAGAGGGTCGAGTCCCGCCACGGCCGGACCGCCCACCAAAAGGCCTCTCATGAGAAACCTCTTGGCACCCCGTTATTTTCCGGGTGCAGAGGGAATTGTGTCTGTTGCTACAGGGTCCGTACAAGCGACCATGCAACTGTCCACTGTGATAGTGGAAAAAATAAAACACAAACATTCTCAAAAAGAGAGCAATTTTCCTCTTCCGTCCCTCACGAGTGCCCTGCCTCCGTGCAGCCGGCCACTCGAGTTTATCCAACCCCTTGCCACGCGGGCCGAGGCCTGGCAGGCCATCCCCGGAGTGTCAGAGTGGGTTATGGGGATAATAAAACGAGGTTATTCACTCCAATTCGCTCGAAGACCCCCGCGCTTCAGCGGCGTGGTCTCCACTTCGGTGCAGGGCGAGAACGCTCGCGTTCTGCGCTCAGAGGTGATGCGCTGCTGGAAAAAGAAGCCATAGAAATGGTTCCTCCAGCTTTGAGCGAGTCAGGCTTTTACAGCCGTTACTTCCTCGTCCCCAAAAAGGATGGCGGCCTCCGGCCCATCCTCGATCTCAGACGCCTGAATCACGCCCTCATGAGACGGATTCAGGATGATCACGCTGAAGCAGATCCTCTCGCAGATTCGCACAGAGGACTGGTTCTGTTCTCTGGACCTGAAAGACGCATACTTTCACATCCAGATAGCCCCCCATCACAGACGATTCTTGAGATTCGCCTTCGAGGGAGTGGCTTACCAGTACACGGTCCTACCCTTTGGGCTGTCTCTGGCCCCCCGTACTTTCACGAAGTGCATGGACGCGGCTCTTTCCCCTCTGAGACAGATGGGAATCCGCATTCTCAACTACCTCGACGACTGGCTCATTCTGGCCCAGTCAGAGGTGGAACTACTTTCACACAGAACCCTCATCCTCAGCCACTTAGAGCGCTTGGGGCTCAGGGTCAATTTCGCCAAAAGCGCACTGTCTCCCAGCCAACGAATATCGTTCCTGGGTACAGTTCTGGACTCAGCTCACATGAGAGCGGTAATAGCGCCAGAACGCGCTCTGGCAATTCAGAAACTCGCGGCCACCTTCAAGAGCGACACCGCTCGCCCACTCAAAGTGTTTCAGAGAATGCTGGGCCTTATGGCCGCAGCATCCCCATTGTTACAGCTGGGCCTGCTCCGCATGGTTCCCAACACAACGCATGGTTCCCAACGCTTGCACATCAGGGTGAATCAGGCCTGTGTAACAGCCCTGACCCCCTGGAAGAACCCACGGTGGATGGAGAAGGGCGTGGCCATGGGGTTGGTCCACACCAGGAAAGTTGTCACGACAGACGCCTCCAACACAGGTTGGGGGGCGCTGTGCGAAAGCAAACCGACCTTCGGCCATTGGTCGAAGACGGAGAGCGGCTTCCACATCAACTGCTTGGAAATGCTAGCAGGTTGGCGAGCCTGCCGGTTTTTCCTGCCGGACCTAATAGGACGCCATGTGCTGATTCGCTCAGACAACATGTCCGTGGTGTCCTATATAAATCACCAGGGAGGTGTCTCCTCGAAGTGCCTCTTTATTCTGGCAGAGCGCCTTCTGGAATGGGCTCAGCTCAACCTGCGCTCGCTGAGGGACAGTGTTTGTAACACTCTTTGTTAGCTTCGGTAACCGCACCAAAGGGCATCCGGTCACGAAGCAGAGACTCATAAAGACACATTCATGTCTCAAGGCGTGACAGAGCTCATACAGGGTGAGAAACGCTGTGCCCCAGCAACTTCCAGTTTGCATGCATCCATATAAAACAACGTGTTCCAGTCATAGGATGGAGATGCGTCCGGATTCTCACCTGCTTTAGAGTCATTTGGCCTAAAGAAGGTATTTCAGAAAGCCAGCATTTCTTCTGCATTTGGTGCATGTCTATGATGTCTTCAAATGCTGCCTAAGATGGCAGATCACACTTAACGCCCAAATGCATTGTGTAGTCTTCATAGTATTCATGAGTTAAAAAGGGAAGGTGCTTAATTGGTGACCTTTCTCTGCTGTGCGTTTCCTCACAGCTCTCTGGCCGTTTGGAGCGGTGTTGTGAAATTGTTGTAATAAGAGATTTTGTCCATTATGTTGATTTCTGCTGACAGATCCCGAGGGCCACAAACAACTCGCATGATCCCAAAACTATTAAATACAACCACAGAGATTAACAGTTAATCGAAGACTTGAACGCCAGGGATTTAGAGTTTTGAACATATAACAATATAACAAAGGCCACCTGTTGTTTTATTTTGAAATATTAAAAATGAGAAATTATTTGTCTATACATTTTACTTTGGAGTCAACTGAATGTTCAGTTCTTGAGTTATTTTAGATAACATGTTGCTACTTTTTGTCTGTCACTGTAGGAAAGTTGCATAAAAACCTTCAAAGCTTTTCAATGATATATTATTTTAATATTCAGTGATGGCTGAGTGTGAAAACTGGCTTAGTCTTGATAAGACTTTTATAAATCATAAATCCAGTGTGCCATGTTATGATTTCTTTTCCTGGTATTTAATATCAATATTCTACTTTTGAAAAAAAAAAAGGATTTCATGAGAATAAGAGCTAGCACAGGAGGCTGTGCTGTGATGGCCATTGAGAGCATCTGAAGTTGATAAAAACAGTTGATAACTATATTAAATCCAAACATTTAAGAAGCTTCGGTAGTCAATACATTACTTTTTGTCAGATGGGCTTAAAAGAAGCTCTAGAACGCCTTCGAAAAACACGCTGATCCTCATATAAAAAGCATTAACTGAATTTTGATGTGCTATTTTTAAACCTGAATGAATGTGAAGCTTTGTTGAACTTTGTTAGTGAATAATACATTTAATTTGAGTCTTTTGAAAATGTGAAAAAGTGCATGATTCTTAATTTTTTTTTAATGTTCTTCTTTGTGGTACACAGAAAAATAAACGGTGTTTGGCATAATGTATGAGGGATAGAATGCTGTCAGAATAATATTTTACTTGAGAGGAGCATAAACGTGTCGAGTATGTTGATGTAAAGCAGCTGAAGCTCTACAGGTTTGATGAATGCAGAAGCTGTAAGCTGTGAAATGCCATCTCCTCTGTCAATGTCCAGTTTTCATAGCGACTGCCGTGTGTCACGTCTGACTTTATACTGAGCAACAGAAGAGTGAAGGTTTCTGTCGATGTCTGGCACATTAAGAGCAATCATTGATTTATAATCTGTTTAGTGAATGAGCCACACCCAGGCAAGGATTCCCCATCAACTTTGTATTGACTGAGAGGTATTTAAACAGACAGTTGTGCTCGTACATTTACATGCCCCTTGCAGAATATGCAAAGTATACCAAAAATATACCAAAATAAGAGGGATCATGAAAATGGCATGTTATTGTTTATTTAATACTTCCCTGAATAATCTATTTCACATAACAGATGGTTACATATACTCCACAAGACAAAATAACTGCATTTATAAAAATGACCCTGTTAAAAAGTTTACATACCCTTGAATCTTAATACTATGTGTTGTTTCCTGCATGATCCACGACTGTCTTTCTTTTGAACAGGATGATCAGGGTAAATTGTACTTATTTTGTCTTCTGGGAAACATTTAAGTATTTATGTAATACTTCTTAAGCCCAGTACCAAATGAAAAAATATGATCTTTAAACAAAATAAGAACAAGTTAAACATCAACATCCTGTTTACAAATTTACACCCCCCTGTTCTTAATGCATCGTGTTGCCTCCTTGAGCATCAGATGATGTTTAATCCTTTTGTAATAGCTGTGTATGAGTCCCACAATTGCCCTCAGTGTGAAACGATGGATCTCAAAATCATACAATATTGTAAAGTGTTCAAATATACAGAAGATACTGAAAAAACAAATAATGTGTAGGAGCTGGAGGATTTTTCTGAAGAACAGCAGTCAGTTGAACTGTTCAGGGTCAACGAGGGACTCAAAAACAGTCGTGGATCATGCATCCTATTGAAAGATGTTTCAATGAATCATTCTGCTGTTCAGTATAAGCAGTAAAGCACATAGTATTGCTCTGTACATTTCTCAATGACGTATGATGGATTTATGAAGTGTCCTCAGCTGGGTTTGAGCTTTTTTAGTCTTAACTCATTTTCTATTTCATTTTCATTTTTGTTAGATGGATTCAAGTTTATGGATTAAACATATTGATCATTTTTGAGCGTAGGGCTGAAAATGATGAGCTCAAACCAAAATTATTGCTATTCCTTGAAGCCTTGATACTGACGGCATAGTACTGGTTTCTTAAAGATTTCTAATGAAATTTGAGAGGTTTCAGTCGCTCCATTGAAAATCCAGGTGACCAAAACTTTCAAGACATTATTAAAGCAATTCATAACAATCTCTAACACTTTATTCCAAGTCTTCTGGAGGGATTTAATTTTATGTGATGATAAAACCTGCTTGTTTGATGCTTAAAATAAAACCAGTGAAGTTTTGGTGGAATGAGTGTGAGTAAATGATAAAAAAAATTGTGTAAACTAACCCTTTAATTTAAAGCTATTAAGGGTAAAGGAACATTGCTGTTGAAATATGTTTAGATATGTATTCATCTATGTTTGTTTCTTATTCTGCAGAAGAGGCGGAGACGTATAGATCGGAGTATGATCGGCGAGCCGACCAATTTTGTCCACACGGCCCATGTAGGCTCTGGAGATATCTTCAGTGGTATGAACTCTGTAAGTACAACTAATGTTCAGTGGGGTTGGGAATCGAAAATCAATTCCAGTTCCAGAATCGGACACTTAAATCAGGAATCGCATTCTTGTTGTAAAATTTAAATATGAATTTCTGTGTGTGCATCTTTTTTTTTTTGGAGGCGAAAAGGTGCTGTTAAAAATGTATGTGTCTTTGAATCTGTCACGAATACGGTTCTTGGACTTCCGTCCAATTGCCACCAGAGGTCACCCTTCCGTCATATTGACTCACACCACACACACTGTTACACGTCACCCTGGACTACATTTCCCATGTTCCATTGTACTGATTGCACTCGCCTGCAGCCAATCACTCACACACACTATATTACACCCACTCAGATCCTTTTCTGAAGTTCTTTAGAAGAGAAAAATGCACTTCCAAACTGTGGCAACAAAGATGGGAACATAATTCATGTACTTCAAAGTTGTATTTCCACCTCTGTTGCAACAGTTTTGAAGTGTATGAAATGACGGTACCCATATGTACAAGTCATTGGTGTTTGGTGATGAGTTTTTGGCTCATTTAAAGTCACACCAGAGGTGTTCAGCTGCTTTCTGCAGACCAGTCAAGTTCTTCCACACTGACTGAATCATCATTTCTCTTTGATCCATGTCTTATACACAGAGACACTGTCATGTTAGAATAGAAAAGGCTCCTGTCTAAACTGTTGATATAAAATTTAAATTCCCTACAATATCATTATATGCTTAAACATTAAGATTTGTACTCATGGAAATTACTAAAGTAGTCAAACCTTTCATTTGAAGGGGGTGCAGCATGTTTTGCGGTAAAATCATACCCTATATGTTGTATTGCTATATATTGTATAGACAACTCATCAATTAAATATTTACCATCTTATATTCTGCATAAAATTGGATGTTTTTGAATCAACAACTATACATGACTCTGGACCACAAAACCAGTATTAAGTGACAATTTTTCCAAATTGAGATTTATGCATAATCTGAAAGCTGAATAAATAATATTTCCATTGATGTATGGTTTGGACAATATTTGGCTGAGATACAACTATTAGAAAATCTGGAATCTGAGGATGCAAAAAAATCTAAATATTGAGAAAATCATTTTTAAAGTTGTTCAAATGAAGTTCTTAGCAATGCATATTACTAATCAAAAATGACGTTTTTATATATTTACAGTAAGAAATTTACTAAATATATTCATGGTACATAATCTTAATATCCTAATGATTTTTGGCATAAAAGAAAAATCTATAATTTTGACTCATTCAATGTATTTTTGGCTATTGCTACAAATATACCCCAGCGACTTAACACTTGTTTTGTGGTCCAGGGTCATAAATATGTTTTTGGGCTGGACGATATGACAATACAGTATATAACATTGATACAAGTGATCACCCAGATTTAGCCCAACCTATGTTGTATTTACAAAATGCGTTCCCAGGCAAATTTGCTTTATGTATATTTCCCCGGCGTCCAAATCAGGCACATATAAATGTAAGGAAACACGACTCCTGGCTGCATATCAATATCCATGGACCACTGGATCTTTGGTATGCTGTAAGGAACACTATATCGAGTCCAACAGCCTTTAGCTTAAACTGATTAAAGTTTGTTTTACTGGCGTTTGCGCAGCTTCAATATTAAATCCAGCTCTTTTGCCACTCTGGCTGAGGGGGTGTGTTCCGGCGGGAAAGTGACGATAGATTTCAAACTCAGTTTGGGTTGATTTTGTTTTAAATCTATGTCCAGGTGAACTCAATTCAGAACCAAATGCAGTCTAAAGGAGGCTATGAAGGAGAGGCCATATCTGTTAATGTACAGATGCAGATGGTGGATACAAAAGCAGGATAATTCGTGTTGTAGGAAGGGGTGAGTACTTTCTTTCTTTCGACTATTTGTGGGCTGCAATAACCTCACATCTGCTGCAATGTAATGCAATAATTGTGTGGTTTGATCTGAACTTGAATCCGAAAGCTTGTAGATTCAAACCCTACATGAATTGATTTATGAGCTACGGTATAAGCATGACATTAAGACATTAGGTGGACTTTCTGTGTTAACTTTTAAATGCATGAATGTCCGTTGTTTTAAAACATTGAATGGGATTTAGGTTAAATGCCTAAGATATTTTTCATGTTAATACCCCACAAGTTAAGCTTTATAACTATCTCTGTGTCTTGAGCAAAAAGGCAATTATGCAAATAAATGAAAGAGGGAACAACTGTATTACAGTAAATGGTGGTTTTGTACATTAAAGCGATTTTACAGAACCGTTGGCATTAATTGAACCTCGTTTATATGAAAAAGGTTCACAGAAATCAATGACTCGTTCACTAAAGATTTTCATTCAGTTGAGATCATTGGCAAATTATGAGTAATACAAATTTGAGTCCAACAGGTCATTCACACCCACAAATATAAATAATTTTACAACTGTTCAGATTCTCAATCCTAACATCATTGTAAAATAAAACATATATATAATCAAAAACATATTTTTGAATGGTAAAAAAGATGCACAAACCACTGCCTCCAAACTACAGACATTTCATACATGCATTCAAACATAAACAGAGTCAGAGCCATATATAGATTCATAAATCCATGCTAGATATTAAACGCTGCTTTACTTGCTGTTGAACAACAAGCTGAGGATTTCAGTAAGGATTCAGTTACACAGCAGTGAAAGACAACCTGTGTTCAACTTTCACGGTTTGTCCATCAAGATAATCTTCACAAAATATGTAAGATATGACTTTCCTGAATTTTGATGCCTAAATACAAGCGCCAGTGTTCAGTGTAAAGGATTTGCTCTGTGGGTGAATTTTAATCCAAATTACATGAACCGTTTCGTGGAAGAAATACAAAACTACAGCCAAACTAAAACATTAATAATAAATAGTAGGCCTAGGTAGTGAACAAATGAAATAATCATAACTAAAGCACACAAGAAAGCATGTATTCCTGTACATTTCGAAATAAGGTGCAAGTCAATACATCCTTGATTAATATGAATATTTTAATAAAAATGTGTCACCACATAGTATTCAATAACAGTGTATTGCATTTATTAAATAACGACAGAGTGAGGGATTTTTGGGACATGGTAAGATTACATTTATTTGAGTTAATAAAGCAGCACATTTCAGCTCTCATTTTGTTAGGGAGGGTACACTAAATGTTATTTTACCCGTGCTTGTAGAAAATCCTCAATCTAATTAACATGGCTTTAAGCACTGTGCATCATATCACTGTTTCTAAGCCGGTAAATATGATGTTTACATGCAATATTAATTTACCTTATGGTACAAACCCGAGTCTCCATATCAGTGGGAAAGTGATAAAATGAGCATTCAAAGGCTTGTGTTGCATTTCGGTGCAAAGCAAAAAACATTGCTCATTCTACAATTAATTGCTCTATAAATTATAACAACTGTAAAAATATGAAATGCGGGAAACTAATAATTAAGAAACGCAGTTTTAATAAACCACAGTGTGGTGTTCGTGTTTTACGTTGAATAAAATGAAAGTAATTGGGAACCACAGCTCATTTTAGGGGATTTATAAATTATAAAAAAAAACTACAACTGTAAACTCGCTTCCGAGTTGTCTCCTACTGTAGTTTGAATTGATAAGTTGTGTCGCTTCACTGCCATTCATAAATCCTCTCCCAAGGCCTCATGGGATAGTGAGTGTCCATGATGGCGTTGAATGTCTCAGGGTATAATTAGAAGTGAAATGTAATCGACAGCGCTTGAATACAAATTATATAGTAACACAAGGGCCATATGGTAAGAAAAGGAGAAATAAGAGTAAAATGTGCATTTATGCAAAAAACAACCAATAAGATGTGTATGCAAAAGACAATTTTTTAAGAAACGTAACAGTTTTAATAAACCACGAGTGTGGTGTAACTGGCGTGTTTTATGTCGTTGAATAAAACGTGAAAGTATCTTGAGCCTGTGGGAACCACAGACCTCATTTAAGGGGATTTAACTAAATTCCCATTAAAAAAAAACATTGACGATGGACCCGGACGTGCTAAAATGCTAACTCGCTTCCGAGTTGTCTCCTACAAAGTGAATATAGTTTGAATATGGGTTAGTATCAGTTGTGTCGCTTCACTGCCATTCATAAATCCTCTCCCAAGGCCTCATGGGATAGTAAAGTGTCCATTGACTGCGCACTTCTGAATCCAGCTGGAAGAAGTAGTACTTTTCACCAACTCTTCTTCTAATAATATGAATTAGGACATACTACTTGCCTCACATACTGTTTATACCATACTACTGTATAGGGATGCACCTAACCAGTTTCTAATCTCACTAATATTGTCTCAGCTCATATCACACACAGACAGCATGACTAGCACCCCCTGGTGGTGGGGAAGAAAATCAGCACAACATTAAAAACTTGTAATGTACAGGCACTGTTTAATGCAGGGGTCCCCAAACTACGGCCCGCGGGCCGAATGCGGCCCGCCCCCACATTTGGACTGGCCCTCTGAACAATGCCAGACATATTTTGTCATTTTAAAATTTTATTTTAAATATATGTTTACTTGTATCATGTCTGTATTTTATAATAAAGGTTGGCTTTCAAACTAAAATGTAATTTAACTTAGTTATTAACGTAGCTTAATTAATTAAAAAATTCACATACCAACAGAATGGTAACCTACGTTCAACGTAACGTTTCATCGCATTCGAACAGATGACACGCGCGAGCCAGCCTTTCTTCTGACAAAGGGCAAAACTGTCCCAGAACTGATCGTCGCAGAATGGAAATGGGACCTCGCCTTTTTAAAAGATGTTTCAGAAATGTTGAACGGCCTTAACTTGCAGCTCCAAGGCAAGCGAAAACTAATATGTGACATATATTCCCACATAAAAACATTTGGGGTGAAACTAGCACTGCTTGTGGGACAAGTGCAAAAGCAAGACTTCACTTACCCAAAGTCTCTCAGCTGAGAAACCAGTGGCCCCATTCCCAGCTGAAAAGTCAGTGGAAGCGCTGGAAAATGCTGAATGCGGAGTTTGACGTGCGATTCCGTGAGCTACATGTCCACGCTAAAGAAATCCGTCTTTTCCAGAACCCCTTCGCTCCCGACATTGACGAAGCCTTGCCTTGTTATCAGTTTGAGTTGGCTGAGTTACAGAACTGTGATGTTCTGAAAGATGCATTTAAGCCCAATGCTAGGTCTCACTGAGTTCTATGCTGCCCTCCCTAATGAGACAAGCATCAAAAGGCATGCAATGAAGAAAAGTAAATGATAATTTGTTTGTACGGTGCACAAAATAATAAACTATTAGGAGGCATAATAAATACAATTAAAATCATAATTAAATCTTAATACTAGTCACTCCTGCCCATGTAATTTTTTGCCATAAACCAACCCGGCCCCCATTAAAGCAAGGGAAAATGATGTGGCCCTCACAAAAAAAAGTTTGGGGACCCCTGGTTTAAGGGATAGTTCACGCAAAAATGAAAATTGTCATTAATTACTCACCCTCACGTCGTTCCAAAGCCGTAAGACCTTTGTTCATCTTCAAAACACAAATTAAGATATTTTGGATGAAATCTGAAAGCGCTCTGACCCAACTACCACATTCAAGGCCCAGAAAGGTAGTAAGGACATTGTTAAAATAGTCCATGTGACATCAGTTTTTCAACCGTAATGTTATGAAAACATTAAAAAGGGTCATTAAACATCATCACACCGAACAGAAAAATGTACTAATCATGCTGCTGCAACTTGTGGATTTAAATATTGAAAGCACTGGACGTTTTACAGCAGTGCTCAGCCTCTTTGTATGAAGCTAATCAGTGTGATGTTTTCTGCAGGGTCCCGCAATGAGCTATTTCTGCTCCCTGGTTCCCCTCTAGCAGCTCTCCACGTGCCCCGGTAGGCACCTCATTCTTACCCAGCAAACACATGGACAGTTGTGTGCTCCATGGTAAAGAGGCCGTCCTGGTCCTGCCTCGGACAGCAGGATCCCACCGCGCTTCAGTGTTGTTTCCGTCACTGCATCATCGCATGCCCCTCGATGCCTAGAAATGCAAAGTGTGCCCTGCTTTCTTCTGTGGTTTGCTGTAAACTATTGCTTTTCATCGTGCACATCTGTGGGTCTGGAACCAGTGCGAACAGTCGTTTTGGGTTGGTTCTCTTTTGTTTGCTCGTTTCGCCCATGCAAAGACTGCTTTTATTTTTGATTCAGCCGACAACAGTGTTTGAATGAGAAAGTGACTGCTTACAGTCACGCGGTGCCAAACTGCTCAGTGCAATGGAATGACTTCGTGTTTAAACATGAGCACAACAAGCGCCATTTTTAAGGAAATGTGATTGCTACTTTGCTGTTTACAATGTTTCAATTAGCATTTCATGTTTTTTTGTGTTTTCATTGTAATGATTTTTCAGATTAGCATAATCAGCGATGTTGAAAGGCACGAGTGGCTTTTCTCCTGCTATGTCAATGTCCGTTCGTAACTTGATGTAAAGCAACTATAGTGCACAGAAAATATGTATAAAATGATTTTGATTAGTTCTTTATCGATGTAGCTATGATTACAGGGGCATTTCAATAAATAAGGCAATGAGAACTGTGACGTGAGTACATTTACTCGGGTAACTCGGCCACAAAACAGCGCCGCCTATCGGCCATAGATGACTGGACTCAATGAGATGCACACTAAGAGACTATTTCTGTGTGTAAAAGTATGGATCTCCTATGAGGACATAGTCTTGGAAAGCATGAGATGAGAGGGAACAATGTCTCATTTGCTAGCAAAAGTTTTGCATTCTCCTGAAAAACTGTGCATTGAATGCATAACTAGAAATAATATGAGATTGAATAAACACTTAATTTCAGTGTTTTTGGGGAATCATGCAATACTTTTAGAAGCAAATGCAAAAGTTTGTTGGGAGAGTACAAATGTTTTGTAAGTGAATGAAACTTTTTTTGGCGCTTTTGCGAGCGCATGTAAACTTTCTTAGGTGAATGCAAAAGTATTGACAATTTTCCCCCCTTCTCGTATTGTTTACATTATTATGTTCCCTTATGGGCTCCATAGTAAAAGACGCAGTGCCAGCTGCAATGTGCTGCTTGCTTGTAGAGGGCATCCACTTGATCCAACCAAAACATTATGGATATATGGGAACCTTATTTACTGAAAGGCCTTTATATTACAAAGTCACAGACTGGTTTCTGGGGTCGTTCCACTCTCTCTTGCCTACTGCTGTAGTTTTATTCAAATATTGTTGTAGGACGTTTGGTTACAGTGCATCCTCTCAAAAATGAGGTGTTGAATCTCATGAAACCTGTCAAGAAACCTGTCCTGATTATATTTAGATCTAGAAAAAGAAGAAAAAATATTAATATTATGGCATTGTGATGTTGTTCATAATTTAATAGCCTCCACACACTTCACTTCTCATTACCGTAATGCAAAAATATCTGATTTGAATAAAATAATAATTAATAAATACGTATTATATTATTAATTACTGTATAATATGTTAGAGAACATTCTGTGAAAATGTAACCTTTATGTCTTTAATATTGACTGAGTAAGGTCATGTCAAAGATGAAATTATAGTGAGATTAATTGTAGAAATCAAACTTCGATGCTTGTTTTCTCATATTTAGATTATGAGACTTTAGCCTGGATTTCACAGAGAGGGTCACAAATGATACAATTTTATATATATATATATTATTTTAATTTTTATGCACGCTTAAGCACATTTTATTTATTCAAATCATATATATATATATATATATATATATATAATTTATGGGGGCAAGAGCTTGTCCTGGATGTGTTTTTGTGAGATGTTCTGCTAATTTCAGTTAATTATTTCATCTTTCAGGTGTGAGTTATTATATTCTTCACTCAGGTCAAGATCAAAATGACTACAGTCTTCTGAAGCCTCTTTAAATCCAGTACGACCAATGCTAAGACAAAATCAAACTTTGAAATGATATAGACAAAAATTTAATTATTTTACAGCATTGTCACACAAACTGTTCAAAACTGTATATTTGGGGTATATTCATTTTCGACCCAGTGTTGTGAGGTTTATGAATTATCATAAAGGGTCAAATCCTTTTAGCTGCTTGGTATTGTTGTGCTATTTTAAGGAGGCCTGCAGTGTCCAGATGAAAATGTAGAATCATCAAATATTGGCTTTGAGAAAGTCAAAAGATGATATTTGATATGTTATAAATGCAAGTGTCGGTTTTAACATAGAATGCTAAAGTATCTGTGCATCGGTCCCTGTTAACTGTAGTCTTTTCTCAAGTGCTTTATGTTAACTGTATGTGCCACAATACTCCCTTAAATTATTTTTGTGCTGTTTTGTGTTCTTTGTTTTGCTGGCGACTACAGACTATGGTCAGAGATCTCTGTCAGTGCATTTAAAGTGTAGACGGTGCACTTTATGGATGTAGAAATTAAACCAGAAGGTGTGCAAATGTGAGCCGCGTCACTTGACCAAATGCTTTAACGTTATCTGCGACTCTGTCTTAAATTGACTGTAATTCTGCTTGATTTGAAACTGAATCGAGTCTTTAAACACCTTTAAAATGCATCTCGCTCAGAGGTTTCTCTGGTGTGTAACCCTGAGCCATCAGCCATTTTGGCACTATTTGTTTTAGCCATTTAAAGGGACAGTTCACTCAAAAATCATATACTCGCCCTCATGTTGTTCCAAACCTGTATAAGTTTCTTCTGTTGAGCACAAAAGCAGATATACTGAAGAATGTGTGTAACCAAACAGTACTGTAGTAGTCAATGGGGACCAGTTACACACATTCTTCAGTATTTCAATGATGAGTAAATGATGACAGAATTTTCAATTTCTTTGGGGTGCACTGTCCCTTTAAGGCCTTGTTCATGAAAGACAAGCATAAGGAAGGTCTTGTGTAAACTGAATTTCTTCTTTGTGTTCGAGTGCTGGACTGAAACGGTGGCAGAAATAAGAGTGGATATGTGACCTTGTGATGATAAAGACATTGAGAAGCCTATGGTGTTTTTTTATTTCAAAGCAATATTATTTAATGTGTTGTCCGCCAACATGCAATACATGCCAATAAACCTCCTCTCTGCCTTTGTTGTACCGCAGATGGATGTCAGCATCAGGGAAACAAGCTCAGCTTTGTTGATGTCACACTCATTGTTTGGTACCCATGATATTTTACATTGTGTCAACTGGTCGATCTGTTCTGTCAAAATAAATATTTTTTACATGCATTATTGCTTTTTTCTAATTTTTGCTAAATGTTTGAGAAGTGTCGATGCAATCAGGTGTAAAACATATTGTATTACAGATTTAATATGGTGAGTTATATTATTAATATTAAATGTAGACAAACGTTTATCCAGATCTTTAAGTTTTTTAATAAGGCATCCATCATGTTCATCTGCTTTTCTTTACAGGAAAGATCATATTAATCAATGTTTTGATCTGTTTAATGCGTTTAGATGTAAGACTTAAGAATAAATTGATGGTATTAATAACAGTTTTCACACATATTAGGCTAGTCTCTTGTACTCATCAAGGCTGCATGCATTTATTATAGAGTATAGTAAATAGAGTAAAACAAGTAATTTGAAATATTAAAAATTTAAAAGCTGTGGAAATCCATTCAAATTATTGCTGTGGTATAAAGCTGATTTTCAGTCTGAGTCTTCGGTGTCACATGATTCTTCAGAAATTATAATCATGTGTGTTGAAAACAGTGCTGCTTCGTGTTTTTGTGGAAACGTTTGGTCGGGACTCTCTGGGGAAGAGTTGAATCTGCTGGGAGCCCGAGTCGAGGATGCACTGAGCGCTGTGTGTCGGGCCGAGGTTAGATGATGACCTCCTGACACACGACCCAAGAGAAGCACAGCATGACGTCAAGCGTGTGTTTACAAGATCTTCAGTCATGTGCAGACTGTCTTTATTCTGCACCACTCACTGGAATAAAACATAGTGTGAAATATGAATATCAGACATTTCTCATCATGTTTTATTTATTTTGATTACTTGACACATAATGTCCATGCCGTACCCATTTAGCTCAGCTTGTGACACTTCAAATGTGTCCCTGGAGCACAAAAGCAATCACAAGTAGCACGGATATATTTGTAGCCAAAAATACATTGTATGGGTCAAAATCATTGATTTTTCTTTTATGCCCAAAATCATTTGGATAATAATATCATGTTCCATGAAGATATTGAGTACATTATACCGTAAATATATAAACACGTAATTTTTGATTAGTAATATGCATTGCTAAGAACTTCATTTGAACAACTTTAAAGATGATTTTCTCAATATTTAGATTTTTTTGCATCCTCAGATTCCAGATTTACTAATAGTTGTATCTGTCAAATATTGTCCAAACCATACATCAATGGAAAGATTATTTATTCAGCTTTCAGATGATGTACAAATCTCAATTTCAGAAAATTGACACTTATGGCTGGTTTTGTGGTCAATGTTAGAGTACATTCACAGATAATAAAAAGTTAAGGACTCACACAGAAGTGACCAGAAAATCTGCTTTTGAAAGATATTTTCAAGTGTCAATAACATTTATTATTTATTTATTTAAACACATTTATTATTTTATAAATAGTAAAAACACACGCACACACACACACACACACTCACGCAAACGCACACACACACACACGCACGCACGCACGCACACACACACACACACACACACACACACACACACACACACACACACACACACACACACACACACACACACACACACACACACACACACATTAGCACAACAACAGTACATAAGCTGTCTCCAGTACATCTATGTGTGTAGAGGACAAATTTTGGATGGAATTTGGCAGTTGTATAATTTCACAAGACTGTACTGACGCTGATCTTCCGCGCGATGGCGCCTCGCTTAGATCGGGGACGCGCACGGTCACGTGACTCAGTCAAAATGGCGTCGGGGCAACAGTGGGTGTTGGTGGAGATGGTGCAAGCTTTTTACGAGGTAACTACAACTTTCTTCTTTTGTTTTATAGTTTTTGAGCTAGTATAAATATCGACAGGCTTTGTCAAGTGTATTCATTTAAATAGCACCGGGCTGTGTGAGTGTATTTGTCTCTGTTTCACCTATAATCGTAAGTATTCTCTCGTAATGTAACTCCAGGAAGTGACTTATATAAGTTTACTATATAACTTAATCAGACAGGCGAGACTTCACTCACATTAATATACACTTACTTCATTATCCACACAGCCCTCAAAATACTAGACCTTGTTAAACCTAAACTTGATGATTATTAGAGCTCTCCTTGATGTAACTGAAGCTTTCAAGCTCCGTCTTTCATTGTGTGGCTGATTCCAAGTCATTGTAATAACTACATAATATGATAATATTTTGGTGTAAATGAATGAAATAGTTTTGAATGGGCTATGTACTGTTTATTCTTAACGCTGTATCTCCATTTATTTTCTTTTTATGTGTTAGGATAGGTGATTAAACTGTCAAAAAAACTGTATTGTGTATTTTTCCCTTTGAAAAGCATGTTAATTGTTTTTTTTAGTTTTTTGGGGGGGGGGGGGTATATATAAAGATATATAAGAGATAAAAATAAACAAGCCTCACCAAACTATATTTTCAGTGTTTTAACACTGTTACAACACACAACTTATTACAAAGTATGTAAACCGCTGCTGTAACACAGTTATAAGACAAGACACAAATGGCCAACTTTACTAATTCAATATTTTAAACAATTATATTGCCAAGTCTGCACACTTATATGATCTGGAAATCTTAATAATGCTGTACAGACATCTGATAAACCTCTTAATACGAGCAGATTCACACACTAGGTATGTGACAAACAAAACATCTTCCAGTTAAACACATTAATATCCATGACTCGGTTATTGAACTGATGCGGTTTGTGTTATAATAGTCTTGTTTTCTCTTCTAGGCACCAGCATATCATTTGATTTTAGAAGGTATCCTTATTTTATGGATTATCAGACTGCTGTTTTCCAAAACATATAAACTTCAGGAGAGATTAGACCTTACAGAAAAGGTGAGAGAGACATTATGCACATCTCTTGTTCATAATCTAGTTCATTTTATGAAGTATTTGTGTTTGGTGATGCAAGCAACCTTAATGTACACACTTGTTTAAAGTTTGGGGTGATTTTGAAAGTCTCTTCTGCTCAACAAGGCTCCATGCATTTGATCAGAAGTATAGCTAAACGGCAATATTGTGAAATATTATTACAATTCCCAATAACTGTTTTCCATTGTTATATATATTGAATTGTAAATTATTCCTGTTTAATTCCAGCATCATTACTCCAGTCTTCAGTGTCATGTGATCCTTCAGTAATCAGTATAATCAGTATAATGTGATGATTTGCTGCTCAAAAAGAATGTGTTGTATTATCACCAGTGCTCAAAAAATGTGCCGCTTCATATTTTTGTGGAAATGGTGACGCATGTTTTTCAGGATTAATTGATGAATAAGAACAGTTTAAAAGAACAACATTTATTTGAAATAGAAATCATTTGTAGCACTACACGAATATCTACTCTCACTTTAAATCAAGTCAATCCATCCTCTCTACATGTGACCCTGGAGCACAAAACCAGTCATACGGGTCACGTTTGATTTAATTGAGATTTATGCATCATCTGAAAGCTGAATAAATCATATTTCCATTGATGTATGGCTTGGACAATATTTGGCTGAGATACAACTATTAGAAAATCTGGAATCTGAAGATGCAACAAAATCTAAATATTGAGAAAATCATCTTTAAAGTTGTTCAAATGAAGTTCTTAGCAATGCATATTACTAATCAAAAATGACGTTTGGATATATTTACGATAATAAATTTACAAAATATCTTCATGCAACATGATGTTAATATTCTAATGCTTTTTGGCATAAAAGAAAAATTGATAATTTTGACTCATTCAATGTATTTTTGGCTATTGCTACAAATATACCCCAGCGACTTAAGACTGGTTTTATGCTCCAGGGTCACGTATTAATTTCTTAGTCTTGCTGACATTCGAATGGTGAAATATTCATGTGTCATAATCTGCATGTTTTGTATCGAAGTAAAGCAACAAACTGTCAAGATCTATCTATCTTTTTTTCATTCTCATTAATAAAATGTTACACATTTATCTTTAAATATTAATGTAAATTATACATTTAGCTGTTTAGTTAGTTGTTTATTTACTATAGCACTGTAATTCATTATTATCCAGTTAGTTGCACTTAACCAAACTAAAATCTCAATACAAATAAGATCATTTATAACTAACAACAACAATTTAGAAATGTGTAAAGCAAATCACAATATGATTCCAGAAATCATGCATTGATATGAGTGATATACCGATAATCAGAAACGGATCCAGTAATTGAAATATTGCTTTGATTTGATTTGATAAGCTCTCAGTGATGGTTTATAACATTCGGTCCCATTAGTTAACAGTACTTAATGCATTAACTCAAATGTTTTACAGTATTTATTATTAGAAAACTGTTGATTGTAAAGTGATACTGATTACATAATATCAACAGATACAACTTTTGATTAAAATAATGTATTAGATGTTGAAATCAACACTTAATAAGATGCATAAATGCTTGTCTCGTATGTTTCATTGTTAGTGCATGTTCAGTAATATAACCCGTGTCAAGTGTCCTTCGCTGCTGTGTTTCAGGAGAAGGAGGAGTTGATCGAGGAGTGGCAGCCTGAGCCGCTGGTTCCTCTCGTATCAAAAGACCATCCTTCCCTTCATTACGATGTGGTCACGGGGTACATGCTCTCTGAATAAACCCTTTCATTTGAACCCATCACAGCTCTGTGTGCTGTGGAAACCATGCTGACTGAAGGCCGTGTCTTTCTTTTACAGGCCTCCGAGCCACAAAATCATTGTAAATGGGAAGGAGTGCATTAACTTTGCCTCGTTTAACTTCCTGGGTCTGCTGGACAACGAGCGCGTAAAGGTTTGTAGCATCATGAGTGCTTTTCCATCACAGCTGCTCCTGATTGTAATGTGCAGTTTGCTCTTTAATGCTGAATACAGCTCGATGAATGCACATATCAGCGGTGACTTTGATCTGAAAGGCCTCGTTAAATGACACGTACACTTATCAGCTGTACGAGCTTTTAAATAAGCCTAAATATAAATGCAAATATAAACTCGGCATTGCTGTTATACCACATACACCTTAAGACAACACGAAATGGCTTTCACAGCAGTTTTTCATATTTTTACTGCTGTGACATTATAAATATGATCACATGAGTCATGAACAATGTGATGTGGAACATGCATTAAACATGACGATTGTGATTAACTCAATGATGCATGTGAATAAAGCTCATTATGAAATCCTGTTCCAATCCATACATTAACAAAAGCATTAATGCACAGAGCTTGTTCATTTCTTTTCAGTTGAAGGCTTTGTCGTCGCTAAAAAAGTACGGTGTGGGGACGTGTGGACCAAGAGGCTTCTATGGAACCTTCGGTTGGTGGATTTATCATCTCAAGTATGTGTCTCGTGTTACTGCGTCAGGTTACAGCACTGAAATGTCTCGCAGATGTTCATCTGGAGTTAGAGGAGCGATTGGCGAGGTTCATGAGAACAGAGGAGGCCATTATCTACTCGTATGGCTTCGCCACCATCGCCAGCGCTATTCCTGCGTACTCCAAGAGAGGAGACATCATCTTTGTGTAAGAACCCAACTCCTCACGCGGGACGTCCTGAGATGAGCAAGCGTCCTGATCTGTCTGTCTCTTGTTTTCTCAGCGACGAGGCGGCGTGTTTCTCCATTCAGAAAGGCCTGCAGGCTTCACGCAGCTTCGTCAAGTACTTCAAACACAACGATATGGAGGATCTTGAGCGCCTGCTGAAGGAGCAGGAGACTGAAGACCAGAAGGTGAGGAAGACTCGCACACAACATGAATACTTCATGCATATTTCTGGTGAAACGTGTGGAAGGACAATTTAGTCACAATTAAATCAATGTTGAAATATATAAACAAATCATTAAAGACATGACGGAATGCATATATATTGATTTATTGAATTATTAATTGTATTTATTTTAGTGCTGTCAAACATGTTGTTTAAATAATATGTGTACTGTGTATATTTACTATGTTTATATAAATAGACACACATACTTGTATTTATTTCAGAAAAATAGGTTATGTTTATATATTTGTTTATAATGTAAAATATATGAATTGAAAATATAGACGTAAATATTTTCAAAATATATACTGTATGCTCGAAATCCTTAGATGGACTTGGTATCCTGCTAATATTGTTTTGTAATATTGTACTGTAACCCCCCGAGTTTTTTTAAATAAAAAGATCTCGGGCTCTGCTGTAAAAAGTTATAAATAAATACAGAATAAAAAAAGCAAAAAATTATATATATATATATATGCTGTATGTGTGTGCATTTATGTATACATAATAAATATATCGATGCTCGCATTGATGATTGTTGCTTCTGATTATATCGAAATAGTGGCACTCGAAACTTTACATGATGATGAATAGAGAAAATTGAAGTATCGCTTCTGAAGGCTCCGGCGAACACTTAACACATTTTAATAATAAAAGTATAAACAAACACAAATGAAAAGCGGCAGCCCCTCATGGACGACTGCCGCACACAAAACACAAACTAAAATCCAGGCCTGGTCCTCTCTCGTCTTCCACTGTCGTCACTCCCTCATTTAACCCTCCGAAGCTCCTCCGTGGGACTCGAACCGGTGAGTGGCGCAGGTGTAACCGTTCATTACCATTTACTCTACCGGCCTCACTCCGTTCCCACGGCTCTCGGCCCCGCCCCACTCGCCACATACCTCCATCGCCCCTCGCAGGCCGGGGGGTACCCACGAGACTGCGCTCTACTCCCCCCTCCCCCCTCTCCCGGGGGGAGCCCGTCAGGGCGGCCGCGGCGTACTGGGGGTAAGGACAGACGAGGCGAGAAAAGGAGACGGAAGGATGAAGTGACAGAGAAGAGAGAGGGGAGAGAGAAAAAAAAAATCTCGGCCGGTTTCCGGACACAATGCCGCTCGGTCCTCAACCAGTGAGCGGCTCACTCGCAGTGCCATGCGTGGTACTGGACATCTTTGAGATGACCCCGATGCTCCCCCGCCTCCTGGCGGACGGCGATGGCTCCTCCGGTCGAGGGCAACCGGCAGCGAGTCCCCCGTTCCCTGCTCCTCCCCAAACATGGCGGATGGCACAGCCTTCGGCCTCCAGGCAAACGGGGCCGACTCCTCCGCTCCCTCTCGGACGGCAGCCACCCCTCCTCGACCCAGGAGCACGGCAGTGAGTCTTCCGTCCCACCTGTTCTTCTTTTGTTCCAGCACCACCGCTTCGGGCAGCCACTGGCGGTCTCCGCTACTTCCTGCTGCCCGCTCATGCACCGCGATCCCCCTCAGCAGCGAGGGCTCTCTACAGCGTGTCCCTCCTTCCTCCCGGGCATTTCGGGCACCAATGTAACGAAGTTGATAGATACGGGAAGAAGGAGGCTGGGACAAAGGATGCATGGGAACCGGAGAACACTTACACATTTCTGAATAATAAAATGTGCACAAACACAAAGGAAAAGCGGCAGCCCCTCACGGACTGACTGCCGCACACAATGCCACAATGCACTGCAAGAACGAGTGTACAACCGATGTACACTCAACGGCATGAGAATCCCCATAATGCACTGTGAGAGTCACACGCCGAATGAATTCCCGCGCCTCGCCAGAAGGTGGCGCCCACAGACGAATCATCCATTCATTTATTTTAGAAGCGCTCGTCCACGGCGTAATACAGCACAGGTACAAATTCACTGTAAATGGACTTTTAGTGTTTATACATAATTTCCATGACAGAGTTCAAGATAAATCCTTTAATCTTACTACTGGAGCCGCCGTTTCAGATGATTATTAAACAGCAAGCAAACTATGCAAAAGTGCCCGTAGTGTCCGAATTCACTCACTCGTTTTCATTCACTCCTTCCAGTGAACTCTATGAGTGGACTAATGTAGGGAATGAGGGTATAGAGGGCGATTTCGGATACAGCCTCACTTCATTTTCATTCACTCCTTCAAGTGAACTCTATGAGTGGACTAATGTAGGGAATGAGGGTATAGAGGGCGATTTCGGATACAGCCTCACTCGTTTTCATTCACTCCTTCAAGTGAACTCTATGAGTGGACTAATGTAGGGAATAGGGAATGAGGGTATAGGGGGCGATTTCGGATACAGCCTCACTCGTTTTCATTCACTCCTTCAAGTGAACTCTATGAGTGGACTAATGTAGGGAATAGGGAATGAGGGTATAGGGGGCGATTTCGGCTACAGCCTCACTCGTTTTCATTCACTCCTTCAAGTGAACTCTATGAGTGGACTAATGTAGGGAATGAGGGTATAGGGGGCGATTTCGGATACAGCCTCACTCGTTTTCATTTACTCCTTCAAGTGAACTGTATGAGTGGACTAATGTAGGAATAGGGAATGAGGGTATAGAGGGCGATTTCGGATACAGCCTCACTCGTTTTCATTCACTCCTTCAAGTGAACTCTATGAGTGGACTAATGTAGGGAATGAGGGTATAGTGGGCGATTTCGGCTACAGCCTCACTCGTTTTCATTCACTCCTTCAAGTGAACTCTATGAGTGGACTAATGTAGGGAGTAGGGAATGAGGGTATAGGGGGCGATTTCGGATACAGCCTCACTCGTTTTCATTCACTCCTTCAAGTGAACTGTATGAGTGGACTAATGTAGGGAATGAGGGTATAAGGGGGCGATTTCGGCTACAGCCTCACTCGTTTTCATTCACTTCTTCAAGTGGACTAATGTAGGGAATAGGGTATAGTGGGCTATTTCGGATACAGCCTCACTCGTTTTCATTCACTCCTTCAAGTGGACTAATGTAGGGAATAGGGAATGAGGGTATAGGGGGCGATTTCGGATAGAGCCTCACTCGTTTTCATTCACTGCTTCAAGTGAACTGTATGAGTGGACTAAAGTAGGGAATAGGGAATGAGGGTACAGTGGGCGATTTCGGATACAACCTGAGATTTTCCGAATGCATTGCAATTCATCTGGAATCGATTCTGAGCTTAGTTTTGAGCAGCAGATGGCGCTGCATGCTTTAGAAACAGCCGTACTCGGCTTGTTTCCAAATCCTTACACACACTTAAACCTAAAATAATCAGTCATAAAATTAGAAAAGGTTGAAGTGAATTACAAGGGTGTTCACAGTGGGCTGTGTTTACATTAATCATACTCAGATGAAATTACAGACGCGGCCGAACGCACAAGCGCGCTTCTTCATGAGCATTTGAGTGTGCGGATAAAAACTAGATTAGAGCGCCATCTACTGTTAAATTCTAGAATCGATGTATCATCCCAGCCCTAATAAATATATACAAAACACATATATACTATGCAAACAAAAACTTATTTTGTATGTATTTGTACTGTATTTTGTATGCGATTAATCGTTTGACAGCACTAATTTATACATTCATTTATTTCCTCCAAATTACATTTTTTTAGGGTTATGGTTGTCGGCACGTCATGAATGAATAAATAAATAAATATATATTTATTTAATGATTTAATTTTGAGTAATTTGGCCCTCCATAGAAACATAGTGCGCAGTATATAAATATTAAAGTAAATAATACAGACTTGATTTTTAGGTAGCACTTAATTTTACTGTCCTTACATGTTACAATTACTTACTATAAGTGAAATTAATTATGCATAGCTACATACAACAAATCCTAACCCTGTATTTAGTATATTCTGTTGATTAATATTACTCAGTACTTATTTGTGTACACTGCAACAACAGCACATTAAAATAAAGCGTCACCGATTTTAACAATTGGGATTTGACAACAAAGAAAAGTGACTTTATCAGTTATTATAATAATTTTCTCTGTCCATGTGGCCTTTTTGTCAACCCAAATGTTTTTGAAGTAGAGACATTTTTTCCTTTTTGATGCAAGATTACAAAAAACAACTTTATTCTTTAGTAAAACATGCACAGATGAATAAAGTGCAGTAAGATTGACATTTACATGATCTATCCACTCAAAAGTCTTCAGCAACATCTAACATTCACTGTTGCTGTTTGTTTGATGTTTCACTATCCAGGTATACACGCGTGCTCATTCGTTGTTATTATTTCTGTGTGTTTCTTTAGAATCCACGCAAGGCGAAAGTAATCCGGCGGTTCATTGTCGCTGAGGGACTCTATATCAACACTGCAGATCTCTGTCCACTACCTGAACTGGTAAGACAGCTTTTTACAAATGTGTCCGTTTAATACATTTGCAAAGTTATCACAAACCTGTGTTTTGCTTTATCATTATATGTGACCCTGAAGCACAAAACCAGTGTTAAGTCTCTGGGGCACAAATATTGCTACAAATATTGCTATATTTGTAGCAATAGCCAAAAATACATTGTATGGGTCAAAATTATAAATTTTCCTTTTACACCAAAAATCCATGAAATGTTCCATGAAGATATTTTGTAAATTTCCTACCGTAAATATATTAAAACATATTTTTTGATTAGTAATATGCATTGCTAAGAACTTCACTTGGACAACTTTAAAGATATTTCGATTTTTTTGCATCCTCAGATTCCAGATTTTGATATAGTTGTATCTCAGCTAAATATTGTCCAAACCATACATCGATGGAAATATGATTTATTCAGCTTTCAGATCTCAATTTCATAAAATTGACCCTTATGACTGGTTTTGTGGTCCAGGGTCACATAAAAGCTGAAACTAAGAAATGTGTAATCTGACTTTGTGGTGTTTGCTGAGGAAAGCATCACTAATACGATACTAAAAAGAAAATAGTGTTGGATTTATTTTGAAATTATTTATAAAAGTTACTCACAATTTGTGAGTGAAACTTGTTTCAAAGAAACGCATTGAATAAAAGGGATAGCTTTTATTCAGCTTTTGTTCATCTTTGAAACACAAATGAAGATTGTTTTAATGAAATCTGAGAGATTTCTGTTCCTCTGTTAAAAATCTATTCGCCCAAAACTCGTGACACTTCAAAACATTCGTTAAGAGATTTAAATAAATCCATATGAGCTGTTTAATCTATGTCTTCTGAAGAGACACGATCACTTTATATGATGAACAGATTTAATTAATGCTTTTATGCACATGTAAATGAGAGTTTAAAGATGAACGAAAGACTAATGGGTTTGGAACGACACAAGGATGTGTAAACAGTGACAGAATTTTCATTTTTGGGTGAACTGTCCCTTTAAAAGTGGACTGATAAAATGCTACTTTCTTTTAAAACATGCTCCAATTATATTTGTGGGTTCTTGTTTTGGTAATATTGTTTTAACTTCAAAAAATATTTTTTTACAGAGTAACCCTACATGTAACATTTCCGCACTTTTGTCCTACGGAGATAATTGATGCCTCAAATTGTAAGACAGGTAGAGGTGCAACGGATCGTAGATGATCCGTGATCCGTACGGACCGGTCCCCACGGTTCGGCAAGCATGTGATTCACTGATTAAGTGAAAAGTTTAACCATCATAGAGTGAAAGTTTATCATTTGCACGTGTTTCGGGACTTGCGCTCCATTTTCTGCTCTCAGCCGCTGCCGCACACACTGAAGCGCGCGCATGCAGAGAGAGAGAGAGAGAGTGAGAGAGAGAATTAGAGTGGTTTCGGGACTCGCGCTCCATTTTCTGCTCTCAGCTGCTGCCGCACACACTGAAGCGCGTGCATGCAGAGAGAGAGAGAGAGAGAGAATTAGAGTGAGTGAGAGTGAGAGAAAGTGTGAGAGAGTGATAGAGAGTGAGATGGTGTGAGAGAGAGTGATAGAGAGTGAGATGGTGTGAGAGAGAGTGTAAGAGAGAGGGTGATAGTGAGTGTGAGAGAGAGAATTAGAGTGAGTGAGAGAGAGTGAGAGTGATAGAAAGTGTGAGAGATTGACTGAGAGTGAGAGAGAGAGTAAGAGAGGGTGATAGTGAGTGTGAGTGAGTGAGTGAGAGTGAGGGTGATAGTGTGAGTGAGTGAGTGAGAGAGAGTGAGAGAGAATTAAAAATAGTGGCAAGTGAGTGAGTGAGAGTATCTTAAGTTAACATATACAGTGAGAGAGAGATGGTGAGTGAGTGAGAGTGAGAGTAAAGAGAGAGCCTATAAACCTGCTTTCTGTCTGCTAATATCTGTATTTAACTTAGTGAGTATGAGTGAGAGTGGGCATAGATTAATTTTTTTAATCTAGATTAATCTAGATTGACTGAGAGTGAGCATTCAGAATATGTGTGCTACCCAAATAAGTGCTAAAAGTGAGTCTTTGAGAACGAGTGCCAGGTGGCGATTAGACCAGGGGCTCATCTCCTGTTTCCAAAAGTGCATCACAAACTGTGAGAGAGAGTGTTCTACTAGATAATTGGTGATGAGTGAGAGTGGGTGTAAGAGAGAGGGTGATTGTGAGTGTGAGAGTGAGTGAGTGAGAGAGAATTAGAGTGAGTGAGTGAGAGTGATAGAAAGTGTGAGAGTGAGATAGTGTAAGAGAGAGAGAGAGAATTTGAGAATTGGAGTGAGTGAAAGTGATAGAAAGTGTGAGAGAGTAATAGAGTGAGATAGTGTGAGAGTGTAAGAGAGAGGGTGATAGTGAGTGTGAGTGAGTTAGTGAAAGTGAGTGAGAGAGAAAGGCGCGATTCAGAGACTGCGTTTCAGACGACACCTCAACGGATGGATACACACACACACACACATTTCTCTAGGTTAACACATAGTTACGCCATTAAAGTTGCTACTAATACATCGTTTCAGATGGCAAGCCATATTCTGAGGTTGTAATGACAGTGAGGTTGGATGTCCTGCCCGATTGTAAGTTACCACATATACAGCGTTGAGAAAGAATCTGTCCATCCGGATGCGTGCCTCAGTCGATTAGACTCGTTCTCGCCCCTACGTGCATTCGGCTAGTCTCCGCGCTAAAGAGACAGCAGCCTATAATACCTGCTTTCTGTCTAGACCCAGCTAATCATCTGTATAGATTAACGATATTTTTTTTATGCGATAAGAGTATGCATTAACGCAGCATAACGCCGATAACGGCCCACCACTGTTATTTTATACTTAATTTTTACATTTCAGCACCTGAATACTACTGTTACTGTCTTTATTTATAATTGTATGTTGTAGGCTGTTCATCTATGCTTGTAATTTGTGTAATTGTTCGTTTTATTACTGACTTTAGTATTAAACCTAGTAGTTTACTAACTTTTTTTTTGCTGATCCGTGACTCAAAATCCGTAGTGTGATCTGAACCGTGAGTTTTGTGATCCGTTGCACCACTAAAGACAGGTGTTATTACTTTTCTAAAGGATATAATTTCCATCTTTTTACGAATAGACCTGCATCTCATCCACCAAGAGCACATTAGAAAACGTCAGAACGCTGTCTACTCTATGTTTACGTCTGAAATGCTGCTATTGCAATACTGCACTGGTTATGATTTCCACATTGACGGATGTTTTCATGACTGCATCTTCTCTTGCAGGTGAAACTGAAGTACAGATATAAAGTGCGAATCTTTCTGGAGGAGAGCATGTCTTTCGGAGTGCTTGGAGAACACGGAAGAGGAGTCACGGAGCATTTTGGGGTCAACGTATGTAATATAAACGTCTCTCAGGAACTCGGGTGTAAAATAACGATTCAAGCTAAAAACTGCATGTGTGTTTTCAGATTGATGATATTGACCTCATCAGTGCTAACATGGAGAATGCCCTGGCGTCCATCGGAGGTTTCTGCTGTGGACGATCCTTCGTTATTGATCATCAGGTATGACTACAAAACAGCAATAACTGATCTGCACCATTGTGCATGCTTTCTGAAATTACAAGTATATTCAGTCTACTATAGCGTTCATTCAACTCCGATAGACTGCAAAGCTAATGGCAGTGTCCTGAGTTTATACGTTATCTTCTTAGTATAGGGCATTGGAACGACTTTATGGTCTGAAGTCAGAGATATCGCATTGGAATATCCCACATCTGACTTTGAATGGAAGCCAGAAAGCCCAAATCCTAGCTTTAGCCTCATTTGTATTTATATAATTTGCGGCTTGCTGTTCATTTTTCCACAGACAGTCATTTTGACTCGCTGTATGTCCATCTGTGAATAAGTGAGCTAATACTGGCAGCCGAAAATAACCTGAATATCCTTTAATCTCTATATTTGATGTTGGGTTTGTCTTTGTATTCAGTAAGCAAAGGCGTGTATTTGACATACTCTCAAAAGGTTTGGCTTTCTGGTTCTTGTTTAAATGATCAAAATAAGTTTCCTTTGATGTATATTTCTATCCATGTGGTTTCTATATCCTGAGATAAAACTGTAATAATTATATACATATGGCTTTTTAAATCTGGACTTAAGAGCACAATTATCCTCATGTAACCTATAGTCACTGAAATATGATACAGAAGCTCTTGCATCAGGAACCCTGTCTGTTAAATAACACGTTTCTTTAGGGTTGGTCATCGACAGGAATCCTCTGAGATGGCATATTATGGATTATGCCATCCTTTTTACGTATGAGTTTTGATACATCAAGTGATTTATTCTTTTCAAAAGCAGTCATAAGTAGCACAGGTATATTTTTTTACCATTGGCAAAAAATACATTGCATGGTTCAAAATTATAGATTTTATTTTATGCCAAAAATCAGTAGGATATTAAGATCATGTTCCATGAAGATATTTAGTAAGTTTCTTACTGTAAATATGTCAAAACTTAATTTTTGATTAGTAATATGCATTGATAATAACTTAATTTGAACAACTTTAAAGATGATTTTCTCAATATTTAGATTTTTTTTGCATCCTCAGATTCCAGATTTTCTAATAGTTGTATCTCAGACAAATATTGTCCAAACCATACATCAATGGAAATCTGATTTATTCAGCTTTCAGATGATGCATAAATCTCAATTTCGAAAAATGTTCCCTTATGACTGGTTTTGTGGTACAGGGTCACATTTGACTTTCATATGATTGTATTGCGGATCATATCAGATCCATTCTTCCCTTTAATGATGTGAAGGAAGTGACTCCACACGCTCTGTTTAAATGCATTCGAGGCATCAATAATCTGAGCAGCTTGTGCAGCGTTTGCAGATACAGTCGCTTTCACTGATGAGAAAACGGTTGCTCTGGAAAACTTACTCAAATCAAAGTTTACGTTTTGAAATGCGTAATAAGCACAGCAGCAGGCTGCAGCAACAACAAGACCAACTTCAGTTGAATACCAAAGACTTTATATAAATATAACATCAATATAAAAACATTTAAATTCCTTCTAACATTGTAAAGAAGTATTTGTGCTATGCCAGTGGATTAATGCCCTTGTTTATTGTTTGGCATCGACACAGTCGATTTGATTGCCTTTGAAAAATGCCCCTTAAGACTAAAAATCAATAACTTACTGTGATAACCCGCGAGTCCAATTTTGGTGAAGATTTGACTGTGCTAATTAGTTTTTCACCAAAAATGCTTAAATAATTGGTTACACTTTACTTGAAGGGGTGTGCATAAGACTGACATGACACCTTCATAATCATGACACGACACTCACATTTTCACAACATGCAGTTTTTCAGGCATGTTTATGACAACTGTCATTAAGTGTCATTCGCTCAGTTATGTCATTTTTAATGCAAAGATGACATTGTTTGAGATGTCTTTGTTATGGGCTAGGGGTAGGTCAAATAATGTCATCTTTACATTAAAAATGATAAAACTGAGAGAATGATACTTAATGATAGTTGTCATAAACATGCATAACAAAACCTTCATATTCATGACGTGTGTCAGTCTTATGCACACCCCCCAAGTAAAGTGTTACAAAGATATAGTAGTTTATGATCTTTGATATTGCTGATATATATTTTATTTTTAATAATATCTTTTATTTTTATGGAAGCCCGACTCCAATTAATTAATTTATTTTTATTAAAAAGTTTATATCTCGCAATTCTGAGTTCATAACACACAACTGTATCTTACAAATCTTAGACGAAAAGTCAGAATTGTGAGATTAAAAGTCCCATAGCTTGTTTATTGTTATGATTATTATGCCGTGGCTTGCATAGTTTTTCCACCAAGTACTGTTGTCTCCAAACACCCCACGTCTAAATCATTGCGGCCCATCAAGCTTTTGATTTAATTGTTTAAATGTGTGTTATATAGCCTTTGTGAAAATCACAAACCCAGGAGGATCCTTCACTGCTTGCCTTTCTGTTTCCCATCATTATTATTCTCTAAACTGAATGTGTTTTGTCATGTTGTCAGCGTCTGTCAGGTCAGGGTTACTGTTTCTCCGCGTCTCTTCCACCCATGCTGGCCTCTGCTGCTATCGAAGCCCTCAACATCATGGAGGAAGATCCAGGTAACAACACTTACTGTAACATTATTTCATTTCTCCCAGTTATTTAGCACATTATTCACTAAAGCTACCTCCTCATATATACACGTGGAATATGAGCAGTGGTGGCGGGAAAAGGGGATTTTCTTTCAGTAATTAAACACTGCGTCGTCAGAGCTGGTATTGTGGCTTTATCAGACGCTTGCACTTAACATTTTATGAAAATCAAGCTCAAATGAAGTTAATAATGTTTTTGACAGCGAATGACGGAGATCATTAGAACGGCTGTATCTGAGCGCAAACCAAATCCAAACCATGACACTCAAACATACTCATATAGAAAATGGACATTATTTCGAACCGTATTTGCTAGGCTAGCATTACTATTATTATTAGTCACGCATGTGACCCTGGACCACAAAACCAGTCATAAGGGTAAATTTTTCAAAATTGAGATTTATACATCATCTATAATCTCTCCATCGATGTATGGTTTGGACAATATTTGTCTGAGATGCAACTATTAGAAAATCTGGAATATGAGGATGCAAAAAAATCTAAATATTGAGAAAATCATCTTTAAAGTTGTTCAAATTAAGTTCTTAGAAATGCATATTAATAATCAAAAATTAAGTTGTGATATATTTACGATAGGGAATTTACAAAATATCTTCATGGAACATTATCTTAATATTTAAGATTTTAAGATTTTTGGCATAAAGAAAAATCTATAATTTTGATCCATACCATGTATTTTTGGCCATTGCTACAAATATACCCCAGCGATTAAGACTGCTTTTGTGCTCCAGGGTCACATATAGTTAAGGCATTCACATAAAACCTTAAGTATAACCATACTTTTGCTTGGCTTATGTTAAAAGGAAACGAAATCCAGCAGACTTACACTGACAAGCAAACTATGTCATATTCATGGACCACAATATCCTTCAATATTTGTGACTTGGGCCAAAAGCAATCATATAGTAACAACTCGGAGCATCTTGGCAACGAGCGACAGAAATTTAAGGAGTCTTAAAGGATGGAAATTTCTGTAGCGTATATACATTTTTTCTAGTTCTGCTCAGCTGTATTTAATCGAGTAGAAGTTTCTGTCTGAAAAGTATTAAATTCTCATCCTGTATTTGTCTATGAATACAATGAGTGAATATTTGTATATCTCTGAGCTCATCGGTGTCAGATGAATGAATGTTGTGCAGGGTCATGCGGTTTGGAAAAGTATGGAAAGAAGAAAGCAGAGTATGGAAAAATATTTCAGTTTCCAGATTTTTGCCCCTATTTAGTTCATCAAAAATTAAGAATTTAATGAGAATACATTTATTGAACAAGAAGTGATATTTCATGGCAGCTGTTTAGTGATTGTCAAATATGCACGTTTTGATTATGCATAATTCAAGTTATAAGCATTTGTATGCATTAAAGAGATGCAAGGCTATGCAATATTGCATACCGCACTAATGAAAGCCAAATGTCAAACACTTTTTACAGTATCAGTCTTTTTTTAAAGACCCTTGAACTTGGCAAATTTTGTCATCCGCTCATTTCGTGTCATGTTTCTCCGCCTCCACTGAGGATGTGTTAAATCAGACATAATGCCTTGACATTAGAGGTAATGCAATAAAAAAAGACAATTTTTGAGCAAGTGTTTATTCATGTGCATCCATGCTCTCGTTTTATTGATAGTGATGCACCAAGGTTATATAAAACTAGAAATTGTAATTTCATAAGCATGCAAAAAATTCCCATGCACATGTTTCTCAAGGGCACAAAAGTGTCTTGTGTGCTTGCAAAGTATGTATTTTTGTATTATTGTTTTTTAATTATTATTTTAGGGACACTGCAGGTTGTCACTTCCAGAAAAATCAATGAAAAAACCCTAAGAAAATGCAAATATTTACAAATGACTGTCCTATATACCAAATATAAAGCCAGATTAGTGTGTGTGGATTGAGACCAGCTTCACTCAGGCCAACATCAACTCTTATCAGCTGAGTCTGGATCTCTGTTATGTGTCTTTAGGCCTAAAACATACTCCCAAACAAAAACACTAATTATGATCTGTAATACTTAATTAGTGGTTGACTAATAGTGTTTTTTGTTGTTATTATTTTGCCAATATAAAGCTGATATATGTGATATCCCACTACTTAACTTAAAGAAAAGTAGAAAAATGTCTGCAATAAATTCAATTTATTTGACATAATATTTACTAAAATAAAAAGTATTTCACAAAGTATTTGAAAAAATGATAATAAAAGATTATTCTTTACATATGTCAAAATGCTTACAGCACTTATTGGCCAAACAGAAAACATGTTTATTAAAAAATGCCAATATATGTGTAAACATCAGCGATAATACTAGTTGACACTGCAGCGCCACGTGTAGTCCTTGTGTTCACTTTTGAACGCAACAGCACTGAAATTAGTTTAATTAAGCTACATGCATTCACTTTCTTGTGTGGAGCATGTTTTGGGTAAAGCATTATATTAATTGCTGTATTTATTCATTTTCTCTCACAGGCATTTTCAGGGTGTTGCAGGATAAGTGCAAACACGTTCACAACGCACTGCAAGGGCAAGTCCATTTTACCTCCTTTTTTCATGAAAAAACAAAAAATCAATGTTATATGAGCCATGATAATAATCTAAGTGCCAGATATGTAGTGTCCATGAATGCATCAGAAGTCAGCTTGGCTGGTTGTGTTGTGTGGACATTAGTGATGATTTCTGTGGTGTTGTTTGCAGGACTCCGGGGCTGAAGTTGGTCGGAGAGCCGCTAGCTCCTGCTCTTCATCTGCAGCTGGAGAACAGCACCGGATCCAGAACTGATGACCTGAAGCTGCTCCGAGCCATTGTCGATTACGTACGTTACAACAGCAGATCAACATAACAAGAAAAATGTGGTTATCATGGTTGAATGTGTTACTCGTGTAATAATGAAAATAATATTGCCGTAAACAGCATACTTTTGTAATATGTGACCCAGGACCACAAAACCAATTTTGATTTATACATCATCTGAAAGCTGAATAAATCATATTTCCATTGATGTATGGTTTGGACAATATTTGTCTGAGATACAACTATTAGAAAATCTGGAATCTGAGGATGCAAAACAAATCTAAATATTGAGAAAATCATCTTTAAAGATGTTCAAATTAAGTTCTTAGCAATGCATATTACTAATCAAAAATTAAGTTTTGATAAATATTTATGGTAGGATATTTACAAAATATCTTCATGGAACATGATCTTAATATCCTTAAGATTTTTGGCATAAAATAAAAATGTATAATTTTGACCCATATAATGTATTTTAATAAACAATTATACTATAATAAACAATCAAGTTTGATTTTAGGCTGCTTATGGGCGGCAAGAAAAATAGCAACTTAACGATTCAATAGAGAATATCAGCATTTATGACCATTTTTAAACATCACAATTTAGAGATGGCACTTTTCTAACGTTAATTAACCCGTGGCTATATAAGCAGAAAAAGATTTGTATTTCTGTAGATATCAGAAATTTATTAAAGGTAGATTGTGGAGCCAAGTATAGTGTAGTAAGTGCTTTGAATATAATCTGATATTTCTGGTCCTTTCTGTAGAGTTTGGAGAAGCAGATCGCACTCACCTTGGCTCGATACCTGGACAAAGAAGAGCGTTTTCTTCCACAGCCGAGGTGATTAGCTGTGAATCCTCAATAACGGCTCTGTGGAGTCATGTTTTACTGTGAAGCTGATGTTTGTGAGCGTGTGTGTCCTCAGCATCAGAGTAGTCGTGACCGTTGAGCAGACGGAGGAGGAGATGGAGAGAGCAGCGCGGTGCATTCGAGAAGCAGCGCTGAAGATCCTTCAATCGCCTTCAATGCATCATTAACGTGACCCTCCTGATGGTCCGGTGACCTTTGACCCTGAAGACCTCGACTGCACACAACTCAAATGGATGAATACACTGATTTGTATTATATTTATGTTTTCCATACCCGCTGTACAGATAATGTTGATTATTTAATCTTCATTTCACATTGAAATACATGCAGCGCTGGTTAGTGTGCGCCATCAAATCTATTTATGTTGTGTTCAATGTCTTGAGATCTTGACTACTCAACAATAAACATGCCATAAATAATAATAATTTTATATATGAAGTCATTTGTAAATACACTAATATTTGCATTGCCTTTGACCAAAGAGTTGCTTCTTCTTCACACGTGCAAATGATTTCACCGAGTTTATCTTCTGCATGCTGTTTCTGAATAATGCGGTTATTATTATTTTGACTCTTGGTAACTCGGTGCATTGTGAGTGCAGACGCGTGCACACAGCAGATATCACATTTGATCAAAATGTAACATTGTTTTCTGAAACATTTCAAGAATAAAAAACATTTCTGCCTTTAAATATGATTGTTGCATTAGTATTTATAATCTTTTTCATCTCCAATAGTAATCTGCCGACTGAATCACTCGTCGAAGGACTTTAGTGTACAAACGTCCATCTTCAGCTTAAGGTTCATGCGTGTTTTTGCGGTCAAATCTGATTTTTCTGAAGTAAATATGAGAATAACTTTTATATTGTTGGTAATATTTCAAGATGAACACGTACTGGACTGAAGCAGCTTAGCTTTACTTGATCCCCCAGATATTATTATTTAGAAAAATGTGTTTAACTATCAAATATCATTGTTTTAAGTATGTTTATTTCTTCACTTCTCAATCATCACAGTGATAAATTATATTAATATGCATTTTATGTAAGTATCCACTATACTTTTATAAAGATCCCATTACAAGCTATCCGAATGTCATCTTACTTTTGTGGAATTATTTTGATAATTTTAGGCCTCTAAATAGCCTCCATAAAATGAGCCATAAAATCCTGAATTATTACAAATATGATATTCATCCAAACATTTATTTATTTTCTAAAGGACTTTTTCTCTACCTGTATGTCACGCTTCACAGGGTTAATATGCTGATTTGCTGCTCAAGAAATTTTACATTTGTAAATGTTTAATTCATAAATGAATTTAGTTGGCTCATTTGAGAATGTGCATGCATTCATATGAAACTATGTAATGTGCATAATATGGAAAGGAAACGTGCCTTATTTATTTAGTGTTGTTATATAATTATACTTGGTTATTAAATTCTGGGAGCTATGAAAGAATGATTATTCCACACAACTGACAATCTCATAAACAGATATAGATACGCAAAGCCTGTGTAATGAAACAATAATTCTATATATTTGTGAATTTGAAACTGTTTTAAATGACAGATGTCCGGGCAGGTTTTAAATGTTGAAAGCATGCAACCTGCTTTTTTTGTTGAATTGGATTTTATTAATTTTATTTGATTGTATTAATTTATTTTTATTATCAATGTTAAAAACATTTGCACTGCTTAAAGTTTTGTGAAGACTGATAATTTTTTCGATTCTTTAATTAATAATAGTTCAAAAGAACAGCATTTATTTGAAATATAAATATTTTTTAACAACGTTAATATCTTGACTGTAAATATTTTTTTCCCTTTTAATAAAAACAATATATATATTTTTTTTATTCGCCACTAGGTGCCATGTTTTTTCAAACTTTTATCAAACTTCGAATCCAGTTTCCAATTCCTGGTAACCTTCTTGGAAGGTCGTGACACGTGACCTCTTTAATATTCATTAGCCAATCAACGTTTGCGTTCCAGCAAATCGAGCGGGCCTGCTGATTGAGGCTCATGAATATTAATGAGCTGCGCCTCTGCTGTAGCAGGATTCGATGGAACCGTCCCACGTCACGAGGAGCTGGAGTTACTCGTTCACTTTTCTAATAGGAGACTTCGGGACACTTGAACGGGATCAGCGGCGGTCGACGGACACCTCTCGATTGAGCGGGATGAAACGCGTTATTCTGTTGCAAACGAACCATCAAAAAGAGTTTAATTCCCTGCGCACTTGAGACGGACCGCGCTTTGTTCGCACGCGCAAACGCACTTCTTCTAAACGCAGTGATTCCCAAACGCAGCTGCATCAGAGGAACGCTCTCAGGTCAAACGCAGCTGCATCAGAAGAACGCTCTCAGTAAGGATGCACATACTGAGGATTACACGCAGAACTCATCTGTTGCTCATATCCATCCTCCTCGCATCATTCTCACGCGCAGGTACGACTGTCCTCCCTTTATCACGAGCTTTCCTTAACGTGCAGTTTGTGTGCTTGGAGAACAAAAACATTGTAACAAAGTTGTATTAATTTATTTGAAGTGTTTTTTGCTGCTCAACATGCTTTTCATGAAGTTTAAAACAACATTTATTCAAACCATCCAACCAAAAAAAGTTTAATCAAAGTTGAAGTCAGTTTTAAGAAATTGAAGTAACTTTAGCCTAAATGTTGCAGTCTTTTTGTTTTAAATGTGAGATTTATTATCATATGAATATATGCGCTCGGTCATATTTCTGCTAAATTATTGAATGCATTATAAGCAGATCAGATAGTTATATGCAATGCACCTTTGCTTCACTTTGATGTATGCACTGTTTCTGGTTGTAACGCTTCACAAATCAAGTCCAATCAGCCATCGGGGTTGTTTGTTGAAATTGGCTGTTGGTAATCAGATGCATAGTTTGGGAGTGATTTCTTGTTAATTAACTTTCCTCCCTGCAGGGAGGAGGTGACAGATGTTGAGATTTCCTGTTTAGTGTTTGCGCGCTTTTTTTGGCCATTTGGCTGGAGTTTAAAGGGGGATGGGACGCCCCTGGTGTGTCCTACCGACTTTATCACCCTGTGCTAAAACTGTGTCACCAGCTCTTGAGATTGTGTGCCTGGAGCAGAGCCAGAATCGAGCGCATCATTCCTGCTCGCGCAACACCACGTGACTGATCCGTGTTGATTAGATGTTCAGGTGTTTGAGTACAGCTCCCTCAGACAGACTTGAACGCGCGCTCGCGGTGTACACGGTTTAGGGGCGTTCACACTGAATGCGCGTTTGCGTTTATAAACGCGAGAAGTAGGACTATGGAATAATAAACACGAGATGTATGGACGCTGTTTTAATGAATTGATTGATTTATGAAAACTCCGGGTTTTTAAGAACGCCGCGTCAGAAACGCGTTCTGAATGGGAACGTTTGGAATGCCCGGAGTTCTTGTTTTTATTTAGAAATCGGCTGTAATCATCGACAAATATAGATTATAAACCTAAATAAAATGAAAACATAGAAACAAACAAAGTTAGACAAGACAATACAATATTTTAAAATGTATTTAACATTTGACCGCTTTCATATTTCTCGAACTTAATCTTGTTTTTAGTTATTATAGTATTATTATTAGCTAAACTTCTGCCTTCATGACATCAATGTATATAATTCTGAATATTACAGTTAACTAAGACTGTAACTAATTACAACTACAAAGGATAGTCTTTATTGAAATTATTTTTGTTTCTCAAAACTTAACATAATTACTAAAATTTTGAAATTAAAACATAAAACAAATATTCAGAATATTAATAAAAATCAAATTAAAACATAAAACAAATATTCAGAATATTAATAAAAATCATAATAGTAAGTCAGTGATACAATGCTAAAATACACTGTCAGACAGTTGAAATTTGCTATATTGTATATATCACTCACTGTCTGTGAATGTAATATGTGTCCCTGGAGCACAAAAGCAGTAAGTCGCAGTGGGGCTTTTATATTTGTATTTTTGGCAATAGCTATTAAAATTAAAACAAATTGTGTTATTATAACAAAAGTGTAATATTGTTGGGTATTCAAGTAATTATTCGGCTAAACCGAACTTATATTTTTCTTTTAGTTTCTGTGCCTATGTATATATGAAAATCGTTTTATCAAATGAAACGGTCAAAGCTCATGATATTCGGAGCAGTTCTGGGGATGTTGTTCGTGTATTTATTTCTCATTTATGCTGAAAACACCGCGAGCTTCACACGCTTTCATTTTTGCAGTAAATGAAACCGCACGTCTTGTATTCATTACAGAGATGCAGAACATGCAGGATTCATATTTAAAGTGTTTTTGCGGCTTAATATTTAAGAACTAGTCCATAGCGCGATCGATTTAAGTGTACTGACCTAGTTTTGATTATTCATCCAAACTTGACAAATCCGCGACATACGGTAAATTCCATTATATGACTGCATTCCGCGATTCCGCCCGCATTTCCGCATCGCGGACATCATAGGTTATATTGAGGTGTTTTGCAACTTCACACGTCTGCTGCTGCTTTACCTTTGAAGACAACTGATGCGTGATCATGAGGCAGCTCCAGTTAGCAAGTGCTCTCGGTGTGAGACTGCCTTCAGTTTTCCGCGTTATTGGTCGGACTCGTGACTCTTACATTCAGATGAGCGGTGGGCGGAGATCTCTCAGAGATTGAGAGATCGCCTCATCTCCAGAGTGTTGAGCTCAGACAGGCTGCATCGAGCCAAATAGTGCATTTAAACATTAAATAGTTTCACCTGTATTATTTATTCACCAATAAATAATGTCACTGTAAATAGTATGTTTGTTTGCATTTAAAAAAAAAAATTTAAATTTTTTTTTATAAAAAAAATATATCGGCAAATATGTTTTGAAAATGGCCGATATCGATAATCGGTAAAAAGCTTAATATCGGCGCCGATAATCGGCCAGGCCGATAATCGGTCGACCCCTATTTCAGATGATGTATAAATCATCTCTACTCGAGGTTAGATGTTTCCTGTAGTTCTTGACCAGGTTTGCACACACTGCAGAAGGGATTTTGTCCAGCTCCTCCATACAGGTCTTCTCCAGATCTTTCAGGTTTTGGGGCTGTCACTGGGCAACACAGCGTTTCAGCTCCCTCCATAGATTTTCTATTGGGTTCAGGTATGGAGACTGGCAAGGCCACTCCAGGACTTTGAAATACTTCATACGGAGCCACTCCTTAGTTGCCATTGCTGTGTGTTTGGGGTCATTGTCATGCTGGAAGACCCAGCGACGACCCATCTTCAGTGCTCTTACTGAGGGAAGGAGGTTGTTGGCCAAAATCTCGTGATACATGGCCCCATCCATTCTCCCCTCAATACGGTCCAGTCGTCCTAAGCACACCCCCAAAGCATATTGTTTCCACCCCCATGCTTCATGGTTGGGATGATGTTCTTGGGATTTTACTCATCCTTCTTCCTCCAAACAAGGCGAGTGGAGTTTATACCAAAAAGTTTTATTTTGGTCTCATCTGACCACATGACCTTCTCCCATGCCTCCTCTGGATCATCCAGATGGTCTTTGGTAAACTTCAGACAGGCCTGGACATGTGCTGGCTTGAGCAGGGGGACCTTGCACGTGCTGCAGGATTTTAATCCATGACGGTGTAGTGTGTACTAATGGTAACCTTTGAGACTGTGGTTCCAGCTCTCTTCAGGTCATTGACCAGGTCCTTCCGTGTAGTTCTAGGCTGATCCCTCACCTTTCTCAGGATCACTGATACTCCACGTGGCGAGATCTTGCATGAAACCCCAGTCCGAGGGAGATTGACAGTCATCTTGAATTTCTTCCATTTTCTAATAATTGCACCAACAGTTGTTGCATTCTCACCAAGCTGTTTGCCTATTGTCCTGTAGCCCATGCCAGCCTTGTGCAGGTCTACAATTTTGTCCTTTAGACATCTCTTTGGTCTTGCCATAGTGGAGAGGTTGGAGTCTGATTGATTGAGTGTGTGAACAGGTGTCTTTTATACAGGTAACAAGTTCAAACAGGTGCAATTAATACAGGTAATGAGTGGAGGATAGGAGGACTTCTTAAAGACAAACTAACAGGTCTGTGAGAGCCAGAATTCTTGCTGGTTGGTAGGTGATCAAATACTTATTTAATGCAATAAAATGAAAGTTAATTATTTAAAAATCCTACATTGTGATTTTCAGGATTTTTTTTTTTTTAGATTCTGTCTCTCACAGTCGAGGTGTAAATACGATGAAAATTACAGATCTCTCCATTCTTTGTAAGTGGTAAAACTTGAAAAATCTGCTGTGTATCAAATACTTATTTGCCCCACTGTAACTGGTCTCGTTGTCCATGGTCACATATATTCACAACTTTATAATAAAGAGCAGTGTGATAATACAAGTAACATTTTACTATGATATAAGCACTCAGTGTCCGTGTCCAATTTACAAATGTTTTAATGTTTGCTGCTAATAATAAACAATGCCTTGCAGTCCGGCTGGTTAAGCTGGAAGTATCTGGTCTCCAAGTCTAAACCGCTAAAGAAGTGGTCAGAACTGCTTTAAGACCAGCTGAACCGTCTGCATTGTAACGTTCGTCATTTCTCATCTTCAGTCTTGCTGTGTCTCTGCCTGTCCGCAGGAGATTCAGCTCTTTCTGACTCACGCTTTCAACCATCAGAACGGTGTAGGAGATCCATTGACATGCTAATAGATCCTCTTGCTATGAGTCCCTGAAGACACAGAGAACTGAATCAACAGGCTTCAGACAGCGCAGTCTTGACTGAGTAGTGTGTCAAGTCTTTATTTGCAGATCCTTCACTGTAATGCCTGCTCCTTTCAGCCCTTTGCATATTCACCCTGTCGAGGTTTTGGAGGTTAACGCTGAATGAATGTGTTAATCATTACAAAACAAAAGGGCTTGGTGTAACACAGGGGTTCTAAGCTATTTCCAAACCCCCTCCAAATATCACGATCCCTTTAGAAGGAGCGCTTTTCTATAATATAAAGAGAGGAGGCCTTTCTAGAAAGACGACAAAGGTACAAACTAGTTCCCTTATCGAGCTGTCACGAGACATCACGGAGATTTCTCCGTTATGGGAACTTCTTCCCTTCAACCTTTCCTGAAGTCCTATTGGCTCACGCCAGTCAAATGACTGGCCAATTGTCGCAAAGCATGCAAATACGGCGAGCTCGAGACAGTATAAATGCGATGCTCGCGACAATTATATCAGAATCTTTTACTTCACCTTGAACTCGTGATGGCTTCAGTGTGTAAGATCTGCGCGGGACCCATCGAACCGCTGGATCAGCATCTCCATTGCGTCGCCTGCCTGGGCCTGGCTCACGCCGAGGCGGCGCTGGACGAGTCCGACTGTGGACTTTGCGCGGACCTCCCGGTCCGCGTGCTCCGGGCCCGCCGCGATGTGGTTCGCGGCCTGTTCGGGGTCGGGCTCACTGCCGCCAGCGTGCCGCTGGTGAGCCCCCCCTCTCCGGGCGGCGGGAGCGCCGTCTTGCCGTGCCGTCGAACCCAACGGTCGCCGCATTCGCCGATCTCTTTCCCCGAGGACTGTTTCCGCCCCCCTTCCAATATTGAGGGATTCGTAGCTTTTGGCCACGAGGAGGGCGACGAGGCCATGTCCATCTCGGCCTCGGAGAAGGACGGTTGGGCTGGATCGGAGCCCGAGCAGCTAGGCAGCTCAGAGCCTTCAGGCCTCCAGGAGGAGCTCATGAGGGTTCTGTCGAAAGCTGTTCAGGAGTTGGAGCTCACCTGGAATCCTCCGGAGGAGCCTGTCAGGAGTAAGCTCGACTCGTGGTACTTCAGGTCCACACGCAAGGCTGACGCAAGGACATCGGTGCCTTTCTTCCCCGATGTTCATGAACAGCTCGTGAAGACGTGGTCTGCGCCCCAATCGGCGCGCGTCCACTCGAACACGCAGGCCATGTTCTCCCACGTGGATGGAGCGGAGGCCCACGGTTACGTGCGCTCTCCCCCCGTCGAGGAGACCGTTGCTGCACACCTGTGCCCTGCAGCAGCGAAGTCCCTAGGCCCGGACATCAGCCTGCCGTCGAAGCCGTGCAGAACCACCGCCCATCTCGCTAATAAGGCGTATGCCTCTGATGGCGAGGCGGCATCAGCGTTGCACGCCATGGCAGTGCTGCAGGTGTTCCAGGCCAAACTCCTGCAAACGGCGGAGGGCGGAGTCCTCACTCCTGAGGCGACGAAGGATCTGCGCGCTGCAACGGACTTCGCGTTGATGGCGACGAAGCGAGCGGCCCAGTCTGTGGGTAAGGCCATGGGCTTTATGGTCGTCCTTCAGAGGCACCTTTGGCTAAACTTAGCTGACCTAAAGGATGCCGATCGAAAGGTGCTCCTAAACGCTCCTATATCTCCCTCCGGCCTCTTCGGTGATGCCGTGGAGACCATAACCGAGCGATTTGCTGAGACTCAAAAGCGCGCGAAAGCAATGAGTCACGTGATGCCTAGGCGCGCCCCCCAGCAACAGACTGCCAGATCCAGATCTTCGTCAGCGCATGGCTCTGCCCAGCGGAGAGATTTCCCCAGGCCTGCCCAGGCTGGGGCTACTGCTACTGCTCCTCGACAGGAGCCAGACGTCCGGAGGAAGGTGTGGGGCTCCGGCAGGAAGCGCCAAGGTCAGCGGAGAAGCCCGCGACGCGACTCTCGCCCGCCCCCGGCTGCTAAGCCGTCTTCCTGACGATCGGAGGGAGGGAGGAGAGCGCGAGAGCAGCCCGGCGCCCAAGCGCCCAAAGTTCAGCTGCCCAAATGTGTGTGTGTTGAGTGTCCATTCAATAAAAATGCATACTTTCTCACAAAAAGAGCTTTCTCCTCCTCACTCAATAAATGCGGTTCCCCTTGCCCCGCCTCAGTGCAGTGCAGGTCCGCATCCAACACAGGTTATAGCCGCGCACCCAACGACCGAGCAGCTAAAGCCGCTGCGTCAGTTCATAAGCGCGTGGAAGGTTATTCCGGGAATCTCGCGTTGGCTACTCAACGTGATAGAGCGGGGATATACTCTTCAATTCAGACGCAGACCACCCCGTTTCAATGGCGTGGTGCAGTCTCTAACATCGCCTCGAAATGCCCAGGCTCTGAGGCAAGAGATTGGCTGTCTGCTCGAGAAAGGAGCAGTAGAGCGAGTCCCTCCACACGAGCTGGAGAGCGGGTTTTACAGCCGCTACTTCGTGGTACCCAAGAGGGATGGGGGGCTTCGCCCAATTTTGGATCTCAGACCCATCAACAGAGCGCTTTGCGAACGTCAGTTCAGGATGGTGACGCTGAAGCAGATCCTGGCGCAGATTCGCCCGGGGACTGGTTTGCGTCCGTGGATTTGAAGGACGCGTACTTTCACATTCAGATAGCGCCGCATCACAGACGGTTTCTGAGGTTTGCTTTCGAGAACACAGCGTACCAATACTCTGTTCTCCCGTTCGGGCTGGCTTTGGCCCCGCGCACATTTTCAAAGTGTGTGGATGCAGCACTTTCCCCCCTCAGAGCGGGCGGGATGCGCATCCTGAATTATCTGGACGATTGGCTGATTTTAGCTCAGTCCCGGGACACGCTACTCAGCCATATAGACTCGCTGCTTATTCACCTGGAGTCCCTAGGGCTATGTGTGAACAGGCGAAAGAGCATTCTCGCCCCGAGTCAGTCCATTCTGTATTTGGGAGTTTGCATAGACTCCCTAGAAATGAGAGCCCGCCTCTCGCGAGAGCGCGTGGCGGCCATTTTGTCTTACCTACGCCATTTCAGAGAAGGCAGCTCTGTTCATTTGAAAGAATTTCAGAGACTACTGGGACTCATGGTGTCAGCTTCGGCAGTGTGTCATCTGGGCTTATTACACATGCGACCACTGCAGCTGTGGCTGAAAACTCGAGTCCCCTGGACAGCATGGACCTCGGGACGTTTGAGTATCGCGGTCACCCGCGGCTGCATCGAAGCTCTGGCTCCGTGGCGCAACCCGAATTTCTTCAGCCGGGGAGTCCCCCTGGGGTTGGTGACCTCACGCGTGGTGGTCACAACAGACGCATCGACGCTCGGCTGGGGAGCGGTGTGCGAGGGGGATGCCAGCTTCGGGTCAGTGGTCAGAGCCTCAGATCCGGTGGCACATAAACCGATTGGAATTGGAAGCAGTCCTTTTAGCTCTGAAGGAGTTTCAAGCACAACTGGAACGGCAGCATGTACTGATTCGCACCGACAACACGTCTGTAGTCGCGTACATAAATCGCCAGGGCGGCGTCCGTTCGAAGGCTTTGTGCAAGCAGGCAGCGATGTTACTGCTATGGGCGGATTCTCGCCTTCTATCCATCAGAGCAACGCACATCCCCGGTCTTTTGAATCGCGGGGCGGACATGCTTTCAAGGAGGAGAATTCCTCAAGGGGAATGGAGGTTACACCCCGAGTCAGTTCGGATGATTTGGAACCTCTACGGGGAAGCAGAGGTGGATTTATTCGCTACGAGCGAGAATGCACACTGCCCGTCGTTCTTCTCTCTGTCCCACTCCCCGTTGGAAGGGGACGCGCTCACAGCGCGCTGGCCGACAGCCAGGCTTTATGCGTTTCCTCCGATCAAGATATTGCCTCTGGTGTTATGCAAGATCAGGGAGGAGCGAGCGTCCGTCATACTCATAGCTCCGAACTGGCCGAACCAGCCTTGGTTTCCGGACCTGACAGAGCTGTTGATAGCCCCCCCCTGGCCGATTCCGGTCAGGAAGGACATGTTATCTCAGGTGGACGGCTCGGTGTGGCACCCGAACCCAGAACTATGGAACCTTCATGCGTGGTTGCTTCAGGGTTGTCAGGGGAGCTAGACGCATTGCAGGCTCGTGTGGTCGGCACACTCACGGAAGCGCGAGCACCCTCTACAAGACGATTATATGCCTTAAAATGGGGAGTGTTTGTGAAATGGTGCCATCAGGCTCACATCGACCCGGTTGTTTGCACCGTGTTGGATGTTCTGAGTTTCCTGCAGTACAGGCTGGATAGTGGATCGTTACCCTCGACGCTAAAAGTCTATGTGGCGGCCATTGCCTCGTTCCGTTCACCGCAGGGTGGCCAGTCGATCGGCAGAGATCCCATGGTGGTGAGTTTTCTTAAGGGAGCGAGAAGGCTACACCCTCCGAGGCCACCTTCGGTTCCGCCTTGGGACCTAGAGGTGGTATTAAGAGCTCTCTCTCAGCCACCTTTTGAGCCGTTATCATCAGTGGGTTTGAAGGAGTTGTCTCTCAAAACTGCACTCCTTCTTGCACTCGCGTCAGCCAAGCGCATAGGAGATTTGCACGCCTTTTCTGTGGATAGTGACTGTATTCGCTTTGGACCCGGTGACTGCAGCGTCACTCTCAGGCCAAGAATGGGGTATGTACCTAAATCACTTTCTACACCCTTCAAGATACAGACTGTTTCTCTGTCTGCCTTGTCTTCCGAGTCAGCAGCCTCGAGTGAGGCAGATGCTCAGACTTCGGTGTGCCCTGTCAGGGCTTTGAGGATTTACATCGACCGTTCGGCGAGCTTTCGTCAATCTAACCAGCTATTTGTATGCTATGGTGGTTGTGCGAGAGGCCGTGCTGTGTCTAAACAGAGGCTCTCCCACTGGATCGTGGACGCTATTACGGCTGCGTATACGAACCAAGGTTTGGAATGTCCTTTACACATTAGGGGGCATTCAACGAGGGCCATGGCTTCCTCGTGGGCTTGGTCGAGAGGTATGTCTATTCAAGATATATGTGTTGCAGCCGGCTGGTCTTCTGAGAATACTTTCGCCAGGTTTTACAGGCTGGACGTTCAGTCTTTTGCCTCCCAGGTTCTGTCGGTAAGTGGCTGATGCATGTTTACTACATTGTTTGCTCTGCATACCCTTTACTAATACGGTTGTTCTGCCCTGTGCTCAGTGCAGATTCCTGTATTTGTGTTGTTTTATCTAGTGATACTTTTATCATGCTAGGTTGGGGTCATGCTATACAGTTCCTTATGCTCGTTGTGCAAGTTGCCCTGTTTCAGCGCAGCCAACGTTATTTCTATCCAGATATGCAAATTTGTATACCTTTGGGTTAGACGCTCATTGGCTTACAGCCACCTATCAGCGGTGAGCTCGCCTACAGCGTCACTATTGTGGGAAGTGTCTACGTGCGTATTCTATCTGCTGTGTTTTGGGGTAGGGCTTCGTAGCCTCTCTCACGGCGGGATTTAATATCGTTCCCATAACGGAGAAATCTCCGTGATGTCTCGTGACAGCTCGATAAGGGAACGCTCCGGTTACTGTCGTAACCTCGGTTCCCTGAGAGCGGGAACGAGACATCACGGTAGACGCCGTGTTCGCTACTCCTCAGCTTACGGTGTTCAGTATCCGATTCTGATATAATTGTCGCGAGCATCGCATTTATACTGTCTCGAGCTCGCCGTATTTGCATGCTTTGCGACAATTGGCCAGTCATTTGACTGGCGTGAGCCAATAGGACTTCAGGAAAGGTTGAAGGGAAGAAGTTCCCATAACGGAGAAATCTCCGTGATGTCTCGTTCCCGCTCTCAGGGAACCGAGGTTACGACAAAGGTACAAACTAGTTTTGATGCTTTCAGAGATTTTTATTTATTCATTTTTGAGATCAAGGAGAAATTAACACCGAAATTAAATTTGATTTTTTTTTTGTCTAAAATAAAAGAAAACATCATTTTAATTAAGTTATAAAACAAATCCACTGAAATGTTCCACAGACCTTAGTTCCTAACAGGCTTCCCTAACTTTTAATATTAATTGTAGGAAGTGTTATTTTAGTATCGCTGAGTTTATAGTATTAACTTTTTCATATTGTAATCGCTTTCATTTATGTAGTTAATTTTTTTTTTTTTATATATAACTAAACTTCATTTGTCAATATAATTTTTAGGAATATATTTCAGTTTTAGTTATTTTATTACGACATGTTAAATAAAAACAATACATTTTGACTATAGTTTAAATAATTAGCTCAAGTTTTGTATTTTATTTCAAAACTTTAATAAGGGTAATCTAGTGACGGTTTAAAATAATAATAATCACAAATAATAATATAAAATAAATAAAAAAGTGCAGATGCATTATGATTAATGAAAATTCAGTAGTAAGGCAACATGTGTAAGTCTTATAAAACAAACCCAACAACTGTCTCAACAAACAAACATTTATTTTATATATATATATATGATATAAGATATTCCCTGAAGTTGTTCGAGCTGTACCCTGGTGATCTTCCATCAGAGATGTCCCGACTCAGAGACAGCCGGTGTGCCGGGATGTGTGACTCAGAAGCGTGGTCGGTTGTCCTGTTTCTGGCCGTCTGCACCCCCGCTGTGACGTGATTGTAGAGTTCCCCAGAGTTCAGTCAGTTAATCCAGACTTGACCGGGGCAAGAGGGAAATCTTCAAAGCACCCATCATAAAGGCAGCTGATCCTTTAATACTTCTGGAAAGAGACGGTTTAGCCTCGGCCCTCGTCAACGAGTGTGAGAAATACCCGTGTGGTACACTTGATGTGTGTCGTTCTGGGTCTGCAGCTCCGCTGTAACCTTCAGTACATGCACATACCTGCTCTGGAGCCATTTATCAAGAGCTTATTAGCAAAAACAGATAACTCCGCTTTTATTAATTTTCATAAATCATGTTTTGTTGTTAGTTAGCTGTGTTTTTAGTTATTTATTTAATCAAAACAACCCAACTGCAGTTTGATTGATATTAATTGGAATGCATGACAAAAAATACGATTTTTTTCCATAAAAAAAACTGGTGAGTTATTTGTTTTTGCAAATGAACTCCTCTTATATTAAAAAGGGTTTGCAATAAACAAAGTTTGGGGTCGGTAAGATGTGTTTGAAAGAAGCTGCATTTATCAGCTCACAAATACAGTAAAAATAGTACTAATGTGAAATGTTATTACAGTTTAGAGTAACTGTTTTCTACTGTAATGAACGTTAAAATATTATTTATTTCTGTGATCAAAACTGAATGGTCAGCATCAGTCTTGAGTGTCACATGATCTTCAGAAATCACTCTAATATGCAGCGGAGTTTCCATTTTGTGGAAACTGATGTTTTTCCAGGTTTTTTTCACGAGTAGAAAGTTCAGAAGAACAGCATTTATTAGAAATATTTGTTTTGTATCAATGTAAAAGTATTTATGGTCACCTCTGATCATTTAAATGCATCCTTGTTGAATAAAATTATTAATTTCTTAAAAAAAATAGCTTACTAAATGTTTCAATGCAGTGTAAACTTGAAACAATATTTGAATGAATATGATGTTTTAATTAACTAAAGGCACAAATGAGGAAAGGAATGGTGATGTGCTTTAGTTAGGATTCATACCGTGCACTTTGAGGCTTTATTCTGTATATTTATATAACTGACCAGTACAAACAGACCGATCAAGACTAGTATTAAAAATGCTATTTTACGGTAAATGCAAGATGGAAAGAAATGTGTAAAGCGAACTGGAAATGAGTTCTGGTGGACTGATGAATGCGATACAGTGCAGATGAAAAGGCTTTCGCTGCCGTCTGTAGGAAGAGGAATGTCCCTGACTGCCGAGCCAGCTGCGGTCCGCGCTCGTGCTTGTGGAATGGAAATGTTTTTGTAACATTATTGAACCCTCGCATCTTCCTGAAGAAGAACAGGAGTTTAGAGGACCATCACGCACCCACGCAGGCAGAAGATCAGGAAACTTGACCCAAACATTTAATGCTGGGATGAAATCAGAGAATGAATGCGCTTCTACAGAGCTTGCCTTGTTCAGAAATATGAGATTGAGTTTTGTATTAAATGCTTTTATCCATGAAGGATGCATACATTCATCAAAAGTGACAAAGACACCATTTCTATTTGAAATAAATGCTGTTTTAAACTTTGAATTCATTAAAGAATCCTTAAAACTAAAACGCATCACTGTTTCTCACAAAAATGAAGCAGCACAATTTTTTTCAACATTAATAATAATCAGAAATTTTTCTTTGGCATCAAATCAGCGTCTTAGAAGGATTTCTGAAGGATCATGTGACACAAGACTGGAGTAATGATGCTTTGATCACAGAAATCAATTACATTTTCACATAGAAAAGTGATTTTAATTTGTAATATTTCACAGTTTTGACTTTATCAAATAAATACAGCCTTGGTGAACATGTGAGATTTCTTTCAAAAACATCAACCCCAATCTTTTAAAGGGTAATATGCAATCTAAGTTACTTAGTAATGCAATGTCAAGTTATTTGAAGTATAATGGAGGTGGAAACGTTTATTGCAAAGAAGTTATTAGGTTTGTTAGTTTTGTGTTCCTGTGGCTCAGTGGTTAGAGCATTGCGTTAGCAGCGCAAAGGTTGTGGGTTCGATTCCCAGGAGCACATGTACTGACAAAAAAAAATGTATAGCCTGAATGCACTGTAAGTCACTTTGGATAAAAGCGTCTGCTAAATACATAAATGTAAATGTTTGTATTAAGTATAGAAACAAAATGCTTATTTTTGCTGAATCACGCCATAAAATATATTACTCTGGGCAACTGTTTTGTGATGTAATAACAGATTTCTCTTATGTGCTTGTGCTGTTTTATGCATTAGTACATTAAGAGCGTTGCAGCATGAAAACAATACGGTTTCATATTCTGATTCAGGTCAATGACGTTCACAAACAAGACGTTTATGACTTTTCCTGTGTAATCTTTAACATATTACTGCACTCTTCCTCCTTCCTCGGTCTAGAAAGCTTGTGTTTTTAAGCATTAGCCTGATTCAAATGGAAAAAGAGTGACTAAGCATGGAATGGAAATATGACGAAGCAGTTTGTTGTTCTCCTAATTTTGCAGAGTCAGATTTTTGGCATAAAATAAACCAGACCTTGTATAGCCTTGTATGTAAGTGCTTACTTACACTGTAAAAACTCAGATTGAAAATCATAGAATCGGATCTAATAATTATAAAATTCTGTTTCCACCACAGAATAAAAAATTATTGTTATCTCACATTTTTGTCTTTATATTTGACACTACTGAGGAAGAAAGTCAGAATTGCGAGAAACTTTTAATTTGGAGACTTTTTCTTTCAAGCTGTAAACTCAGAATTGCTGACTTTTTGGTAAAAAACATTTTTTTTTCAGAAATGCAAGTTTTTATCTCCCAGTTTAGAGTTGCGAGAAACAAAGTCTGAATTATGAGAGAAAAAGTCTCATTACTTTTCCTGGCTGAAACAGGCTTCCATAGATAATGGCCTCATTGTCAAGTAATATAAAAAATCGGTTCGGTTATACATTTTCCATCTTGTTCCTTTCTTTTATTTTTGTGGACTATATATCTGCTCATATTGGACGTCAGCGCTGTGATAAACATGTCCTGGGATTGTTCTTTAAGTGCCTGTTGTTGGACGTCTTCAGTCGGTTGAATCTGTGTGACTCCCACACCTATGATTTTCCTTGACAGCTTAAGCACCCCGATTCGTCCAAACGCCACATTGCACCAACAAGGTGACATTTTTCCAGAGGCCACCCAGAGTTGCATCAGAAATCAAGTTTATCGTTGAGCAGAGCCTCAGTACTTCAGCACTAATCTCTCCTCGGAGGAGAAGGACATTAATGTGGTTGCCTTCTGGTGGAAAACTGGCCTGCGTCTCGGTCTCCGGTGCCACTCTGCTGCTTGTGTTGGAGTAATTTTTTCCACTTTGCATGACAGATAATCTATTTTTATCTGGCACGATGCTTATTCATGCTTATACGTCGTATTCATATGGCAGCTTTGAGCTGTGTTTTTCATTAGAGATATTAGCTCAGCCGGATGCTTTTGAGAAGACGAGGTGAAGAAGCTCACATACTCATATTTATCAATGCTGGAGGATTGAATTTCATGCAGTTTAAAAATGATACATTACAAACTTCAATTTACAAACAAACGGGTGTGGAAAATAATCTACTTGCATAAAAATCACATTTAAAATACATTTTTGGGAGATAAAAGCGACATGCATTTAATGTAAAGTATTCAGTCATACTGTTATGAAGATTTCATGATTTGCATTACAAGCGGTCAGAATCGTACTTTTTGCCATATAAATATCCTTATCTGTACTAAATAGTGTAATTTTTGCTCAGTTTGGGCCTCTGAGTTCATGCTGGAGCAGGAACATTTATTCAATGTTCTTACTGTATCATACGAGCTATAACTGTTTGATATATCAAATGATAAAAAAAACACATGCAATTGCATTTTTTTAATATATTTTGTCTTAAGGTTTTGTAAACTGTTATATAAAAAAAACAATTTTGACTGTTATTTCATATGTCAGGCTTTACAGGGTTAAACGCCATTGGTCTGTAATGAAATGGGTTAATGTGATCTTCAGGTTTAGTTGTTCAGATACCCCCCCCAAACAAAAGTGCATCATTAAAATGTTCATAAACATTATTTCTGAGCTATTGAGCTCCGGTGGAGATTCCTGTGGAGCTCTGAGCCGCTTCACTCAGTAACTGTTTAAGTGCAAGTTCTGGCAGGAACTTCTGTCAGTGCACATTTGAGTCTGAGGAATGAAACTGTACCTGTAAAGCATCAGCATGTTTATTTAGTCCAAATTTGAATGGAACAAACATATTTCATGAGGTGTGAATACTGCTGGGCAAAGCACAGGGAAAAGCAGCTGTGCGCCTCCATAAATACCACTTGATGTGTTTAGATGAGGAAATGGCCGATCCTCTAGCTGATGTGTTTTTAGAAACCGTAAGAAACAGCCTTTAATCTAGTGCCTTGTATGATGTTAATCAACGGAACTTGTTTGTGCATGAGCCTGTGTGTGCGTGTGTGTGTACGTGTGCGTGCGTGCGTGTGCGTGTGTGTGTGTGTGTGTGTGTGTGTGTGTGTGTGTGCCTGCCTCTGTGTGTGTGCGCCTGTGTGTGTGTGTGTGCGTGCCTGTGTGTGTGCGTGCGCATGCCTGCAGGCAATGTTGGCAGTCTTTCCCAAAGAGAAAGAGGGTCAGAAAGCTGTGTGCTCAGAAGGGAGGGCTGTGGGTGTAACTTGCAAATATGGATAAAATGAAGATTGTAGAATAAAGATGAATTTCAAGATATGACATTGAACAAACATCCACTGAACTAGATGTTCAAATCAAGACATGTAAAATAAGCAGGTGTTACTGCTATCTCAGATATTTTGTGGCGTCCCACTACAGCAGCATATCTTTTATTTCTTTTTTCTCATGGAAAGCATTTATAAAGCCAAACTATGAATCTTTGTTAATTACAGTCATGAACCGTATGTATGCATGCTTGTGGACTTTAGAGAGTAACGTGTCCTAATCCGGTGCAATGCATTAATAGTCCCCCCCAACCCATTTTAATTTCCCAGGAGTAGAAAGAAATGTGAAATTGTTGTGAGGTGGGATACTGTTTTCAAATCTCAATGTATTGATTTTTTGTATTTATTTGTCTAACCTCAACAGACTGAAGTAAAGAACCAAAACATATCCATGTTAAAGAAGGTAGAACAGCCATCTGTGTCCTGAACCAATGGCAGTTAGTGTTTTTAAAGCAATACTTCACCTAAAAATGAAACATTATTGAAAGATCACTCACCCTCAGCTCATCCCAGATGTAGATGAGTTTGTTTCTTCATCAAATTTGGAGAAATGTAGTACTGCATCAGTTTCTCAGCAATGGATGCTCTGCAGTGAATGGGTGCCGTCAGAATGAGTCCAAACAGCTGCTAAAAACATCACAAGTAATCCACTCCAGTCCATCAGTTAATGTCTCGAAGACAAAAGCTGTGTGTTATCAGCTGTTTGTACTCATTCTGACGGCACCCATTCACTGCAGAACATCCATTGATGAGACACTGATGCAGTGCTACATTTCTACAAACCTGATGAAGAAACAAACTCATCTACATCTCAGATGAGCTGAGGGTGAGTGATCTTTTTTGGGTGAACTATTCCTTTTTCTGGAAGTTTTGAATGACTAAATCAGACTCCGAAGCACTTTTTGTTTTCACCAGATTTAGTCTGAAGTGTTTTGAGGCCTTGGCTAATGCACCCAGTACCCCTGTCAGGTGTAATCTCATTTTACCCATAATCCTGCTTCATTATATCATTAACCATCATATGTTTAAATAAGACAGAACATTGACTTGCAAATAACTGAGACAGTCAAAAACTGGAAACCAGTGCGCATTTTGACAGTTTCATAGCGTAAAATCATAATTTTTATGAATGGCACTTAAAGAAGACGTGTGTAATTCCTGTAGATTCTATCTGTAATTTACGAAACGTCCTTCCCTCGACCTCTCCCACAGAAAAAGAAGCAAACGACTAGCTTGCCTGTCCAGATAAAGTTTGCTTTTGTAATCCTTACGCCGTCACGAATCAAGGATCTGTCGAGAAGCTTGCGTGGAAGCTGCTGGAGAGATGAACTGAGTTATGGCCGTCAGCCAGCGATAGATCTGTGCGTTCATCACCCATCCGTCAGCTCCAGCGAGATCACTGCACTCCATCAGATACTGATCCTCTGAGCCTCTCGGTGAGATAAGCCAAGAAACTAATAACCCAAAGGCATGTTCTGTAGCCTTCACACTGCCAGGAAGATTCATAATCCGCGCTGACATTTTCCAGCCCAAGCGGTCATGTGGCTAATTGGTTCTTAATTTTTTATTAAATACAAATTCTATTGCCAGCATAAGAAAATTAAGCACAAGAAAAATGCCCACAGTGTCAGGGATATTTCACCCCATGGAAGCCCTTTATATCCACCATTTAAAAAAAAAAAAATTAATTGCGTCTTTTTCCTCGCAATTCTCACTTTATTTCTTCGAATTGGGACTTTATTGAATAAAAAGTTAAAATTGTGAGAAGTTGCAATTACCCAATTTACCTGATATAAACTCAATCCAGAGAAATAAAGTCAGACTTGAGCTATCGGTAAGCCCCGCCCCCTTAGTTACTGTTGCTCCCTCGGACAAACAAACAAACAGTTGCTGTCTTACAATGACCGCTGCAGGGTAAAAACTTTGTCCCATTATGTTTTTGCACAATTTTGGACACTGAAGGCCACAAACGAGGAATGAAATATTCCATGGAGGGATTTATCAAATATTTAATAATAAATACGATGGGTAACTCGAAGCGAGGGTTTACAGATCACAGTGCAAGCGGGAGAAGTCTCAACATGAAGGACACAGTCCTCAACACCGTACCACAGAGTACGATTAAATTAATGTACATTTAACCAGTTTAATACGGAGATGCACTGAATGTAGACCTTCGTTTATGTGTGTTTGACCCACACTATACAAGACGCGATCAGTCCGCTATTTAAAGGTTTGTATGTTAGCATGGACTCACTAACTTTAACATTCGCTAGTTTTAGCCAGAGATATCTTGCTGAAGCTTGAGCAGATGTAACTTGATGAGTATGACAACCAGAAAATGAACGTGTTTGTCTTCATTTGTATTGGGGTTGAATACTTGGGGCATTTAGCTCTGTTTTGTTTGGATTCAGGAAATGTAATGTAATAAATTATATTGCCCATCCTCTCGGGATACCTGGACTCAGTGTTATAAGTACCCCAGTTTTACTATATTTTTTTTTATGCATAAACCCCATAAAACCGATGCGAGCTTCAGATCCTCCAATGTTTCTCTATGACGCTGAAACCTAAAGATTCCGAGTTCCGCTCCAGTGCAACTGATACTCGACTGCCATTGGCTAGTCTGCGTTCGATGGGAGGGGCTTACCGATATCAACTTGCAATGCCAGGAAAAAAAGGTCAAAATTGCATGAAAAGAGACACAATTAGCTTTTCTGGCTTTCTGATATTATTTCTGAGATTTGCGAGTTCATGCCTATATCCCACAGTTCTGAGAAATTGCGACCTTTTTTTCTTGCAATCTTGTTTTTTGCCTTCTGAGAAATGAAGTCACTGTTCTGCGGTTTAAAGTCACAATTACCTTTTTCTATTTTGTGAGTTTGTCACAATTATGTGAAAAAAGTAAATTCCAGAATTGTGTTTTTTTTTTTGTATTAATACTTTTTAATAATAATTTTTAATATATATATATATTTTTTTTTATCAGTCATCATGGAAATAGGCTTCCATATCACTCCCCAAAATGGTATTTAAACATCAATTTTCTTTAAAACCATAACCAAATTTTCTTTAAAACCATAACCGTTGACATTGAACCGATGTAAATGATAGATATTGTGAAACATGTCAAATTTAGTAGACATTCTAAACTGATTGGCTGCAAATTCTACAAATCGTGAGACATTCAAGCTGTTTTCCAGTTGATATACACCGCTCCTCGTGTAGGTTTGAGGAAGAGTGTGTGGCACAGTGATGTGATTGTTTCAGTCTCTCCTCCCTGCAGTTGTGTGAAAGCAGCATTGTGTCATTGATTTAGATTAATACCTGCTCTGATAGAGATGGAAGTGTATTCAGAAAACTGCTGTTTCATGTGGAGCTGATGAGATCTTTAATGATACGCTCTGAAATCTGTTTTTAATTTGCTTCATAAACAGTCACAGGACATTGCCTCATGTTTAATACTGCATACTTCCACAAGTATGTAACGGTCTACCATCGCCTGTCTCTTTTGAATTGGATTTATATTTTCTTGGACTCTGAACTCATTTTATCTTCTCTTTATCATAAACCTGTGCAGTTCAGTCTCACGTTGTTGTGATTGTCGTCTGTCTTAAAAACAATAGCTGAAGAAACGCTTGACTGTCATTTTCCTTTGAGCTGTTTTTGCTCAAACTCTTAATTGAATTGTTCTTTCAAATGAATTGCAGAACAAAACCGTTTCATGTGAAGAGACCAAGATTGTCTTAGATAAGATTTGAACGTTAGCTTGGCTCCAAAACCGTTGACTGTAATCCCTAATGTTTGGGCCGTGGGATATGTTTGTTCCCAATATTTAGAAGAGAAGAAACTTTCAAAATAAAAATAATATCCGTAAAGGGAACGGGTTGTGAAGGAGGCCGATTGGCTTACGTGTGTGTGTGTGTGTGTGTGTGTGTGTGTCCATCAGATCTCAGCAGTTCAGCAATATCATCTTATTAGGTGAGAAACAATTGGAAACAATTACACCTATAATATTAAGAACATTTTTGTGTTTATGTCTCTTTGTTGTAAAACTTTGTCATGACTGGGTTGTGAAAAGAGTGTTTCATAAAAGAATAAAGGATGGGATCAAATGTTTGAGCGATTCGTGCTGAAAAGGAAAGTAATTTTAAAGGTTATTGCATTTTGATGAAAGATAAAGACGCTTTTTTTTTAAATTTGTAATAAAGTGCACAAATGAAACGCACACAGACACACACACACACACACACACACACACAGAGAGAGAGAGAGAACATGCGCGCGCACGCACACACACACACACACACATACACACGTACACACACACTCTCACACTCACAGACATATCATACAATTTTTTTTTACTAAATACTTAAAAAAAAAAACACGCAGACACACAGAGAGAACATGCAGTAAGTTTTGATTGAATGTGGACTGTTCTGATGGACAGTTTTGTTGACCCACCCATTGGGATAAAATGACCATCTGAGAGCGACCTTGATGATAAGGTTGATGCTTTGGCTGTCTGTTGATGACATCTGAGTTTGCATTTGGAGGAAGATACCAAGAGTGTGCAGGCAAGTCAATATTATCTGAGCAAACCTTTGTATTGCTGGGCCATTGGTTGCTTAACTCGTTGCTTAACTCAGTCTGAATTGCTAGCACTCAAAAAATATTTGATAAAGACATTATTTAAATTGATCAAAAAGTGCATTAAATTTATCAAAAGTGAAAGACATTTATAATTTTACATAAGATTTCAATTTCAATCTTTATATTCATCAACAAAAAAAAACTCAAGAATTATTATTTATACATTTTAAAGTTTAAGTGAATTACAGGAAGCATAATGAATGATTAAATAAAATGAATGACTTGCATTTATTGACTTTCTGTGTGTGGCAAAATATTAATGTATAAAAATTGTATATAGGCCTACACTAGTTTTTTTCAGCAAGGACAAAAATGAGTTGATGTATAATAATACAGAAGATTACCATTTCCAATAAATGCTGTTCTTTTGAACTTTTTATTAATAATAAAATATTGTAAAAATGTATCGCTGTTTCCACAAAAAATATTAAGCAGCACAACTCTTCAACATTTATAGTAAATGTATTATACTGATTTCTGAAGGATCATATGACACTGGATGAATGATGCTGAATAATCAGATTTGATCTCAGGAATAAATTACATTTTTAATATAAAATTAGAAGCTAAATTACTATATATATATATATATATATATATATATACACACACACTGTATTTTTCATTAAATAAATACAGCTTTGGTGAGCATAAGATACTTTAAAAACATTTTTAAAATATTCCTGAGCTCAAACTTTTTCAAGGTATTTAATTGAGTCTCTTTTTTTATCATTTATTATTATTATTCCTTTTTTTTTTTTTGAGGCTTCAGTTTCTGCCAAGCAAAAATCATAAGTCTGAACACTTACAAAAGTAATCGCACTAGGGATGCACGATATTGGCCGATATCCGATATGCTGATAATTTAACTAATTTGGCCGATAGCAGATGCCGATAATTATTTAATTCTAACAAATAAGTTGGTGTTAATATCTAAACAAAATTACCAAAAAAAAGTACATTGAAGATTTGAAAACTTATAACCTATAGCTTCTGACATTTTAAATCAAGACGTACTCAAGATTTTATGGCATCAATTACTGCTTTTTTTTTATTTAATCAGAAACAGTCTAATAATTATTTGTGTATTTTGCTTTTTTTTTGTAAGAGGTAGGCCAACAGCACCCCCTACGGAGTTAAAACTTGTGAACGGGCATTAGGACCCGGGGGAGGCTGCCTCTGCTGCACGTGCTATTACGGTTTACTCTATCAGACACTGAACGGGCTTTCTCAGATTAAATGCAGCGATCCAAAAAAAGTAAATCCAATCGCCATTCAGGCAAAACTTTGCTTCAAGAATGAGCCACACTGCTGACGTGATTTAATCGTTAGCATGTGAGTTAATTTCTCTTATCGGTGAAACATATCGGCATAATTTTTCATATCGGGCCGATATTTACATTTAAAGCCATTATCGGCCGATTCTGATAATATAGTGCATCCCTAAATAGCACTCTTCTCAACCAGTTGTATATTTTGTGGTATCATTCATGTCTGTAGCACAAATATTGTAAAATATACAAGTTATAAGTCAATGTTGGTTCAAATCTTGTGTGTTTGCTTGGGCTGCCACTAACGACTATTTTTATTTTTATTAATCTAATGACTAATTGATTGATTTATCGACTAATCTAAACGATTAATTTCCCACAATTTTTTTTTTACTTAATAATATTTTATTAGAATCAAATGAAATCCAAATTTTTATGAAATCCTTTTTTTAAATCAAAAGAAGCACGTGTCCATCTCATCGTCCAAATCACTGAAATCAGTTCAGTATCAGGAACAAAATCCAAAATTACCAAATTCTGGTTTCCATTATTTTCTGGAAAAGATAAAACTGTAAAACTCAATTAATTAGACAGGCTCTTTTTATTTAACCATTAAATTTTTTTTGGGTGGTAATACAAAACGATGTAAGTTAACAATAGCTTTTAAAATGACGTAAAATACATATATAATAGCAATGATGCAATAATAGTTAGTTCAAATAAAGTATCAAAATCAAGAACAAATCTGTTAAAATACATAACAATAGAGCTAATGTTCATTACACAATAAAGGCCTGCAGGGGGCGCCGACGGCCTGATAATTATTTCTACACATGAATGCGATATCTAATCCTTGTTAAATATTGACCAAGCACCGTTTAATTCAAATATCCACTTAATCTTTTTAATATTTGTCAATTTCTTTAGGAAATAAATGTTATAGCCACTGCAATTAGATGAATATGTAGACATCAAAACGTGTAAACTCAGAGTGAGTGTTTGAGCTTTTATTTTGAAATCGCGATGAATGCTGTGTTTGTGTAGGTTTATAAATGATTTATCGTACACATCTGATGAAACGGCGCACGTTGCATTCCCAGATGAAAGTTACACTTCCGGTATTTTGCCGGTTAGTCGACGTGAGCAAAATGAAGTCGATGATTTTTAAAAATCGACTAGTCGGGACAAATCGACGAATCGCGACAGCCCTAGCGTTTGCACTAGCACCACTAACGAGAACGTTCTAGAAAGCCAAGCGATGTTGGTCATTTTATCAAGAAGATGGCCTCAAACGTTTGGGCCTTAATGGAACCCAGACAGTGCAACTAGATGTGCCTCTATTTATTGAAAGTGTGCACAATGACATCTGCGTTTCATTTCTCGGCCGGTGCAGTCATTCGTGGCTTATGAGCGGTCTCTCGCTCACTTTCTCTCTCGTGTGTTTGATGTCGTGATGTTTACTGTTCCCTTCTCTCTGATTGAAATCCACACAAAGGCACACATCTCACCTCAAACCTTTCCAGGGTGGAGTTTAAACCTGAAGATCGGTGGTCAAGCAGTTGTAAATGGATCTTTTTGCCCGGTCTAGACAAATAAGCCGCCTCACACCGTGTTCTTTGAGCACAGTTGGAGGCTTTACCGTAGTAATAAAGACCAGATGATGCCATAGAGAGAGTCCGTAAGTAGCTTTGGCTCTAGCTGCCTGTGCCAGTCCAACTGTAGTGACTCATGTTAGACGTTTAAATAAATATATTGCCCCAAAAACGAGGAACATCGTCCTTGGCATTCGGTCTCCAATATTATTTTCTTCATTCAGTAAAATCTGAATGTCCGAGCTGTCATTTTCCATTCAGCAAAAGTGGATGGTGATTTATACTGCCAAGCTCGGCAAAGGAGGAAGAAACATTTCTTCTTTTTAACACACAAACCCTATTTTGAAGAATGTTGCTAACCATAAAATGACGGTAGCCATTGACTTCCTTTCCATATTATGGAAGTCAAGGGGGACCAGAAATTGTTTGGTTATAACATTCTTCAAAACATGGTCTTTTGTGTTCAACAGAAGAACGAAACTCATACAGGTTTGGAGCAACTTGAGGAAATTATGACAGATACATTTTTGGGTGGATTCTCTATTTGAATATATTTGTACCATGGTCCGTCTGAATACTGGATTCTGATTGGCTGGCAGGTATGCAATAAAGCAGTTTATACTACGGGGCCGTTGAATGCTTGAATCTGATTGGCTGAAGAACGTTCTGAGGTGTGCAATTATTTTCAGGGAAACGCACGGTGAACGTAGTTCCAGGCAGCTCTCGACCGCATTACAGATCCGTATCACTTCGCCAAATGATTTATTTCAAAGGTCTTATAACAGAAAAATAACCAAAACCCACAACAACACTTGTTTGTTGTATTTATTTGTTTGGCCAAAGGATAAAATCGACAGATCTTGTCCATGTTTTTGCCACAAAATTACGTTTTATGTACGGAAAGCACATAGCCTAATGTTTCTCTGTCTCTCCCTCACAGACGCATATATAGTTTACACACACACACCTTAATATAAGCACTAATGTAGTTAGCACTACTCTGACGATTTTATCAGTAACATAGTTTAAGAACTTAAACTACATGACTTCTCACAAGCAATGTAGCAACAACGGCGCAGTTCGTGAAGAAAATTAACTTAAAGTCTCGCAGAGGTAACATTAATCTCTCTCTCTCTCTGTCTCTTAACTTAGTTATTAACTGCATTAGTCTGCTATCAATGGCTCAAGCCTCCGTTACGGTTTAAAATTATGTTTTGGAATTAGCAATGGAGACGATGGATGAGATGCGGAAGAAATAGTCCTACTCACAATAGCGATTGAAGTAGAAAAACCGGACGAATGCCTTGAAATATATCATCTGATCGATGTCTTGAGGTGTGGCAACCGAAGTATAAGCAGAATAATTGACTCCGAGCTAGAGGTCTGCTACCCGACCCGAACCCGCGGGTCCCGAAATACTGTCGGGTTTCGGGTCGGGTTTCGGGTTAATGTTTAATGGATAGCGTCGGGCTCGGGTCGGGTTCGGGTTTGTAGCTAAACCAAAACTATATGCAGAGGCTTCGCTGCTTTCATAGACGCACGCACACACATATCAGAGATCGCGCACAAACAGCACGGAAACTTTTATTAGTAAAATAGCTTCGACAGGCTACTGACTCGCAAGTCACAACATCATATTTATCTGCAATGAGGCAGCAAAATCGCTGTTTTTGAAGTAACTAAGCCTCATTGCTTGTAGAGAGAGACGCGCAGACGCAGGTTCACATGCACGCGCAACATTCCCCCTTCTCTCTCTCTGTCTCTCTCTCTCTCTGTCTCTCTCTCTCGCTAATTCAAATAAATGATTAATACATTCAAATAAATACAATCTTATTTAAGATTGTAAACACACTCACTTAATCTTATGTCTGATTTAAAGTAGACAGAATGCTAACGAGCCTTAACTGACAAAAAATGACCATCATTTGCACGGTGGAAGAATTATCTTCATACAAAATTCATAAACTCGGCAGAATGTATGCGACCGCTGCACCTGATGTTCACAAACTGTCATAACTGGTAAATGTTTGTGAAATGGCAGAGCCTTGATTAATCTGTTTCTTTGCATGCAATGGTGAAATGCAGCCTTTTTCCTTTTTTTTTTTTTGTTGGCTATTCGTTGGGGGGGGGATTTCGGGTCGGGTTCGGGCTCTAAATTCAACTGTGCCGCTCGGGTCGGGTTGGGTCAGACAATCTCGGGTACGGGCCGGGTTCGGGCTTCAGTTTTGAGCCCGTGCAGACCTCTACTCCGAGCCATTGAATTATTAGAACAATAACTCCGCTTCGCGATCGCATCACCACCTCGTGTGTGCATTATTTTTCTAATAATTCAACGGCCCGTCGTCAATTATTCCTTCCTTAATGCACAGGTAGTTCAAAGTCAGTTTAATCATCGTTCAATATTAATGTGCTGCTTTGATTGATGCATACTAACCAACACGCATCACTCGCACACACGCGTGCGCGCACACACACACGCACACCCACCCACACAGAGAGAGAGAGATCGCAGATTGCGCTGCACACACACAACTTGTCAACGCTTCCCTGTGATTTGTATTATAAAATAGCCTAGAGACTAGATCGCTACATTATATTCCTCAGCAATGAGGGTTAAAATCTCTGTTTTTGAAGTACCACAGCTTTATTGTTTATAGAGAGACACGCAGACACAACACACACAACTGTCATCTCTCTCTCTATCTTGCTCTCTCTCTCTCTCTCTTCTGTGCTATGCTAGTGCATAGCGAGCTGTAATTAATGAAAATAACCGCTAGTTTTACCCTTCTGGTCAAATATTGCACTGAAAACTTCATTAACAGCTTTAACGATAAGCTTGATAAGCGGCATAATGCATGGCTAGCTGTGCATTAAATTGTTAATGCACTTTGCAAAAACAACCACCATGTCGTGTATTAAAATGGTTTAATGCACAGCTTACATGTATCATTACTCCAGTCTTCAGTGTCGCACGATCCTTCAGAAATCACTCTAATTTGCTAAATTGCTGCAAAAGAAGCATTTCTGATTATTATCAGTATTGAAATTATTGTACTGATCAATATTTTTGTTTACATGATTCTTTAATGAATCAAGTTCAAAAGAGAAGCTTTTATTTGAAAAAAAAAAGTATAGCTAAAAATATTAATTTCTTTAAAATCTTTTGAATGGGGTATTTTAAAGATTCTAGTGAACCTCAGATTTCCTCCAAAACAAAGAATAACCTTAATTTTAATTCAAACTAAATGAATTAATATTACTGTCCCAAACTTTAAAAAGCATAAATCAACATCCACTTTTGTTAAATGGAAAACCGAAGCTTTGACGTTGTGTAACATCTCCTTTTGCGTTCTACGGATACGTTTTTTCTATTCTCTTGTTTTTCCTCTCCTTCAAATATGTTTAGATGAATGTTTGAGTTCAGATATTTAATATCGTGTTTGTTCAGTAATGTCCCAATGTGATGATTTTATCAAGGCTTTGACCGCAAGCAGAGCAGATTCTATGGATGTTCTTTTAAGTAGAAAGCCCTCATCTGATCGGGATCATGATACAGGATCGTGTACAAGCAGGGATGACACGTCAAACCGAGAGGTCTTTATCCCTCTCCAAGTAAGGTAGGAGGAGTCTTCAAGCCTTTATAAGAAACCCTTCTTAGTTCTCATTATCAGACAGTCATCCAATAAAAGTGGAGTCTGGGTCTGTTTGCGTCAGGCTAATTACAGGCTTGTCTTTGTGCACAGATCTGCGTCTCAGAGATGCTCTGTTAAAGCATTAGTGTACAGTGAGTCAGTGTGACTCAGATACTGAGGAGCTTCATTACCCCCCCCCCCCTCCTTTCACCTCGTCTTTGCTCTTTAAGACTCTGTGTGTCACACACACCTGTCCAGAACACCTCAGGTTAATGACATCTAATCGTTTTGTAGGCTCCATTGAGGTCATGTATTTGTTTTTGGGAATACACTCGTACACTGGTTCTCTCTTCCAGTCCTCTGCACATTTCTGCTTCTCTCATCTGACTCAGTTCAGTTCATGGATCTCTCTCTTAACGAGCTGATGATCTTAATCAGGTTTGTTAAATAAGGGAGGCATGTAGAATGTGCAGAGCAGTGGACTGGAATTGAGAACCAGTGTACTAGTGAATTCATAAAAGTTGACCAAAAATCATCTGCCGCGCAGCCAATAGAAAGTAGCAAATCAAATGCATTGTTTTTCTTTTCCCTGATTTTTTTTTTTTTTTTTTTTTGATGGCAAAACATAGCACAAAATAAACCTGCACAATAGCAATAAAACATTGCTATCATTTTAAAATAAAAAATATTATTAAATTAATTTGTGTATATTTATTTGGAAACATGGGTATGATACAGAATCCCAATTCTCTGTCTTACCCCTTCCCCTTAGTTTTGTGCGTTCACGTGAGAGTAAGGGCTGTCCCAATTCTGGTTTTGATCGAGGGGTAGGGCTAAGGGGAAGGGGTAGATACCCCTTAAAACCAAGAATTTTCGCGAGCTTACTTGAAACCAAGGGGTACCCAGAATACACTACGGCCAGATCATTCAGAGAGTATTTCCATCTTAATTTATTTAAAATTACGACAGTCTTGTTTTGTGCTCTACACAGTCCTGTAACTTACATATATATTTGCAACCATGCTCTTGATTGAAACGTTTTTAAAAATCGCTATTTTTCCACGCTAACGTTACATTGCTGATTTGCACAACAGTCCCGCATTTCTCCGACTAGAGAAAAACATCACTTAAACCCACGCAATCGACACACACACACTTTTAGACGGATAGATTGAGATCAAACACACACTTTTAGACGGAGAGTTTGTGATCAACACTTGTCTCCTCTGGTGACGTAGCAGCCAGCCAGCGACGATGTATGATGACGTAACAGTAACCAAGTGGTGTCTCGTTTCATAGGGGTATGTTTTCACCCCTAGCGCTTACCACTCTGTTTCGAGGGACAAGGGCTAGGGGTAAGACGAAGGGATAAGGGGAAGGGGTAAGACAGAGAAATGGGATTCACCCTTAAATTTGGAAGTGGGGGGGTTATTTTTGTTGTCGTTTCATAAGAACTCTATTGTGCTCACAAAAGCTGCATTTAATTGATCAAATACAAACAGTAATATTGTGAAATATTACAATTAGAAACATTTTCTATTTGAATGTTTTAATTTTATTCCTGTTATATTAAAGCATCGTTTCTGATTATTATCAATGTTGAAAACCGTTGTACTGCTAAATATGGTTGATTACAAGATTTGATTAGAAATTTAAGAGTAGCATTTATTAGAAAATTATAAATCTTTTAAAAAATTATGAGCTATAATAATAATGTGAAATTACAATTAGCAAAATTATTTTCTATTGAATATTTTAAAATGCAATTTATTTCTGTGATGCAGCGCTGTATTTGCAGCATCATTACTCAGTCTTCAGTGTCACATGATCTTCAGAAATCAGTATAATATACTGATTTACTGCTCAAGAAACATTATTTTTTTTTTCAAATTAAAATTGTAAAGAAGCACGATTTATTTGGAATTATAAATATAAAAAAATTTATTAATGTCTTTATTGTATCTTTGTTTATTCTTACTAGGGCTGTGCGATATGACGATATGTATCAGATTGACGAAATAAAAAGTCTATCGTTTCATATTGTTCTATCGTTTATTTCGTGGTGTTGAAAAATACATTGTTTACGGTAATCTTTTCATAATTTCCATTGAGTGACTGTGATCTTTATACGCCGCCCACCACGGGGGTGAAGGAGAGACAGAACGACCAGCCAGGACAAAACCAGGAGCTCGTTACTAAACGAGGGACTACATCTGTAGCATGGTCACGCGTTTTTAAGCACTGCAGTTTAAAAACAACCGATATGAAGCCGTTGAAACACAAACAGAGCTATATGCGTATGCCGTCTCTTTCTGTGTGAGAGGAGCACTTTTTTACCGACTTTGAACAGTTACATAAACACACGTATATGCATCAGAATCCCCGTCTTTGCAAGTATCCTCATTAACACAGCGATTTAGGTCTCAAGAAAGAGAACGGCCGAAAGAGAAAACGCATATGTAACAGTGTATTAGATCCGGACTTCAGTCTTAAAGGGGAAGCGTTCCAATATTCGTTCATGTTAATCATAGCACACTGCTAGAACATCTTTTACTGCTCTTGACTAAATCACTTTTGTAACTTTAATGAAAAAAATAAAAAAATAACGATATATTTATAATATGTATAGAATCTATACATGATACACGTGTTAATTATATCTATCATATATAGATAGATATAATCAACACAGTGAAGACTAATTAATTTACACCATGTGTATGTAGTGTTTCTTATTTATTGTAGTTTTTGTCCTATTGCAATTAGTTTCTTATCCTTACTTCATCACTGACTGTTTATTTATCTTCAGTGAAGTTGAGTTTTTCTCTCCCTCTCTTTAGGCTTGTATTAGTTTGATATTGACATTGGTGACAAGGATTATGAAAATGATATGGTATCAAAGATTTTAATATAATAAAAACCTTTTGTAAAATAAAAAAATCACTATATCGTGATATATATTGTTATCGTGATATAAAATTTGTCATATCGTGATATAAGATTTTGGTCATATCGCCCACCCCTAATTCTTACTGTCAATTTAATGCATTTTTGCTGAATAAAAGTGTTAATTTCTTAAGAAAAAAAATCTTTCTGACTCCAAACACACATTACTTACATGTATGCAGTGGGCAGGCAGTTTTATCCAAAGCAACTTATATTGCATTCAAGGAATATGTTTTATCAGTTCATTTATTCCCCGGGAATGAATTAACCCATGACCTGTTTGAGGGGAAATTAGCTTAAAACATCCTGTAATATGAAAAGTGTTGCACGAAAATGTGCGCGATGCATGCAATCTTGTACAGAAATCCATGCAAATGTATGAGATGGCGTTCCAAAAGCAGCTGAACCACTTCAATGTGATTGTTTAACATCAATGAATGCATTTCTTGGGGATTGTGAGTGTAAAGGGTCGAATGGCAGATGCGACTGTTTACAAGTTCAGACTATCGATCTTTACTGTCCTGGCCCTCCGAGACACTTGGAGGTGAATATAACGTCTAAGGTGCACATTTCTTTGGCGACGGAACAGGAATAAGAGGTTGATGAGTCCTGGAATGATTTTGTTAGTTTTGTGCTCTCCAGGACTCCTCATGTGTGCTGGTTTAATCGTTCAGGGTGTTAACGGAGAGCTGCACTTCACACGTGATAAATTGAGCTGCTCTTTCGGAGAACACGGGTCCAAAGGGACTCCCTGGCTCTCCATTTCTGACTCCTTGCACTTTCTGTGCCCCTTCATCCTAAAATAACACATTTAGAGTCTCTCGCTTCACCTCACTCGATGTTTTTGCTCCGACATTATTTTTCCACTACCCAATATTTTGTCTGCTCATGCACTTTTTACATTTCCCAAAATAAAGGCGTTATTACGGAGGGGTTTTCGAGTAGTTGACTGTGCAGGTCTATGAACCGCTCTCGCACACCGAGAGGTTGACATGGATTTTACAAATCTGGTTTCTCACTTTTGTCAGAGATTTTCTCGTTTTTATCAGTATGCCTGGAAAATGTTTTCTTTTATATTCAAGAGTCGTGTAAAAAAGTAACACGCACATGAAACAATCCTCCTCACTGTCTGTGACTCCAATACCTTTCTATTGTGCTTCCCTAGAAACATGTGTTCTCTAAACTTCAGTCGGCTGACGAATAGGTTTTGTATAGTTACAATATTACAATAATTCATAATTAAAATATTTACTTGGTAACAACAATAACAGCTATTATTATTGTGGTAACATTAGCTAACAATTAAAAGCACTTCTGAGGCATTTATTAATGTTATTTTTTAACATTCGCTAATACATTATTAAAATCAAAGGTTGTGTCTGTTAATATTATTTAATGGACCTGGGCCAAAATCACCAACAATGAATAGCTGTTTTTATTAATGAACAATAACTTACAATTAACAATATCATTTTGCATAACAGCATTTATTAATGTTTTTAATGTTAGTTAATGCATTAATAAAAATTATTATTAATAATGTAAAAAAGCACCGCACATCTGGAACTTTTTTTCAATTCCAATAAATTGCTGTAAGATATTTTCTTATTATTATTATTATTATTATTATTATTATTAGAGTCAGAACCTGATTACTTTATTTTTTAAATGTGTAATTTAAATCAAGTGTTTAATGCGAATAATGCTGAACATACCTTGATTTAGAACTTATTTATTATTAAGTTAAAATGTTTTTCTTTTCTAAATTAATATCCTGAAGTCCACAATATCACATTAACTTTCTGGATTTTTTTTTTAAAGTAATTATTGCTATAAATGTGTATTACATCTCATAAAGTAAAGTAATTGTTCAAATGCCCTAAGAACACTTTACATTATTGGAGGCAAGCAAGCTGGATTCAGTGTGTAGTGCTGTATATGCATATCATTTTGCCAGCTTTTAACTGGTCCTGAAGCATATTGGGAGTTGGACAGAAGCAGGATGGATTCACACAAAGACCGTCTAGAATCGAGTTTGTTTATTCTAGCACAAGTGGTGCGTTGTTTCCTTACAGTCCTCATGAATTTGGAGCTGTGTGTGTAATGAGACCCAGATCAGAGCAGATGTTGACGAGGGGTTTCTGAGCAGCTCCTCGCAGACTGAGCTCTTGTCCTGAGGGCCGCTGGTCTGTCAACATGCACTTTGACTTCTTGACAAAATGTGTTTCCTCCTCATGAAAGATCTTTCAGTTGTGTTGCTGAACCATGAAATCGGTTTTACTTTTGCTATGCTAGACATTATGGTGTATTAAGAGAAACTAATGTCTTGTGTTAAAGACATGGAGCTTTGAAGCTACCATCTGATTACTAGGCTAAATACATTTTTTTTATAATTGTCGGATGATAAAATGTGAATCTATCCCATTCCGACCCTGTCCACACCTGTGGCGATTATTTTAATCTGATGCAGGTGCGAGGCATAAGCCAATATTTGACCCCTCCCACTTTGTTTCCTGAGTGCAGTGATTGGCTGCCTCTGCTGTGAAGTAACACAAGGCAGCTGTGCTCTTTGTCCAACTTGCCAGCCTGCAAACAATTTGAAGTCTGTGACCGTCAGGAGTCCTCGCTCTGAGCGTGTAGAAGTTAAGCTGCTGGGAAGTTCAGCAAACACAGGGAAATAGTTAAATTGCTGTGGAAGATGAAGACGAGTTTTTGGAGGTGCAATATTTTTTTGCTGCATAAATGGTTACTGATTTCTTGCTGTATAGTTTCATAATTAAAATCCTTTAAAAAGGGAGAATAAGTTCTGCCGTATAATTTCTGTGAAATATGACAAGTAGAAGGGTAGTACTAGTGATGTCATCAGTGATTCCCAGGGGGAGGGGCCTCTGATGACATTGTCTGTTTGCTTGTAGTGGGTGTGGTTAACGGTAGGCATGGTTTGTGCTGGGTGTTTTTGATGGGTGTGGTTTGTGAGGCAGGTGTGGCTTGTTGTGGGTGTTTTTTTTTAGTCGGTAGGAGAGTCAAGGTGCGTTCACAGTAGTGAATAAAGCGTTACGCGCGAATGATTTACATGTTAAGTCAATGCAAAGACGCGATAGACAATCCTGCGGTGTTATTCGCGCGAAAGAGGTGGCGCGAATTACGCTGTGCGAATTGGGCGTTTGAAGCGTGATTCGCGCGAGTTAAAAAATCTGAACTTTGCCGGATATTCGTGCTGCATTAACCAATCAGGAGATTGCTCTAGCAGTGATGTGATTATGAGCGGAGGCAGAAAATCCGAAACAACAATGGAGGACTGTTGTGTAGTGAATTTCATGCACGAATGAAGCGAGTAAACTCAAAATGCTCAAGCGTCCAACTACGCGCGACCAGCGCGATTTATTCGCGTCTGGTGTGAACGCATCTTTAGACTTTAAGCGGCGCTGCGCAGAATGGTCAGTGTATCACATTGAAGTACCGCCAAAAACATTCGAAAGCATAGGATCCATCGGCTGTCATCGCTCTCACGGTACTTTGATGTCATACACTGACCATTCTGTGCAGCGCCGCTTAAAGTCAATCGCGGCGGGTGTGATTTGGTGGGTGTGGTTTGTGACCGGTGTTTATAGTGAGTGTGGTTTGCAGTGAGTGTGGTTTAATGGAGCGTGGTGGGTGTGGTTTTGTGACCGGTGTTTATAGTAGTGATCGACCGATATTGATTTTTTAGAACCGATACCGATTATTTGTACGTTTATGTACCTGATAACCAATATGCAGAACCGATATTTATTTACTGTTATAAAGTAAATAAATAACAGAGTGAAGTCCATTCTTCACTTTGGTTTTTCCTCCTTTCAGTCATCTTAACAACAACAAACAACAGTTGAAAATGAACATTTTCATGTCAAATTTAATCTTAAAATTACAACAATAAAAACATCATCAGCAACACTGATATTAACAATAAGCAAAAGAATGTCTAACGTTTTCAAATGGAGAAAATAAAGGACAGAAGTCATATCAACTTTTTTTTAACTCATTTTAAACTACAGTTTTAGTAGGTTTATAAGCTGTTGAATAGGCTAAAGAGTGAATACTAATTCACTGGATAATGTTAATTAAATTAATAATATTCTCTGGAATATTGAAATAAGCTATAACAAACAAAACATCGTATTTTATTGCATTTCTTAACTGGCATGTTTTATCAGAATTATTAATGTTTTTTGTCATTCTAAATTATGAAAACTGCTGACAGTGCGGTTTATCTATGCATTTACACAGAACTATACTCAAACTGCGATCGCTTGCGGAGATAATAAATAATTAATTCGTATAAAGTTACATGCGGTGGTCGTGCTGAAGCTTCTCCTGAGTGAACTGTGTCCACTGCTCCGTGTGTGTGTGTGTGTGTGTGTGTGTGTGTGTTACAGATTTTTTTCAAAACCGATATCCGATTATGGTAAAATGCTGAGATATCGGTAAACCGATATATCGGTTGATCTCTAGTTTATAGTGAGTGTGGTTTACAGGAGAGTGGTGGGCGTGGTTTTGTGATGGGTGTGGTTTTGTGACCGGTGTTTATAGTGAGTGTGGTTTGCAGTGAGTGTGGTTTACAGGAGCGTGGTTTTGTGATGGGTGTGGTTTTGTGACAGGTGTTTATAGTGAGTGTGGTTTGCAGTGAGTGTGGTTTACAGGAGCGTGGTGGGCGTGGTTTTGTGATGGGTTTGGTTTTGTGACAGGTGTTTATAGTGAGTGTGGTTTGCAGTGAGTGTGGTTTACAGGAGCGTGGTGGGCGTGGTTTTGTGATGGGTGTGGTTTTGTGACCGGTGCTTATAGTGAGTGTGGTTTGCAGTGAGTGTGGTTTACAGGAGCGTGGTGGGCGTGGTTTTGTGATGGGTGTGGTTTTGTGACTGTGGTTTGCAGTGAGTGGTTTACAGGAGCGTGGTGGGCGTGGTTTTGTGATGGTGTGGTTTTGTGACTGGTGTTTATAGTGAGTGTGGTTTACAGGAGCGTGGTGGGCGTGGTTTTGTGATGGGTGTGGTTTTATGACAGGTGTTTATAGTGAGTGTGGTTTGCAGTGAGTGTGGTTTACAGGAGCATGGTGGGCGTGGTTTTGTGATGGGTGTGGTTTTGTGACAGGTGTTTATAGTGAGTGTGGTTTGCAGTGAGTGGTTTACAGGAGCGTGGTTTTGTGATGGGTGTGGTTTTGTGACCGGTGTTTATAGTGAGTGTGGTTTACAGGAGCGTGGTGGGCGTGGTTTTGTGATGGGTGTGGTTTTATGACAGGTGTTTATAGTGAGTGTGGTTTGCAGTGAGTGTGGTTTACAGGAGCATGGTGGGCGTGGTTTTGTGATGGGTGTGGTTTTGTGACAGGTGTTTATAGTGAGTGTGGTTTGCAGTGAGTGGTTTACAGGAGCGTGGTTTTGTGATGGGTGTGGTTTTGTGACAGGTGTTTATAGTGAGTGTGGTTTGCAGTGAGTGTGGTTTACAGGAGCGTGGTGGGCGTGGTTTTGTGATGGGTTTGGTTTTGTGACAGGTGTTTATAGTGAGTGTGGTTTGCAGTGAGTGTGGTTTACAGGAGCGTGGTGGGCGTGGTTTTGTGATGGGTGTGGTTTTGTGACAGGTGTTTATAGTGAGTAGGGATGTGCATCTCTATAACTGAAGCAGAGTCAAACCTGGTGTGATTTGGTGGGTGTGGTTTGCAGTTAGAGGCTGTGGTTTACAGGAGTGTAGTGGGCGTGATTTATGAGGGCGTGGTTTGTAGTACCGCAGGACACCGTCAGAGACACTTGGCCATGGCTTCTCGCTTAGAAAAAAATACTTAACCTGTTAAAAAATCGTGCTGGAGGAATCAGTTTGGTATCTTGTTGCACAGAAATGAGTGTTTATGTGTTCCCTGGGTCACTATTACTCTGTGTAACCTGAAGGCCTCGGTTGTGTGGCTCATGGTCTGTTTATTTTGCAGGTATGTAGAAAGTAGGTCTCGCGGGTGGAGTCGAGCAGCTGTAAAGTCTGGCAGCCCTTGCGGAGTTCGCACCCGGTAGAAAGGCCACAGTAAATCAGATGGGCCCCAGCGTACCATATTGTAGGTCTCCATGCAGATATATTCTGATCCCTTAATTCCTACAGAATGTCATGGATTCTCCATTTTAAGTTGTTATTAGGCTGAGACACCTGGGCTAAATATAATAAGGACAAGACATCAGTGTCTTTAAATGAAAACTTATTTGGGGATGGAGTATTAAACATTAGGTTAGAGAGAATTTCATGGTGATTTTTTTTATTTATTTAATCATTCAGATTATTAGGACTGTCAGAATCTGTGACGAATCCAAATTCTGAAAAAGAAATAAAGACAAAAAAAATAATTAGCAAAGCACATTTTTAGGGCTGCAATAACTAATCAATTAAATCGATAGTAATCAATAATAAAAATAATTGGAAACAAAATTGATGAATCGCTACACTACGAGTCAAGTCATCTTACAGTAGGGTTGTGACGGTGAGGAAATTTTCCCACCGGTTAATCGACCTGATGTCACACCGGTTATACCGGTATCACCGTGGTGGGGGGGTCATTTGAGTTTTCCCTCTTTTCCTTAGGCTTTAAATACCCTGTAAGCGCTGTGCGCGTTTAACTTTGACTTTTTTTTTATCAGCAGCAATTCGGCGTCAAGCAGTGTTTAAATAAAATAAAAATTAGCAAATACTGTGGAACCAAATGAGAAACTAATGTTTTTTTTTTTTTTTTACATTATCGCTTAGATCAGGGGTAATAGATCGCTTGCGCTTTATGTCAGTGTTTCTCAACCAGGGGGGGCGAGAGATAAAACTCAAATATAATACATTCATTAATATTATGACTCGCATGTTAAGTAATGTAAAAAAAATATATAGCCTAAAAAAAATATACAGTACCACCTCTCTACGTATTCTGTGTTTAGGAGGAGAAATACGGTTCTCATCGTGTGTAATACAGACTGAACGGTGGCTCAAAACCGCTGTATGAGAACATGATACATAAACTACAGCTCTCGCTGGATAAACGAAGCCAGTGTCACACTAGTAGCCTAAAGTTTTGATGGACGACTATTGTAATCAGGGTAAAGCTGAAAAACACCTCGTTAGAATGGCATGTTGGACAACTGATTAATGCTGTGATTTTAATGCAGTTTTATATTTTTAAGTGTGAAATGGTGTCCAGATGTCTTGCGGAGAAGAACCAGAGGCTTGTTTCATTTGAGTGCACATATAAATGATCAATGAAACAAGATTTAGTCCAGAGGAAGTTACGGTTCATTATCTGCAAGCCTGAACGTTCACCCTATTTTCTGCTTGATTAATGCACATTTCTGGTCTTATAGGGCATGACCAATCTGTGCATGTTATTTCAAGTAAATGCAATGTCTGTTTTCAGAATATAATTAAAATGTAATAACCTTCCGGACCTCTGAAACCACTTTTCATCAGATGTCAGAAATCCCTCTTACTTTCCCCATAAACACCTGGCTCTATTCTGGAATGTGACACCCACTTTTCTAAACATGAAAGTATGAAGCATTTTCTGCTTCAAGATTATTCAGTTTCCACAGTCGTCTGCCAAAATAGTTTTTCTTGTATTGTTTTTCAGCATTCAAACAATTAATCAGCTTTGCTTCCAAAAAAAGACACATCACTGCTGTATGATATTTCAGATAAGAGTCTGAAATGTGTTTGGGTTTAAAAGTTGACATGCTTGTGTTTTGCGCCAAGCATTCGGACCTAAAGCTAAATTGTGTGATTTTTCGGTGATTATTGTTAAAATGTTAATAAAATACTAACATTTTATTAGTTTTAATAGATTAGACATCAATCCAGAAAAAAATAAAACTGAAAACACAAAATAAAAATAAAAAATTAAGAAAAAAATCAAACCTGATTTCATGTCTGATAACATTGCCTAATTGAATGGGAGTGTTTACTTGTACAGTAACATAATGATCAAGCGTACACGATGAAAATAAACTCTCAGGATCCCAGAAATCCTCCTAAAAGTCTCTTCTTTGTAAATGCATCATCTGTATTCATTCTAGGTTTACCTCATTTCGTCTCTGCATCTTTTGGCAAATCTTCAAATTTAGGTTTTACAGTTTGTCTAATGAAAGGAAGCTTCTGTGATGATGCTCTATCCACACAAACAAATGACTTTAGACTATGCCGTACCTCAAAGTCACACCATTGGGTAAGCTAAAAAGTGACGTGCTAGGCTGAGCTGGTCACTCAAAACAACAGCTGGGGGTAATGCATTACCAGTAACTTGAGTTACATAATCATCTACTGGTTTTTCAAGTAGCTAAGTAATGCATTACTTTTAAATTTACAAGAAAATATCTGTAACTGCAGTTACTGTTTTCCCGTGTATTGACTAACAGCTCTCCTGAGAAATCGGGAGTAAATTGTTGTGTATTAGGCTTACCGCGATAGACGGTGATGACGGTTATACCGGTGTTAAGCCGCAACACCGTTACGTCACTTGCCCACCGTGGCACCGTCCCTCACCGTCGTTTAGATTTTTTTTATAGTAATAAAAATAATTTCGTTCAGTTAGAGGACACTACAGTTAAAACTGAACGCTGCTGCTCAACGCAGCGCACCGAACGAACGAACAACAGCCGTGCATCACAGCAGTCTAGGTCTGCATTGCCGCGGCGGTCCCGACCAGATTTCTTACGCCGCGGGATTAATTTCCTGAATATAACATGGTAAAGGTCTGTAACTCTGGTGCAGTTTGAACAGGAGCAGGCGGACTAACATTATCCCGTTCCTGAGGTCCTTTCAGAACAGCATATCTGCGCTTTATTCTTATCGAGCTCCTGTACAGCCTGCACTCGGACCGTTATGCGCGCGCTGCAGCACGAACCAGTGTTTCGTTTTATTTGCGGGGTCTGAGCACAGCATGTGTAACGATGCAGATATAATATACGGCTCTCAAACAGAACAAGCAGGCTGTGAAGAGTGACAGAGCAGAATAAAGATGGAGTGTGAATGCGATGTCCTTGAAGGACGTTCAACTCGTCTTTTCTTTTTTCTTTTTTTTGTATTATGCTTATCCTATTATTTTAAATGACAGACTGTCAAATTTATTTTTCTCTGCCGCACTTTTCACTGTGTTAACAGCAAGATGTTAAATGAATTTAGTATTTTGATAAGAATAATAAAATAGATATTAGGCTAAACCTAAATTTTTTTCCCTATTGTGTTGTAGGTTGAATGTTAGCATAAACTAATTATATCTTGACAAAACGAATAAGGATTAACATTTTTATATAACTTTTTTTTTTCTCTCTGTGACCCTTTATTCTGTGTTGACAGCAAAATGTTATTGACATTTTTCTGTCAATAAATTCAAGACTCTTGACAAGACGAATAAAATAAATACAATTTTGTGCAGACTAAACTTTTATTTGTTAGCCTAGCTCTCTTTCTTTCAGCAGAAATGTGAACAAACAGTGAATATATCGCGGGAGCGGGTGGGAGCAGAATAAAACCTCAAATAGTCCCGCGCAGACCTCTACATCACAGATCAGATTTCATTTATCACGTGAAGAGAGATGACTGACGAGAAGAGTGAGGTGACACAGACAAGACGATGTGGAAGAGTTTCAAAACCAAATGTAAAAGCGCCCGTTTAAAGCCTGTTGACTTCTGAGTCTGACATTAATCTAAGTCAAGGAGAAAACTCACAGAGATCTACCAAGTGAAAAGTAAATAAATTATAAAATAAATATTAAATCAAATAAATAATTAAAAAGGCTTGTTGGGATGTATCTTTGTTGTATTAATTTAATAATAATAAATACAATATTTGTTTAATATTATTCACTATTCACGACGTCATCAGTAAGAACAAGCTGTTTGGAGCGTCTGATGCCCATATGCACAAAACACCACAGATCCTCACAAACTTCTCCAACACACGCGAGCATCCGTTATAAAACACTCGCTGTATTCAACTACGTGAATATACTGAGCTGTATTCAAGCAGAAATATGATGTTAGAGTGATCGAGAGCGCACACACACAGTTCGTCTGCGCATCATTTATAACGGACATAACCCGCGTCTAATGCACGATCATGTCACTGTTATCAGCTTTACCCTGATTACAATAGTCGTCCATCAAAACTTGTGTGTACTAGTGTGACACTGGCTTCTTTTATCCAGCCGAGAGCAGTAGTTTGCGTATCATGTTCTCATACAGCGGTTTTGAGCCACGATTCAGTCTGTATAACACACAATGAGAAACGTGCTGCTCCGAAACACAATACGTAGAGAGGTGGTACTGTTATTTATTTATGTATAGGCTATATATTTTTTACATGACTTAACATGCGAGTCATAATATTAGTGAATATATTATATTGTAGTTTTATCTCTCGCCTCCCTGGTTGAGAAACACTGACCTAAAGCGCGATCTTCCAGCATTGCTTTCGCGATCGATCTATTAGGCATCTCTGATCTATATATGTGATGTTTTTTTAAAAAAAACATTAGTTTCTCATTTATTTGGTTCCACAGTATTTGCTGATTTTGATTTTATTTAAACACTGCTTGATGCCGAATTGCTACTGATTTTAAAGTCAAAGTAAAACGCACACGGCACTTACAGGGTATTTAAACCGAAGGAAAAGAGGGAAAACTCAAACAACCCCCGCCCATGGTGATACCGGTATAACCGGTGTGACATCAGGTCGATTAACCGGTGGGTCAATTTCCTCACCGTCACAACCCTACACTGTATGAACATATTACCAGACTAAATGTGAACTTGCATTTACTCACTTGCACAAAAACAGATGTAGTATTCCTCAAAATGAATCAAAACAAGCATTACTTTCCATAAAAAGTGACCAAGTAATGCAATTAGTTAGTTTTTTAGGGAGTAACACAATATTGCAATGCATTACTTTAAAAGTAACTTTCCCCAAAAACATCAGAAAGAACTAAATCCTAAAATTGATGAAAAAAGGCTTTAATGTGAAGAGGCCTAGTGTTCATCAGAACCGTAGTTTTGAACACGGTGTCCCGTTATATCATGCTTTCCCAATCTCGTTCCCCCCTCTCTTCTCCACTCGTCCCCTTTCTCTCTTCAAACTGTGCTGTCTAGAGAGAGCTAGAAAATACCTCATTTGCAAACAAGTTCATTGTTTCCCAGATTTCCACTTTACAGCAAACACTAACATGCATAGATGTCCTAACAAAGCATGATGCAATTTGTTTCTAGTGACAAACAGTTTGTCTGTGCACTGAATGGAGTTTTTGCACAATAATAAACCATCACCAATTTCATAAATCAAATCTAGTTATATGTGGCAGGATTTTGAACCAGTGGGATTTCACAATGGATCTGACTTCCAAGTACACAGTAAGATTTCTATTCAAACTGAAAGCACGATAAGCAAGCTGCTGCTGTTTTCAAAGCAAAACTGTGACATTTCATTCACTGACGCTCTTCCATCAGCAGCGCTAAACCCGGAAGTGCGTATACTTGTGGCAACCCGTCAAAATAAAAGCCCGCTGGTTTTACGTTTGAAAATGAAAATTCTAATTCAAATACAAATTAGAATTTAAATGTTTAAGTTTACTATAAAATTATTGTATTTGTACGTAATACTCCCTTTTCTATTTTAAAATAAAATAGTATTATCATCTGTATCATTTAGTTTATTATTATTTAAAAAAGATTAATCAAGTGCAATAATATTATCACTATGAATTCATTTTTATTATATTTTTACGTTATGGGTCACACTCACTGCCGTGGCCCGTGTGAGGACCAAACCAAATCTCGAGGTACTTTAAATGCTATTTTAATTTACAAATGCAACCAAAATATATAACATGAACATTTATCTGACATTTTTACATCCTGTACCTCAGTTGGGACACTTTTAAGACATGTTATTTTAAGACATTCCTAACCAACTGCGTTTACTAGGATATTTGCCGAAACGCACATTTTGATGTAATTTTGTCTGTATTTATTCATCCATGCACAAAAAAGCTGAAGAGAGCTCAGTTTAGTTTTTGTGCGGTGTAGAGACACAGCGCTCGACAGCTCCGCCAACAATCCCGAGGGTCTTTAATGCTCACTGTGTGCCTTCGGGCAGTGCTTATATCGAGTCCTGATACGTGAGATTTACAGAGAATGCATGGGTTGGCGGTAATGCATAGACGTTATGCGGAAATGTGGACCATCCCAAAATAAAGGTGCCTATTTATACTACAGATATCGATATTTTACATGTGGCATCGATGCATCGTATTGTCGGACATCGCATCAATGTAGCGATCCATATCGATTGAATCATTACACCCCTAATATCCAGTATGTGTCAGAGACAAGTTCAACACTATAGGTCTTTGCTTAAAAAGTGTTGATCTTGGCATATTTCTGCTGGCTACTCTTTTAATCTGTAATATTGTAAGGTAGAATCGGCAGCAGCTTTTGGCACATTTAGTGAGATTGGCTCTTAATCCCGAGCACACTGATCCGTTTGGGCTGTGTTTATGTAAAGAAACTGTGAACTTTGCATGAGGTGCTGAAATATGCACCGTTGAAGCCCTGTAAGCTGGGAGAGGCACGCTTTATGAAAACAACAGGGCGAAGAAGAAAACCTGAGCGCTGGCCGACCACCGAACTCTGTGTATATGGAAACTGGAGTCATGATAATATTATACGTGGAGAATAACGAGGGTCCCAGGATGGTTCATTCCAGTTCTGGGTCTTATCATCAAAGTCCTGCGAGGCACATCAGCAGTGATGGATTTATCACAATTGTGTGTGTGTGTGTGGTCTGCTCTGAAAAAGTGTGTACTGGATCACGTCTTCTGTCCATATTTGGGAACAGCTTTAAAAAAAAAAGCTTCTAGTGGGTTGTGACCCAATAATAGGCTAATGGACAAAGGTTTGCTGACATTAAAGCCTGTTCTCTGTGGCATTTTAGCACAAGTTTATATTCAAAAGAAAAAAAATGTAGAAACTAAAATTCTGTTTTTATTTAGCTTATAAATAATTGTTCATGTTGTGCATATACAGTAGGGCTGTATTTATATACAGGTGCATCTCAATAAATTAGAATGTCGTGGAAAAGTTCATTTATTTCAGTAATTCAACTCAAATTGTGAAACTCGTGTATTAAATAAATTTAACAAACATTCATTGCCAAAGAAGCTGGCTGTTCACAGAGTGCTGTATCAAAGCATGTTAACAGAAAGTTGAGTGGAAGGAAAAAGTGCAGAAGAAAAAGATGCACAACCAACCGAGAGAACCGCAGCTTTATGAGGATTGTCAAGCAAAATCGATAAAAAAAATAGGGTGAACTTCACAAGGAATGGACTGAGGCTGGGGTCAAGGCATCAAGAGCCACCACACACAGACGTGTCAAGGAATTTGTGTTTTCAGTGTTTTTCATAGTAAATGTTGCTCCACACAAATGAGTTTCTGCATCTGCTCTGAGTTTAGGTCACTTATAATGTGCATTTGGAGCGCAATATGTGCCAACATCTATTGGCACCTGTAATGGGATGCATTTACAAGTTTGGGAAGATATTGGAGCAAAATTGTATCTGTTCAGCCAAAATATAACCTTGATGGTTAAATGCTTGTAAATTAAGAAATTAATATATAGTTAGAATTTTTGTGAAATTTCAAATGTTGTTGTTATTATTATTATTATTACATTTTTGGCCTAATTGATTCGTCTTGCAGAGAAGCTCATTTTAAGTCTCAATTTATCAGAAAAATCGCAATTAGTATTTCCCCCAAATCACGCAGCCCCAATATTCAGTTTACTGATCTATTAATACATTTTCCTCAGTGAAAGAACATTTTTGTTTACTTTTGTTAAATAAACACTTTTGGCACTGTGAATAGCCTCTTGATGTTCGTGTAAATCACGGTCCTGAGAAGCAGCGGTTTATATCCTGCACCAACAATTTATTTGCCTAAGCCGGGCCGTTATTTAGGCCAAAAGGCTCTCATTGTGACTGAAAGTAAATGGTGCTTTGTTAAGGGTCGTTACCAGTGCTTTGACATGAAGGAAGGCGAGGGTTGACTAACAACAAAGAGACATACAGCAAGGGATAGCGGGGGAGATCCAGAGAGAAAATGGCTTGAGTGAGGATCAGGATGGCAGTCGATGGGCCGGTCAGATGCCGTCAGTCTCAAAAGGCTCTTTCATGACCACAGTCAGTTATCGCAGGAGCATTGCTCTTAAACTCATGCCTACCTTTCTATTCAAAGAGTTCATATAGAGAGAGACATTTCTCATTTATCTGCTAGAAAACTGTAAGCCTGTACAAAGACAGATTGGTTCAGGTTTTTCTGAATAGGAGTGAGCAGGATGACCAAAACCTTATGTGTATGATTCAAACACTATTTCTGAGTGCTCAAATTGTGCATAACTTTTCATATGTAAATTTAAAACGTTTAACCACAATTTGCATGCATGCATTTGAAATCTGAATTAACAAAACATAATTTGTGCATTGAACCCACTGGGAACTTTAGTACTTTCAGCAAATTTGTGAACCTTTCTTCACGCTGTCGATCTTACGATCATTGCCAACATTGCCACACAAAAACTAAAAATAATAATACAAAAAAAGTGTATATATATATATATATATATATATATATATATATATATATATGTATAGATTTTATATCAAATCTGTTCTTTTGAACATTGTATTCTTCAGAAAAAATAAATGTATCACTGTTTCTACAACTTTTCCAACACTAATACTTATGTTTCTTGAGCAGCAAATGATAATGATTTCTGAAGATCATGTGACCCTGAAGACTTGAGTAATGATGCCGGAAATACAGCTTTGGTCATCCAGATAAATTACATTTTACAATTTATTCACATTGATAACATTAAATTGTTAATTGAAATAATATTTGACAATATTAGCTTGGTTAGCGTAACAGACTTTTGAACTGTAGTATTTGTATATTATTGCTTTTAGCTGGAAACTCAATTTAAAAACAATGTTGCTATTCATATCACTTACGCTTAAGTATTCTATTGTTATGTAGAACTTAATGGGCACAAATCAAAAGATTTATGAAATTAAAATGTCAAATTATATAACCTGCTCAGAGCGTGCATGAATGCAAATGGGAGCGTTTGAAAATGCATTGAGCTGGTTTTCTTTATTACTGCATGTTGATGGTGTTACATTTTAACAATTTCAGTATTGACTTGATTCTGAGGAAGAGGTACTTTTGACGTACACTCATTACATTCAGCCTGCATGGTATCACAATGGCATATGGAAAAATACAGTAAACTTACAAAACACTCAACTTTTTGTTAGTGGGTGCTAATGGGTAGCGCAGTGATTTATTGCATGATGTTTTTGAACAGTTTAATGCAGAATTAAAGCATGCATAAGGAGCTGTACTCAGTTTAAATGAACGAATGTTGACCTGTTGTTTGCTGGTTTGGGCTCTTTTAAGTTTAATTGCGGTTGTTCACAGACAGTAAAGACTTCCTCTAGTGGCTTCTAAACCATAAATGCTTCCTCGGAGCCTGTCCTGATTTGAGTTTTTTTGTTCGTAATTCAGTAACGTTCGGTCAGAAATGTGGTCTATGGAGTCAGGATAAAATCAAAGGAAATTGAACTTATCTGATCTTCGTCTGGGGGCCATTAAAAGGATATGAGAGAGAGGGGTATGAAAAGAGCTCCGGCACATGCTGGGGGTCGGGAACCTTTATAACACAACGCGTCTATACTGCTTGCTGAATATTACTCCTGAAAATTTGCATGTGTTTTTCATTGCGCAATGTAGTGTAATTTTCATTTCATGTTGACTTTGTGTAAATGGTACTAATCCGTAACATTAAAGAGAAGAAACTCTCTCTCACCCAGACACGGTATGTGAAGGGTCAGGAAAAAGAGCGGCTCTGTCTGTTCATAAGAGGCTGTTTGTTTTGGGCTCCTCTAAACCCTCCTGTGGTATGTAGAGTGCCCTGCTGGTGTGTCCACGCTCGTACAAGCCCTCACGCTACTTGTATTCCCAGACAAAAGCTGAAGCGACCGACCTGAAGTCAAAATGCAATTCTGTTTGCCCTTAAAGTTTATTCTAATTCGATTGAAGGCCTAAAAGGTCACTAAGAAATTTGAAGAACTTATCAACCTTGTGTTTGACATGGTTCCTAAGTGGATTTAAGTCATTTAAACAACCTAGGCTCATTGGAAAAAATGTGCATCTACCTACAACTCCAAAAACATACATTAAACATTAAAATCAACTTGTGAAATTGTGATTTTAGGGCCAGATTCTCGATTAAATAATTATTTTCTCTTGGTTCCTTGCACAATACTATGTTATGACCTCAAAACACAGTTTTTATAGTGCAGGATTCGTTAACTAACACATAATCTGCTCCTTATGTATGTTTTTTTGGCACAGTAAACTTTCTCTGTAGCACACCCGGTACAACATGGCACTTGTGATTTAAAAAAGCGCTCAGGTATGAATCCTGTAAAACACAAGTCATGTTAAAAGAGCTCAGACTTGCAAGTGAGCTTAAAGGGCTCAGCAGCCATGTTTTTATCTCATTTTAACACTATTGGTTACGTTTACTGTAGGGTTTGTGCCATGTTATTTTCTAAAGCACTATCTTTTAGCATCACTCATCAGAAAAATAATTTCCAAACGGACACAATACATACAACTGCCAGGATAATAAAACCTTGCCTGAGTCACGTTTATCGGTTTGGGATAAAACTGAACACTCACTTGAAATCTGATGGAGGCTAGTGCTATATTTGAGACAAACCATTATCAGTTATTTCAATCTGACATGAAGGAAGCCAGATTTCTGGCTTTGTGAAGTGGGGTCAGAGTTTTATTAATGAGCATTGAGGTTGTATGCCGGATATTGTCAGGCCACTATACAGAGCATGTTTGAGTTACGAAAGGAAAGCCCTTGTTTCTCCACATCTGCTGAGCACATGGCACTGCCGCTGGAGAGACGGATAGAGATGGTAGATGAATGCATACGTCTAGCTAACAAATGTACCATGTTACGTGGCCAACTGGCCATGTTTCATGTTCATGTTTTTTTCTTTTTTGTTGCTTCATTAATACCATAGCATACGGTCATAGTAAGGCTTCACAAAACTGTACTTTTTTGTCTGTATGTGTGTTTTATGTAGTTATTTATTGTTGTTTTCTGCCTGGAACGAACAGCATATTGTGCCTTTGTCAAAAAGACGATTGGCTCAGCCCGTCTATTGTGTTCTGATGACGTCGGTTTTCCATTATCATTTTGTAATCTACTTGGGTTTATTGCAAATGTGTTGAATGAGATTGCTGACAAAGATTTGTAGCTCCTGTCTGACACACATCTGTTCTGTCTGTAGTAGAGATCGATCCGATATATCGGTTTCCCGATATTTAAGCATTTTACCATAATCAGATATCGGTTTTGAAAATAACCTATATATATATATATATTTTTTTTTTTGTCACATACACAATTATACAGAGTATAACCAGCTGTGACATGTTCTCTGTATTTCACACACACTTAGAGCAGTGGACACACACACACACACACACACACCTGGAGCAGTGGACACTGTTCACTCAGGAGAAGCTCCAGCACGACCACCGCATGTAACTTTATACAAGATTGACTTGTTTGAAACACACTAAATTATATTAACATTTACTATAGAACCATTATTTCACCAATAAACATCTCTATCTAAATTAATTATTTATTATCTCTGCAAGCGATCGCAGTTTGAGTATAGTTCTGTGTAAATAGATAAACCGCGCTGTCAGCAGTTTTCATAATTTATAATGACAAAAACATTTTAATAATTCTGATAAAACATTTCAGTTAAGAAATGCAATAAAATACAATGTTTTGTTTGTTATAGCTTATTTCAATATTCCAGAGAATATTATTCAGTGAATTAACTTTATCCAGTGAATTATTCTTCACTCTTCAGTCTATTAAACAGCGTTTAAACCTAAAACTGTAGTTTAAAATGAAGTTAATATGACTTCTGTCCTTTATTTTCTCCATTTGAAAACATTAGACATTCTTTTGCTTATTGTTAATATCAGTGTTGCTGATGAAGCTTTTTATAAATAAAATGTTTTTAATGTTAATTTTCAACTGTTGTTTGTTGTTGTTAAGATGACTGAAAGGAGGAAAACCAAATTGAAGAATGGACTTCACTCAGTTATATATTGACTTTATAACAGTAAATAAATATCGGTTCTGCATATCGGTTATCGGGTACATAAATGTACAAATAATCGGTATCGGTTATAAAAAATCAATATCGGTCGATCACTAGTCTGTAGCATAACTCAATGAATCTAATTTGGCTCAGTCTTTGAGATTTGATAGATGGAGTAAACTAGTTGAAGGTGATATTGGTTGGATTCTCAGATTAAAGTTACTTTCAATTCATTGCTTTAAAGGGTTAAGTTCATTATATTTAGAAATTTTGCTGGCTCAAACTAAATTAAATTAAGAATTGCATTGCTTTATCTCATTTTAAGTTTTTTGTCCAGGGATCGTATTGAATCAGTCTGGATGTTGGGCTGCTTCAGGTCTGTTTGCAGGTGGTTTTGCTCATGAGGATAATCTACTTATCAGATCATACATGACCCTGGACCACAAAACCAGTCATAAGTGTACATTTTTCAAAATTTAGATTTATACATCATCTGTAAACTGAATAAATAATATTTCTATTGATGTATGGTTTGGACAATATTTGGCTGAGATGCAACTATTTGAAAATCTGGAATCTGAGGATGCAAAGAAATCTAAATATTGAGAAAATCATCTTTAAAGTTGTCCAAGTGAAGTTCTCTGCAATGCATATTAATAATCAAAAATTAAGTTTTGATAATTACGGTAGGAAATGTACAAAATATCTTCATGGAACATGATCTTAATATCCTAATGATTTTTGGCATAAAAGGAAAATCGATAATTTTGACCCATGCAGTGTATTTTTAGCTATTGCTGCAAATGTACCCCAGCGACTTAACACTGCTTTTGTGCTCCAGGGACACATTTATGTTGTATGGAGTATAAATAGAGCATTTGTTCTGGTCGTCTTTGTCTCATTTATTTTCTAGAAGAAAAACTATACTTGTGTCTAAAGCGCCTAGAAGAACTAAAAGACTAAAGTATTTCAATCTCAGTGCCTCTTAGAGCTGATCTGGCCATTTCACAAGCCAGAAATATTAATGGTTGTTTAGAAATGACTTGTAGCCTTTAACCAATGAAGTGTTGGCTCGTAACCACTAGAGTAATCCTAAAATATGAGAACCGAAGAAAAACCTTCACGAAGCACATAAAAGTTCATGGAGGTCTGGAATTACTTGCTGAATCAAAACACGGCAGCATTTGATTTGAAGCAAAACTGAAAAATGGGGGGGGGGGGGGGAGACAGAGGTGCTTGAGGAAATGAAGTATCGGTGTAGTTTATTAAACACATCAGAAACACTGGTCAAATATACATATGCTCATTACAAGCGATAATTTGTAAGCATTTGTAAATGCTCTTTTTGTGATGCGATAATGCTTCTAAATGTAAAAGCATTGCAATATTTAATATAAATATCCATTGAAATAGAGCAAAATATTTCATGTGCAACTAAAAGCTATTTTACACTAGTGCAATGGTGCAATGCACCGCTGTTCTGCCAAAACAATTGCATTTTTTCAGGTTCATGAATTTATATTTCCTTGGACATGTTGATTTATTCAGGCAGGGAAATAGTAACTGAGAGTCTGATAATTGTGTTAATTTATATATGCAGTGGTTTTAGACCTGCAAAACAAATCTCATATTAAATTGGCTCATCACTGGACTGTTGTCAGCTGCTCCATAGAAATAGTTTTTATATTGAAAATCTTGTTTCTGCTGAATTTGGTATGAAAAGGCCTTTAGCCAGAGTTTTAAGGCAGAGCTCGACCAGTGACGCACCAGCGCAGTTAAGACTGAACTTATTAGGCCAGATTTCTTCTCACATTAAACAGTTGATTATCTCATTACAGGCCAAGTGTAAGAAATCCACAGCGATTAACACTAAACCCAGAAAACAAACCTAACATTCAGAGATGTGCAGTAATGCATGATTCGGGGGATTTAGTAGATTGATGAGGGATGATGAACATGTCCCACAGTCTAGCTTTGTGTTAGCTTTAAAGGCGAGTTAATACACGATTCAAACCTATTCACAAATCCAATTTATAGTGGAAAAGTTTAATACATGAAACCTGTCGGGTGTTTTATGTCATGTTTATTGTTTTGAATCTTGTACTCTGAATTGTTTGTTTTTGTAGTTTTTATTTTTGGTCTTTGTAGTTCTTTCAGTTACTTCCTCTTAATTGTATTTAGGTGTTCCTTGTTTTCCTGTGCTCGGTTATTTAGACTTGTGTTTGCATTGTCCTTGCTGAATTATTGTTTAGGTTCATGTGCTGTTTCACGTGTGGATGTATTAAATAGATTTGTATCTGCATGTACTGTAGATCCAGCATCCTCGCTTTGTTTTTCACCACACTTTATTAAACCCAGCTGACCTTTCCAAATATGCTAAAGCTGGAGGTTGTTCAAAAGATTAACTTTAGTGTGGTCTGCTTAGCTAAAACTAGATATGTTACTTTAATACTACTTAATCGTGTACTATTTCTGAAAACAGAATTTTGTATTATTGTTTAAAGTTGTTAATCTGCTAAATTAACTTTAGTTTTTGTCTGAAAACAGTTTTGTTGTTGTACAACTGTTTGTTTCTTTTGTCTACCAAATGACCTTTGGCTTTTGTCTGCAACATTTAGTGTTTTTTTTTGTCTACAACGCTTGTTTTCAGAAAGTCAGATTGGGAGTCAATTTATAAATTTGCAAGTTTCAGTGCATTTTTTCCTCTTTTCCAATGGAAACCGCATATGTTTCTGTGCATCAGTGTATGTCTACTGTATAGGTCATTTAAAGCCCTTCTCAGACTGTTATAGACTGTCTTGTGCTAATCAATGCCTCTGCTTGGATGTACTGTTTGAGTTAGTGGTTTAAATGAGAAAAGTGAGTTTTGTGAATCCGTTTAATTTGTATCGGTACTGACGCCAGTCACTAATTTACTTTATAGACCTGTGTGTACACAACAACAAAGCTAGTCTGTTTTAATGCAAAAGCTAGACATTGTGCAACTGCCCATGAATCCATTACTGTCAATATTCACCTGTGAATATCATTATGAATTATAACATTGTTGCAGATAAAAATGACAGTAAATAACAGTTTTACCCCAGTAGTAAAAGGCATGAAACAAAGCATAATAAAACGCCACACATAATATTTTAATGTAGTTTCCAAGCTGTAATATTGTCAAATTATCCAAAATGTTCATAAATATCATTTATTTGCGTGTATGTTTTAGATATCCATTGCATCTAGCAACTGTACAGTGTCATGTCTCCTAAAGACAGGGTGTCTTTACTCTGCTAAAGTGAAGAAACTGCTTCGGAAGCAGCATAAATAGCACGGGAAGCTGTGTTTATACCATTGTTTCCTAGGGAGCTCTGATTTTGCAAAAAGGGAGCCATAATTGGTTCTAACTACATGAAAGTGTATATTTAACTACACATTGTCTCATAAACATCCAGTGACTCTTTTTGGCCAATTCATTTAATGAATGGACTCATAAGAGTTGTTTGAGAATCTGCTTACTCTGAACAAAGTTTTGTGTACAGATCAAATGTTATTGTCTCCACATTTACAGAAGAACAGTTTACAGATTACAGTTCTGATAATGGAACCGAACATGATAAATTAAGAAATGCCCTAATGCCTAAAATATTTTTTAGGGTTACCAGAACATTTCTGGTAAATTTTCGGAAAGTTTCCAAAAATCCCGGAAAGTTTCCAAAAATCCCGGAAAGTTTCCAAAATCCCCCAAATGTACGGTAAGTTTCCAAAATTTCTGGAAAGCTTTTGAAATTTATAGGAAATTGTCCAACTTTTTGCAACGCTAATCGTTTTCTGGGTTGGTAAATGGACCAGGGACCCAATTATATACTGTAAAAAATTATCGTGATTTTAACAGTAAAAAACAGTGAAAATGCTACAGTAAAAACCTGTTAAATGGGTAAATTGCTGTAAACAGTAAACTGACGTTCCCAGAACTACCAGCGTTACATTTCAAATTGTAGTTGAATTGTATGTTTTTCCATTGAAATATCTATATTTCTTCTTGGTGTTTTCTTATCAGTTAGGTTTATTGGGGTTGTATGTTACATCTAATGTTGTTAAATGAATGTTTATTATAACATTCAGTTTAATGTGTCTCAGCATTATGGCATTTAGTGCTTGTGTGAATGACACCGTGCACCTTCTAATATATGTAATTATTTAAAAGCTGCTTGTGATTTGGCTTTGGTTTATCATGTGACTCTCATTACCTCCTGCATTTGGTGGTTATCAGTGTATTTCAAAGGCACAAAACAGATTTCAGTACTTCAATGGGTTGGTATATTTACATGATATCAGTTAATGAAATTACAGTATTTAACTGTAAATTTAAGTTAAAACCTAATATGTTGTTACCGTATTTGTTACGGTAGAATTCCGGCAAACACAGCTGCTGTTTTTTTACCGTAAATTTCACGGAATACGTTTTTAACGTATAACAAATTTTATAAATTTTATAAATTTTTACAAATTTTATAAATTTTTTAACGTATAACAACAAATTGCTGTTGTTTTTTGCACTGTCTGTCCATATGTAAATTGCTGTTGTTTTTTTTGCATTGCACTGTTGCAGTTTTTTTGCACTGTCTGTCCATATGTAAATTGTTTGTTGTTTTTTTGCACTGTCTGTCCATAGGTAAATTGTTTGTTGTTTTTTGCACTGTCTGTCCATAGGTAAATTGTTTGTTGTTTTTTGCACTGTCTGTCCATAGGTAAATTGTTTGTTGTTTTTTTGCACTGTCTGTCCATAGGTAAATTGTCTGTTGTTTTTTTGCACTGTCTGGAGCACGCTCATAAGAATTTCACTCACCAAGGCACTTGTGCTGTGGTGATGTGACAATAAAAGTGATTTGATTTGATTTGATTTGATTTTACAGTGTAGCACTTAAACATGGAAAAAAATATGTTTTTCATGTCACAAAAAAAAAAGTTGACGTATAGGCTACTTTGGGTCTAAGAAGTGATTCCCAATACCCAACATTAACAGACTCTCTAAACTGCTACTTCTGCTTCCTATAGAGCTTCTTAGAGCCTCCATGTTAGTTGGATATTAATGGAAACACATTAATATTTTTACTTGCATGTAGTTAATCACGCAAAAGCAAAACGGACATACACAAGCTTGCACATTCTTTCATTTTGGGATATTTCACAGCAAGTTCTGAAAGATGTACTCAAAGCATATGCTCGCCAACAACAAAAACTCTGAACAAAAGGTTTATTAGCACTTTTGGATGCACATGAAAAACTCTGGTTTCCGCATATGTTTGAGCGCTTGTGTGGGAGTTGTGAAGGTCTGTCTGTCCCCAGAGGCGTGTAGTTTGCTATTGACAGACTGGAAGTGATGAAAACCAGAAGAGGTCTCAATAAAGGCCCAGTGCTTCTCAGACCTGCTCCAGCAAGTCCAGCAATGCACGAGCAAGCATAACATCCTCCTATTTATCCTTCACTGCTGTTAAGGTGGCATTCATCTCTTTATGAGCTCTAAAAGAGTTTCTTCTACAATAAGGCATCTGTATGTTTTGGATATGTTATACAGCACCTCCTCTGTTATATGTAAACTATATGACCAAAAGTATGTGGACCCCCTTCTAATGATCTGATTACGGTTTCCTATTCCAGTATTTTCTTTAAGGACAAACCTTAAATGGATATTTCACCCGAAAATGAAAATTGTCATCATTTACTAACATCATATCATTGCAAATGCAGAAAGCGTGTTTGGTTTTGGAATAACATCCTTATCTTTTCCTTTTTTTTTTCATCCATTGGAGGTCCACACTACCAAAATATTCAAGCTCCATATATGTATCAAACATTAAAGTCTTCTGATAAGAAATGATGAACTGATTTAATTTAGGCTTTCATTCATGTATAAACATTGAGCAACACGCATAATTCGAGCACATGGATTACTTTTTGAATTTTGAAAAATTAGTTTTGGACCATATATACTTACAAATATTAAAATATAACACAAAATAATTAAAATGGGAGACATTTACTTGCAGATTGTTTTGTACAATTTTTTTTAAAGGATGGTGATTTATCTTTGAATAGTGCAACTTTTTATTTTATGTGGAGTTTGAGATGTAACAGATGTTTAATAAACCCAGACGTTTCTGCAACAAGACAATTGTGAGAATTGTGCAATATTACCAAAATATGGCATCTGCAATATTTGAAAGCTTCCATCTTTTTAGGACCAACAAAAAAGTAAAGGTCCATTACTGGCATCCATGGCTCCATAAACAACCTTTAACATCCACACAATCTGTCCATTGCACAAAAGCTTCTGAAACTGATCTCCACATTCGGTTAAGATCTCTTCATTGAAAGGATGGTTCTTCTGTGGCCTCGCTGTGAAAACACACTCTTGGAGCGCAGAGTGTTTTATTTGAGGATGGCACACAATAGTGCGACTCCACCTCATGTGAATGGAATTTATTGCTTTGCTCTAATAACAGGATGGTTTCTAAAATAAACTATCATGTTGGCAGACGGTCCACAAATCTGCTCTGTAACATGTCAGACGAAGCACTCTAAGTTTTCTCGCTGTCCTCTCTGCAGAATATTGCCCGCAGCCCCATTTTGGGTGATTTTGCCAAAGTCATAACATTCATATGAGCTATAGACTTTGGAGACGGCTCTCCGGGGTGGAAAGTTTAAGTTATCCTGGTCTTAGCGGATGTAAATTGCAGCATGCTGTCTGACACGAGCCAGTGAGGTGGGCTGTAACTGCCTGAGGTTTTGTTAATGTAAGTTTTGTCAGCTTTCCAGCTGGAGCATTACTGTAGTCATTCCTGATTGAGAGAGAGCGCCTAGTCAGGTTGACACAGTCATGTTTACATTACCATGTAAAGCTCAACTTTACTTACACCCCTTGACCATGTCTAGTTTAAGTGACAAGTGCATTTTTATGCCAGCCAGCAATTTTAGCATAATTTTAGGTATTTATTTTGTATTTTTATTTTTTTATTCAGTACTCCACTTTAATACAAGTGTATTTTTCTTCCTACCAACATATTTCATTTTATTTAAAGGATAAGTCCAGTTACAGTATAAAAATGTCCTGATAATTTGTCATCCAAGGGGGGTCTTTCTTTCTTCAAACGCAAAGAAATAAAAAATTGAGGAAAACATTGCAGGAATTTTCTCCATATAGTGGACTTCAATGGTGGCCAATGATTTAAAGGTCCAAAATGCAGTTTCAAAGGACTCTGCACGATCCCAGCCGAGGAAGAAGGGTTTTATCTAGTGAAACGATCGGTCATTTTCTGAAGAAAATAAATTTTATATTTATATACTTTTTAACAATTCTTGGAATGTTTTTCTCAAAAATTTTATTTCTTTGTGACGTGATGGTGAGTAAATTATCAGGCAATTTTTATTCTGGAAGTGAACTTATCCTTTTATTTTGTTTTTATTACTCTAAATTACAAGTACATTGTTCTTCCAACCAACAATTTTAGCACAATTTTAGATGTATGTTTATTTATTTAGTCTTTTTTTTTCTTTTAGTTTTAATCTTTTTGCTTATTGTATTGTATTTATGGCATGAAATCAAAATCTGCTGTCTTTAAGAAATCAAAATTGATCCCATTTTTTTTATTGAGTAAAGTTGTTCGAACTTTGGCAGGTACTTTAGTAACGCTCAGTGTTATTCTATAGAGTTAAATGCATTGGGCAGTGCTGTGGTCTGCATTACGTGATCTATCTTACACTATATTCCTCATTTTAAGCGATGACCTATTACACTTTATATATTTAGTCTTGCTATGACTACCAGCATTCCTGCAGATAAACACAGTACCCAGGAGTTTGTCTGTGGACAGAGCTGTTATTATCCCATCATTTGTGTGGAAGATCTGAGCAAAGCTCGTACGCTGCCATGTAATTACACTTTTGCCTTGACAAATACACTGCTCTGATGGAATCGCATCGCTGCTGACTGAGTTTGTTGTGTGAAAGACTATTTCATGATCTGCACTTCCCTTCTCCAAGACCGGACTTATGACGTTTCACATGTACATGCATCACACTGGCTATTCTTTGCACTAGCTATGTGGATGAATGGAAACATATCTCCTAAAATGACCTCTTTTTGGCGCCTTATTAAATTGCTATCCTCCTGTTGAATTGATTTAAAGATCAGAATTGCTGGTGTCAGAGCAGCATTACATTTGTCAGATTTGGATTTGGCAGGGTCTCCTCAGATTCTCCGAATGCTGCAGGCCTTGGAGGACAAACAATGTGTTCTCTTACCGTCTCTTTTGAAGTCTGTTTCCAATGGCCTGGCCAATGCCGAGTTTACTGTGAGGGTGGTCCTCAATTCTTACATAGAAAATCAATCTGATTACTGATTACTTTACCAAAATAATCGTTAGTGACAGCCCTAATCTACTGGTGTATACAGGTACTGTGTCCAAATACAAGTGGATTTATGGATGGATAAGTTTGATGTGGTCAGGAATTGCAGGACTTGATTTGATGTTGTCACATGATATTGTGAGATTGGATGATGAGCTTTAACGAATTGACGGAATTAGTGACTGTTCCGTATTAGATGCCAGTTTAGAACAATACCGCTTTGATCCACATCTCAGAAGTTCTTTAATGCTATTGGAACAAGTACATCTCAAACTAATGAGCCACTGCTGGTCTCACTAACCATATCAACCAGCTGCTCTGTAACCGGATCTAAGGAAACTTGTTTTGGGGTTTTTCATTCTCTGACAGAGTCATAAAGCAAACAAATTGTTGAGGAATGCTGTAATGCTCCCTTCACCAGGTCATTGCTTATGTGGCCTGTACCTGTCAGGAACCACCACGAGCTGTTTTCCATGCCTGTCACCTCATGCGAAGTACATCTGCAGATGTGCTGGTGAACCCGGTCTGGAAGTGGATCGTCTTGGTGTCTTTTTTGCAGATCCATGATTGCAGGCCAGAACTGACGATTGAGGGAATGAAGCCAGGAATGTGGCCAGTCAGACCTGAAACACAAAACGTACTGATCCCTCTTTCAAAGCTAACACAGTTGCTCAAATATGGTCCGGGCCAGAGCTGGGTAGTAACGGATTACATGTACTCTGGATTACATAATCAGAGTCAGTACTTCTTATTCGGTTAGGAGTATTTTAAACTGTAACGCTATCAGACTAGTTACTTTTTTATTCATTACATGGTTTATTTTATTCACACAATAGCTATAAATTATTCATAATGGTATTTTTTTTTCATCTTTTAAATCAGCCTACAGTTTATATACATTCAGAAAGTTATCCAGTTTTGGTCTTTAGTCAGATGGCTATAATTACACCGAAGATGAGAGGCCACTTTCAATTTTAGCACTGAATTTACTAAAATAATCTTCATGATGTTAATAACAAATCTAATTTTCTTTTATATTTTTATATCAGTACGGTACAAGATTATCCTATTTAAATCAATGTTATAAATGAGTTGGGTCAGATGTAATTTGAAAGTAATCAAAAAGTAGTCTGATCATATTACCTAAAATATGTAATGTATTGGATTGTTACCATCTATAATTTGTGTCATGTAATTTGGATTTAGTAGTGGATTACAATGTGTAAGTAATCTACTCCGCTCTGGTCAGAGCCTAAACAAAACATCTCATCTGTGGAAGACACTGCAACGTTCTTCTCAGTTTACTTCATGGGAAGCTACAGTGGGTTTTTAACAGTGTTGTTTTTCCCAACGAGTTCAGCTCTTCCAAAGTTTCTCCCCTTTATCCCGCTCCTTTATTTTATGAATCTGGGAACAAGTTCCGGACTAAACGGTTCTCCAGAGGACGAGATGGGGTGTTAACGAGCTTTAACTTTCTCCGTCTGGCCGAGGGTGTGCTGCCCCCATCCTGGAGCCGGACTCTCCCACGGGGGGTGGCCGTCACCTCTTTATGAGTACTCCGAGTGGCCTGCTTGCCGACAGTTGCCAGGAGAGTAACTCGCTGAAGAAGGAGAATCCGCTGTGAAAGGTGGTGATTCAGAGGATTGAGTGCTCGCAGGCACCCTGAGCCAAAATAATTAGATCCGCGTCTTTTCCCAGGTCTCCACACTGGTGGCAGCAGCCTGCTGATTACTGCTGCGGGCCGCTAACACGGGGGTTGAAGCTTCAGTCCTAAGTAGAGGTGACTTGGGAACTGATAAGATGCATGATTATAGAAATTACAGAAGAAAACGAACATGACTCGCAGTGCTGAACTTCTATTGAAGATGATTATTTTCTTTATAAATCCAGTCTTTAATAATAGGCAGTGTTGGGAAGGTTAGAGATTACCTTATTAAAAATGTAATAAGTAGTGTAACTATTGCTTTATTAAAGTACTGTAACTTTTTCTTTGTTTCAAAATTTCTAATGAATGTATTCAACTGTTAATCATTTTCAAACATTAAACCAGGCAGGGTTAACCTTACAGTAGTGCTCAATATTGATTACTCTCAGACTTAAAAAAAAAACCTTTATGACTTTAAGATTATAATAATTTCATTTTAAAGCGCAGCAGCCACCACAAAGTCAGACTTTAGCACCTCTTTTTACTTTGAGGTCAATTCTGAGGATAAATACTAATTTAAAATCATAACAAGAAACAGTTTAATATCTATGATGCTGTTTTAAAAAATCAAATCTTTGCGTAGCTATGACTGGAAACACTGGCATCTAAAAATAAAACCCAGTTCATCTTAAAGCACATAAATACTATAGGAAATAAAACCGTTATTAAATAAGCTTGTCATATTCTGTGAACTCCTGAAACATTGGTGTGTCTCATATTTTAGAGCAGTCTGCAATTTTGGAAAGAAATCAATCAAATCGGTGTACAAATATTCAGATGTAACCCCCTTTGTAATATTTTTAAATAATTAAAATTACACACTTTTCTTTTAGTATCTAACTGTAACGAACTACAGTTAAATTTATTTAGTAATTCATGATATTCTGTTGCATGCAACTAATTACTCCTCAACACTAAATATAGGAGATGTCTCTGAGATGTTTAATATGCGTGTTGTTGAGGCCTCCAGGAACAGAGTTGAACCGCTGTTATAGTTTGCATATTAAGCAGAGATTAGGGTTGGGAATTGATAATCAATTCCAGAATTGGATATACGTAAGGTCAGGATTCAGAGACTTGTTTTAACATTTAAATTTCAATTCCTGTGTGTGCATCTTTAATTTAGTTGGTGAAAAGGGGCTGCTAAAAATGTTTCTTTGAATCATTTATTCAATATATTAATTCAAAAACACTGATTCATCCAGTAATGAAACGAGTCAATCTTGAGTGAGTCATTGAATTATTCCATTCATAAAGTCCATGAGATTTTGTTTAGTTGTCTAATATTTTTTCTTCAGAATTTAAAATAAATAAAATACATTTTATCGCTGTTTATCCAGAATCGTGCAGCTCTATTGTGCACACAAACAGCTCTTAAATGGACAGTTCACCCAAAAATGAAAAATCTGTCATTTACTCACTCTCAAGTATTTCTAAACCTGCATGAATGTCTTTGTTCTGCCGAAGATATTTTGAAGAAAGTTGGTAATCAGGCTGTTTTGGGGCACCATTGACTTCCATAGTAGAAAAAAACATTACTATGGAAGTCAATGGTGCCCCAGAACTGCTCTTTTCCCACATTATTCAGAATATCTTCCTTTTGTGTTCAGAACAAACACATTCATACAGGTTTGGAAATACTTGAGGGTGAGTTAATGGCCGAATTTTTATTTTTGGGTGAATTGTCCCTTTAAGAGTCCAGTTTTTATGTAGCCAGCTGATTTTTCTTCATGGTATTCAGCAGCAATTAAATGTTTTGCAAAAAGAGGCACAGAATAAACATTTGATATCTAAATGTTTGATCGACACTGGGAATCGATAAGCATCGGAATTGATGCAATTCAAATAATACCCAACCCTAGCCGAGATTGGAGAAAGTAGTTTTAGCAAAAAATAATTATCACTGTAATGTTTTTAGCAGCATGATTGTTGTGGTGTGTGCAGAGCTAATTCAAGCAAGCTCAAAACCAGTTATAGAAAATGTTTGAACAGTATTTGTTGGTGTCCATGTAAATTTCCTTGTTTTTCAGACAAACAACATATGCTTTTTCATCTCGGGTTTGCTTCCACAACTCCTTGCCAAAGTCAGCCATTCACTTTGTTTTGCCTTTGGCTTTTCCTTTTGCACATGATTTAGAGCGGAAACACCTGTTTATGGCTCAGAAGTGCTAAACTACATGTGTTTTTAATTATTTTTTTTGCTAAAATTAAACGCAACCTTAATTGTGGTGCTACAGAACATGGCAGATGGGTCTTAGCTTTCCACATAATCTGACTCAATTACATTTGCTACAGAAATCTGCTTTATTTGTATTGACTTAATGACTTAAGACTCCTTAACGGCAAGAACATTAACTATATTAGCGTCCACACAATGAATGATAACGTTCTGTTTGTTATAAGCATGCACTGCAGTTATCATCTGAAACTTTAAATGCTCAAGTAGTTTTGGGTGTCAGTGTTTTCATGGTTCATCACCTGGAAGAAAGTGTTCTAATAGTGATTCCAATGATATTGTTTCTCTGTGTATAGCTGTGGTAGGATTTCTCTGTTTGCATTTAATTACTGTCTTTTACATCTTTTTAAGGTTCCGAAAGGATTTTTTTTTTGCAGTGATTCCATAGAAGAACCGTTTTTGGAATTCTCAAACCTTTCAGCAACCAATTAAAATAAAAAAAATGTGTTAGTGCAAAGAACATTTTAATAACCTTTTTTCCACTATAAAGCACCTTTTGTGCAATGGAAAGATTCCTTGGATTTTGATGTCCAATAACGAACCTTAATGTTTGAGTGTGTAGAGTTTCTCATTTATGAAGAGACCTGGCGTGAACATCTAGTTTAACTTTTGGAAATCTATCAATTCATTTTCAAAAAACGTTTTAATTGCTTTTTTGGGGGGCATTTAAACGTTTTAAATGTAACATCTGTAGAGCAGGAATTGTTCTTTTGCAACGTTCCAGTTTCGTTGTGCTTTCTGTGGTGCTGATTTCATGGAAATCTGTGAAATTTTACCGTAAAAAATACGGTAGCCACATTTTAAAGTTTTTACCTTAAATTTACAGTTAAATACCGTAATTCTATTAACTGATATAATGTTAATATACCAACCTATTGAAGTACTGAAATCTGTTTTGTACTTTTTGTAATGCACTGATAACCACCAATTGCAGGTGGTAAGTCACATGATGAACCAAAGCCCACGAGCAGCTTTTAAATATTAACATATAGAACCTTTTAGCGCCAACGTCACGATTACGTCACAGCGCTAGCTGGAGGCAAAACAAAGAAAAAACTGTAGGCAGCAGATTCAAACCAGCACATATTTGGCTACACAAGGAGCTTAAAACCTCATCTTGTTGTGATGTTGGGTGCCAGAATCGATGAAGTTGAGGCTCCAATTAGAAATTTGATTGCATACCTGCCGTCTCTGCCAGACAAAAAAACGATGACAGCTGTGGTTAAACAAGATAACCAGCACGACATCTCGTCCCACTGTATGTCCACACATGTAGCGGAATGACAATAAAGCTCGACTTGACTTGTTAAAACGAGCGGACTGCACAGAAACCGTCGTCAAACATGATCGTGTTTGCAGCGCACACTTATCAGAAAAGATTACATAAAGTATTGTCTTTTGTTGTTATGATTTGTTATGATCTGAAGATTTATTTTATGACGTCTGTGTGCATGTGTATAAAACAATAAACTGATTATTTTTATGCTGCTTAATCATCTGTAATTGTGTATATATTGTGACTTAATTGTGGCTGGAATAATAATGTAGCTGTAAAATAGTAGCCTGCTGAAATTGAAATGTATATACATACACACATACATACACACATACACATACACTCACATATATATATATATATATATATGCATGCATACATGCATACATACAGGTGCTGGTCATATAATTAGAATATCATCAAAAAGTTGATTTATTTCACTAATTCCATTCAAAAAGTGAAACTTGTATAATGTATACATTCATTCCACACAGACTGATATATTTCAAGTGTTTATTTCTTTTAATTTTGATGATTATAACTGACAACTAATGAAAACCCCAAATTCAGTATCTCAGAAAATTAGAATATTACTTAAGACCAATACAAAGAAAGGATTTTTAGAAATCTTGGCCAACTGAAAAGTATGAACATGAAAAGCATGAGCATGTACAGCACTCAATACTTAGTTGGGGCTCCTTTTGCCTGAATTACTGCAGCAATGCGGCGTGGCATGGAGTCGATCAGTCTGTGGCACTGCTCAGGTGTTATGAGAGCCCAGGTTGCTCTGATAGTGGCCTTCAGCTCTTCTGCATTGTTGGGTCTGGCATATCACATCTTCCTCTTCACAATACCCCATAGATTTTCTATGGGGTTAAGGTCAGGCGAGTTTGCTGGCCAATTAAGAACAGGGATGCCATGGTCCTTAAACCAGGTACTGGTAGCTTTGGCATTGTGAGCAGGTGCCAAGTCCTGTTGGAAAATGAAATCTGCATCTCCATAAAGTTGGTCAGCAGCAGGAAGCATGAAGTGCTCTAAAACTTCCTGGTATACGGCTGTGTTGAACTTGGACAGAAAACACAGTGGACCAACACCAGCAGATGGCACCCCAAACCATCACTGACTGTGGAAACTTTACACTGGACCTCAAGAAACGTGGATTCTGTGCCTCTCCTCTCTTCCTCCAGACTCTGGAACCCTGATTTCCAAAGGAAATGCTAAATTTACTTTCATCAGAGAACATAACTTTGGACCACTCTGCAGCAGTCCAGTCCTTTTTGTCTTTAGCCCAGGCGAGACGCTTCTGATGCTGTCTGTTGTTCAAGAGTGGCTTGACACAAGGAATGCGACAGCTGAAACCCATGTCTTGCATACGTCTGTGCGTAGTGGTTCTTGAAGCACTGACTCCAGCTGCAGTCCACTCTTTGTGAATCTCCCCCACATTTTTGAATGGGTTTTGTTTCACAATCCTCTCCAGGGTGCGGTTATCCCTATTGCTTGTACACTTTTTTTCTACCACATCTTTTACTTCCCTTCGCCTCTCTATTAATGTGCTTGGACACAGAGCTCTGTGAACAGCCAGCCTCATTTGCAATGATCTTGTGTCTTGCCCTCCTTGTGCAAGGTGGACAACTGTCAAGTCAGCAGTCTTCCCCATGATTGTGTAGCCTACAGAACTAGACTGAGAGACCATTTAAAGGCCTTTGCAGGTGTTTTGAGTTAATTAGCTGATTAGAGTGTGGCACCAGGTGTCTTCAATGTTGAACCTTTTCACAATATTCTAATTTTCTGAGATACTGAATTTGGGGTTTTCATTAGTTGTCAGTTATAATCATCAAAATTAAAAGAAATAAACACTTGCAATATATCAGTCTGTGTGGAATGAATGTATACATTATACAAGTTTCACTTTTTGAATGGAATTAGTGAAATAAATCAACTTTTTGATGATATTCTAACTATATGACCAGCACCTGTATCCACACACATCTTCATGACTAGATGTTGACACGGTAAGTTTAGATGCGAGTCACTCACTCGGAGGGAATCCTGTCAGATTGTCCATCCTTGGAGCGACCCGCACACGTGTTCACTCAAATCTGGTTTTGTCCGTTAAAGTTAACATTTTCAAATAGCGCGGTCCCGGACAGTGAATGACTTTACATATGCAGGTCAAATCTGAATTTCTCCAGTTATTGTTAAAAAAAACAAGCTAACAGTCTTCACAGCTAGCGGTCAGGGGACTCTTTCTGCCTCCAGCTAAGCTCCGCCCACAGAAAAACCTCACAATGTTTACTAACAGAAAAAGGGTCTGTAAGAAGGTGCACAATGTCATATACACAACACTAAACACCCATGCAACTAGAATAATGCAATAAACATTAATTTAACAACATTAGATTTAACACACAACCCTAATGTGCAAAACTGCTAAGAAAAAAAAAACGTTATTTCAACAAAAAAACATCACATTTGTATTGTAACGCAGGGAATTCTGGGAATGTAATTTTACGGTTATTTACTGTAAATTATACATTATTTTTCCACTTCCAAAAACAGTATACATGTAATGCCAATACAATTTTTCACCATATATATATTTATTAGAGGAACTTAGTTAACCATTTAACTGTAAATATGGGCATAAATTATGCTTGCTTAATAAGTTGTTACAATTACTACTTCCTTTCAACTGTTTTTACTAAATTTTTTACAGCCTTTTAATGTTAAATTCACTGTAATTTTTTACAGTGTAGATACCATTAATAATCCACAAATGGATTAATGTAAAATGTGTACATTCAAAAGGCATCCTCTGCTTTTCCGTGTGACTCATGTCTTTGGATTGTGCATTAGTTTCAGGCACTGGACTGTTTGATATTTCATATTTCAATTAAACTTCACCACCATAAGATAAATGTGTCTGTAAGCCTGGTGTATGTGCCTCTGAAAGACACCATCTGTGTGTGTGTGTTATGGCAGATAATCATTCAACAGGCAGCGAGGCGGCATAAAATAAACCTACGCAACCAATGTTTGATTAGCAGAATCACCCGCTTCATCAAGATCCTCCTAATCTTTGCAGTGCTTTGTTTCAGCGCAGATGAATGTTAAATACTCAATGTATATTTTATGTAAATAGTTGTCTGACTCGTCTTTGGAGAGCCAATCTGATTTGTGTTACACAATAATGATTTGTGTATATATGACTTTCAAATAAAGCTGTGGTAGTACTGTAAAAAAATCAGGATCATTTTCATTACTGTATTTCAGTATGTATGGGATAAAATTAGCCGTGTGGTGTGTTTGTTAGGACTGAGTCCTAATCACTCACTAATGCTTCAGCTGGCAGCGTGTTATGAATATTACTTTAATACGGCACTGTAATTATGTGAAAGACCTGGACCAGCTGTTTATAGCATGTCAAATGTGGCACATTCCAAGCTTATTTTAATGCAATTTAATGCAATTTTACAATGTAATTTATTGGAACAGATGAAAGGAAGGAATAATTGTAACAGCTTATTAAGCAAGCATAATTTATGCCCATATGTCATGGTTCTCACGCCGTTTTCCGTCTCAGAAGGAAATCACTCCACACTTAAAGATGTAATTTGCCTTCAACCACATACAGTGAGCTTGTTAAACACCGGCCCAGTTACCATCTGATGATTATATTAAACTCCACTCGTGTTGTCTGTGTGATAACTCAATTTATAGTATTTATGGAGCATCTCAGAAACCACACTGTCAGCAGTAATGTGTTTTATGATAAATGAGATGAAGGACGAACTAAACGGCGTTTTAGATCAAGCACTCAGTGTTGAAGCTGCTTTTTTCTTGCATCACAATTAATGGTCATTTTCCAGTGAAGAGAGCCTAAGAGAGGTCATGGTCTAAAATTTTATTTTATTTTGCTGTTGGTGCAAAATAATGATCCAAGAAGATAAGAATTCTTAAATCTATCTTTAATAATGTACATATCTCAATTTTGTTTCATGTGGAAAAATCTAAATTTTCAGCCATTTTATTTATTTAGTAAATTTATTTTTGAGTTGTGTAACACCGATTCCCCAAAGAAACATTTGATTTTATATGCCTTATAAGACTATTGAATAATATTCACTGTTCACAGCAGAAAAGTTATATTCAAGTCACTGTATGAATTGCATGTTTATGACCTGTTGGTAACACTTTAGGTTAGGGAACATTTTCACTGTAAACTAGGAGTTTTTTCTCAATAAACTCCTTAATAGTAAGGTTGGTGTTAAGTTTAGGCACGGGGTGGATTAAGGGATCTACAATAAATGCAGAGTAAAGCATTATTGTGTTTCTATGCTAGTAATATGCATGCTAATAAGCAACTATTTAATAGTGAGAATTGATCCTTAAAACAATGTTTCCAACCTGTCTTTGAATTTTAATGTGTTTACAGCTGCTGTTGGATATTTGTATTACATATACTACAAGTTGCTTTTACCGATGCTACGGTTCATTCATTATAATAATTTGATAAGAGCGCATCTTGCTTGTTAGCCCTAGTTTATTTGAGCACAGGTCTTGACTAACGGTCTCCTGTTTGTTGTGCAGTGGCTGACGTGAAGCTGTCGGAGTCTGGAGAGATCGAGGCTGTAGCTGAGGCCCAGAGCGGAGGACTGCCAACAGCTGAAGGTACAGGAACACAAGGCCTGATTAAACCATCCAGAATGCAGCATCCTAACACGGTGTATTCAGACCACCTTATATCATGCAGTTTCATTTTACTTTGCCATCTCACAAACCACCGATTTGGAAAATCCTGGTATACAGCTTCTAAAAGAGAAGTTCAATAAAAAATGCAAACTCTTGTTTTTTGATAATACTCAAGTGTTTTTTTTTTTTTGTAGTGGCATCATCAGTTAGCATCACATACAATGGGTCCAAAATCCTACTCCACATATTAAACATTTAAATATGTTCTTGTTGGCTTTTAAGGCCTGTTCACACCAAGAACTAGAACTATGATAACTCTATTAAAAAATAAAACATGGACAATAACATGTTTCTTGTAAGTGTGTACTGGAGTTATGTCCTCTGCTGCTTTAGATGCTCAAGTTGAATGGATTCTAATTTAGTGTTTTTATGATCATTCATCATTCTGTAAAAAAAAATTGAATATTCGTCAAATAATTTTTTTTTATCACATTCGAATGCAAAAACTCACATTTGAATGTTGTGCGTGTGTCAGGCAGCTTTATCAGCGGCGCACAAGATACGATGGCGATGTAAGTGTCGTTGTATTTTAATGTTTTCGTAGCTTATCCAGTTGAACCCACTGTATGCAGCGCTGCTCATTCAAAATACTGCGGAAAAAGAGAGCATCAATGCAGAGATGTTGTTGTTTACAGCGAAACTCAAACAAAGCCATTCACACAGAACGCATATTTATCACATTTTCTTTATGGACATCTATCAGCGTTGCTCTCGCGTCTCACACAAGAGAGCCGTATGTTTAGAAATAATGTAAAATTAATGCAAGTTCAACTTTTAAAAAACACATCTCCAGACTTTATGGCGTTTTTTCCCTTCCCACAGCATCATGTTTTTAAATGAAAAAAGTGCTCTTGTTTTCAGTCCTAAGTATTAAACTATATCTATTAGGGGTGGCATGGTACACAGATGTAAAAGTACACACTTTTTAAAAAAAGAATTATATATATTGAATGTGCATTCAAAATTATTACAAAATGTTACAAACATGATCACGTTTCCTCACACATACAAAACTCATAAATTCCAGCATTGCTAAAATTGGTAGGCTACTTTATCAAAATCAACGTGACTGAATTAATGTTACTTACAAAGCCTATAATTTACATAATAAATAATCGTTTAGCATTAAGATAAGTTGCATCGCAAACATGGAAATATTATGGAATATTTGGATTTGTGCCGAATGAGAGAGGTAGGATACACGAGCACAAAGCTGAGAATGAATCTCTTCCGTCATCACTTCATCTTAAAAAAACAACCTTCGCTCTCTTAACCTCTCACTGTCTGGCTAGAATTTGCTCAGAACAATGCCTATCAATTTGTATTACAAGCACTTCCTGTGTCCATTTGCTTCTTTATAATGTATCGCTTATTGTATTCTTTAATTGTAAGTCGCTTTTGGATAAGTGTCTGCTAAATTAATAAATGTAAATTAGGAACACAACTTGTTTAGATTTATGGTTTTGATTTTCTATCAGGTATAGAGTTCAACATGTTTAATAAAATATGTATTTTAATATTGTTCATAAAGCATTTTCATAAGCTTTTAAACCTCTAACTCTTTTTTATTTATTTTTACTTTTATTTTTTATTTTTTTTACTTCAATAATAATCTGCCATGGGACTTCTTTAAAATCAGACCAAACTCTGTGCTCCCAAGCTTCGCATTTTTACGATAGTTTTGTGACATCGACGTTTTTGTCCACTATGGACCTGTGTAATTTTTTTAATTGATGCACACGGGTTAATTTTTATATGTATATGGTTTAGAAACATTATTTTAAATATTTTGCACTTTTTTCAAAGATAGTCGTATTATTGTATTACTTTGAAGAACCGTGCATTAGTAATATGTTGTGGCCTCAGGAGAGAAGCCAGAAGCTTTTTTTCCCTAACAGAAATTTTGCCTTTATAATTAGAATATTGATCATATTTTAGTACAAAATTCGAATTTAGTTTTTCAGCCAATTTGCCATCCCTAGTGGTAACCCTTTATTTTAAGGACCAATTCTCACTATTAACCAACATGCATATTACTAGCATATTGGCTGTTTATTATAAAGCACATATTAATGCCTTATTCTGCATGACCGTATTTTAGATCTCATAATATTAGACCATACCTAAAATTAACAACTTCCTTACTATTAATAAGCAATTAGGAGTTTGACAAGTCGTAGTTAATGGTTTGTAAATGGCGAGAATATGACCTTTTAATAAAAGTTTGATCAAAAGTCAGTGAAGAACTGCATGATAGGTGTTCACGGTAAGGTTTGGATCATGAAATGTGCCCCGCTGTGTCCTTCAGGAGTGCGTCTGCTTTTCTGCTTTGCGTGTGCATAAATCAAGAGTTTCAGGAAAAGCCACCACTTTGCTCTGGCTGGCCTGTTAATAGCAGCTCCGAATATGAGCTCTGCAGAGACTATTTGAGTTGGCCACGGGACCAAGGGGTCTGGGTAATAGTTTTCAGGAGAGTGAATGAACGTATGAAGGGCAGTGTTTCTAAACCATGCATTACCAATATGAACTTGAAGCAAGAGAAAAGCTCAGTGGCTGTGGAGCACGTTAGTAAGCGAAATGTAGAAGAAACCGTCGGAAGTGAATACTTTTAAACGGTGCGTGATAAACGCTGTTCAGGAAATAGTCTCCAAGTTCAAAACTAGTTGTGACCGTCAACTGTGTTCTGCAACAAGACATTTAAAAAATAAACACGACCTCTCGTTGTGTCAATCACGTTTACACATTGCCTCCGAAACGTCCGTCCGTCATAAATTCGTATCAGGTTTGATTTTCTGCATACTCGCATCCGTAGCATGCATTTTGATAGGAAAGTATGAGGAATACAGAAAAAAAAATCAGAAAATTTCAGATCGATCTTGGGATTAAAGAATTGTTGTTGTTAAAATAGTGATTGTGATGCATTGTAAAATTATTAGTTTTATCCACCTATCTTAAAATGTTAGTTTAGCATTTAGTGTTGCGTTTGAAGGCCAGAGGTTGGTTATATGGCGAGTTATAATGGCTTGTCAGCAGTACTTGTGTTGTTTATCGTTCCAATCATGGCCGCCCACAAGTAGTCAAACCCACTTAACCTCGCCTGCCAGCTGCACTCGCCAAACCTGGGCTACAGAGACACCTCTCTGGGTGCTTTCGGTTTAGTGGCTGCGTGAGGGTCCATTACAACTGTTCATGAGTCTTCTTCATTGTTGACTTCATCTACTTTTTCTGTAATATTCTTCTGAATTCTGAATCATAGGACTAATCTCTATCTAATTTGGCCCATTGGTTTACCTCAACTTGCTGTTTTTTTCCTTCATTAGTTAATGCTTTAGTTCGTGAAGTGACGAGTACAACTTGGCATGTTGGAGTGGGTGCAGCTGTATGCTTTGTCTTGCTTGCTCTTTCAGTTGCACTGGCATCTATGCATGAGTAATAATGGATTAGTGTAATATTAATTTCACATTCTGCCTGTTCTAGCACGCTGACTTTACCTGTGTAGCCGCAGACAGTCGTGCAGCAGTGGTTCACTGATGCTGAACACGTTCATATACAGTAGTGGCTGTCTCATTAGGTAACGTCTTCAGAGAGTCAGCTGAGCATGATCACAACACCCTCGTTCATGTTTACAGATAGCGTAGGGCCTGTAACAGCTTGCCTTTACCACAGTGAGGGTGTATGGACTCGTGTGTTTTCACGGCTTCACTTTCTCAGTCATTCAATTGGGCCTTTCATGGCTCAGTGTCTTTGCAAATCTTCTGTGATGTGATGTAGATCTTGTCAACGCTACCTTGTTTTGATGGTGCTCATTTTTCTTTGTGCTGTTTCGGTCGTTTCCTGACGTCTTTTGTTGACTGTTGAATTATCTGCTGCTGGGGATTATTACTGTTTCATGTTCCTAACTGAACAATGTGTTTCAGTTGCCTTAAACCCAAGAGTATACTTTAATTTTATGCATAATCTATGGTATACCTATAGAGTGAGTCTCTATATGTGCATCTATATGTACATCTCACAAATGTTGTTTTTCATTGCAGTAATTAGTTGATCCATATAGAGCTGGCAATAAACAATATATCAAGATCACAATAAAATAGGTTTATAATAATAAGCTTTGGATATCTACAGTGCCTTGCAAAAGTATTCATTCTTTTCCCCCGTTTTGTTGCTGCCTTGTTAAAATGCTTTAAATCACTTTAGTCCACATTAATCTACATTCCATACACTATAACGGTAAAGGCAAAAAAAAAAATTTAACATTGCAAATTTATTACAAATTTGGAAAGTCACACACGTCTTAATAAAAGGTCCAACAGCTGATAATGCATATCCGAGCAAAAACCAAGCCCTGGGGTCAAAAGAACTGTCTGTAGAGCGGTTTGCATCAAGCCACACATCTGGGAAAGAGTTCAGAAAAAAAATTCTGCTTCATTGAATTTTCACAGAAGCTTTTAGTCTCGGTTACCCTCAATGGAAGAAGTTTGAAACAACCAGGTCTCTTCCTAGAGCTGACCTCCTGGCCAAACTGAGCAATGGATGGAGAAGGGCTTTGACCAAGAACCTGATCATCCTCCACCTCTATGATCATATACTGTATGTGGAGATGGGAGAAACCTACAGAAAGACAAACACCACTGCAACACTCCATCGACCTGGGCTTTATGGCAAGACTCAATCCTCTATTCAGTGTGGACGCATGAAAACACACTTGGAATTTGTGAAAAAAACACCTAAAGGTCCCTCAGGCTGTGAGAAATAATATTATCTGGTCTGATGAACCTCAAAGCATCATGTTTGAAGCGAACCAGCTCTGTTCTTCACCCGCAGAGTACCATGCCAAAAGTAAAGTGTGCTGGTAGCAGCCTCATGCTGTGGGGCTGTTTTTCAGAGTAGAAGAAAAGCTCAATGCACCAAAATATAGAGAGAGCCTTAATGATAACCCAGTCCAGAGCATTCAGAACCTCAGACGGCAGAAGGTTTACCTTCCAACAGGACAGTGACCCTAAACACACAGCAAGAGTGGCTTATAGACCACTCTGTGAATGAGAACACAGTGAACACATTTAAAAAAAAAAAAAAATGTTATGGCCAATATAATAATAAAAAAAGGTTTAAAACCTTAGGCTGGGGCTGGGGCCATGCAAAATAATTAAAGGTTCTCTATTGAACTGCACCATTTTCATTTTCAGTCTCTTAATTTTCCATTATATCTCTCTACATCTTACTGTGTGTGTTTACTTTTTTCACTAATTTACTTGTACCTTACTTGTACCTTACCTGTATTACTTGCACTAATTTACTTGTACCTGTCAATTTTCCCATCAGCCATCTACTTTTATGAACAGAACGGTCTCCATCTGGTTGCAAAACAACCACATCATTGTATTCTGTTTGCAATAAAATACTTTAAATTTAACTAAAATAAACTTATCACATATAGGGGTGGGAATATTTTGTCACCTCACGATCCGATTCCAGAACAATTCATGATCTACTTTTCCCCCTTATTAATTAATTAGTTTACTGACTTGAGAATTTACATATCCTTACATAAGTATTTTTTTTAATAATTACACATTTAAAAAAAATATTACAACAGTTGTATGTTAAGAATTTTAAACTAATATAACTTCAAAATATACAAGCAAGTAGCAAATAATAATGAGGAGCTTATAAACGTATATAAACAAAGAGTGCTTTCAGCATTTAATATTATCTGAACGTTTTCCATTCAATAACGGAGTGATTTTCTTCATCTTTACTGTTTTACTCTGACATCATAGACAGCGGGAGATTTATTAAGCTGCATTCATGCACAGATCTCTTTTGAAATATACTACCAGTAGAATGGAATATCTATAGAACATAGAATAGAATATTTAGAATATCATACTACCAAGATATATTTGATCCATATCTGTTGTGCAGCATCTTATTTGACACAAACTGAAATACAATGTTTTGTTGGAAATTGTTATATTTCAATTTGATTACATTATAAAAGATTGGTGAAATGTTTAGTTTAATTTCATTAGACACTATTTATGATGATAAATTAGTATCTTGTAATCTATGCCTAGTTTGTATGTAGTTGTGTAAAATGGTCACCAGCTCAACAGAAAATGATAAACTGAGGATTAAACGTGCCTTGCATGCGCTTGGACTCAGCTCTTGTAATCATTCAAGCGTAGGTTAGATAACTTGGCAACTGCATGTCAACCCATTTAAGGCTACATACCACCCTTATGATGGCTGTGGGTTGTGGAGATATGATCTCAGATCAGGTTGGAGAGCGCTGGGGATTTCACGTCTGCTCGATAAGGCTGAGGCCTGTACGGCTGTGTTTATTTGAGCTCCGTCTGGCTCTCTCTACTTACTATGAGCTCAGGCTGAGCTTAGCCAGGCCCGACGCCTCTTCTCTTTACACTCTTTCTCTGTTTTCCCATCATGCAATGCTGTTGCATTTCTCACCTCCGCACCATCACGTCATCTCTCACGTCTCTGTGAAGAGCCTCGGACTCAACACACTGGGGCCAGAGACTGGTTTAACTCTAAAAGAACAAAGCTCTATGGACACATTGGCAAGACAATCCCCATAAATATATTCAAAATTAAATCCGATAGAAGATACGTTCATGTCATATCCTTTGCTAGTATAATAACTTAAAAAAAATGGCAATCAAATATTCTAATGACAAAACTTTAGTAGTTTGAACTAAAATGTGGCAACGTTGTCTACATGAAAATGTATGAATGTAATTTGTCATGATAAACACAACTTGATGCATTACTGGTCATTCAGTATAAAAACATAAAACTCGTTTGTAATATTTCATTTGGGATGGTAAGTGTGTTTTGAACTATTTTGTACAGATATGATTGCAGATTCCCCATTTCCCGGCACTCATATTTCGAGTGATTTTGTATTTTTGGGTTTAATTATTTGTGAGCACAAAATATACAAATGTAAAAAAAAAATCGATTTATATTGACCCCCAAACCCCACCCCCCAAAAAATATATATATTTATTTTTTACAATCCTTTGACCCACAATAATATTGTATTGAGAATCTGATATTGTGAAAGCCCTACTTCGAAAGAAAGGTCAAGTGTTTTATTTTTCACCTTGTGTACATTTGATTAAACATGGAGTTATTTGAGGGTATGTTATGGGGTTTGGGAAGCTCTGCTCTATCCAATGAGTACAGTTTTTTTTTTTTTTTTTTTTTTTGGGGGGGGGGATGGGTGTTCTTGGTATGTTTGCTACATTGCAGAGGTCTACAAATCATAGGTTTGCCAAAACAAACAAATCCTCTCCTGAGACGTTTCTTTCATCCGCAGTTGTCGGGATGGGACCACTCGACGCAAGATGTTTGTTTTGATCTGGAGCTTGAGTTACTTAATCCAGATGTGCTTTCCCAGAGTTGAGTAATTCTGACCATGACCAGTCAGCTCGTGTTTATCTTGTCCCATCTGAAAATCAGACAAAACTTAAGCTAAAACAAAGTGTGTAGAAATGCAACAAAATGAGATTTCTTGCTGGAACCAAGCATTCTGAAGCAGCTCCACACATGGCTCATGAATTGAATTTTGATGTTAATAAAGCGATTTCTCATGAGCCAGTGTTTTAGGTTCATAGAGCAAGTATGTAAACAGGACGAGTATTTAAATGGGAAAAAGTTGAAGATCCTCTTGTGTGTGGGAACGACTGTCTTGCGCCACAGATTCAGGATCTGCCAACTAAGTTCAAAAGTGTCCCAGTTTCTGTTACCAAATTGAAAGTCACATTAGAACTAACAAGGGTTTTTAAGGAGTAACACAGGATTGCTTGAACACAGCACAATTGTAATCTTGCTTTTATGCAACAGTTCAATAAATAAGAGTTGAAATTGAGTAACTTGCATTTTGGAAACAATGGACCCTTTTAAAAATGTTGAGTAGTTTTGCTCCATCCATCCATACCTCCATCCATTCATTCATCCATCCCTCCATTCATCCATCCATTCCTCCATTCATCCATCCATATCTCCATTCATCCATCCCTCCCTCCATTCCTCCATTCATCATCCATATCTCCATCCATCCATCCATCCATCCATCCATCCATCCATCCATACCTCCATACCTACATCCATCCATCCATCCCTCCATCTAAACCTACCTCAGTCTGTCCGTCCGTCCATCCATCCTGGTATATATTACCATGGTATTAAACTACAAAACTAATAAATTAAAAAAATAGTTACCACTGTTGCAATGGTGTTTCTAATACAACGGCTGATTGCCGTAATCAATCTCTTCAGAGGTGGAAAGTAACGAATTACATTTACTCGCGTTACTGTAATTGAGTAGCTTTTTTGTGTACTTGTACTTTTTTAAGTAATTTTTTAAATCTGTAATTTTACTTTTACTTAAGTATATTTTGTGTTAAGTATTGTACTTCGCTACATTTTAAAACACATTCGTTACTGAGTAAAAAAAAATCGCTCCGTGGAAACAACTGCAGTAAATAAAGGGCAGAAGAAGAAACTGGCGCTAAAAATCACAAGAAAGATGCAGACGAACAAGACAGGTGTTAATGATGCAGACCCAGCTGAAAACCAGACCCCGTCGTATTCTGCTGAAGTTGAACTCGAAGGAAATGAAGTGAATCCCTGGCCATATTCATGCTCTATTATGCAGTGTTAGCTGTGTTTTCCTCGGGAGACCGAACTAGCAGCTTATAACATCTCGACATCACCCTTCGCAAGCATGTAGAGGTAACGTAAGGTAAATACTTACATCATTGCATTGGTGGTTAAAATGAAGCTTTAACAGTTTAACAAAAGGTTTTGCACAAATGAGCCAAAACGACAGTGGTGCAGGGTGTGCAATATCATCTGAGATAATATAGTAATTGTTGTTTTAACGATGTGCGATTTGACATTATCAGTATTTTGCCAAAAACCAAACAAATCACTCTAAACAGTGTGCCGTGAAATCTAGTAACGTTAGATTAGACTAATGCGCGTGCATCTGGACTGCTTTCTTTCACTGCGTGATTCAGTCTGTTAAAATGCATTTAGAATGATCACAACATTGAAGATATAGAAGCAGAAAATGTATATATTTATATAATTTAATATAGTAAGTCAACATCACATGAAGAATGCCGTTTTTCTCAAAGAAATCACCATGATTACATAGGCCTGTAGTTTTTCTTTTTACAACAGTTCAAAAAACAAGAAGTTAATTAAGAGACTTGCGTTTTAGACACCATATTGCCTGTTTTTGATCTATTTCGACAACAAAAATAATACCAAACACAGCCACCATACACAGTTTTGCGTCTCTGACTCTGAGCAATGACGGTGTTTCATTCCTTGAATTAACCGTTTAAATGATTCTGTTCAATCGCAATGACTCTCTTATGAGTGACTTGCTGACACCTACTGGTGGTTCTAATTTAACATTTAAAGTATCTTTTGATTTTTGTATTTCAAATGACTATTTAACATTTGTGACCCTGGCCTGGAGCACAAAACCACTCTTCAGTCGCTGGAGTATATTTGTAGCAATAGCCAACAATACATTGTATGGGTCAAAATTATACATTTCTTTTATGCCAAAAATCATTAGCATATTAAGTAAAGATCATGTTCCATTTATATATTTTGTAAATTTCCTACTGTAAATATATCAAAACTAAGAGCTTAATTTGAACAACTTTAAAGGAGATTTTCTCAATATTTGGATTTTTTGCACCCTCAGATTCCAGATTTTCAAATATTGTCCGATCATAACAAACCATACATCAATGGAAATATTATTTATTCAGCTTTCAGATGATGTATAAATCGCAATTTAGGAAAATGGACCCTTATGGTTTTGTGGTGCAGGGTCATTTTATGTCTTATTTATCAAAACATTATTTCTGCATTTGTAACTGCAGGCTAAATGCATTCATGTCCGTGTAAATACATCTACGCCACTTCAGATGAAGCTTCTGCGTTTCCTCTGCATTGCAAAGATGAATTTTGTTGATACTGATTTAATTTCCCTGGTAACAGCCTAAATGTGTTATTATTCTAAATAACTGATTCCTTTAATTAAAAACACCTAGTTTGAGATTTATAGGCCTATATCCCAGGTGTGGCAAACTCAGTTCCTGGAGGGCCACAGCCCTAAAGAGTTTAGTTCCAACCCTGCTCCAACACACAAACCATGTAGTTTTCAGATAAGCCTAAATGATTAGTTTAGCTGTATCAGATGTGTTTAATTAGGGTTATATCTACACTGTGTAGGGCTGTGGCCCTCCAGGTACTGAGTTTGACACCTTTGGTCTATCCCACATTGTTAAAATGTAACAAGTAATTTTTACTCTGAGTAAATTTTAAATGAGCTACTTTTTACTTTTACTTGAATATATTTTTAGACTGGTACTTTTACTTGTACTTAAGTAAAATTTCAGTAATGTAATGGTACTTTTACTTGAGTAGAATATTTTTGTACTCTTTCCACCTCTGAATCTCTTTATAATATTTTCCATCCTTTCTTTTGCTATTGGATTAAACTAGAATGTAAAAATCACATTTCCTCATTTCAAATTCCACATCTGACAGCTTGTTACACCTAGACTTACTTGATTCAGTGACTTTGGACAAATTGGTTGAGTGAATAATTCAGTGACTCATTAATAAAGGCTGAGCAGCTTTACTGCAGACTGAGACCCAAAAACACGGTTATCCTGAGCTGATCCTTCATAAATTCTTTTCCATGCTCTGAAATGCATTGCAAATCTATTTGTTTTATTGTATTTATAGCAGCTTTTCTATTTGATAATCGTGTCTTAATAATGACATTTTCTCGATTGTTCGGCCCTTGTTTTAATCTATTCTAAAACACTTTAGTATGTGAATGTATGATGCAAAATTGATATTTAATTTGCTTCCATTCAGTGTTTTTTTTCTTTGTGGTTTTGAGTCCCGATGTGTGCTGAAACCCACACATCAGTCAAACCTTTAAATGGTTTCAGTGTTTCAAGCTGCTGGGATGGGGGTTGATTTCTTCTCAAGCCTGCATTGATGCTCAGGGTCCTCACCTTTGGCCCCTCTAACAGCCTTCCTTGACCTTTTCCCTCAGGTTATTTCCTGGAGATTGTGGAGCCACCAAACAATATGACTATAGTGCAGGGCCAGACGGTGACTCTACACTGCAAAGTGGCGGGTCACCCGTGGCCCAGCATCCGCTGGCTTAAGAACGATGCTCCGGTGGTGCAGGAGCAGGGCCGAGTCTCCATCCGCAAGACAGATGCTGGATCCAAGCTCCGCATTCAAGACCTGGACACCACCGACACCGGATACTACCAGTGTGTGGCTTCAAACTCCGTCAAGGTCATTTCGGCTACTGGGGTGCTGTATGTGCGACTGGGCAGTGGAGGTAAATGATTGCTTTTTAAATCTCATTTTAATGATTTTTTGAAGACTTTTAAACTCCAAACCAACATTACATTTAAAGCAAAATGTTATGAAAGAAGATTGTATGGTAACACTTTAGTATAGGGATCAATTCTCACTATTAACTAGTTGCTCATTAGCATACCTGTTATTAACATATTGTCTGTTTATTAGTGCTTACAAAGCACATATTCTGCATGAGTATATCCTACATCCATAATCCTACCCAATACCTAAACTTAACAACTACCGCACTAACTATTAATAAGCAGCAAACTAGGAGTTTATTGAAGCAGAAGTCATAGTTAATGGTTTGTTAATAGCGCAAATTGTACCTTTAAACTAAAGTGTGACCGATTGTATATTTAACATTATTATTTAACAAGAAATTACTGGATGTGATTAAATAATGAATGAATTACTTGCATTCATTGAGGAAAAAAATAGCAAAATATATACCAATATATTTGTGTATTTTATTGTAAATACACCGTTTGTTTATTTTTCAGCAAAGACAGATTCAATTGATCAAAGGCATTTATAATGTTACAAAATATTATTTCAAATTAATGCTGTTCTTTTGAACTTTTTATTCATCAAACAAATATAGAAAAATCCTCATATATGGTATTTTGCTTTCTGATTGGTTGAGCTCTCTTCAGAATTATGGGTATTGTAGTTCTTCAGAAAAATTATATTAAAATCACATTGACTTGTTGCTTGAGCATATTTAATTCTTCAAATTCATAGGTCTCTCTTGAAAGCTTTATACACGGTCATTAAAAATCAATTTCTCTATGGGTAAAAGTAATCGGATTTTTACTTCCAGTACCCTGCTGTTGCCCTCCATGTGAAGACGGCACACATTTCCATTCATTTCTGTCAGGCCAGAGATTTGTTGGCCAAGTTTGTGCTTTTAATGCATAGTTATTTTTGGAAATTATTGCTGACACATGAAACCCAGCTCAATTAAATATACCTGTGTGGCTTCCACTCAGACTTTTATTTTCTCACACCGGGGACCACAATCAATGCGTTCTCTTTCTGTCATAGCTCTAGTGTTTTCTTTCCTGTTCGCCTATTTTGGCTTGTTTGGTGTGTCCATTGATTTACAGGCGGACGGACTAAAGCAGCAGTGTTGTACAACCATATGTGCCAAATCTCACCCTGGCATCCCTGTATATTTATAGGAAAGCAGCGGCATAAATCTCAGTGCTCCTGCATTAGGACTCTACTTAAGAAACAACTTCCCACTGTTTCCTTCTGGGGGGAAAAATCCCTTTTATGTGCGTACGGTAAATTCTCCACAAGGAGCGTGTCCGATGTGATTTTGACAGGTTTAGTAGCTTGCTTGTGCAGTGCCTCCTGCTTCTCTGAAAAGTCATCTTGGCTTAATAACATTGCAGCTTCTCTTGAACTGAAACGGCAAATTAGGGTTTGTGAAAACAGCTGCTCGTGATCGTGTTAAGACGCTTGCTTGTCTGTAATTCCTCCGATCTGTGTTTTACAGGACAGGCCCCGGCCCATGGAGGAGAAGACTCGTAAGTACTGCTTTTGTCAGTTTGTGTCCGTGTGCATTTGTTTCTATATATGTTTCATCATTTCCACACAGTAAATTGTTTATTACACCCCGCTGACCGCAAAAATACACACCCACAATTGGCCTAAGATTTAAAGAATTTTAAGAGTCACCACATTTCCGCTTAAAATGCCCAGATCTTGTGGGAACTGTAGCTTTAGAAGATTATCTGATTGATTTGACTAATTTAGTTTAGTGCAATGCTCTTTGCTGACTGTCATCTTATAATATGGTAAATAAGTGTCATCTACATATGCATACTCTTTCAAATCCTTCTATTTGTTTGCTGCTACGGCATATATAACCTGATTTGTTAAAACAATAAAACAGGATCTGCTTTTCATAAAAAGAGCAAAAGCACAGGCCTGTGTCCTGGCTTGAAGCAGTATATCTGACTTAAGTTTCTTAAGAGCCAACGAGAGGGCTGGCATGCATCTTCAGCTGGGGAAGTTTTGTTTGCTTTTCCAGGTTAAATAAATGGTAGAGTAATGTCTGTGGGGTGTTCTCAGGGCAGTGTACATGTTAATAGGATTTAGCCTTCATTTCTGCGTGACATACTGTAGAGCAGTGCTATAATGCTGCGGTCATATTTATGTTGTACGGCAAATTGTTTGTGGCCAGATCCAGTAATTTAAATAAGAAATGACAAAATCCGGAAATGCGTGAAAGATTGGTTGACTGCATTGACCGACAGAAAGCTGTTTGACTTCTGTGTGAGCTGTGCTTCATGTATCGTTAGATTATTAACGATGAACTTTTTCCCTGTCAAGTTCGGCCAGATGTGACCACATCTAAAGTGAAGTTCAGTAAATGGAGTTGGACATTGATGAGCTCCAGGAACACTAAAAACAACGCATAGATAAAAGTAGTCCAACACGTGTGTGTTAAATCTTCAGAAAGAACAGGAGTAAAAGAATATTGAATGTATGGTTTGTTAATGCATGTTAATGTTTCAGTATCTTTCCCTAGTGATGTGGCGTTCGACACCGAGGCTTCGGCTACTGGAGCTTGATTGGTTTTGCCATAACTATGATCTGTGACGTCCGACGCTTTGTTTTCGCACACAACCACGTGACCGCTTCGTATTCTGATTCAAATAACGTGAACCCCTAGCACATGTTTTAAGTGTCATTCACTTCTTTAAGAATAAATCAAAACACATGTACATGTGTTTTGTGCATGTTCATTTTGTAGTAATCCCTGCTTCACAAGCACTTCAAATTAATAATAATTATATATTAACAATATCCTTCATTTCTGCATATTCTTCCAAATTTAAAAAGACATGAAATTACCTCTGATAACCAGTAGATGGATGCAGAGGAGCACTTATTTGCTAATTAGCCATTTCCAATTTTTTTTATTTTTTTTTAGATTATCAAATCATTATTATAACATGAATAAAAAAAGATTTTTGTCGCTTTGTCTATTTTTGTGACTTTTTGTACTTAAACATGAAATACAATATTTGCAGGAAAGTCTCATGTAAAATGAAAACTTTTCTTTAAATTGCAAATTAAATCAAGCTAGGTACGCTTCATTTATAATCGCTGGCGCTGTCGGTCAGTTCAGTGCGAAAACTCCCATTTTAATCATTGAACCTGACTAAACTTAATGAACCTTATTTACATCGTGTCTCTGCTTTGTTATGAGAGGATTTGCATGCATGTGAAACTTGCGCTAAAAACTCATTCAGCGTTTTGAGAGACACTAAGCAGATTCTCACAATCAGTAACTTAATGATCTTGGATTAGTCATTGTTTTCAATAGATATGCCTGTGATTGGCTACAATTCTCAATGCTGCAAAATCACATTGTAAATAAATAGGCACAACTGCAGCACCGTTGAACTCGTGTTGCACGAATATAACAACCAGATCACTGTAATTTGCTTGCTTTTCTCTTATTAAATGTTGCACAAAGTAAATCCTGCAATAAAATGATACTACTTTGCATTGACCTGACCAGGCCGTCGCCACACCCTGTGATACCCAACTGATGCCCCTGAGCACATGAGACAGGATTGCAAGCACATGAGAGCGATTTAAGACCCTGTTTACATGCATTTCAGATGAGTCTTCTGTCATTACTTGTCTTCAAACAATCTTACGTGAACAAGATTAAAAAGAATAACGAGGGCAGTTGGGATTTCTACCAAAATCCATGTTTTGGTACAGCACAGTGAAGTTAAATCGTGTGTTGTGGTGTGCTTTCTCAACACATCCCAGCATGATCATGTGTAAAGGATGCATGCAGCATGCCTGAGCTTTTATGCTGCAAGTGCTCGGGTACCTTATGTTGTTTTAGTGATCTGATTACACCTGTATTTATCACTCACTGCAAATAAATGCATGTGGATTTCAGGTTCTCCCGTTTCCGCAGGGTATTGAGATGAGAGCTGGAGTCAGATGTGTGCACACGTGTTTTAGTGCTAAAGTTTACAGTGTTTGTCTTCCTTCAGTACTGCATGTGTAACTCTCAGCTAGACAACACGTCCGGTGAAGTGAGGCTAAGCAAAAGTCTTGATATTATTAACCTCCGTGGTGACTTCTCAACCTGCACTGACTGGTTCAAAACAGATGTTTTTATCAGGAATACAAGTGTCAAACACGTAAAAATGGTTCCTGGCTTTATTTAAATGTAAGGAGGACATACCGTGTTGTGCCAGAACGTGCTTTTCCCTTGTGCACTGCTTTGAAGTTATATTGTCTCCCTGCATGAATGAAGGTCCCAGACTGCATTTGTTCTGTGGGATAGTTTGTGGTTCGAGTCATTAAAGAAAGCTGTTATCCAAGAGCATCGAGAAGCTCTAAGACCACATGCACACATATTTGATAAAGGCAGAGTATTGTTTTTCTCTGCATAAATGGTTGCAGATGAGTATGAGAAACACAAATCTCCACTCATTGTCTTTCACCCCGATGTGTGTGTGAATGTTCAAAATGTCCTTCAAGCTTTTCTTGAAAGGGCAAACTTTTATGCATAAGTAATATCCAGTTCTTGTAAATTTTGTAAACTTACAGCCATCAGGGCATTTATTTTATGCAATATTTTCAACAAAAAAGTAAGAAGTAAATCTGATTCTTGTTAGGCTCGAGTCCTCAAACATTAGCTCGAGAGAAAATTCCTTGCTCAATCCAAACTGCGGTGAAATTGTAACCATATGTGATATCGAGGCTGGCCGTAGCAGACGTTTAGGGCATTGGTTACGCTGGCAACATGCCACAGTTAGGAGCAGAATCAAACGTGAATAGTGCACAATTCCTTCACACTACATCTATTCACAGTTTTCACCATAGGAGTCGATGTATAAGTGTTTGAAAAACACTGATTAGTGATGTACTAACACGTCAAACCCAAAGGCTGATGAGTGAGATATGATTTGCTGCAGGCTCTGGACAGACATGTGTCCTGTGCGGTTTGTTTCTGATCATGTTACACATGGCTGAGAGTAGGACGCTTTCAGAAATGATGTTTGTACTTCAGTAATTTAGTAAGATATGTATATAAAGAATTGGATTGGTAACAGATCAGCTCTGTTTGCAGTGGATTAGTCCCGCAAGCAAAACAATGCCATCCAAATATTTAACTTTTTTCCTTGTGTAGCCATTTTAACCATGAATGTGCGAGGTGTGTCATTTGCTTCGTTATTTTACCTGTATAAAAATATACCTATTTGTGTTATTACATTAATTTATTATCATAAACTTAAACACTCTGGTTTGTAGCATACATATTTTTCCTGTTTACTGCACTGTTATGACGCTAGTTATTTAGAAATAGAAATTGAAAGTCTCACACGTTCACAGAGAAGAGCTTACTTTGATTTGAGAAATAAGGCAGCTATAATGGGTCCAAAAACCTCTCGTAAACATTCAAAGGCAACATCAAGACATGCTCTCAACACAAAAGCAGTTTTAAAAGTTGAAGAATTAGTTTTATTTGTCACATACACAATTATACAGAGTATAACCAGCAGTGAAATGTGTTCTCTGTATTTAACCCATCCAAGTGCACACACACCTGGTGCAGTGGACAGCCGACATGCTGCGGCACCCGATGAGCAGTCGGGGTTCGGTGCCTTGCTCAATGGTCTCACCTCAGTCATGGACAATTCCTGCCGGTGCCGAGATTCGAACCCACAACCTCGGGTTACAAGTCCAACGCTCTATCCATTAGCCCATGGCTGCCCCCAAGTTATACTGTCTTCTGGCCAAATTCAAGCATCGCTTTTATTAGGGGTGTAACGGTACATGTATTTGTACTGAACATGTTCAGTACGGTACATATTTACCGAACAAATACAGCATTGTTTTAACCACTGCGCTAGTGAAACTTCTTTGGAAACTCAGTTTTATATATTGTTACTTTTGATCAGATACAATGCCTCGCCTTTCAAATTGTCAATTTTTTTCAGGAAATTCAAACAATAAAATGCAATTTTGCTGCTCTTTGATGCAGCGTGACATAAACGTCACGGTTTCCACAAAAATATTAAGCAAATTAGCATATTCCAATGATTTCTGGAGATCATGTGACACTGAAGGCTGGAGTAATGCTGAAAATACAGCTTTACATCACAGATTAAAAAAAAACTTGCATAGAAAGTTATTTTAAATTGTAATAATTCACAATACTGTATTTTTTATCAAATAAATGCAGACTTGGTGAACATAAGCAACTTAAAATAAAATCCTACTCCAACTTTGAACAAAAGGTGGTACTCATTTCATATAAAATTATAGAGTAAAGCAGTTTGAACAGCTAGAAATAAAAATAAATGAGTGTTTGTGAATATTGTAAATGAATATTACACATGCAGGCTCACTTGTAAGTCGCTTTGGATGACAGCGTCTGCTAATGATTAAATGTTGGCCTGTATTTGTGTGTACTGTGTATTTTTTGTGTTTAGAGTATCTTGTTAATGTCATGCTCTTAGTTTTAACCTCCAGAGTTTGCGCTCGTTCCAAATCCATCACTTACAAGGTTTCATCTCGGTTGGGATGCTGCCTTAGAAGGGAGGCAGGAGACTCGGTTTGGATCGGAGCCTGACCCGGTATCGTTTTTTAACTCTGGAAATCTCTGCTGTTGTGGGTTGACGGTTCATTGTGAGACTAAAACAAATTTGTCTGTTGTGGAGACGAAAGAAGTAAAAAAACTTAAAGTAATCCAACTCACGCCAGCTCCTGAGTCATCACATAAAGTCACTTGTGTTTGGCCTGAATAGACTACTTTTATCAGTTGGTGACGGCATAAACAGCAGAGATGGATATCCTGAGCAGCAAATACTAGAGATTTTGGTCACGTCACGTTCAGATTATGATGAGAAAAACAGCAAAGCCCAAAGGTAGCGTAATAAACAACCACTGAAACTTCTTCAGATGCGCTCCAACCCTAACACTCAAACCGCAGTGAATACACTTCTGTATCGGCTCAGTGTGAGCACCTAGATTTCATGACCCGGTGAACAAGAGGTCATGAGATGCATAGAGCCTCATTAATGTGGTCTCTTTGCTGAAGCCAGCAGGATATTTGTTTAACATTAGCATTAGAAAGCTTATAAATTGGTCCGTCTAGATAACAATACCCTACACAACTCGCATCCTTAAAACGATTAACAAGTTCAAATTATGACATGCACTATATATAAATAATAATACAACATAAGCGGTGAAAGGTCATAAACATGTGTTTGATGTTAGAAACTCTAAATTGTTGTCTTTTGGGCCCGACTGTACCGTAGAGATGGGTGATATCGTAACGTTTGCGATATACCGCAAAAAATTCTCCCCACGATAAGAATTAGTCTTCCCATGATGTTAACGGTTGTTGTTGTGAAATTGAGGAGTTTATCGCTAAATATCGCTCCTCTTACAATCTGAAACTGGTTTGGTCAGGGCTGTACGTACAGTGCACAAAATCAATGTAGTACAGTAGCATGTGTGCAATACAGTTTTGCATGTGTATGAGCCCGTTTACAAACCTGTTATCAAACAAAGATATTATTTATTGACATGCTTTTTCTCCAAATTAACTTAACATAGGTTATTTTTTTGTGACCAGACGTGGTTTCATATTACAGAATAATAGTATACAGTCATGAAGTCGATTAGCATTGCATTATAACCATACTTTCCTTATAAAAATCGTAAGGAATTTGATTGAAAAATCGTAAGGAATGCGATTGTGCAATCGTATGTTTATTGTCTTTGAGTTTCATCAGTTAAAATCTTCGTTGTACATTATATTCAGCGCTAACCGGATACCTTCCTGGAGCGTCGTCAGATGTTTTACTTCTGTGATGCATGTGTGTAGTTTCTGCGCATGAGCGCCCTCCGGCTTCCAGTATGAATTAAACCGTCATTACATTACATGTGTATGCTCACAACACCCTATTTGCGGTAAAAATAGGAAAGATAATACTTTTCTTTAAAGAAACCGGATGTCCTTAATTTTAGTCATTGATATAGTTATCGCAATAAATACTAGAAATATCATGATCTATATTTAAGCCCATATCGCCCATCCCTACAGTGTACCGTTTTAGGTTGACTCGCTTAATATCAGCTGTGTCTTTCAGGAAAGTTATCTTGTTCATCACTGTCTGTCCTTTTCTTTTCTCAGAACGCACGAGAAGGGCTTCTGCCAGCCGTACCGCGGCATTGCGTGCGCTCGCTTCATAGGGAACAGGAGTATCTATGTGGAGTCTCTGCAGATGCAGGGAGAAAGTGAAAACCGCATCACTGGTGAGCACATGCATCAGCACTCTATAGACATACACACTCTATAGGTCACAATTCTATTCAAGTTTATTTGTATAGCGCTTTTCACGAGACTAATCATTGCAAAGCAAATGTTACTTGTCTACGTTATATTTAGGTGTAGGTTATTAGTGGTGGCTATGACCGAAATGTACAGTAAAAATCATGCAGTTAGTTACACATGACACGTAATCAAACAGACGTCAACACAATTAACTGCAATGATCATATGTTGCGATTAAACTTATAGCAAAATTTGGTAGTTTGGTATGTTGTTCCAGGGTTAGCATCATCCAAAAGTTTGGAATAAGTTGTTTTTTAAAGCCTATTAAATGTTAAAGATAATGGGTTTCAATTATACTGTAATGATGAATAACTATAATGGCTAAAACTGAGGGGAAAGTGCATTTAATATATATATTTAAAGTAAATCATCTTTGTTGTTTCCATTAATTTGGAGATTATGTGTGAAATTATGACAAGTATGACTATATTTTTTTACAGAAAAATTTGATTATTTGTTTAATCGATAGACCACACTAAAATATTTTTTTTCTATTTGAATATATTGTAAAATGTAATTTTTTCCTGTGATGTAAAGATTAATTTTAAGCAGTAATTCAGTCTTTAGTGTCACATGATACTTCAGAAATCATTAATAATAATCATATCTGTATTAATAATGGGTCTTACTATTATCAATGTTGAAAACAGTTTTTGCTGCTTAAGATTTTTATTTGGGATTCTTTAATTGAAAGTTTAAAAGAATAACATTGATTTAAAAAATAAATCTTATGTAACATTTAAAATGTATTTACTGTTACTTTTGATCAATTAAACGCATTCTTGAAAAAAAAATGTTTTCAGTATTTATGATAATATGAAAAACACCAAATCAGCTAATTAGAATATCTGAAGGATCATGTGACAATGAAGACTGGAGTAATGATGCTGAACATTCTATTTTACATCATTTTCAAATATTCTAACATAAAAAACAGTTAGTTTGCATTGTAATAATATATCGCAATATTACTTTTTTGCTATTGTTTGTATCAAGTAAATACAGCCTTAGTGACTTCTTTAAAACATTTGAATCAGGTAAACAAGGTAAGGATGTTTTCAGAGTGATGCCATGCACAGAAGAACCATTCTGGGTCCCCCAAACAACCTTTTAGTGAACAGTTCATAAAATAGCAATTATAGAGTGAAAACACTTTTAAACAACATTAAATAATCAAAAGAACAATTTTTCCTCTATAAAGAACTTTTGTGCATTGAAACGTTTCCTTGATTGTTAAAGGTTCTTCATGGAACCATCGATGCCTGTAAAGAACCTTTAATTTAAAGAGTGTAGTGTATGATGACCAGAGACACACACCATACATTCTGCTGTTATCATTACTTTTCATGGTTGTGTTTTTCTCCAGCGGCCTTCACGATGATCGGCACCTCAACCCATCTATCAGACCAGTGCTCTGAGTTTGCCATCCCGTCCTTCTGCTATTACGTCTTCCCGTTGTGCGAGGAGGGCACCAGAGAGCCATGGCGGCGCCAGCTCTGCCGTGAAGAGTGCGAGGCTTTAGAGAACGACTTGTGCAATGCAGAGTACAGAATCGCACGCTCCAACCCTCTCATCCTCATGCAGCTGGAGCTGCCCGTGTGCAACCTGCTTCCCCACCCCGGCTCGCCAGAAGCTGCCAGCTGCATTCGCATCGGCCTGCCACCGCAATGTAGGTTGACTTGACTGAACTCGAAACCATAACATAGGGTTTAGAGCCAAGGAAGACTCAAGGGAGGGTTTAATAAGCATGAAATCCAATGTAATTGGCTCCCGAGCACCCTCAATGAGCAGTTAAAGCGAGAGGGCCCTCTTGTGGTGCATTTAAAATTATTGATGTTGCATTACTATGAATTATTGTCTACAACTCATACACACAAATTCATATTTCAGTTACTCTGATTTATATTTCATGTTTTGAGAGAAAACACCTAATTTTCCATCCTTGTTAAAGATTCACCCCCAAATCACAGCTGTTACAACGGAAGCGGCGCCAACTACAAAGGCACAGTCAGTGTCACGAAATCAGGCTACCAGTGCCAGCTGTGGAGCGCACAGTATCCACACAGCCATCATCTGACGCCTGTTGAGTACTCTGAGCTCAGAGGAGGCCACAATTTCTGCAGGAACCCTGGAGGGCAAATGGAGAGCCCTTGGTGTTTCACTTTGGACCCTAATGTTAGAGTGGACATCTGTGACATTCAGCCCTGCAGTGAGTAGAATAGCTTTATGACCCTCATGATGGGCGGGGAAATAACTAATTTGTTATTTTTTTATCATTTCACCCCCCAGATCCTCCGGAGAAAATGAAGAAGGAGATTCTGTACATCCTAATCCCCAGTATAGCCACCCCTCTTGTTATTGCTTGTTTATTCTTCTTGATCTGCATGTGCCGCAACAAACAGAAGGAGTCTGCGGACACCCCCCCTCGCCGACAGCTCACTGCCTCACCAAGTCAAGAAATGGAGCTGCCGCTACTTAACCAGCACAAGCATCAGGTAACCCTCCATCACTGTAGCTGTTCAATTTCATTTAAAGGTGCATTCAAAGGCTGCATTCACAGCTCCGTTTGGACCCAACTGAACATAAGATTATAAATTAATAATAACTTAATTTTATTTTTCCGTCTCATAATTTGCACCTGATCAGTAGCTTAATAATTAAATGCCTAAAAATGTCAAATATTTGCATGTTAGTGTTATTACCATGTTACTACTACATTATCCTGTTTTGTTTTTTTTGTCATTGAGACAATTATATTTTTTTTTAATTATGATGCAATAATTATTTTATGAAATCTATGAGAATATATAATCTGAGTTTGCAGTATTCAGTGAATTAAAACAATTTAGTGCATTAATTTAATAAATAGTTTAATAGTCCGCAGACTCCTTCTGGTTCGTTAATTGGTGTGCACATTCATGTTTATCAACAAAATCCAGTCCAAAACATGTGTGAGATATTGGAATGAGACTAAATACATTTTATTTACCCGTTTTGAGACAAATGTAAAACAAAAATGCTGCATAACATCACGTGTAAAACCTAATTTCCAAATGAACTCAAACACAAAAGATGCACATTTTTATTAAATGCTGTATCTGTTAAAAATCTGTATCTGTATCACTTTAAATATGTGTGGCTCATTTGCAATATTTTGTTCTCTTACGAAGAACTATGCATTTTTAGAAGTTATTAATCTCTTAAAATGAACTTTGATGTATCATTATGATTAGTGAACTAATGCCTATTAAATTTAGTCATCATATCTGATGTGTAACTGCACATTCTGCCTCTTCAATTGAGCACAAGCAGACTTGACGATGGCTTCTTGTCTTTAATTCCTAGGCGAAGCTACGAGAACTCAACCTGTCTGCAGTCCGGTTCATGGAAGAGCTTGGAGAGGACCGTTTCGGAAAAGTCTACAAAGGTCACCTCTACGGTACGGCTCCAGGTGAACAGACCCAGGTGGTGGCTATAAAGACGATCAAAGACAAGGACGAGGGACCTCTACGGGAAGAATTTCGCCACGAGGCCATGCTCCGGTCCCGCCTACAGCACCCCAACATCGTCTGCCTTTTGGGTGTGATAACGAAAGAACAGCCCATGAGCATGATCTTCAGCTATTCGGGCCACGGTGACCTCCACGAGTTCCTGGTCATGCGATCCCCTCACTCGGACGTCGGCAGCTCTGATGATGACAAAACCGTTAAATCCACTCTGGAACAGGCAGACTTCCTCCACATCGTCACACAGATTGCAGCCGGGATGGAGTATCTTTCCAGCCACCACGTGGTACACAAGGATCTTGCTGCTCGTAACATTCTGGTTTGTGATAAACTCAACGTGAAGATCCTGGACCTTGGGTTGTTCAGAGAGGTCTACTCCGCAGACTACTACAAGCTAATGGGCACCAGTCCGCTCCCAATACGTTGGATGTCCCTGGAAGCCATATTGTACGGCAAGTTATCCACCGATTCAGACATCTGGTCCTACGGTGTAGTGCTATGGGAGATATTCAGCTATGGCCTCCAGCCGTACTGCGGCTATTCCAACCAGGATGTGATTGAGATGGTTCGTAACAGACAAGTCCTTTCCTGCCCAGATGACTGTCCAGCCTGGATTTACACACTGATGCTAGAATGCTGGAATGAGTTCCCCGCAAGAAGGCCAAGATTCAAAGACATTCATGCCCGGTTGCGCACCTGGGAGAGCTTGTCCAACTACAACAGCTCGGCGCAGACCTCAGGAGCAAGCAACAACACTCAAACCAGCTCCCTCAGCATAAGCCCCATCAGCAACATCAGCAATGCTCGCTACATTAGTCCCAAAAAGTCTTCCCCGTTTCCCCAGCCTCAGTTTGTGACCATGAAGGGCCAGATGCGCCCAATGGTGCCACCCCAGCTCTACATCCCAGTCAACGGCTACCAGCCAATGCCAGCGTATCCGTACATGCAGAACTTCTACCCCATGCAGATCCCAATGCAGATGCCTCCACAGCAGCTGCACCCACAGTTGGTCGCCAAGGCTGGATCGCACCACAGCGGCAGCGGCTCCACCAGCACAGGCTATGTGACCACGGCACCCTCCAACGGATCTGGCACGGAGAAGGCGGCCCTTATGAATGAAGACCTGAAGGCGGCGGAGGAGGATTTCGCTGACGGAGTCTCTCAAAGTGGCCTGCACAACGAGGACCTTTCTGTTCCAGAGACAGAGCTCCTGGGGGACAATGACTGCTCACAGACCAAGGACAATGAAATCAACTCGGAAGCGTAGATGATCTTTTAGATTGGTTAGATGAGAAGAATCAGTTGTAAAGGTTTAAAAAGTGAAGGGAAACCAGTGAATGACACATGGATGTAGTGTTATTTATGGGGTTTTTGTTTTATCAGCAGCCACTGGTGCTGTTTGAGATATTTTTATAAGAAATGTCAGCTTCACCCATGAGCTGTTGTTTTTGTAGTCTATGATGAAGAATCAAGCTTTCAGCCCTTCTGCTTTGGGGTCGGTAGATGATACAGCGGAGGACATCTTGTGGGTTTAGTTGTTTTAATCGAATTGTTGCAAAGCTATTCAGAAGAATGCATGTTCTTACTGTTGCTGTGCAACATGAAACCTCATGTCAAGCATGTTGTGGGAACCATTCATTAATGTTACCTCTTCTCAGTTGGTGGTGTCGTTGAGAAGTCATTACAGGAGTAAATGCATTTCTTGCTTGAGCGCTTTGGTAAATGATATGCATGATGAAACCTCATCATGGATCACGATATTGGACTATAAACGATGTGGATGTGCAGAGACATGGATGCCGACCCAAAGACATTTGTGTCCTTTTTTAAGAAGTTACTTTTATAAAACTCCTGTTGTAAAGATTTGTAATTTATGCCATTGATTCTCTTGAAGGTTTGTAATGTTCTTTGTCTTATTTTGTTTAGCCTGTAGTATTACTTTAAACTCATACCAACCAGAAACTTGCTTTCTACAAACAATAACCATATATTTTGTTCATCCAGGCACATGGAGAATCCAATAAAGTAATACATAATGTGATATCACTTGTGGGGTTTCCTCAACTTTTATACAATCTAGAAACATTGGAAAAGGATTTTGCTGTGATATTGTAATTAAAATGGCACAATGGTGTATTTTAAATGACTTATTATTTGTACCTCGTGAAAGATTAACTGAGTGATGTGTGCTGGTTCATGTTAACCAATGACTGTAAAGTAGGTGTTCTTATTACCCAAGAAAGGCGGGACCGAAGTAATAACCGATATATTCTCCACTTTTGGCAGACAAACGGCAAATAATTTACACTTGCATAGAGAACTGATCCTTATGCAGTAACACACGTGTGCCTGCGGAGATGTCAACAGGTGCTTGTTGCTCCACGCGTGATGAACTGGCCAGCATCAGCAGTTCACGGAATGCCTGCCAGCTTCACGCGGCGCCCAGCCTCCGCGCAAACAGCGCGACGCGACGGAAAAGACAGTTTACGCCTGATGAGCAGAAAGACGGTAATTACTGGCTCAAACGGACTCGTAATAACGAAGCTGCGAAGAGGTCTCGTCAGCGCAAGAGGATGGAGGAACATCATCTGGAGTCGCGCGCCGTCGCGCTTCAACGAGAGAATGATAAATTAAAGGCTGCGCTCTCTGCAGTCCATCATCATCACAGCACGGCGCAAAGTAACCCGATGGATGCTGCTTTTGGGTTCCCTCTTGGACTGCCAAGTGACTATTATCCGCGCAGTTTAGCCGTTCCTACAACTGTGTTACCACTGCGCAGTCTGCCTTATTGTCAATTTTCTGGTTGTTGCGGAACAATATGTCCTGAAACAAATCTTTTTCGCTCGGTTTTCGATTTGGCATCATACCCTGTGCTGAAAAACACTGCCGATAATAATACTACGAAATCCCCGCGCATCAGTTTATTGGATGGTTATCATCCAATGGGCAGGTACAGTCATGGAACCAATGCGTGCACCAGCGGAGCGTATGTGAGGAATAGAGTTGTTGCAAATGGAAATGACTCTGTTCAAACGATGCACGAGCTGCCGGAGGACAGAAACGCAATGACCAACCCGTCGCGCTGTTATACTCCCAAAGCATCGTCTTCTGGTGCGGTGCAGAATTGCGCGCGGCAGCCTGGACCGGTCGGGGATGAAGCGCAAACCAATGCAGCGGAACGAACTTGCCCAGGTCAAGCGACCACGCAGTCCGTTCTGCTGCCGCACAAACTGCGCTACAAAGCTGGTAACGCGAGGTTTGCGTCCACGAACTTTCCATCTTAATGGAAAACAAAAAGGCAGACGAGGCGTTACATTATAGATTTGTTATTGCCTGTCATGCAAAGATTGTCATTTTTATTGCATTTGTTAAATTGCTCACATTCAAGCAAAACATCACTTACCTTGCACTGTGAATCTGTAGTTGTAATACCTCCTAAATAAAAGGTATTGTTTTCTGCACCCGTGAGTGCTTTGTATGTGTTATGCATTGAACATTTTTCTTGACTGAATGATCAACATCAAAACCTATGCATCTTACTTTCAAAATGCATGTTCTAAAGGAAAACCCGATGCTTATTGGTATAATATTATGTTAAGTTGTTTCTTGCGCACTTGAACGAATGCCAGCGCAGTTGTTCCACTGGATGGCGCACTCATACACATCTCATTTAATGTAGGTCATCTTGTGCAACTCCTTTAGTTTTAGGTTACATCACATCCACACCTGTTATATCACATCGGCCATTAGACGGCTATAAATGATGTGTTATATATTGACCATTTCATAACACGCATATGAACTAGTTTTCGTTGGATAAAATCTTCCGGAGGTTTGAGTTGATGATGCTGAGAGAATCACGAATTGAACTGATGTAACCGTGTCCTTTAAACGAGGTAATAATGCATAACGATTATGTAAGTCTTTGAAAAGTATAATTCATCTGCAAACTTTTCCCTGTTTCTTTGAATACCACAAGGTGGATTCATTTCTTTCAAACAGAAGATGTTTTTTGTATATTTTAGTAGCAGCTGCATACACATCCAAATTTGAATTAAACTGGTAATGGTTAGAATAATCGCTATATAATTGGGCTTTATTCATTTCTATATAGAGATTATAGCAGTTATTTTAATTAAATTAGTTCGGCTACTACCTACAGCATCAATATCCTAATAATAATAAAGTAATAATGAACACTGAATAGTTATGGTTAAATATCATTATTTAATGTTTGATGTAGAAATATCTGGATGGCCATAAACAAAACGCATTTGGAAAGTTTCACTGTAAGCATATACAAATACACTACTGCCAGCAAGGTTTTCTCGGACTGTATTAAAGGACTCCTCACAATGTGCTGTTCATTCTTATGCAGTCGGTTTATGGAACACACTGTTGTTAATGAGGAGCCATTGATTGGCTGAGAGCTGAAAATGCTGTGTTTGGATTGGTCGAGAGATGTGCCAGTCAATGGACGCTGCCAATACACTTCTGTAGTGACCTACTAACACAGATCCATGAGCAGCACCGCAGCAGTCACTCCGGCAGGAAAACGCTTAGGAGAGACAAGTATCATTTCCATGGGATTGTATTACTGCTGATGAAACACTTGCGCTCGCTCTGAATGTTTTATATGCAGTATTTACCCCGGACATCCATCTATTTGCACCTTTGCTTATAAGAGGTAAATGCTTTCTTCTTGTACATGAAACGGATAGGGCTCGTTTGGGGTGTTTCAACCGGTAGCCGGTATATGGATCATAACAGATCAATACAGTAAGACAACTTACAACGTGGTCTGTTTTCAATATGTGCGCCATACTCATTTCTCGCTCAACATCATCCCAATGCAGACATGTTTTTGGATTATTGATTACTTATACAGTGGCATGTTTTGTACCGCACATTACTTATATGATATTTTAGAAAATCTAAACATAATGCGGGCATTGGGAGAAGGGGTGGCACAGTGACACATTCATTGTGGGTGGGTGTACCCGGCTCTCAGGTCAATACATGATACATTTAGACCTTATGCAATTTAATATAATTCAACATACAATTATATTAAATATAGATATGTTGCATTCGTACTGAATTTTGGAGTTGCTTTAATAGTATGCAAAATGTTGATAATACACGTATTGTACAATAAATCCAGTTTATCTCCGTTTAAAAACGAACGCTTTGCATTTATTGTGTAACAGTGACTGATCATCTTACAGTCCTTACACAATAACGGAAGCTGGGACACTTCTGACAAAACGACTGTAACGCCACGACAAAAAACGAGCTGTTGTGTAATGCCCAGCAATAGCTGTTATTAATTCTGATCATCTGTAATATCTTTGATGCAGCGCTGAGGTTAATGTTTCACGCGCGCAGATCAGACTGCCCTGAGTGTCTGTGTCGGGATGGGGTGAATGCATTAAAGGCCTGTCAGATAACATATACGACTTTGCACTGGAGGTAGCATTTTAAACCCGATTTAAGCGTGAACTTATCACTTCACGCCAGACAACTTTGTTGTGACCATCTTTTCATTATTCCTTGGAGACACAGCCTGAATCCCAAAACCATTAACACTCATGCATTTAGTCTCTTTCACTTAAAAAAATGTGTTGCCATTAACCATTATATATATAGCAGAAATAATATAAGCCCTTTCCTTGATTGTCGATTTTTTTCTAGCGCCCTTGTATTGATGAATTTGTCTCTGTTCAGCCACGTGTGATGCTTTCCTTTGTTCCCTGCGCTCTAGTCTGCGCCTATACTGGAGCCCAAGTTCAAGTCTGCTGTGTTTACAATCTGTTAATAGTGTTATGATCGAGCGCACTGCTAAGTTACTACGGAAAACTTAAGTTTTTGGCAGGTTTAGATGAGGTATTCCAGCTGTTTGAGCTGCACGTTAAAGGTCATTGTCAGGTCTTCAATTTCGTCTCCTGCAAGGTTGTGAACTAATACTGTACTTCTTTGAAAGGGTTGCCAGATTTGAACGTAATCACGACCACATTATATTAGCCTACATTATGCGTTTAAAAGCGTTAGCTGTTGCATTACTTTGAGCATGCGGCCCGCCTAAAAATAGTGACATAATGGGGCAGAGCATAATTTGAAGATTAATGTAGGCTACATTTTAATAGTCACGTTTGGACTTGCGTGACATCACAATGTAAAACTTTTTATATTTCTTGTCCGTCTTTTTAAAAAGTAGAACCACTGTGCACACTGTTACTTTTTTCTTTCTTCGCTAAAAATGATTTAATGATAATATTTCAGGCTTTTCAGCAATCACATCCAGTGTGTTTTCTATCAGCGGTTTATGATCAGAACTACAGATGGCAGAATGTGAATGAATCACTCTGATCTAATCGGTCAAACGGGTTTGCAAAAACATCTGAAATTGTTGGCGATTCATTCTGACACGTTTACAGCGGCTTCTACTTTATAAGCCAGAAAACAAATTGCTGATATTTACATACAACCAATTATAGGAAACAAAATTGCAAATGTCTTCTATCCTTTGTGAGCGATAAAGCAGCTCTTTAGTTATATCCATACCCGTATCAAAAGATGGGGACACTTTTTTGATTGGGGTGTCTAATGTGTCTGTTTTTATCTCACCAGATCCATTACAAAATTCTCTGGAACTGACTTCACAAAAGAGGACATATGACTTCTATAGCAGTCGGTCTACGATGAGATGTCTACTTAAAACCAGAGTCAACTAATTAGCTTATGCAATCTTGATGATCACATTGTGTAATATGCAAGCCGTTAAGAAGGAGCCCTCATGCATTGGGCCCTACGGTGGAGAGGATGCCTTGGTGCTGGCAGTGGCTTTGCAAGGGACAGACAGGGACCTGGTTAATCACAAGCTGTCCACCATGACCTTTAAGAACAAGTCCACCACCTGTCGCAGAAAACGCGAGTTCATACCGCACGAGAAGAAAGACAACCAATATTGGGAAAGGAGGCGCAAGAACAACGAAGCAGCCAAACGTTCACGAGAAAAGCGCAGACTCAATGATATGGTTCTGGAGAACAAGCTCATGGACCTCGGGGAAGAGAACGCATCACTGAAAGCCGAGCTTCTGTCGCTTAAACTCAGGTTTGGCTTAGTGAGCTCAGCAGCTTACGCTCAGGAGGTGCAGAACATTTCCAGTTCCACTGCTGCACTCTATCAGGACCTTATCCCAGCCAGTCCCACCAAGGGTTCCTACCCAAGTGAGCTCGAGCCAGCGCGTTTAACCAGCAGCCACATATCAGTCATCAAGCACTCACCTCACAGCGCCTTGTCTGATGGATCCGACTCAAGTATGGTCACCCAGGGGAGCCCACTTATAAATATATCCCGAACCCCTGACAGCATCAAACAAGAACCCCTGGAAACCGGCAGATACGCCAAGGACAGGGCAAGTCCATATGAACTGTACAGGAACTACCTTAGAAGCCCTTTCCCTGGGAGCTACTCCCAGCCATCGCCATTCTTGCAAATCGCCAGATCGTCTAGCAATTCGCCGCGAACATTTGATGGTGATGACGTGGCCGTAAGCAAGTCCTCAGATGGAGATGATGAGCAGCAGGTCCCGAAGGGTCCAGTTCCAACCAGGGCCGATTCACAGAGTGTGATTGTGTCGACCTCAGCTTTGCCCCACAAGTTGAGGATCAAATCCCGGGCAATCCAGGTCAAAGTGGAGGCTGTTGATCCCGAATATGAATCATCTGGCAAGTCCTCCTTTCCCATTGATATGTCTACAAGTAGATGCTACCACATGAGTCAGTACGTTTCACCCGAGTACATTCAGTCATCTTTGAGCCCGATGTCCTTCCAGATGACCGATGTTCAGGACTGGAGTCAGCAGCCGAAGGAATGGCACAAAGATCACCAGGAGGAACCATCCAACTTCAAACACCGGCATTGTCCAGACTCACCGAGACCTATGCTTAACCAACTCACCACTGACCTTAAAAACGACGCGTATGCTAGCTCTGATTCTGAGAACTTGTACTTGAAACAGGGCATTGCTGATCTGTCGGCAGAAGTGGCCTCCTTAAAAAGACTGATTACTAAACAGCAAGGGTCTGTTATTGAGTCTACGAAAAGCACTACTGACATTGACTCATTATGAAAAGGATGTTTCTGAAACTAAGTTCCCTCTGTTTGCACAACGCCTGTTTTCCACTGTGTTCGCTACTGCGCTGTGCGGTTGTTATGGTGTCAAAGAGCTGCACTTCATTGAGAAGAATGGTGTTTTGTGCACTTACTGTTGTAGTTTGGCGTGTCTTCTTGATGACTCCATTTGTAGCCCAAAAATTGGGCTACCGTTAATGTTAACTTCTCAATTTATTGTACATTGTATGTTCTCTTTTGTTTACAATAAATGCAAGCACTGAAATACTTGTCTTTTTCATCTTCCTTGCTTATTTAGCAAAGTATATCAATTTTATCCAAACTTTTACAAGAATATCAACTCTTGAATATTACATATTCTGAGGAAATACTTAAAAAGGTCACACTTGCCAACTGTAGCTATAGAATATAACAACAACAGATATACTCATTATAATTCAGAGTGCTCATTAATGCAGTGTATAAGTGAGCAAATAACATTTAAGATCGCATAATGCCTTATAAGAACCTTATAATGTATATGTTGAATCATCTCATAAATAATTGTAATAACAGTTATAATATATTAAGATACTTACCTATTTGTGGTTTTAGCTTTTTTTAAATGATGATTTACAACACACTATGATCTTAATCCACAAAGGATTATAGTTCTCATATTGTTTTATAAGCTTATATATTGATGGTTTAAGATCTACACAATATATTAATAATTTTTATGAGAGGTCGTTTAGTGTAAAGTTACAAACACAGAGCCTGCTTTTAAACATCCAAATGGCTTTATAATGTCACAATATTTATGTGGTCTTTGTCTGCCTTCAGTAAAGTAACAGGTCAAATTAAGGCTTTTAAACTGAATATATCATGAATGGTTTATATTGAACATTTGCTGTATTTATTATAATATCGACAGTTATATTGCATTGTTTCAGATACAAAAAGACTAGCATGAGTTGAACTACCACACAGGTACGATTTACGTTAGCCTCACTGGAAATACTCAAATCTGAACAACCACCCCAAATACTGTTTAGTCAAATAATATGCAGATCTCAGTCAAAAGATCAGTCAAGATATGAGCCTTATAATACATTCTATTATATATTATCCACATATTTTAATGTGTTAAGAATATCTTTATAATGCATTATAGATCCAGGCTTTATGGAAAGTTATAGCTAAATGTTTTCAGTGCATTAAAACAATAGAAAAATGAAACAATGTGTGACTTTCTGTAAGAACATTAGGGAGATTAGGTCATCAGTTAGAGGTGACTAACTAAAATGTAAGAAAACTGTCTTTGGACAATCAGCTTTTTCAGTAGAGCAGCAGAAAGATGGAATTCAGTACCTGTTTACATTAGAGAGTGTACAACATTTAGTATTTTTAAAACTACACAAAGTATGGCTTAAGGAAAACCAAATATATTATCACTGAGTTTGATGTGATATACTGTATGTATGCTGTTGTGTACGATGATGGAGAATTGTAACAACATCCTGCCCAGGGACTGCAGATGCAAATTAGCTTTATAGCTAACTCTGGCACAACATACAGTACATGGTCCCAGTTAAATAAATGAAACAAACCTTTAGAAAACTAAAGACATGGCAAATCTATGTCCTTTTGATAATCAGCCTAAACTGGGCCTTTAATCAGTGGTGGTTCTCAACTGGTTTTTGCTTAAAGAAACCAGATTTACTTATATTTTTAAATGTAATTAATTACCATTGACTGTACAAACAATGGCTGAATAGGAGAACAGACACTATTGGATTCTAAACATCTCTTCAATGGTATGTTGCTACAGGTATCTCAAAAAATTGAATATGGTGAAAAAGTTTTCTTGTAACTTATTTCAAAAAGTGAAACTTTCATATATTTTAGATTCATTACATGTAAAGTAAAACACTTCAAAAGTTTTTTTGTTTTAATTTTGATGATTAGAGCTTACAGCTAATGAAAGTCAAAAATCAGTTTCTCAAAATATGCGTGCCATGTGCCGTGGTGAGTGAAAAGCTTGGGAGCGTGCTCCAGACAGAGCAGAATAGAATTGACACGTTTAACAAATAACAAATACGCGTTACTTTACAAATAACAGTATACTTTTATATGCAGTATATACACTATATAAAGCAATAAAATACAAAATATACAAACATAATACAAATGTACACAGAGTGGTTGTGGATGGCAGAGTATTATTGTGTTAAAGTGCAGTGCATGCTACATTACAATAAATGACCACCCATACAGTATAATGGCGCTTTTCCACTGCATGGTACGGTACGGTACGGCTCAGTTCGGGTCGGTTTGCATTTCCACTGCAGTTTAGTACCGCTATAGAGTGGGCGGGATTATTCACGCGTCGTTATAATTGCGCCGCCTCTACTGCCGTGACATCATCGTAAACGCGCCACAAACAAACTCACAACAAAGAAAGGAGACGGAATAGTGTTCTTCACTCTCGGCATGTGGATGTTTTTAACAGCAATGGAGAGGTCTATGAGAATGCTTGTGATTTACCCCCAGCAGCAGAGACTGTGGTGACAGTGACACGGGCTGTAGATGAGGAGAGCAGGGATGTTCGTGCAGGTGTGTGTGCTGCATTACTTGATTAGTTAACTATTCATGCAGCGTGTTCTGTAAAGTGAATTATCAATAAACTTTTGAATATTTAAAAATGTACAATGTATCCCTTTTTTTTTATGTGATGGTTTTTATAATCGCGGCATTAATCATTTGTCTTTTTCAAGAGGTTCATTACGTGCTCATACAATGATACATATTTAATATAGTCTGGAGGTACACTTATTCGATCAGATTGTTTTTAATTGAAGCAAAACACAGATACAGAGGTAAAAATATAAACAGAAAACATACTCTGAAAATATAGCAAGTTCAAAAGTAACGTTATACATAAGGCTTTTTCCTTCGGCGTCGTGCCATCAAGCTCTCGCTGGATCCGCTCCTCGGCTATCAACGAGAGGAACGTCTGTACTTCCTCAACAGACAACGACACTGCTATTTTGTGGTTGATGCAAAAATGTGCGTTTGTTTAAACAGAAGTTGCGTCCGATCCTTCGCTGGCTGTGCTGATTTAAATCTAGCGGGTAGGGCTGTAGAGGAGGGTCTCGTGTCGCAAGTTCAGTGACGCAGTAATGACGATTTTCTCCGGCCAATCAGTGATCAGCAGAGTTTACACGTCACGTTTTGGTAACGGTACGGCTCGCTTGGAACCTCGACCGAAGTGGTACTAAAAAAGTACTAGGTACCAGGTACAGTACCCAGTGGAAAACCCCCCAAAAGTGAACCGTGCTGTACCATGCAGTGGAAAAGCGCCATAAATCTCTTGTTCTTTGAAACCACAATAATGGGGAACACAGCTGACTTGGCAATGGTCCAGATGACGATCATTGACACCCTCCACAAAGAGTGCAAGTCACAGAGGGTCATTACTGAAAGGGGTGGCTGTTCAAGGAATGTTGTATCAAAGCATATTAAATGCAAAGTTGACTGGAAGGAAGAAATTGGGTAGGAAAATGTGCACAAGCAACAGGAATGACTGCAAGCTTGAGAATTCTGTCAAGCAAAACCGATTCAAACACTTGGGAGAGCTTCACAAGGAGTGAACTGAAGCTGGAGTCAGTGCATCAAGAGTCACCACGCTCAGACATCTTCAGGAAAAGGGTTACCAAGCCACTTCTGAAACAGAAACATCGTCAGAAGCTTCTTACCTGGGCTAAGGAGAAAAAAAAACTGGACTGTTGCATAGTGGTCCAATGTACTCTTTTTCAGATTAAATACATTTTGCATTTCATTTGGAAATCAAGGTCCCACAGTCTGGAGGAAGAGTGGAGAGACACATAATCCATGTTGCTTGAAGTCCAGTGTGAAGTTTCCACAGTCAGTGATCATTTCAGTTGCCATGTCATCTGCTGGTGTTGGTCCACTGTGTTTTCTGAAGTCCACAGTCAATGCAGCCATCTACCAGGAGATTTTAGAGCACTTCATGCTTCCTTCTGCTGACAAGCTTTATGGAGATGCTGATTTTATTTTCCAGCAGGACTTGGCACCTGCCCACACTGCCAAAGGTACCAAAAGCTGGTTCAATGACCATGGTGTTACTGTGCTTGATTGGCCAGCAAACTCACCAGACCTGAACCCCATAGAGAATATATTGGGTATTGTCAAGAGGAAGATGAGAGACACCAGACCCAACAATGCAGATGACCTGAAGTCTGCTATCAAAGCAACCTGGGCTTCCATACCACCTCAGCAGTGCAACAGAATGATTGCCTCCATGCCACGCTGCATTGATGCAGTAATTCATGCAAAAGGAGACCCAACCAAGTATTGAGTGCATAGAAATAAACATACTTTTCAGAAGCCTAACATTTCTGTTTAAAATATCCTTTTTTTATTGATCTTATGTAATATTCTAATTTTCTGAGACACAGAATTTTGGGTTTTCATTATCTGTAAGCCATGATCATCAAAACTTCAAGAAATAAAGGCTTGAAATATTTCACTCTATGTAATGAATCTATATAATATATGGGTTTCACTTTCTGAAATGAGTGACCTTTTTCATGATATTCAATTTTTTTATTTTAGATGTACCTGTATAAACAGGTGATAAAATGCTCTGGTAATGATGCAAACCATGTTTTTCATTCCTGAGGGTGAGCCTATAACATTCTCTAGGCAATATAACATCGTTAGTCTTATATAGGTTTGCAAATGATGAGGAAATTTGCATACTATAACGTTACTTGACATTGTGTGATGCATGTCGTTGGCTCTTGCATACGCTAAAATGCTAGATTTGTAAATCGCGTACGCTAAATGAGTAAAGCTAAATATCAGTAACAAATGGTGTACAGGTCTTTATGAATTATGTATAGGCTGTATATTTTACTTAAATATCAGTATGCTGAAGTTGCTCCTTGTTGGACCCGCGGTCACGTGACCTGAAGCAAACGCGTCACTCGCAGTTCAGAGTTGAGAGTCGAGGAAAGCCGAAGCATGGCGGCTCTAGTGAAGTGCAGAGCGCTGTTTCAGCCTTTCCGATCTCAAATAAACGTTATCAGCGGCGTGTGCAGATCGGACAGTGTTGTGCACGCATTTCTAACCAAGAGCGCGCCTCATTGTGTGCGACTGTACAGCTCCGATGTTACGTCTGGAGATGACCTTATCGTTAGATACCTGGACGGGGATGACTCAGGTAGAGCACTAGATAGTGAATGAGAGTTAGTGTACCGGATTCATATGCAATGCAGACAAGTACTCTGCAGCTTCTCTCATAATACCCCAGTATTTAACACTTTCAGTGCCCTTACTGCAAGAAACGTGTCTTTAAGAAATACCTGAGTATATTAATAATATCAATATTATTAAATATTCCTAACTAATATTAGACTGAATTGTCACGTCAAGGTTTTTTTTAAGTTGTCATGATTTTTCATACATTGTGTTGTCAACTGTTTATTGTGTGTCAATTTTATTGTGTTTTAGGGATTGTTGTTTTGGGGATTAATCGCCCTCAATCTAAAAATGCCATCAGCAAAAATCTTGTTACGATGGTGAGTATTTTTACGTTACTTGTCAAAGTGGAATGGTACTTAATCACTATTGGCTACTACATGAGTATCTAATACTTAAAAACTATTATTGTGTCAATGAATTAACTTTTGTCATTTTTTTAATTAACAAAAGTACCATGCTATTCTTAGATGTCCTTTATAATTGAATGCACACTTTAAAAACAAATGTTTTGTTGCAAAATAGTTTGCATCAGTCTTTGTGAGTTGTGAGTACTTCTAATGAAATTGCTCAACTGTGAAATAGCTTTAGAGGGAACTATTTGTGTAACATAAAAACATGTTTAAATTGATTACTCAAAAAATAAAGTAGTTGTTAACCAACTAATCGTATCTGTTTCTGTTCAGATAGCATAACATGTTTAATTTACTTTAGTAGCCACCCAGCAGCACTAGTCTTCAGCACAATGGGAACCACAAACACTTCAGCATAACAGAAATGCTTTTAAATATCAAGCATAACAGCATTAAACACTCACAGGTAATAAACATTTGTTTGATTAATATAATGATAAACTGTATTAATTGAATATAAAATTGAACAGTGGATTTCACAGCATGCTTTGCATAGGACTGGACAATACATGTTTAAATATTTTAGTAAAGGGAAATACTTCATTTCAACATTTCTTCTCCAGTCCTATGCAAAGCATGCTGTGAAATCCACTGTTTAATTTTATATTCAATTAATACACCTTATCATTAAATTAATAAATCAATTAACACAGAAGTTACCGTTTAAGGTATGCACCTGTTGACATAATAATATTTGCAGCTAAATGTTTAATTAAATCAGTAAATTCGTTTTAACTTGAAACCATTGATTTGTTTAAGTTGTGGTAACAGGTCTCTGAATTGAGTGTACTACGGTGCCTGGATAATAGTACACTAAGTCGCTTTGGATAAAAGTGTCTGCTTAACTAAATGATAAATATTCCTTACAACAGTGGACCCAAATCATCATCTCTGAGATTCCATCATCTCTGAGGCACAAATGTTAGAATTTGATTTGATACAAAATGAGAACTAGGATATACATAATATCCCCCTTTTTATGACTTGTTTTGTTTTTGCTAGATGTCAGAAGCTCTGGAGTCATTGAAGGAGGACAACACAGTGCGCACTGTAGTTTTGTGCAGTATGGTGCCTGGGATATTCTGTGCAGGTATTTAGCCACGGTAGTGTTTAATGCTAATTGTATGCAACTTTACAGGCTTTGATTGGATTGTGTGGGTTACACTAACATCCACCTTTATTGTTGGTAGGATATTATTGGTTGCACACAGTTTTGGTTAAGTCAAAAGAAGTTGGGTGCATGGGTGGATAAAGTTGTTACTTTTTTGCTGAAAGACTGAAAACTAACATGGCCTTCAAAATGTTGTGAATTGTGAATCATATATAATTAAGATGTAGTGACGCTGAACTTCATACCATTCATACCAACACTAGTACATGCAACATTTAATCTGATGCATACGAAGTTTGGTGAAGATTGACTTGAATCCAGTTTGCATAGCAAAATACATTTGAACACACAAAAAAGAGCATTTTTACTTTCTGATGAAATCTGCAAAGCACACAGTATTACAGCAGCTTTAAACCATGCTTATTTATTAAAAAGTAGTGCTGTCAAACAATTAATCACGATTAATCGCATCCAAAATAAAAGTTTTTGTTTGTATAATACACGTGTGTGTTGTACTGTGTGTATTATAATATATATATATATTATATATATATACAGTGCTCAGCGTAAATGAGTACACCCCTTTGAAAAGTAACATTTTAAACAATATCTCAATGAACACAAAAACATTTTCCAAAATGTTGACAAGACTAAGTTTTATATAACATCTGTTTAACTTATAACATGAAAGTAAGGTTAATAATATAACTTAGAGAACAACATTTTCAGTTTTACTCAAATTAGGGTGATTTTAGTCTCTGAAATTCTTCTACACTAAACTGCTTTAATTTGTAGTAAGAGATATGGGGAGTGGAATAACTGCATCTGATATATGATGCTTTGCTCACAGCTGATTGGTCCAGTTTGGGTTTGCGATCTCTAACCCAGAATAAAACCTGCTCTGGAGCTGGGTAGCTGTGTAGCCTAAGTTACCATGGTGACAAAACCCACTCAAAACAACCCAACTTCTTGAACCAAAAAACTCAGAGTTTGCTTAAACTAACACAAACGTACCTGGGTAAAACCCGTAACTGGCTTCGTGCAACAGACCTCAGATCCTCTCATTAAAACCGACCATGCTTTGAGATTAGGGGTGGGCGATATGGCAAAAATATCAAATCACAATTTTTTTTTTTTTTTTATATCACGGTTTCACGATTTTATCATGATTCTTTGTCATGTTGGTTTTACTATTTTGTCTGAGCAAAGTACAGCCAAACTTATTTCCCTATTACAAAGACAAATCCTTTCAAGGTCACAAAATATAAAAATGAAATGGTGGATATTTAGGCCAAAGTGGGCCGAGATGGGAATCTTTGTCCTTATTTTACATTTACATTTAGCAGACGCTTTTATCCAAAGCGACTTACATTCAGGCTATACATTTTTTTGTCAGTATGTGTGTTCCCTGGGAATTGAACCCACAACCTTTGCGCTGCTAACGCAATGCTCTAACCACTGAGCCACAGGAACACATTTTATCCTTGTTATTAAAAAATAAGAACAAAGATACACATTACATATACACATAATATACAAATAAAACAAACAGTGTTTAATTATCAGGTACAATAGGCATATTTATCAGGAGCATTGAAGAAATCGAATGAACAAATTTAAAAATAAAACACTATAGATTGATTCCTATTAAAGTAATAACCTTTGTTGTTTTAGCATTAAAGAATAAAAAATGTCATCTCTCTGTCGACTCCACATTCTTCAAAATTATTACAGGTTTGGGACAACATGTGAGGGAGTAAATCATGACTGAAATGTAATTATAGGATGAACCATCCCTTTAATGACAGTCGGCTGCGTGTTTAATTCTGTCCTTTTAAGACCTGCGTGCTTATATCCAGACACGCATCCGTTCGTCTCTGCTGTTTACTTTCATTTTAGACATAACCAACTGAGTCTATATGTAAATCTTGTGTGTTTTGACAGTATTGGCTCAAAAGATAACTTAGTTGAGTAATCAGGCGCTGTTTGACGGGCGCGCTCTTCGAGTGTACGGGCTCAGAAAAAGAGCACGTCAAACCAGCGCATGGATGAAAAGTTTAACCGGCAAGACTTTAAAACACACAAATAATGTACTTTTGTGATTGCGAATAAGTAGATTGTCCAGTGAGAGTAACTCTACGCCTGAGTTAACACTGATGTGAATGTATGTGGCGCTATACAGTATATACAGACGGCGACGCCAGAACTGCAGCTGATAAAATATGCGCTGTAGCACGATATTTCTTCAAAAGCAGATCGTAGAGACATTTTTATCGTCCATGATCAAAAATCCTCATATTGCACACCCCTATTTGAGACTCATACAGATTACTAATTATTGCATCAGTCAGTTCAGAATTGAAGTAAACTGTCCTTTGACAAGGCAAACCAATGTGAATATACCAACCAATGCCCATGTCGTTACGGTTTCATTATTTCAAGCACACAGATCTTTGATCTAAAATCAGCTGATTTCCCATGTCTTTCACGAGAACACAACTTTGCATCAGCGCATGTTTGTCTGAACAGGTGCGGACTTAAAAGAAAGAGTGAAGATGCAGCAGAGTGAAGTAGGACCATTTGTTACTAAAGCAAGAACACTAATAACTGAACTTGGTAAGTTAAACCAACTTGAAATCTTCATTTATTTGATATTGCCAACTATTAACCAAACGGCTAATCCCCCGCTTTCACAGACAAGGCTTAAGCCTAGTCCTAGACTAAAATGTAAATCTGAGCTGTTTCAAATGAAAGAAACTTGCACTGACTGATCTTAAAATATATCAGTGCCTTTGTTTTGTCTTTAGATGTACCCCAGTAATGTGTTTTCTAAGCACATTTATAAAAGTCCTAATTGAACGATGGCCTAATTCTGGCATAGTCTAAGCCCTGTCTGTGAAACCGGGCCAATATTTATTAAATTAGCACCATGAGCGAATTTCATACGGTCACTTTATGCTTAAGGTCATTGTGTAATTGTACAATGTAAATACCAGTTGTAGAGATGGATATTGTTTCAGACTTCTTTTAATTATTAATAATCAGGTAATGTATTTTACGTCCTATTAGCTATCATTGCTTGTTATTACAGCTTCATTATTTCAGCCAATGGAAACCCTGCTATCCAGATATCAGCTTAGCCATTAAAAACAATCAAACATTTGACTGCAAATTAGAAAGTGATGATTTAATGGTTAATCCAGTTTTGGGCATTTGCTGAAATCTTTTAGGCACTCTTCCCATGCCAACGATTGCAGCCATTGATGGGGCGGCTCTCGGAGGAGGTCTTGAAATGGCTCTTGCCTGTGACATCAGAGTGGCAGGTATAACATGTGGCTCATCTCACGAGTTTATACGAACACGAGCTGTAGCTGATGCACTCAGTTCAAAACGAAGGATTTTAATTAAATACAGAATATTATTATTGGCACATGCTTCGAGTGTAAATCCATGTTAGAGCTGGTTATATTGTAGTTATAAGTGTGGGATCAACAACAACCAAAAATGATTTAAATGGGTTATGACATGGATTTTCTTTTATTATTATTTGAATATGTTTTACTTATAATGTTAATAAAGTTTTTTGCACACAAAAAAGACTAATAAATGTGTGATCCAGATCTAAAACGAGCCATTTTTGTAGCTTGATTAAATAAATGCTTTGCTTATAACGAGGAGGGCATTTTAAGCTATAAGACCTGCAGGGTGTTTTAATCATACAAAGACCTCTTATATGCTGCAAATTAGATTTCTCGTGTCATGACCCCTTTAATGGTTTAATAGGGGTATTTTGGTTCACTCAGTGTTGTGAATGAACATTTCTTCATCACGCTGTCAGATAGCAGACGTCTTCTTTCATGCGTTCTCCTCTCACACCCAGATTTAGATTTAGGAAGTCTGTGCGTGATGCACGTCTTAGATGCATTTCACACCATATGTTTTCACACAAGGCACCTTTTTTTCAAATGTGGATATTTAAGGTCTATATTCAGTGTAATTGCACATTGACTCAAAGCTGTGCTGCTGTAAAAATTTGGAAATTATAGAATTCCTTAAGAATAACAAAGTAATTAAAAAAATATTTTCAGATGCCTCTGAAATTGTTTTCAAGGTTTCAAACTGTGAAATAAACTGGCTACCTTTGAGTATTTTGACAGGTGTGAGACATAACCTATTTAATGCGAATAAAAAAACGTTAACGTTTTTATGTTTTATGAAATTTAAGTTTTACATTTATGCATGTGGAAGATGTTTTTTTTAATCCAAAGCAAATTAAACTACTTTCACTTGTTAATCAGTTTATTTATGTGCTGTTCAGTGTCACGAGTAACTAATTATCACTAAAGTATTGAATATTGATTTTAATTTTTTTTTTAATTGGAGCACAGTTAGTATGAGTATTTGTATTATCTATTATAATGTATGCATCATAAACCTGATTGTTTTATCGCTGTTTACTTGATTTAATATGTGTGATTTCTGAAGGCATTCATATTTTTCAGGGTCTTCTGAGATTCATCTCTTTGAAAACAAATAGTGTAACTGATTCTCCGCACTTTGACCTATTTTACAGCCGGCTCTGCCAAGATGGGACTAGTTGAGACTAAATTAGCCATCATCCCAGGCGCTGGTAAGTGCTTCTGTCTGTATTTGTTATTACTTGAATGAATGAATGATGCATTTATATAGCACTTTGTGTATTGCTATACACCCAAAGCGCTTTACATTCATGTGGGTTGGGTCTCTCCTCCACCACCACCACCAGTGTGCAGCATCCACTTGGATGATGGGACGGCTGCCACAGTACAACGGCACCAGTGCGCTCACCACACACCAGCTACAGGTGGAGAGGAGAGAGAGTCGTAGAGCCAATCAAGTGTATGCGCTCACCACACACCAGCTACAGGTGGAGAGGAGTGAGAGTCATAGAGCCAATCAAGTGGATGCGCTCACCATACACCAGCTACAGGTGGAGAGGAGAGAGACTCATAGAGCCAATCAAGTGTATGCGCTCACCACACACCAGCTACAGGTGGAGAGGAGAGAGAGTCATAGAGCCAATCAAGTGTATGCTCTCACCACACACCAGCTACAGGTGGAGAGGAGAGAGAGTCATAGAGCCAATCAAGTGTATGCACTCACCACACACCAGCTACAGGTGGAGAGGAGAGAGAGTCATAGAGACAATCAAGTGTATGCGCTTACCACACACCAGCTACAGGTGGAGAGGAGAGAGAGTCATAAAGCAATCAAGTGTATACGCTCACCACACACCAGTTACAGGTGGAGAGGAGAGAGAGTCAGAGCCAATCAAGTGTATGCTCTCACCACACACTAGTTACAGGTGGAGAGGAGAGAGAGTCAGAGCCAATCAAGTGTATGCTCTCACCACACACCAGCTACAGGTGGAGAGGAGAGAGAGTCATAGAGCCAATCAAGTGTATGCACTCACCACACACCAGCTACAGGTGGAGAGGAGAGAGAGTAATAGAGCCAATCAAGTGTATGCGCTCACCACACACCAGCTACAGGTGGAGAGGAGAGAGAGTAATAGAGCCAATCAAGTGTATGCGCTCACCACACACCAGCTACAGGTGGAGAGGAGAGGAGAGAGAGTCATAGAGCCAATCAAGTGTATGCGCTCACCACACACCAGCTACAGGTGGAGAGGAGACAGAGTCATAGAGCCAATCAAGTGTATGCGCTCACCACACACCAGCTACAGGTGGAGAGGAGAGACAGTAATAGAGCCAATCAAGTGTATGCTCTCACCACACACCAGCTACAGGTGGAGAGGAGAGAGAGTCATAAAGCCAATAAAGTGTATGCTCTCACCACACACCAGCTACAGGTGGAGAGGAGAGTGAGTCATAGAGACAATCAAGTGTATGCTCTCACCACACACCAGCTACAGGTGGAGAGGAGAGAGAGTCATAGAGCCAATCAAGTGTATGCTCTCACCACACACCAGCTACAGGTGGAGAGGAGAGAGAGTCATAGAGCCAATCAAGTGTATGCACTCACCACACACCAGCTACAGGTGGAGAGGAGAGAGAGTCTGAGCCAATCAAGTGTATGCGCTCACCACACACTAGTTACAGGTGGAGAGGAGAGAGAGTCAGAGCCAATCAAGTGTATGCTCTCACCACACACCAGCTACAGGTGGAGAGGAGAGAGAGTCATAGAGCCAATCAAGTGTATGCACTCACCACACACCAGCTACAGGTGAAGAGGAGAGAGAGTAATAGAGCCAATCAAGTGTATGCGCTCACCACACACCAGCTACAGGTGGAGAGGAGAGGAGAGAGAGTCATAGAGCCAATCAAGTGTATGCGCGCACCACACACCAGCTACAGGTGGAGAGGAGAGAGAGTCATAGAGCCAATCATGTGTATGTGCTCACCACACCAGCTACAAGTGGAGAGGAGAGACAGTAATAGAGCCAATCAAGTGTATGCTCTCACCACACACCAGCTACAGGTGGAGAGGAGAGAGAGTCATAAAGCCAATAAAGTGTATGCTCTCACCACACACCAGCTACAGGTGGAGAGGAGAGTGAGTCATAGAGACAATCAAGTGTATGCTCTCACCACACACCAGCTACAGGTGGAGAGGAGAGAGAGTAATAGAGCCAATCAAGTGTATGCGCTCACCACACTCCAGCTACAGGTGGAGAGGAGAGAGAGTCATAGAGACAATCAAGTGTATGCGCTCACCACACACCAGCTACAGGTGGAGAGGAGAGAGAGTCATAGAGCCAATCAAGTGGATGCGCTCACCACACACCAGCTACAGGTGGAGAGGAGAGAGAGTCATAGAGACAATCAAGTGGATGGGGATTTTAAATGCATCATTCATTCATACTTCTGAATTATTCTGAAAATCAAAGAATTGTATGATCAATTGTCCTCTTTATTGTTTTGGCTCCGGTTTGAACCAAAGGGATATTCAAATGCTTATCAGCCATAAAACGTGTACAGTGAGCAAGAACAGTGCTATGATCTTGCTGCAAATGATTGAATGAGTTCAGATTCACCCATTCAGAGACTCTGTTAGTATGCTGCCTTACAAGCATTTGTCAATATAGACAGCAAGTCATTTAGGCAATAAAATAAGTTTAGTTTGTGTAAAGTGTTTGAGGAAAGTTTAATTGGAAACTTTTTGCATCCCTTTTTATTGAATCATTACATGACTTGTGTATCATATCAAAACATGATATGGCAGCTTACTAGGTTTCGGAGCACAGCTTGTATCTCATAATAACAATCTGGACCAAATATTTCCAACTGCCAGGAAAAGCAAAACAGAACACAATAAAAATTATTGTTCAAAGAGAGGTTTTCTTTAAAACATCTGTGCATCATTTCCTAGAATTGCTATTTTGTTTCAGTTATACAGTTGTGCTCATAAGTTTACATATCCCTTGCAGAATATGGACAATTTTTATAATTCTATCAAAATAAGAGGTATCATGAAAATTGCATTTTCTTTTTTATTTATTTAATACTGAATATTTCACAATACAGATGTTGTCCACAAGACAAAATAATAACTGAATGTATAAAACATGTATGACCCCGAAGAGTGAAGAATAATTCACTGAATAATATTCTCTGGAATATTGAAACAAACAAAACATCGTATTTTATTGCATTTCTTAACTGGCATGTTTTATCAGAATTATTAAAATGTTTTTGTCTAAATTATGAAAACTGCTGACAGCGGTTTATCTATTTACACAGAACTATACTCAAACCGCGATCGCTTGTGGAGATAATAAATCATTAATTTCGATAGAGATGTTTATTGGTGAAATAATGGTTCTATAGTAAATGTTAATATAATTTAACGTGTTTCAAACAAGTGAATCTTGTATAAAGTTACATGCGGTGGCCATGCTGGAGCTTCTCCTGAGTGAACAGTGTCCACTGCTCCAGGTGTGTGTGTGTGTGTGTGTGTCCACTGCTCCAGGTGTGTGTGTGTGTGTGTGTGTGTGTGTGTGTCCACTGCTCCAGGTGTGTGTGTTTGTGTGTGTCCACTGCTCCAGGTGTGTGTGTGTGTGTGTCCACTGCTCCAGGGTGTGTGTGTGTGTGTGTGTGTGTGTGTGTGTCCACTGCTCCAGGTGTGTGCACTTGGATGGGTCAAATGCAGAAAACACATTTCACTGCTGGTTATACGCTGTGTATGTAACAAATGAAAAAAAAAATATATTTTTTTTTTTACCAATATCCGATTATGGTAAAATGCTTAAATATCGAGAAAAATATCGGTAAACCGATATATCGGTCGATCTCTAGTTCTTTTGTTGTGTTTTGTGTGTAAAGGTTTTGGAGCCATAGTCACTATTATATACTGAACAAGGGCCATTGAGTATACGATGACAGAACTTTGATTTCTGGTTGAACTACTTCAGACCTGCTTTGGTTTCCCTCTGCTTTAGTGAGTCAGGGCATGTTCCTTTTAGCGCTCTGTTGATAATGTGTAATGCTTGCTTGCTACTCCAAAGATAATGATTTAATTGGCTCCCTTATTACCAAAGATTGCTTGATTGGTAGCGTTTGGAAAATTGCAAGACTACAAAGGATATTGCCATTTTCCACATGAAGTCATGAGTTGTTTGTGCAGTGTATAGTTTCCAGTTATGGGTACTGAATTAAAGAGTACATGGGAGCGTTGCCTGTGGCTGACATGCCAGTCTCTTCACCGCATGACGCTAATTTCCAATGACTCGGCACATAGTGGGGTCAGAATAGCAAGGAATATTCACACCCTGGACTGACAAATCACATGGCCACATGCCTTCAGCACTCATCAATATGCCAATGGGAAAGAGTAGGGGTGACCTGGATTTGGGCTTTCCTTTGAGATTTTAGAGATCAGAACAAACTTTAACTGCTTAGTCTTTGCGAAAATAGAAATGCTTCCATCAGTGGAGATTTTAATGTAGTTTATACCATGGTTTTCTTCGTCTATGAGAAGAAAACTGCAGTTCCAGTTCTAGCATATGAGGCATTGGTGACCAAAGAATATAATATCTTCATGGAACATGATTTTTGGCATAAAATAAAAATCTATAATTTTGACCCATACAATGGCTATTGCTACAAATATACCTGTGCTACTTATGACTTTTGTGCTCCAGGGTCACATTTATGTTGACCGGTCAAGCATTTATAAGAGAGCAAAGCATTTGTAGATCTTTGTAGCCTATCTGAGTGTGCAATATTGTACCGGGTGCTATACCGAGCATGCATACTATGTCAGAAAAGCCACACACATAGTGCTGCATATGTGATGCAAACATCAATGTTGTTTACAAAAAATCCACTATATATGGTATAATCATTTTAAGGTCATAGCATAACAAAAATAAGTGTATATTAATCAATATCCAATTTGCCCCGTAATCATAATTTGTGTGAAATGGAATAAACATTATGGCGTTTGATTCTAGTGTATATTTTAGCTGGAAACTGCAGTATATTGTACTTATAGGTGTGTTTTAAAGTTTAGTGAACATGTAGATTGCGGCACATATTTCCAGTAAACCTAGGTTGAGTTTGTAAGAGCTACTGTTTTGCTCTATTTGCATGTGCAGTTTGCACGCTTACTTTTGTTCATTTGCAGATGTAATATACAATATCTCAAACGTAATCCATCCTAGTTGTGGATTCATAATAAATCACCACCTCTACTGCTTTCTTGCAAATTAAATCACAGTGAAATTAAACTTCTTTAAAAACCCTTTTGCATTGCTATATTAGGGCTTTTTAGACCATGGTGAAACTGTCAAATTTGAAATCTGACCATAAATAAATAAATTAGATAAAATATCAGATCAGATTTGTTTGTTTTTCAGTATGTTTAGCTAAAGTGTTTTAATTAGACTGTGTACATAGTTTTTCTTTATCCTCATGTCACAGAAGTTGTTTTCAGACTAAAACCAGTATAATTTACTGGGATGTCTTAATAGGTTGTTGGTGTTTTGCCTGGATGGCTAGTCGATTTTTAAAAAATGTGTTGTTTTGCACACCCCTACAAGCATTTTTTGTATTATTATTTTGTTAAACTAAGTTTATCTAGTTACAGTGGATATAGCTCACCTTCAAGTTGTACAAACCTGTATGAGTTTACCTTAAAAGATATTCAATTCAAGATTATTTACATAGCGCTTTTTACGATACAATCGTTGCAAAGCAATTTCACAGGAAATTAAGTTTCTAAAATAGATTTATATTGTGGAAACTCAATATAATTATCTTATGGCAAAATTTGGTTAATTCAGTATAATCGCTGAGGGTTGGCTTCCTCCGAGGTCCTCCGAGGGGTTGGCATCATCTCTTCTCAGGTGTTCGGTCATATTTTGAAGAATGATCAAACAAGTGACGATACCCATTGACTTCCACAGTACGGAAAAACATACTGTAGTAGTCAATGGCTACCATCAAATGTTTGGTTACCAGCATTCTTAAAAATATATATTTGTTTGGGTTTAGCAGGAGAAAGAAGCTCATGCAGCTTTGGAACAACTTAAGGGTGAATGATGACAGAATTTCGATGAACTGTCCCTTTAAGTAGTTCTAAAAGGCTCTCAAAATCAAAATCTCCTTACTGATTAAATCTACAGTAAGTAAAGTCATTCTTTATTATAAACAAGTATGTGTTAATGACAGATCCACGGACCCACTTTCCAGTACCTCAATATGCTTTGGTTAGCCTGGCCCAGATTCTTCAGGACTGTTGCACGGATCAGATTTAATCGTCTCGGTTTATCACACTATAACAACAAATATGAAATCACGTGCAGGTTAAAACAGGACTCTGAATGCGACACCTCTGAGTGTAGCTGGAATATGCCTTTAGAAGTCAAAAATATTGTTTAATGTTGATTCACCTTCTTACATTTACATTTATGCATTTAGCAGACGCTTTTATCCAAAGGGACTTACAGTGATATTCAGGCTATACGTGTATAATCAGTATGTGTGTTCACTGGGAATTGAACCCACAACCTTTGCGCTGCTAACGCAATGCTCTACCACTGAGCCACAGGGACTGTGCAATAAGGTCCCATTACGTAATGTTAGTTAATGCATCAATTAACTAACTATTACTAATACATCAACTGTTTAATTTTCAGATAAGCTTTCTTGAAGTCATAACCCATTGGCAGCCATACTGTGTTTATTTTCATAGTCCTTCGCGCTCCCTCCCCTGTGCTGGGAATGAGTGTGTGACGTGTGCAATGCGGAGAAACAGAGGTCAGTCCAGGCCTTCTGTAACAGGAGAGACATGCGAGACGTGTGGTTTGTTTGTGAACCGTATGACGTCAGTCTGACACACCTTTTAAATAGTGCGAAATGCAGTGATACCAGATAAATGGGGTGGAGTGTTACAGTAGACGTTTGTATGTGCTCGTTCACATTTATTTTCTCATGACACACTTGAATCATATCCTTACCTTTACGTGTTTGTGATAGAGCTGTAAAACGATTAATCGTATCCAAATAAAAGTTTTTGCTTACCTAATATATGTGTGTGCGCTGTGTCTGCGGACACGACTAAAATATGTGTATTTTATCCAAAATATTATACATTTATTTTGAAATAAAGGTATTTACAGCACAGATGGGATATGGAGGTACACAAAAGTTTTATGAAGGATTTTAAACATTATATTTCAAGTTAAAATGTAGCGTTAGACACTGGGACGCTATATTTTCAGTGTTTTAGGTAGTTTTTAATAACTTTTTTAATTATATATTTAAAATTTGCAGTTAGATCAATGTGCAGGACACTTTGCATAATAATACAATTTATGTTCTAGTTATTTTTTATGCATGTTTGTTCTGGGGACACAAATGGCACCCATTCAAATTTATAGTTCAAATTTGAAAAGAGTTGAATCTGCAGATTTGGTCTTGTTTTGGGATCTGTGCCTTTGTATATGCCGACGTCTGACTGCTAAGTAGTGATTTGAGTCAATGTAAGTGTTTTTCAGCAATAGTGTGCACCCTTAATTTACAGAGAAAAGGTCAGGGAAAAATCCCCATACAAGGTTTTACCAAAAAGTTAATTGTCTTTTTTATACTTGTTACTTTGCACTTTTTGTTAGAAAATGTTTATTTACTATTTATTTATACGTTTTTTAAGCTATCTAATGCAGTGTTAATTTCGTTGACGAATGATTTTAGTCATAATTTTCGTCAACTGCATTTTTTTCACTGACGACAACGAACGAAAACTCTTTCTGAATGACAAAAACTATGACGTAAATCTATAAAAATTTTCATCAATGAATAAAAGCGAGACGAAAATGTTAGAGAGGGATGATTTGGGAAGAGATTCATTTAGAACGAATCTGCTGCATCGGAGGTTAGACGCGAACATATGAACCGGCGGGACATAACCTAACATACACTTGATGCACGGCGCATAAAACGTTAATGTCAATATGGGGGGAGTAAGAGAAGAGCAGACATATGGGTAAATCTGAAGACGCGAGAGTGAACTCAATTCAGTCCGGTTTTCTGAGCGCGCACACACACACACACACACACACACACACACACACACACACACACACACTTTACTTTCATGTAAACACAGTTGATTAAGTGAACGTAAACAGTAAGGAGAACGTGTTTCAGTACATTGCATCCGGTTTTAAAGGGACAGCAGCCTAATTTAGTTACAATTGTCCGAGTCACTGATGTTAATCAAGCAACAAAAGAAAGACACACAATCACTCACTGCTCTTGACTGAATCACTTTAGTAGCCCTAAATATTAATCTACATTTATGTATATAAATAAACATGTCTGCTTTAAAGCATGAAGAATATGGTAAACAAGTTGCTATAAAGAATGCATAATTAGCCTATATAACATTTACATTTATGCATTTAGCAGACGCTTTTATCCAAAGCAACTTACAATGTATTCAGGTTATACATTTTTTGTCAGTACATGTGTTTCCTGGGAATTGAACCCACAACCGTTTGTGCTGCTAACGCAATGCTCTACCACTGAGCCACAGGAACAATAACCTATAACCATTGGTATTTTGTTAAAAACAATACCATGTTCTTATTCTTTATGAGAAGTGGTTATAATTAATTTTAACACAGGCATGTTGTGTGCCACCGCAGTTAAATCTCAGTCAATCATGATATCAAACCTATATAAGTTTAAACATTTTAGAGAAATGCTTAATAAATGCACTGTAATTAGATTTTAGACGACTACATTTACTGTAGATTTATTCATCGACTAAAACTAGACTAAAACTAAAAACAATTCAGATGACTAAAATATGACTAAAACTAAATCAAGATGACCACTGCTCTTGATTCTTAATTTCCATTATATAAATATTCTTACAAATTAAAAGTTTGTTGTCATCTGAAAGTCTGTAGGCCTTCTTGCATTATTATGCTGTTATATTATGATTATACATACAGTGGCATAAAATGGTCTTAAAATGACAATAATATTGCTTATCTCAATTATTTATGGGGCAATATATCACACAACAAAACTTTGTTATCATGACAGGTGGCAGTTTATATATGTGAATGAGAACTCAATTGTGTTGAGTTTATGAACGAGACCCATAATTTGCATGTAGAAATAAATTGTTCCTTTTCAGAATTTAGGCCATTATTATTATAGGCTCAAAAAAGCCCAATTTAAAACAAATACCGTAAGGTTCAATCATAAAATGTGCACATTTGAAAGTAGAAGAACGATCACTGCACTGTTTATTCCTTGTCCATGCATTTGGAGTCTCTAAGTCCTGTCAAATTGGACCAGATTAGATTAACGGCTGCAGGGATTGTGTAGCCCTTCCAGGAACTCACGCACATGTTTGACTGTGATGCTTTTCTTGACGGCCGCTCTGGTTTCTTGGAATGCAACGTGTAACACTTACCATCCCCTGTGGTCGATTTCAAAACAACCTCTGTCACACTCTTTGCCCTCCATCTTTCTCCAGCATGTTGACACTGTTTCTGGTAATCTTCTTTCGTTGTGTGTGTGGTGTTGTTGTAAATGCGCTGTATAAAGGCAAAGGCCACTTTCTCACAAGCCAGGACTGATGCAAGGATTTCCCTGAATTACTTGCAAAATCTCTGCCGCATAACACAGTGTTGTTTGTTACATGTCTCAAGTCATTGAGTTTATTTGTAGCAAATCCACTCATATAGGGAACAACGTTTGATCTACAACATGTATATTATATCTGCTACTGTATTTCTCTAACATCAGGGATTATCATAATATTTAATAAACCATTGGAAAGCCACAGATATAGGCTACATTTGATTGTTAAAAACAGTTGATGGCTAACGAGCAATAAAATTAGATCGGTCTTATCGTTGCTCTTGGTTGTATTTGCATATTGTGTAGTTTATGGGTTGTGCAACAGAAAGATGGGTTGATGCAAATGAATGTGAAAAGAACCGGTCTTTGTTGCAATAACATGCCAAAACAGCACATTTCTAAAGAAAAGAGTCATGATTCAAACTAAGATATGCACTCAAAGTGATTTCCCCCCTTTTTCTTTCTTCCTGAGTTCCAAATGGAATTTTGAAACAAAATATGGATTTTTAAAACTCTACAATGTTTCAGGAAATCAACCAACAATCACCCTCATGTTTTTCCAAACCTGTTTGTTGTTTTGTTTTCTGAGAATTGATAGTTGATGTTGATGGCTAATGAAATGGAAGCTTGCACTAAAATTAGACCGATCTTATCATCGCTCGTAGTTGTGTTTATATATCGTGGTTGTCTGGATGTACAGTATAGAAGTCACGCACTCTTACAAAGGCAGTGGAATATTTACGCTGCTGTCCAAGAACGCTCGGACAGAACTATAATCAAACTGGAAAGAGTCAGTCGGTGCGGCTGTGCCCTAGATTCATAAACACTATGATTTATTCATGTGTCTCTTTGCCAGAGAGAGGTGCATTTTGGAGGGTTGGGACAGTTGCCCGTGGAGGGATGGGAACTGCTTTATTAGTGAGCTCTTATGCAACACGTCCCTGCGCTTGCATGTGTAAACATATTTCACCCAAGAGCTTGAGTAAGAGTTGTGCAACTGAGTCAAAAGATGGCCTGGTTATGTGAATTCATGTGAAAGGAACCCAGAAGTTGCAGTAACATGCCAAAACAGCATATTTCCAAAGATAAGATTCATGATTCAATGATTATAAATGGCAATAGATATAGACGAAGGCTTAAAAAAAATTTCTGAGTTAATGGTGGCTTGATGGGTTTGCAAAAAGCCCTACAGTGTTTACACTCTTCAGGAGATCCACCTACAAATGACTTCTAATCAGGGGTGCGCTTAAGTTTTTCATGAGAGAGCACCTGGAGATTTGGTTTGGTGCACCTAGTGTGACCCATTAAATATAATTAAATAATTATTAATGATAATGCTAGTATTTTTGCATTTTACTTGTTGTTCTATACGGAAGTTCTAAGCGGCCATGCATTATTATAATTTTTCCGTCTTGTTTTCTCGTGATCACGACTTAATTTTCTCGTGATCTCGACATAACGAAAGTTGTTTTGTCGTTATCACAACTTAATTTTCTCGTGATCTCGACATAACGAAAGTTGTTTTGTTGTTATCACGACTTAATTTTCTCGTGATCTCGACATAACGAAAGTTGTTTTGTCGTTATCACAACTTAATTTTCTCTGTGTATTCGGCATGAGAAAATGCTATAGAAGCAGCATCATCGCAGCATCATGGATGATCGTATTCGCTTTTACTTTTGATCAGGGACTCACTCAAACTGAAATAGCTCTGTGTCTGTCAGTGATTGACGACTTACACATAAGTGTTCGACACTTGAGAAGGAGGCTGTCGGGTCTGCAACTTTATCGTCGAAGACAATATAGCGACCCTGAACGTGTAGTCACGTGTAGTCACGTGTAGTCACGTGTAGTCACGTGTAGTCACGTGTAGTCACGTGTAGTCACGTGTAGTCAAATTCAATTTCCTCAGGGACGCCCCTCTCTCTCAATGCAGAGATAAAATCCATATTTGCTGCAGGAAATTAGTAACTTTATGATGGAGATATCAGCCGCTAGCGCGTACACCATAATATATTCCAGAAACATTCACAAGGTGCGGGATTTTCTCGCGATATCTACAATTACGTCGTGAGAAAACGGTTTTTACGTTGAGATCCACAACTTTCGTTATGTCGAGATAACGAAAAAACAACTTTCGTTATGTCGAGATCACGAGAAAATTAAGTCGTGATAACGACAAAACAACTTTCGTTATGTCGAGATCACGAGAAAAATTAAGTAGTGATCACGAGAAAACAAGACAGAAAAATTATAATAATGCATGGCCGCTTAGAACTTCCGTAGTTCTAAAATACTAAATATGTGTTATTTATACATATATAGATATATATATATATATATATATATATAATTCTATTGTATTTTATTGTGCTATTTCTATTTTTTGTCGTGCATGCGCACATGCACACCACTTATGTGCATCCTTGACTCATTAAAGAAATTCACAAAAATTCAAATTGAATCACCCTTGTGTTTATCCAAACCTTTGTTGCGGTGTTTTCTTTGATATTTAATCTTCAAACAGCTATTTTCCATACAACAATAATTCATGTCCAAGAAAACGCAATAAACACACCGTAGAAAGAGCCATAAATTGGTCCACTTAACTTGTACTTTACTCTTCTTATGAAGCCAGACGATAGGATGAGCAACAGACTGAAATATGAATCATTCACTGATAATCTTCCCATCCACAGAAGCTTTCTCCATTTTAGGCTACGTACTGTATCTCTGTCTTACGCAACTGCATTCAGTTATGCCACATATGGAAACCAGTTTTGAACCAGTGGCATTTTTTAATTGGAATGCAGACGTGATTATCGTTATTTGTCTGAAGAACACACTGTAATTTATCACAGAACATGAAATCTAGCACACTTCCTTATTACATTCCAGATATCATTTGATCTGCTTTTAAATATGATCTTATGTTTACCTGCTTGTGTCCTAGATCTTGACTACCCTCGACTGTACTGTAGCTGAATGGAAAAGATCTGCATACATATTCAAGCATCTAATTTCTATAGGGAAAACATGACAGCGTATGGGTTTTAATTGAGAATATTTACAGTAAATAATGAGAGAATATTTAGTTTTACATCAGATGTGTGATAGAAGACTACAGAAGTGTTTATATGATTGAAAACGGCACAGTTTGTCTTAAACTACAACTTTAATACATCCTTCTAAATGCTTGTCATGCCTAGAGTAGCTAAACTGATGTTTTCAACATACTTCCTAGACATCAGTGAAGTTTATTTCCTGGTGTCGAATAGATAAGATTGTAGATATTGTTTAAAAACATTCCAGCTTATCATGCGTATGGGGTTGGACAGGTTCAGAGTTTCAAAGATCGACACACACTCATCTTGTGCCTTCATTTGAATGTTGAATTGAAAACAAAATGATTAGGACAGCATTCCCTGTCTCTGTTGAATTGCATTGCAGTGGCCATAATCACATCCATTTCTGTACAAGTTGACTGTGACCTTAGTTGCATGTGTTGAGCTCCTTGTTAAGGTTAATCTGAAATAAATGAAAGCTCCTAGGAGCATGGGTGCAACCAATAATTATCAATCATGTTTAAGACCCAGTCTAAAGACATAAAACAATTAGCTTTGTTTGGTAGTTTTCCGAGACGGGTGTTTCTAACGCTGTGAGTCAGTATCATGCTGAAACAGGTCATGAGAGCTTGTCTTTCAACGGTGAAATACTAACACCATTCAATGTGTGCCACAAGCATTGATCGCATGAGAGTTTCTAGATATTTGGAGAGGTGGACTGAGGCACCGTTGAGAACTGTGAATTAAACATGCATTTCTCAAACGATTGTGTCAAACAATACTATTTTTTATATAAATATTTATAAAACAATCCTGAAATATTGTGTCATGGTTGCCATAAACATATTAAGCAACAGAACTGTTTTCAATGCTAATAAATGTTTCAGATCAGCGTATTAGGATGATTTTTGAAGGATCACGTGACACTGAATAGGAGTAATGATGCTGAAAATTCATTTGATTAATTACATTTTTAAATGTATAAAAATAGAAAACAGTTCTTTTAAATGTAATAAGTTTTCGCAATATTACTGTTCTCAATATTTACTATATTTTGTAATGATTCACTCAGCTCACGATGCAATACGATTCATGATACTGATTTTACAATGCAATTTTTTTTTTTTTTAACAAAGTTAGTAAAATAACAAAATGTCAAATAAAAAAATGGAAAAGTCAAGTCACCTTATTTTATATAGCGCTTTTAATGAAGCAGATTGTGTCAAAGCAGCTCTATAGTGTTAAATATGAAAATAGTGTGTCATTAATGTAAAATAACAAGATTAAACACTCAATGTTCAGTTAAAGGCAGTTCATTATTAAATTCAGTGATGTCATCGTCCGGCTCAGTTCAGTTTAAATAGTATCTGTGCAATCAATGTCGACGATAGAAATGAAGTGTCCCCAACTAACAAATCCCAAATTATATAAATAATTCAAATAAAACTAATTTCTTCATATATACAAACTAAGTCTTTGCCTGTGCTCTTTCCAATTAATAATCAAGCCAACCACTGTATTTCAATCATGATCCATAAAAAATGCTGCATGCATGCATTGTTAGAAGTATTTGATTGTTTATTTTCTTAATTTGAAGCAAAAACAGATTGGTCTGATTTTAGATTTGTGAAACTATACTAAATAAAACATCTGAATGAAACCGAAACAGCAGTCGGGCTGAATGAGACCCAGTTTCTCTCTCTGCCAGCAGGTGGCGCTTATAGAACAGCAGCGATACCGCTGTAAACAAAGCAGCACTGCTCTTATAAACACTTGCTGTGTCCCAATTCACCTACTCATACTATGCCCTAAACGTATATACAGTCAGGTCCATAAATATTGGGACATCGACACAATTCTAACATTTTTGGCTCTATACACCACCACAATGGATTTCAAATGAAACAAACAAGATGTGCTTTAACTGCAGACTGTCAGCTTTAATTTGAGGGTATTTACATCCAAATCAGGTGAACGGTGTAGGAATTACAACAGTTTGCATATGTGCCTCCCACTTGTTAAGGGACCAAAAGTAATGGGACAGAATAATAATCATAAATCAAACTTTAACTTTTTAATACTTGGTTGCAAATCCTTTGCAGTCAATTACAGTCTGAAGTCTGGAACGCATAGACATCACCAGATGCTGGGTTTCATCCCTGGTGATGCTCTGCCAGGCCTCTACTGCAACCGTCTTCAGTTCCTGTTTGTTCTTGGGGCATTTTGCCTTCAGTTTTGTCTTCAGCAAGTGAAATGCATGCTCAATCGGATTCAGGTCAGGTGATTGACTTGGCCATTGCATAACAGTCCACTTCTTTCCCTTAAAAAACTCTTTGGTTGCTTTTGCAGTATGCTTTGGGTCATTGTCCATCTGCACTGCGAAGCGCCGTCCAATGAGTTCTGAAGCATTTGACTGAATATGAGCAGATAATATTGCCCGAAACACTTCAGAATTCATCCTGCTGCTTTTGTCAGCAGTCACATCATCAATAAATACAAGAGAACCAGTTCCACTGGCAGCCATACATGCCCACGCCATGACACTACCACCACCATGCTTCACTGATGAGGTGGTATGCTTAGGATCATGAGCAGTTCCTTTCCTTCTCCATACTCTTCTCTTCCCATCACTCTGGTACAAGTTGATCTTGATCTCATCTGTCCATAAGATGTTGTTCCAGAACTGTGAAGGCTTTTTTAGATGTCGTTTGGCAAACTCTAATCTGGCCTTCCTGTTTTTGAGGCTCACCAATGGTTTACATCTTGTGGTGAACCCTCTGTATTCACTCTGGTGAAGTCTTCTCTTGATTGTTGACTTTGACACACATACACCTACCTCCTGGAGAGTGTTCTTGATCTGGCCAACTGTTGTGAAGGGTGTTTTCTTCACCAGGGAAATAATTCTTCGGTCATCCACCACAGTTGTTTTCCGTGGTCTTCCGGGTCTTTTGGTGTTGCTGAGCTCACCGGTGCGTTCCTTCTTTTTAATAATGTTCCAAACAGTTGTTTTGGCCACGCCTAATGTTTTTTCTATCTCTCTGATGGGTTTGTTTTGTTTTTTCAGCCTAATGATGGCTTGCTTCACTGATAGTGACAGCTCTTTGGATCTCATCTTGACAGTTGACAGCAACAGATTCCAAATGCAAAAAGCACACTTGAAATGAACTCTGGACCTATTATCTGCTCATTGTAATTGGGATAGTGAGGGAATAACACACACCTGGCCATGGAACAGCTGAGAAGCCAATTGTCCCATTACTTTTGGTCCCTTAACAAGTGGGAGGCACATATGCAAACTGTTTTAATTCCTACACCGTTCACCTGATTTAGATGTAAATACCCTCAAATTAAAGCTGACAGTCTGCAGTTAAAGCACATCTTGTTCGTTTCATTTGAAATCCATTGTGGTGGTGTATAGAGCCAAAAATGTTAGAATTGTGTCGATGTCCCAATATTTATGGACCTGACTGTACTCTTTTTGTGAAGAAAAAGTACATACTTTTGAGTATGTAGCAGAATAGTAGGCGAGCTTTGGGACATACTACTTCATCATAACTGCGTCTTTAACGCACGCTTTCTTGCTTAGATACACATCCTGTAACTGTTTAAACTGTACTGTCAATTATCTTGTCACAGTTAACAAAATGCACATTTGTAACCCTGGACCACAAAACCAGTCAATTTGTTTGGAAAGAGCTTTCCATTGATGTATGGTTTGTTAGGATTGGACAATATTTGGCTGAGATACAACTATTTGAAAATCTGGAATCTGAGGGAGCAAAAAAAGAAATCATCTTTAAAGTTGTTCAAATTAAGTTCTTAGCAGTGCATGTTACTAATTACTGATATATTTATGGTAGGACATTTACTAAATATCTTCATGGAACATGATCTTAATATCTTAATAAGTTTTGGCATAAAAGAAAAATCAATAATTTTGACCCATACAATGTATTGTTGGCTATTGCTACAAATATACCCCAGCGACTCAACATATGTCATGTTCTGGCTGCAGGGGGAACTCAGCGTCTGCCACGAACTGTAGGAGTGTCTGTAGCTAAAGAGCTGATATTTGCGGCGCGGGTGCTGAGCGGTGACGAAGCCAAGAGTCTCGGGCTAGTGAATCACGCTGTGGAGCAGAATAAGACTGGAGATGCGGCGTACCTGCGAGCTCTGGATCTGGCCCGTGAATTCATCCCTCAGGTACAAACACTTGCGCTGGTCCATTCAGAGAGCTTCTTAGTGTACACTGTTCTCATGAAGCTTCGATGATTCTTCTCTTGCAGGGGCCAATTGCAATCCGAATGGCGAAGTTAGCAATCGACCAGGGAATGGAGGTAAGATTGCACGTGACTTATCTGGCCAAAAATAGAGTTATTTTCTTGTGCTGTATTCTTTTGAGAGCGAGGACATTTCACACAACCTGTCTGTGTTGACATCTGCTACCAGGTGACTTGAATGTTATTGTCATGTCACAAAAAAGATAAGACATTATCTCCTCTATTTGAAAAGATATGTTTATTTTCATATTGTGCTGTCCGTAAGCAAACATATCAGTACAGACATACTATGATGTATAAGATAAACCACTGTGCTGTACTAGCTATTGTACAGCTCTCATTTCTCATCATGTATAAGCTTACCAGAGAAAGTGTGTTTGTATGTGAAGTCATGTGCAGCTGTCATCCGATATACCGAAGAGAGAGTCTGCTTCATGACATTACATTGACCCCAGAGGCCGGCCTGTCAACACCGCAGGTCCCTTAGAAAGTGACCCAACAGAGCAGAGACCTCCTCAGCTTTTGTTGAAGTCATTAAAAGAGGAAAATGGCAGCATAGGAGCAATGGGATAATGTGCATCTACCTGCTCCAAAAACAAATATCTCCTTTGCCGAGATAATCCATCCACCTCACAGGTGTGGCATATCAAGATGCTTATTAAACAGCATGATTATTGCACAAGTAGGCTGGCCACCAAGCCCCCCCAATAAAGTAAAACTGCACATTTTATAGTGGGCTTTTATTGTGGCCAGCCTAAGGCACACCTGTGCAATAATCATGCTGTCTAATCAGTATCTTGATATGCCACACCTGTGACGAGGATGGATTATCTCGACAAAGGAGAAGTGCTCACTAACACAGATTTAGACAGATTTGTGAACAATATTTGAGAGAAATCTGCCTTTTGTGTACATAGAAAAAGTCTTAGATCTTTGAGTTCAGCTCAAGAAAAATTGGGGCGAAAACAAAAGTGTTATGTTTATAATTTTGGTCAGTGTATGACCTCAAAACCCTTTTATCATAGTGCTTGATTTGTGAACCCATGCATTTTGCTGTTTCCATCACATAACTAGCTCCATATGTACGGCTTATCTAAAGAAGTTAACTTGCTCAGTAGCGCACCTGCTAAAGCATTGTACTTGTGATTTGAAGTGCTTTTATTTGAAGAAAGAGCTCAAAGACTTGTAGAAGTGATCTAAAACAGCATGCTTGCCTCAGCAAATTCACTGTTATCTCACCTTTGCTTTTGTTAACACTGTTTAGGTTTAGTGTAGGTGCTGCATTATTTTCAAATGCCATACTCCAAATTAATTTTTTTACCAATTACTGGACATTTTGTTTCTGAACTGCGATGATGTGTATAACAACCAATGTAATAAACCTTTGCCAGACTTACAGTTTTCTGTTTTACATAAACCAACTCACCTGATATCTTACGTTGAAACATGCAAGAATCAATGTAAAATCATTTTGCACAAATGCTGCCACATACTGTCATTTTCAATGAGCCTGGGTGGAACAAAATAATTCTTCACTAAGACGCAAAATAGCTTCTTTGTGTCTGACCTAATTTTTTTTTTTTAGAAGAGCAGTAGTTGCATACAGAAAGAGCTGTAATGCCAAAGGACATTTTCTTAAAATGCAGTTATTTTTCTAATGAAGTGTTCAGATATTTATGTTTTTTGTGAAATGCCAAGGTCACCTACAGAAGGAGGAGCTCTTGCACATTTATTGGATGATTTGTTTCCACAGCTACATGGAGAAAAGAAAGTGTGTTGTGTGCGCATTCGTCATAGTTTCAGACTTCAGTTCTCTAGCGGCTAATACAGTAATTGTGATTCATATAAACAGTTTGCGAATGACAACTGATGACACAAGACTGGTGAGTGATGCTGTTGATTTGTTCCAGGTGGATTTGAAGACCGGGTTAGCTATTGAAGAGGCGTGTTATACTCAGGTATGTTTACACAATCAACATTTCCATGAACGTTTACAATTTTGTTGTATTTCTTATATTGTTGGGTTGGGTTCCAGAAGTGAAAAACCCTGTTTGTTTTTTGGACATAATTTTTTTAAACAATGATGAATAAACCTTTCAAGAGTCATTTCCATGTGGGTGGCGCGCTGACATATTTACTGGAGTTCGAGTTCCAGCTTGAGGTCTTTTCCCAATTCTGTTTCCCCTCCCTTTCCTGTTTCTCCTGCCAAAATGCCCCAAAATTAAGTGTATCAAAAGAATGCATGTAATTCTTTGATTTAATGATAAGTCTATGTATCAGCCACTTCAAGTGTTGACATAATGCTCTTCATGAAGAGAGTGAATGCTGGCCTAGATCAGTCAGGGATCCACTATATTTAGCTCTTAAGAAGCACAGCTTCTGCGCTCCTCTGATATATGCGACTCTGTTGTCTCCTAGGTGATCCCAACCAAAGACAGGCTGGAAGGCTTGCAGGCGTTCAAAGAGAAACGTCCTCCTCGCTATAAGGGCGAGTAACTGTGGCCTAACCAACCCAATTACAAGCAGCTGGCTTCTGAATCGCCTGCCACTGTGGGCGAGTCTCGTAAAGAGTGTTGCATATCTGAAATGTTTGGAGCGCTGCCGGGCCCCTGGGGCTTATTTGAGCTGAAATGTTTGAAAGATAAAAGTGATTCCTTCGCCTGAGGATCAACTTCTTTTTGCATGGTATGTCCTTTTGTTGTCATTGCCACGTACCTATTCCTTACGTAATATAAAGAGTCCTGTTCATTCTCATCTGTTAAAATAATAAAGGGTGCATTTCAAATCAACACAAGATGGAAACTTTTACAATGTACCGTACTCCATTATACTCTATTGATGATGTGTCTGCTTTGAGGAGCATATAACCCAAAATAAATCTGGTTGGGTAGGTTATTTCCAGGAATCGGCGCTGGTGTTATGCATCAAAGCTGCTTTCACTTTAAACATGTGCATGTATGCTGTCCAATCAACATCCAGACAGTTTTTGCCCTAAGGGTAATTCTTTAAAAAAAAGGTGTTATGAATGTTTGTAATTTTTGCAATGAAACCTTCGAATGTATCCATACTCCATGTCATTCAACAACACAACTGTGCAAAATGGAAAAAGCCCCAAGATAATGCTGATAAGAACTGAAATATAAACTTTATCTCACTTCCTCCAGTGAGTATTGCCTTCAGGTATTTACTCAAGTTATCTTACATCCTGCTCTTAATAGGTTTAATATCAGGCAGTAAAATGTGTACGTATGTCACCACTGGCATAAAAACAGCTTTGTGTGTGTGTGTGTGTGTGTGTGTGTGTGTGTGTGTGTGTGTGTGTGTGTGTGTGTGTGTGTGTGTGTGTGTGTGAGAGTGATTGTGTGTATGTGTGTGTGAGAGTGATTTTGTGTGTGTGTGTGTGTGCGTGTGTGAGTGATTGTACGTGTGTGTGATTGTGTGTGCGTGTGTGTGTGAGAGTGATTGTGTGTGTGTGTTTATGAGGACATTTGTATACAGACATGGGTATGACATAGGTATTACAAGGAGAAGGTGATTTATGAGGACATTTTCAGTGTCCCCATAATTCAAAATGCTTATAAATCATACAGAGTGAGTTTTTTGGGGGGAAGGGGTAGAAATGCACCGTCTCCTGTGAGGGCTAAGTTTAGGTGTAGGGTAGGTGTAGGGCAATAGCACATACAGTTTGTACAGTATAAAAACCATTACGCCTATGGAGAGTCCCTGTAAACCATAAAAACCAATGCGCGTGTGTGTGTGTGTGTGTGTGTGTGTATTTTTGTAGTGTAATTTTATCGAAGTATCAAAAAGCAGAAATAAAACTATTCATTCTCCATTTCGCTTTTTTTTACTTTTTTCCAGGATATTATTTATATATATTTTTTTCCTTGTCAGTAATCAAGAATAACTTAAATAATAACTTGATAATTCAAACACCTGAATATATGAATATTTGATAAATATATATATATATATATATTTGTTTTATAAAGGGATGTGCATGCCAACACTGACCACAGCTATCACTCTTCAAAAGGACCCAGAAACACTGCAGATGGATGATGCAATAGATGTCACTTTGGTTAGACACATTTAAGCGGTGTAAATTGTATTAACAGTTACATTTCGCAATAATTCTGTAGCATTGGCTCAGAGAGTCACAGCTACGAAGAGCTGCGTTCCCAGAAATCTTTTCACTGATGCCGATTGTTACTGGAACTGCAAAAGCAGTTAAAACCTCTCAATAACATTTAGCTTCAGGGCTTTTTTTAGTGCTCAAAAAATGTGAATTACCACCTTAATAGAATATTACAGTTGTGGGTGGAGGTTTTACAGTCTTTGTTATTTGAGCTTCAGCTGCAAAAGAGGAAAATCCCTGACTGTTGCAAGAGCTGCTGTGTCAGCCGACAGGAACGCTGCCCCAGGGGCTCATGGGGGATTGTTTCACCCACACTAAACTGCTGCTGCATTCTGAGAACTGATGTAATGCTTATCTAATATACACACAGCAGGAAAGCACATGACTGCCGCTGCACGTCTGACCCCAGACTATAGGTTCAGCTTTAATGCTGATGTTACTTGTTTTATATTCCTGCTATTGGTTCTTCAGTATGCTCTTACAAAATATACCAACATTTGGTGGCTCTCTACGGAACTAATGCATAACTAATCTCTACGGAACTTAATATATAGTTTGCATAAATTAAAATGATTGATTTTAAGGACCAGTTCTCACTGTTATCTAGCATGCATAGTACTAGCATATTGTCTGTTTATTAGCACTTATAAAGCACATATTAATGCTTTATTTTGCATATTTGAGATCTCTTTACCCTCTAAACTTAACTAACTTACTAACTATTAATAGGCAGCTAATTTGTAGTTTGAGGCAAACGTCGTAGGTAATAGTGAGAATTGATCACTAAAGCATTTGAGAAACATGTTGAATTTTAGGATCATTGGTTATATGTAACCAAAAACTATTATTTTAAATTATTATTATCATTTTAATTAATAATGCGTGTAGTATAATATTATTATTATTATTAATTTATATCAAAAAGCATAAATAAACTATTTGTTCTGCATTTAGCTTATTGGCTGTGTAACAAGTGTCAGTCATAAATATATTACTTTATTTAAAAAAAAAAAAAATTCAGGATGTTACTATTGACTCTTGTCTTTTTGCACTCATATGTTGAGCTCTCTAGAATAACTTGATAAATCAACGACGTAAACATGTGACTCCTGAAAGATTACTTAAAGCCTGAGCAGACATTGCATTGATTAGTGATAGAGTAATTTCCTATCCTATAGTATCAGTAGTGCAGAGATGAATCCTGAAGCATTGAGCAGGAAATAACATGCATACTTGTGTATTCAAAGGCTTTGGGGGTTAGTCTCAAAGCCTTCGTTTCTAGAGTTCCTTCTTCCAGCCTGTTTTCTCTGTGATGACCGCATTGCAGCATGTGGTGGCGGCTCAGGAATCTGGACCACATCTTAGACCGCTTCAGACCGCATTCCTGTGTGCTCAATGAACCCTTTATTCCAGTAGTTTAACACGTAGCATGTCTTCACATGTGCTCCAGCTATCAATTCCTCATTATATTCTCTAAATGGTCGGCTGCAAGAATGTGCATGACAGCTCTCAGGTCATTCGACTCAACAGCCAGCGACTGTCTTTGTCAATCGTCCTTCAGCAAAGACTGCACTGTAAAAAACTATCTGTAGTTTGTTTTACTAAATCATTTTGGCAGCTGTGGTTGTCAGAATAATTGCAAGAAAACTTGTAAACACATTTACAGAAAGACTTCAAATTTACAGTGTAAAACTGTAATTTACAAACAAGGAAATTTGAATGTAAACCAGTCAATTCAACAGCACACACTGCTATTAAAATCTGTTTTGTAGCTTTAACATACTGACAACCACCATAATAATAATGCAGGAGGTACAAGAGAAAGCCACGTGAAGAATCAAAGCTCATCACAAGTAGAAGTATGTATTAATATTAGTGGTGGGCATAGATTAATTTTTTTAATCTAGATTAATCTCACTGTAATCTTGGAATTAATCTAGATTAAAATGGCTCATTTGAATTCTGCCGAAGGCATTCAGAATATGTGTGCTACCCAAATAATGACTAAAAGTAAGTCTTTGAGAACGGGTTTCTCAAGCCAGGTGGCGCATTAGACCAGGGGCTCATCTCCTGTTTCCAAAATGCATCACAAACTTTAATCTCTTCCCGTCCCAATCCCACGAAAAAACTGGGGGAAAATCCTGTTCCACTCCCGGAAGAATGACTCCCATTCCCTCCCACTCCCGTGTTGTTGTTTTTTTTTTTTTTTTGCCGATAACTGTCAATTACAGTAAAAATATAATACAGATCACAGCGTGCCCACCTTATTAGTTGAATAAAAACCCCAAATGTCGTTTTTTTATTATTATATTGAACTGAAAGCCATCTTATGCACAGTGTTGCACAGATTAAATTTCATGTAAATCATCCTTGCTAACACACACGTCTTCTATTTTTATTTTTTAGACATTTCACTCTCTATAGATATATTTTTCAAAGACGGAGTTTCGAAGTTTCTCGCTCAAGTTCACATGAGACCTAAAGCGCATCCTGTTTGCTTAAAAGCGCAACGTTTCATTGTTATTCTGAGTGCACACAAATAAACGTAGAGTCTTTACAGATTCGAAAGATGTATTAGGCTACTTTTATCTGTATGACCAAAAATGACGGAGATTTTAAGAGCAAGTGAGCGCACCGGAGCCTGTCCTGCAGCAAACGCGCTTCCACACAAACACTTCAATAGCGCACATTTCTCTAGGTTAACATCATATTGAGCGGCCATGTAAAGTTGCTACTACATACATCTTTCAGATGAAAAGCCATATTTGAGGTTGATGAATGATAGGTGAGCGTTTGGATGTCCTGCCCGATTGTATTACCACATAGACCAGCCGTTAACAATCTGTCCATCACGGACTGCGAGCCTCTAGTTTGAAGACTCGTTCTCGCCCCCTACAGTGCAATTTGGCTAGGTATACATCCGCGCTAAAATATCAGGGTGAAAGTCATCATAGCTTGCGTAGTATAGACCCAGCTCCCAACCCAACTTTGAGAATAGATTAACGGCGATATTTTTTTTATCGCCCGATAAGAGTCTCACGTTAACGCAGCACGTTAACGCCGATAACGGCCCACCACTAATTAATATAATATATAGAAGATGCACAGAGTAATTCGTGCAAACTTAAAACACCATCATGGTAACACACGACTCTTAAATAATACAATAAACTTCCATTAAACAACAGATGTAACATAAAGCCCCAAAGTACATAACTGATAACAAAAAACATGATTATTTAAACAAATACTTTCAAACGTGGAGTTTCATGTAGGAAAGTGCTTCTCAAAGTCCGGACTTCCCGACGCAGTCTTTCTCCACCGGCAGAGTTAGCAGCGACTTCTGAATGAACGAGTACAAAACAGCATTTCCAGAAACCTCTCACTGTTGACTGTCTGGCATATGAACATGAATGCAGTTCATCTGTAAAGGGTTGAAATATGAACATAGTTTGTTACACAGACGGACGTTTGTACTCCATGAAATATATATATATAAAAAATGTATACATTTTAGCAATTCAGTTGAAGTGACTGCAGGTAACATTGAAGCACTATTTCAGAAACATAAAATATGTGGGCCTAAATGAGAACTGCTTTATTGGGCACTTAGTTGTATAAAAATGCAGTACTGTTGAGTAACCCGTATGAAAAATAACCATGGTTTTATTATAATAAAAGTATAGTAACCATTTTGTTTTTTTTTGCATATTGATTACCATTTATTTTACCAGTTTTACTACAAACCCGATTCCAAAAAAGTTGGGACACTGTACAAATTGTGAATAAAAAAGGAATGCAATAGTTTACAAATCTCATAAACTTATATTTTATTCCCAATAGAATATAGATAACATATCAAATGTTGAAAGTGAGACATTTTGAAATGTCATGCCAAATATTGGCTCGTTTTGGATTTCATGAGAGCTACACATTCCAAAAAAGTCGGGACAGGTAGCAATAAGAGGCAGGAAAAGTTAAATGTACATATAAGGAACAGCTGGAGGACCAATTTGCAACTTATTAGGTCAATTGGCAACATGAGTGGGTATAAAAAGAGCCTCTCAGAGTGGCAGTGTCTCTCAGAAGTCAAGATGGGAAGAGGATCCCCAATTCCCCCAATGCTGCGGCGAAAAATAGTGGAGCAATATCAGAAAGGAGTTTCTCAGAGAAAAATTGCAAAGAGTTTGAAGTTATCATCATCCACAGTGCATAATATCATCCAAAGGGTTCAGAGAATCTGGAACAATCTCTGTGCGTAAGGGTCAAGGCCGGAAAACCATACTGGATGCCCGTGATCTTTGGGCCCTTAGACGGCACTGCATCACATACAGGAATGCTACTGTAATGGAAATCACAACATGGGCTCAGGAATACTTCCAGAAAACATTTTTGTGAACACAATCCACCGTGCCATTCGCCGTTGCAGGCTAAAACTCTATAGGTCAAAAAAGAAGCCATATCTAAACATGATCCAGAAGCGTAGGCGTTTTCTCTGGGCCAAGGCTCATTTAAAATGGACTGTGACAAAGTGGAAAACTGTTCTGTGGTCAGACGAATCAAAATTTGAAGTTCTTTTTGGAAAACCGGGACGTCATGTCATCCGGACAAGGACAACCCAAGTTGTTATCAGCGCTCAGTTCAGAAGCCTGCATCTCTGATGGTATGGGGTTGCATGAGTGCGTGTGGCATGGGCAGCTTACACATCTGGAAAGGCACCATCAATGCTGAAAGGTATATCCAAGTTCTAGAACAACATATGCTCCCATCCAGACGTCGTCTCTTTCAGGAAAGACCTTGCATTTTCCAACATGACAATGCCAGACCACATACTGCATCAATTACAACATCATGGCTGCGTAGAAGAAGGATCCAGGTACTGAAATGGCCAGCCTGCTGTCCAGATCTTTCACCCATAGAAAACATTTGGTGCATCATAAAGAGGAAGATGCGACAAAGAAGACCTAAGACAGTTGAGCAACTAGAAGCCTGTATTAGACAAGAATGGGACAACATTCCTATTCTTAAACTTGAGCAACTTGTCTCCTCAGTCCCCAGACGTTTGCAGACTGCTATAAAAAGAAGAGGGGATGCCACACAGTGGTAAACATGGCCTTGTCCCAACTTTTTTGAGATGTGTTGATGCCATGAAATTTAAAATCAACTTATTTTTCCCTTAAAATGATAAATTTTCTCAGTTTAAACTTTTGATATGTCATCTATGTTGTATTCTGAATAAAATATTGAAATTTGAAACTTCCACATCATTGCATTCTGTTTTTATTCACAATTTTTACAGTGTCCCAACTTTTTTGGAATCGGGTTTGTACAAATAGCATGGTTAAACGATGGTCAGTGTAGCAAGACAATGGTTAGTTTGTGGTTATCATGGTTTAAGTATAGGAGCCAAGTTAAATTTTTTTTTTTTTTTTTTATAAAACCATGGTTAATTTTCATAAACGCAAGTATGACATGATGACATCATAAATATGATAACTAAGCACATGTCAAGTTGAATTGTTATTTAAAGTTATAAGCATGTTTATAAAAAACAAGTTTGTAATAACAATTATTTCGGATCTTCTGACATTGATGATAATTCAGATTCTGACCTTTAAATGTTAACTTTGAGAACCCCTAGTGTAGGACGTTCTGAGAATATCAGTTTACAGTTTTTGACTGTAAATTATACATTGATTTGTTCTTTTTACTTTCTAAAAACTGTATAATTAACAGCTTTTTACTGTAAAATTACATGAAATGACTGGTTGTCCCTGTATATAGTACAGAAACTTACTGTTAACCTATTAACAATTGTTTTCCGTAATGTTTTTACACAATTTTACAGTTAAAATTACACGTGTTGTTTACAGTGTGGGTGCCGTTCAAAATTTTAATTTAAGAAAGAACAATTAAAATAGAATAAAAAACATATTTTTTTCAGTATGAATTACCCATAAACATGCTATCATGCACTCAACAAAGTGTATTTTCAGAAACTTTATATATTTGTATCCAATGTTGCCACAAAAATGCCACATAATTCTATAATAATATCAGTTAAATCAATTTTAAAAACAGTGGTATAACAAATCACAACAGGGTGTGATATTAAAAATGAAATGATAATTTCAAACCTCATGTAAAGGTGTCTTGCTGTATACTGCAATGTTTGGTCTGTTTTGGTGTCCCAGATTAGCTCTTAAATGTAGGACTAATTGTACAATATGTAGTTATTAGAGCACACGTATATAAAAATGTCATCTCAGACATACGTTGAAGGTACAGCGATGTCTTCATTACATCAGCTTATGTAAAGCTGCTTTGAATCAATGTGAAAACTGTAAAGGTAATAAGTCCTCTGCACAATCTGCAGCCTAGATTTAAACTGCTGGGTTTGTCTGGTCAGAGGAGAAAGACACTATTTCCCCGTTCAATACTGTAAAGCTGCTTCAACACAAATTGCATTGTAAAAAGTGCTATATAAATAATGGTGAGTTGACTGTAAATTGTAAAACTAGCCACTGTTGTGGCCATTGGTTTGTAAGTATTATGTGTTACAGCATGTAGAAATGCTGTAGTTATGACATACTGTACGTGTATGCTATTTTTTTCAATCGCCATCTCTGTAATGTGTGGTAAACTGTTTTGAAATTACGATATGATTCTGAACTTTCACAGTGTTTTCTGGGACCGTACAGTTTGTCACGGTTTGTATGTGTTGTTTTACTTTTGAGGCTTGCTCAGCAAATCTTTCTCTGAGCTTCTATGTGCCCGCCCATCCATTATCTGAAGAGCACTGGGAACTCTTGGCTTGGTGTTGTATGGTTAAACAATCATTGGAAGTTGTTAGGGGAAGTTTAGATCTGCCTCACACACTTGTGGAGAAGAGGGAACGGCGTGTTTAAGGGCCCGAGTCCAAGCCTACGTGCTAAACCTCCCCTCCACACTGACAACACGGCTCACAGTCCTTCCTGGATATAAACAGACCTATGATTGCTCGTTTCCACACATCGGCGGCCTGCGTGAGCATTCGTTTGTACACACCGATGAGAAAAGTGTTTTGCATAACATCCAAACTGCAGTGTATGTTTTCACTGAAAGCAACCATTAAAACTACATTTGATGACCTCGCCACGGCTCGCCACGGCATGTCACACAGACATAGCCAAAATTTGATTGAAGATGTCCATTTGTGTACATTCAGGAGATGGTATAAAATCTGGACCCCCAGCTATTGCACGGAGCCTTGCGTCACGTGTTTGTTTGCTCTTCCTCTCGTTGAAGCATGTGGCCAGCAGCGACCAAAGCAGAGCTCATATGTGGAAAGGAGCCTTCCTTCGTTTTCCAGAAGCTGTGGTGTGACCAAACCTGACGTAGTTTCCTGGTGCTAAATTTAGTCACATAATAAAGAGCATTTAACCAAATAAGCTTGGTATGAAACTTAGTGTGCATTAACGGAGTGTAAGGAAGCAGATGTGAGATGTGTGTATTCTCATCATACAGCTCTTGTTCCACGATTCATCGCTTTTGTGAACGTCCCAGAAAGAAAATGGCTCTCCCTGAGGAACACAGCTTTTAGTTCCTGGAACGCCACGTGTTTTCCACAGAGACCAAATTAAACTATTTAGGATATTTAAGCCTGTTTCCATTGTTACTTGAAACCAGTGCTCAGTGTGCTTTAATACAGAAACGTATCACACAATGTAGAGCTTAACGATGGGATTGTAAACCTGTTGTGTTGAACTAAACAAATGTAACGCCAGATAAACTACTGCTTGGGGTCAGTAAGAGTTTTTTTATGAATACTTTTTTCAGCAAGATTGCATTATATCGACAGAAATTACTAATAATGTTGCACAAGATATATATTTTTTTTAACTGTTAATTTTAACTTTGTTTCTTTAAAAATATGAAACATTTTTATTTTTCATATTTTTCAATCCTTGTGAAACACATAAAATAGTTTTCAATATTGATAATAATCAGTAATGCTTCTTGAGCAGCAAATCGGCATATTATACTGATTTCTGAAGATCATGTGACACTGAAGACTGGAGTAATGATGCTGAAAACACAGCTTTGATCACAGGAATAAAATATATTCACATGGAAAACTGTTATTTTAAATTGTAATAATATTTCACAATATTACTGTTTTGTTTACAGCCTTGGTGCCTTAAAAACATAAAAAAATATTAGAGAGCCCAAACTTTTGAACAAGAGTGTATCATAGGATTTGTTCATAGGAGCTGAACATGTTATGGCATAATTTGTGTGCTACAGACTCATAATTACGCTCCCTTATAACATTAGTTTTGCGACATTTTAGGACAGCATGGTTAACCTTAGTGGTGAAGGCAACACAAGAATTTCCATAAGCTCAGTAAAAAAATATTTGTTATCCAAGATTTATTTTATTTGTTTATTTATTTAGTCATTTAGCAGACGCTTTTATCCAAAGCGACTTACAAATGAGGACATTATAGAAGCAATCAAAACCAACAAAAGAGCAACAACATGCAAGTGCTATTACAAGTCCTGGTTAGCCGAACGCAGTACATGTAGGAAGCTTTTTTAATTTATTAAGAAAACGAGTATATCGAATATAGAAAAAAGAAACTTAGTGTTAGTTTTACAAGAAAAGCTAGCAGTTAGAGAATAAATATGCGATTGATAGAGGGTCAAATGTGTGGGTTTTTAAATAAAAAAGACTGATTAGATAAAATAGAATTAGAATAGAGAGTGCTAGAGTTAGAGGGTCAAATAAAGATGGAAGAGATGTGTTTTTAGCCGTTTCTTGAAGATGGGTAAGGATGCTCGGATTGAGTTGGGCAGGTCACCAGATGGGAACAGTTAATGAAAAAGTCTGTGAAAGTGATTTTGCGCCTCTTTGGGATGGTACAGTAATACATCGTTCACTTGCAGAACGCAAGCTTCTAGAGAGCATATATGTCTGAAGTAATGAATTTAGGTAAAGTGGTGCAGAGCCAGAGGGGGTTCTGTAGGCAAACATTAATGCCTTGAATTTAATGCGAGCAGCTATTGGTAGCCAGTGCAAATTGATGAACAGAGGTGTGACTTGCGTTCTTTTCGGCTCATTATAGATTAATCTTGCAGCAGTATTTTGGATTAATTGTAGAGGTTTGATGGAACTGATGATGAAGATGAAAGAAAAAGCACAAATCAATTCAAGCGTTGATTATAAATATAATGCAATCAAATAAAAACGCCCTGTGTGTTATTTACAGTGTTGCTGCCAATTAAGTGCATTCCAAATTAGTCCTTGTTCCAGTCAGGCTTCAGCTTTAGCAGGCGACTGCCAGTGTAGGCATTAGACACCAAGACAGCAGAGCCCGAGTGTTTGGACGGCTGACTCTGAAGGTGCTTCTATGAATGGGGAATCAGCACCGGCTGAATCCAGCTCTCTCTCTCTCTCAGTACAGCTGCTCCAGACTCACGTGTTGCTATTCCTAGCCGCACCCAGGAGCTATAAATAGCTGTCTGTCTTTTCAGACCGCTGGAACACGTGCCGTCAGCCTTCGAGGGCGAGAGAGGTCAGGGAGAAACTGTTGAGGATCATGTGATTTGATTGTTTTTAGATGGAAGTTATGGTCGTGTTTGTGGAGATAAACTGACTGTCCTTCACAGCAGAGCTTTATTGAGGAATATTTGCCTTTGAATTGATGGATAAGTCAAAGCAACAGCAAACACGTTTTATTAGATATGCAGCAGCCTCAAGTTTTCAGTCTCACTTAAACATATCTAATGTCATAGTGTTTAGAAAATAATACTCTATATCCAATCAAAGAGGCATTTATTTAAAGGAAAGGCAAGGGTAGGTTTTTTAGGTAAACCAATAGAATGTCAATAGATGTTTTGATTAATTACTGAGGACATCATTCACCGAAAATCACCAGGATTCGTTCACCCTAAAATTCAAATGTACTGGAAATGTGCTCACCCTCAGGCCATCCCAGATGTAGATGAGTTTGTTTCTGCATCAGATTTGGAGCATTGCTTCAGTGTCTCATCAATGGATGCTCTGCAGTGAATGGGTGCCGTCAGAATGAGAGTCCAAACAGCTGATAAAACATTTCAATAATCCGCGAGTAATCTACTCCAGTCCATCAGTTAATGTCTTGAGAAGACAAAAGATGCATGTTTTAACAAACAAATCCAACATTAAGAGGTTTTGAACTTCAAACCTTTGCTTTTGGCTGAAATACAAGTCCTTTATTCATAATATTGCTTCCTCCAGTGAAAAAAACGGTCTGGTCTGAATCAGGAGACAGATCAAGCACAGTTTTCAAGCCAAAACAGCTCTAAACTAGTATATGGCTGGATTTTGATGTGAGAGACAACAGGAGATGCACTTTGGAGGATTGTGGACTCCAGAAGCGACGGTTTAAAGTCAAAATGCCTTGACGAATTTGTCTTAAAATCTGAAGAAACTAACTCGTCAAAATCTTAAATTGCCTGAGGGTGGGTAAAGTTTTCTGCACATTATCATTTTTAGGTAAAATATTCCTTGAACACCAGTTGGTTAAAGATAATTTTTCATTCAACATAATCATGTTCATAGGCCTATATATAATTTCCTCTCGAAACTCAAATCTTTGTTATCTACTATCCCACAGTTTCCTTCAGTGTTGATGATGTTTTGTTAATGGTTACTGACTGCAGTGATGTCACCCGAAGAGAATCCTCTTCAGCTTAACTTGATGTGAAGATGAGTTGCTCGGCAACCGTATGCAGAAGTGAGGAGTGGGCGTGGACTGAGCCGAATGACGCAAAGCAGCATCTATCATCGCCGCACAGCTCTAAACAAGGAGGCAATACAAGCGCACGCTCAATGGGCCTTCAAAGAAATAAACATGTTTACTGCTGCACATGACCTTTATGAAAAAAATAACATGTGAGGTTCGCCATAGCCACTTTTGGAAACTTTATCATGATCTATAATTAATCAGAGCAAAACAAGGTAATAAAGCGATGGGTTAATGTGCTTAGGTTTGTGAATCCAAGCTTCTGTGTTGTGAAATCTGGCATAAAGGACTCATTTATTAGTTGCCCAATCATCTCTGATTAAATATTTAATAATTTAGCTCTCATTTTGCCGCTGTTGTCCTTGAATGATCTTTAGTGATTCTCAGTGTTTCTATACAGCATAAAAGAGTGCAGCAATGCCAGGGCCATGTGTTTGAGTCCCAGCTCCTTGAATGCAGTGTTGCAAACTGCATTGGGTAAAATAATCATTCATCTCAAATAATATAGAGCAACATCTGAACAAATCTCTCTCGGAAAGATTACAGGACACATAATTGTCTTATTGATTAGAGGTGGCTGTTTATCAGAGCAAAATAGTTTCTTTTTAAATACTTATTTTTGGTGTTTATAACTTTAGTTCAGTCTAGAGGAGACAGCGAAGTGGGGAAGAGATCATTAAAGGACCTTGAGCGGGATTCGAACTCGGGACGCCTGTAACGCAACAGCGCGATATATCGGCACGCAGCCATATATCAGCAGAAGACAGCAGAAGAGTTTCTTCGGGGTGTATATTGGACGCTTCATCATGATACTATATGATATCGATTCCCATAACAGCGATATGATATTTGCAGATACCCCACAAAAATGATGAGACAGACAATGTCTATACGATTTGATTCGATCAATTTATCGATATTATGATATTATATATATATCTATTTTACACAAGCAGTTACATTTTTACTAACTCACAATTGCAACTAAAATATATATAACATGAATATGTATCTGAAATTTGCACACCATACCTCAATTGGGGAATCCACAAAAAACTGAAAATCTGAAAATAATGAATCATTGGCATAAATCAAGTCACATGAGATCAGTAATATTATGACATGACAACAGGCTGTGCAAAAATGTGCAAAATATAATGTAAATCCTCTTTATGAAAAAAACATATGAATGTAGAAAAACAAATATAGAAAAGAAATGGCAAAAGTAAAGCTCTTAAAACCTATTTTACGTTGCGACTGTTTTTTTTGTGGCTAGTATACATTGCAGTCTGGTTTTGTGCAGACGTGCAGGACTCAGAGCTTCGAATCTTTTCCCAATTACAAGCAATAGCAGAAAATAAATACAAAGGCACAAATTAAATAAACAGTGCTTTTCAGGTAGATCCAAAATAAGTTTTCAGGTAGCCTATATAGAAATGTAATCAAAAGTAAAATGAGTCTTTACTGTATAAATGAAAGATGAATCCTTATTAAAGTTTCAAACGTTATTCATTGAAGAGCAGCTTTAGTTTAAGAGGAATGCACGGATCTAGTGTACTAATACACATGCATTTTCTTTCTCATCTGTTCACGTTAAGATATAACCATCTGTTTTTACCAAGATGTGCATTTTGATGTAATTTAGTGTGTATTGTTCGTCCAAGCACAAAAGAAGCGAAAGAGAACTCAAGTATTCGTTAATGCATAGGCGAACATTGCATAATAATGTGGACAGTGCCAAAATAAAGGTGCGTATTTATACCACAGTTATCGATTTTTCATGTGGTGCATCGATATATTGTATCGTAAGACATTGGATTGATGTACACCCCTTATACGTTTCACGCAGATAACTCATACATGAGAAGCAGTTCGCTCGCAAACCCGTTCACATTAAGCAGCCGTTTTGACCCAGATTGAGAGTTTGAGTTGTTTTTGTGACTGCAGCTGCTGGCCTAATTTTAGCTGTGGGTCGATGGCCGAGCTCTGGCCGCTCTGATGTAAGACTGAGCCATCACATTAGTCGCCTATTGTGCTGAATGCAGCTGGAATCGGATGGTGATCCTCTGGCCGACTTCCAAGCGCCGAGACCTAATCCAGTCGGCACTCCGCCTGCATGTATCTGCTCGTTCACGTGGAGCCCTATTGAAGGCCTGTTTATACAGCCGCGAGAGGCCATGAGGTTCATTCATGCACCGATAGCCTCGGCTTCTGTGTCCCTGACAGATTCTCACACTCGTATTGCTTGCGGCATCTGCTCTGCAGTTCACTCGCCATCCAATCCTAGCTTCCTTCTGTCCTGATATAGTAACTAGGATTTCTAGTAAGGATGTTGTACAAATAAAGGTACTGGTTTCATAACATTGGCCCATTTTACTTCAAAAAAGTGGGTTGTGATGGTACAAAGTGTATTCAAATTTGATCAGGCAAAGTGTTGTTGCAATTTTACAGGTGGGCATGCTCACAGTGGCTAAACACAGGTAACAGTTAGGTTGGGAACATTGTTTTAGAGTGCTTCTAAAGCATTGACATTTTTTCTTGTTGGGATTGTAACATTATTTAAAAAGTACAAAAACATTTGTTACCATGGGTACTAATAACTTAATAATTTTATTTGAATTGTTATTTTACGAATATTACAAATTTTGTTTTCTTGAAATTAGAATGTCATTTAAAGATTACAAGAAGGCCATTAATAAAAGCATCTTTAAGACATTCTGAGAATGTTCGTCGAGTTAAAGTAACATTGTGAGAATGTTCCAACACTGTTTTCTCTCAATGTTATATGAGTACAGATATCAAATATTAATAACGTTCATGAACATTAAGGATTTTTCATTTTGTTTCAACATGTATTCAACTTTTAAACAACATTGTGAGAATGTTCAGTTAGCTGAGGACACAGTGAGTTAGTTTAGTTGAAATTGCATGATTGCAGACATTTACTGGTATTAAAATAAAAAAAAATTCACTTCCCCAACTATTAAACAGAATTTGTGGAGGATTTTGCTGTGAAAAAAATTTCACAAATCAAACAGGTCGGTATAATAGTGCTTCAGTCTTCTATGTATTTTTTTTTTTAAGATTCACGCATTATAAAACTGAGTAGCAGTGAAAAAGTCGAGACAAGTCACCTTTATTTATATAGAGCTTTATAAGATACAGATTGTGCCAAAGCAGCTTTTCAGTGTCAAACAGGACAATAGTTTCTCAATAATGCAAGAGGACAAAGAGTCATTTTTCCAGTTAAAGTCAGTTTATTGACGATTCAGTGATGTTATCACCCACAAAACACAGATATTATGTAAATGTGTACGAACTGCAGAAATAACTTTGAATTTCAAACAGCAAACTATGTTAAGTTAAGTGACCACAGTTGTTGATCAAATCTTTCTTATTCATAAATGTCAACTAAGGTAAAGCTTATGAAATTTAGTGAACACATTTGTTTATTTGTTTTTAAAGCACACAGATAATATTGTGTAAGTGTTATTTGTAGTAATCATATAGGCTGAACAGTGCAATTCAATCACAGCTCGGCCACGAGGTTCTGGCAAGTTATCCTAGTATACATCAATACTCCTGTATTACTCAATAATTCAAACACTATCTATTGTGTAAATGTTATCAACCTACTAACAAAATCTGTAGGCTATCTATCAGAGAAGTGGGGCTCTCAGAAGAAGGTCACTGCGTTAGAGAGAGACTTGAGCAGAAGGACCCTGCTGTTTTTTCTCTTCGTCTGCCCCCTTGTGCTACAGAATGGTATTTATGATTTAGATAACACACCAACACATAACACATAAATCAAAGATTACTGGAGTATGTTTTAAAAGAAAACATTATTTTAGTATTTCTGCATCACGATAATTCAACGTGTTCAAGCATGTATTATATCGCATGGAATTTATCTTACTGATATATTTATATCGTACCTCAAAGTGATGATGTTACTGACCATTTCCTTGTATCGTGCATGCTGCATATTACTGATATTAACTATATGGCTCCGCGTTATCGTCCAGGCAGAAATATTGTTTCAGCCACTAAAGACAGATTCACAAAAACCTGCCGGATTTATCTCAACTGCTCTGTGTACCCATAAATACAGATGAACTAGACACAATTACTAGCAACATGGGAACTATCTTATCTAATACATTAGAAACTGTTGCCCCCATCAAATTAAAAAAGGTTAGAGAAAAATGTGCTATGCAATGGTACCCCTGCTAAAAAAAAAACAGTAGAAACATCACAGACATTACAATGGTTTGCATTGAAATACCATTATGAGCCATTAGCTTTTTCCAGTAAAACCATTACAAAATCCCTTTAACATCCCACCAACAGAATCCATCACATACCAGTAGACACCATTATAGTTTCCATTAAAACCAATAAAATTCCCATTAAAACCATTACATTTTCTATTGTGTTTTGGGCAGGATTCTATTGTTTTTCTCAGCAGGTAAAACAATTATACCAATCCTCTCAAGAAAGAAATTCGTAATCTTGAGCGTAAATGGAGAAAAACTAACTTGGAAGTCTTTAGAATTGCGTGTAAAAACAGTATGTCCAGCTATAAACAGGCTCTAAAAACTGCAAGAACCGAGTATATCCGCAAACTCATAGATAATCACCAAAACAATCCAAGGTTTTTATTTAGCACAGTGGTTAGATTAACAAATAAACAGATGTCACCCGATCTAAATATTCCCTCACAGTTTAATAGTAATGACTTTATGAATTTCTTTACGGATAAAATAGATAATATCAGAAATACAATAACAAATGTTGATTCTACAGCGTCTAGTACTTCAGCTTCATTCATCGCACCCAAAGAAAAACTGCAGTGCTTTACAACTATAGGACAGGATGAGCTAAATAAACTTATCACTGCATCTAAACCAACAACATGTTTATTAGATCCTGTACCAACTAAACTATTGAAAGAGTTGTTACCTGTTACAGAACAACCGCTTCTCAATATTATTAACTCCTCGCTATCTTTAGGTCACGTCCCAAAACCATTTAAGCTGGCAGTTATTAAGCCTCTTATTAAGAAACCAAAATTAGATCCTTGTGAACTGGCAAATTACAGACCCAATTAAAATCTTCCGTTTATTTCTAAAAAAAATTGAAAAAGTAGTGTCTGCTCAATTGTGCAAAATCTTGCAAAAAATTATATCTATGAAGAATTTCAGTCAGGTTTTATGCCCCGCCATAGCACAGAAACTGCACTTGTTAAAATTACAAATGACTTGCTTCTTGCATCAGACAAAGGCTGCATCTCGTTGCTAGTTTTACTTGATCTTAGTGCTGCGTTCGACACTATAGATCATGACATACTCATAGATCGATTACAAAACTATACAGGTATTCAAGGGCAGGCTTTAAGATGGTTTAGATCCTACCTGTCCGATCGCTACCACTTTATTTATTTAAACAGGGAGGCATCTCATTTATCACCAGTAAAGTATGGGGTACCACAAGGATCTGTTCTAGGTCCTCTGCTATTTTCATTATATATGTTGCCCCTTGGTAATATTATTAGAAAATACGGGATTAGTTTCCATTGTTATGCTGATGACACTCAACTATATATCTCAACAAGACCAGATGAAACATCTAAACTATCTAAGCTAATGGAGTGTGTTAAAAATATAAAAGATTGGATGACCAGTAATTTTCTCCTATTAAATTCAGATAAGACAGAGGTATTACTTATTGGACCATAAAACAGTACACGTAATCTCTTGGATTACAATTTGCAACTAGACGGATGTACTGTTACTTCCTCCACAGTCAAAAATCTGGGTGTTATATTAGACAGCAACCTATCTTTTGAAAATCATATTTCCAATGTTACAAAAACAGCATTCTTCCATCTTAGAAACATTTCCAAGCTACGGAACATGTTACCTGTTTCTGATGCAGAAAAGTTAGTTCATGCATTCATGACCTCTAGGCTGGGCTATTGTAATGCACTGCTAGGTGGTTGTTCTGCATCTTCAATAAACACGCTACAGATAGTAAAAATGCTGCGGCTAGAGTCCTTACCAGGTCAAGAAAATATGATCATTTTACTCCAATTTTACAGTCTCTGTACTGGCTACCTATTAAGTTTCGTATCAGTTACAAAATATTATTACTTGCCAATAAGGCCCTAAATGGTTTAGCTCCTGCGTACCTAACTAATCTTCTATCACACTACAATCCAACCCGCTCCCTAAGGTCGCAAAACTCTGGACTCTTGGTAGTACCTAGGATAGCAAAGTCCACTAAAGGAGGTAGAACTTTTTCATATTTGGCTCTCAAACTCTGGAATAGCCTTCCTGATAACGTTCGGGGTTCAGACACACTCTCTCTGTTTAAATCTAGATTAAAGACACATCTCTTTAGCCAAGCATTCATATAATGCATCTCATAATCTTGTACTGCAGGTATATCTGATCAAACGCACATTATTATGCTTTAGCTTGGGTTGAACAACAGCTACGCTAATTATGTCTCTATTTGTTTCTCTGTTTCTGGATTAACATCCCATAATTACACAAGCTTCAGGTCCGGATCCAACCCTTAAATGATGTGAGATGACCGAACACCTGAGAAGAGATGATGCCCACCACACAGACATTATACAGAATTAACCAAATTTTGCCATAAGTTAAATATATTAAGTTTCTACAATACAAATCTATTGAAGAGACATAATTTCCTGTAAAGCTGCTTTGCAACGATTGCATCGTAAAAGGCGCTATACAAATAATCTTGAATTTAATTAAATTTTACTTTCTGTTTCTTGAAACAACTTTTACTCAGAAATTGTTTGTAAATTTCTTAAATAATTTCTATGTCATTTTTCATCTAAGGGTACAAAACAAGACAAGCATTTGTAGTGCATGAGTGCACACACATATATTCATAATTTCATAATGTTTATAATTTTAAAGATAATTTATGTATTAATATAAGTTTCCAAGACAATTCTTTAGTTATATTTATGAGCACAGAAGGTTTGAATTTGTTTCTCAATCATGCTAAAAACAAAAAGGTTCTGAATGCCTAAACTTTTTTTTTGATTGATTGATTAATTAATTGATTCATTTACACTAGTCTATTAATGAAGCCGTTTAGTGGCATTTCATCCTTGTTATAGCATGTTAAGGGCTCTAAATGGACAACCTTGGCTTTAAATCTAAAATCCTCTCTCTCTCTTTGTCTCTAACCTCTACACATGCATCAGGACCTACTAAAATCCAAATTATTTGTTATCAGAAAACACTGCTCAATGCCATGCTGCTGAATTTGATGAACGTTTATTGACTTGCGTTTGAATTTCAGCTGCTCATAGCCTATAGGTGTGCTCGTCTGTTCTACACTGAAGCCCACAAAATTTTTTGCCCACAACAAATGAAGCATATTCTGTCCTAGACTGAGTGGTGGCCTTTGTGTTTTGACCGCAGGGCGACCACATAGGGCTTAGGGAAGACTGAATAGACTTCCAGCGGATATCCAGTGGTTTGAACAGGCAGCTGAATTGGCATCCACTGCATAATAAATTAAACATCGAACCACACACCTTCCAGCTCCCCGCCTGCTGCTGTCAACAGAATCCTGGCCTTACAGCGCGTCAGTGTAATAGTGATCGCACAGCTTCTGTAATATTTCATCTGAAGGGCCTGGAGATAGTTCATGAAAACAAGCAATTCGGTGCACTATGCACTTAATACACAAAACACCTCGTTTACAGAAGAATCCCATGCTAGATTTGAAGTTTGACGTTTGGAGTATCAGTTCATCTGGGCCTATGAAAGATTCAAACCTGCTATAACCGAAGCTTCAGCTCTTTGAGTCACTGATTTCCTATAAAGCATGGTTTGAGGATTTGAGAGTGACTGTTGATGCACCTGACGTGGAAAGAAGCATTTGGTGCTGCTGCAGCAACGTCCTCACATCTGCCACAAGCCGAGATGCAACATAAATAGGCTCTGGTTTACCGTCTCTGCGGTGTCTGTCTGCATGCACAGGTTCCGATGGCTGCTATCAGACGCCTGCAGGCGATCTGCATTGACCAGGAACCATGAGCTGTGGCTTCAGTCCCAGAGCTGTGTCAGGCAACGCACATCCCACTGTGGGTGACCTGCTTCCGGCAGATGTCCCAGTTGCAGAGCCGAGGACGATTCCACCACAGAAAGCGCGAGGAGGAAGGGGTGGAGGCTGTGGGGGTTGTGTAAAAGCAGTTCTCCTCTTGCTCTGGGGTGTGGGGCCGATGCATCCGTTTGGCCAGAGCTCCAGCAGAAGAAGAGAGCTTGTGCTTGTGCTTGAGGTGGACTCTGTGTTGAGCAATGGTCACGGCTAGTTTATCAAGTTATTTGAGACTCAGACTCAAGCAGTTATGTACAATGTTTTCATTAAAATATCTGGCTGCAAATGGGAAATGAAACTGTGTGGGTGTGATGTCATTGGTTAATCTTAAAAATTGCATAAAATACTGATATTCAATGAACGTTTGAGATCTTACGTCTACGTTCTGACTTGAAATATGCTGGTCAGATAATTTGTGTAGTCACAATAGCAATAGTCAAATATAACAAACAAACAAACCTGTTGTGAATTGTAGTCTTCTTTTTTCTGTAATTGATTTCTAAAACTGGCCAATTAAGAGTCAAATCTCTGTTAGTTAGGTTTTTTTGGTGAAAAATAAGTTTATACTTTAGCATACTTTTGAAAAACAATTGTACTTATTACAAAAATAATATAGGCTATTTGAAGTGCAAATTAAATGTATTGCTTTTGGACACTTAAATGCATGTTAATTGCAATTAAGTGAAATGCATTATCATTTAAATTGATCCAGTTAGCTGAACTTAATTAAGAGTGATTTTCCACCCACTTACAGAAGTAGGACTTTAGTGCATTTCATAAAATAATAACATATGTTACCTTTGAAATTTGGTTAAAATTGTACTGGCTAAAAACAAGCATTTATGATTAATGTCATTTCTAATGAAACTTGTATCTCATGTATCTCATGTATTTAAATATATTTGTAATTACACAATTGTAAAGATAAAGTTGCATTTTAGAATGTTTGAAATGTGTTTACTTTTAACGAAGCACTGAATAATACACTACAGCTAATTATCACCAAGCACTTCACATGCGTTAGTCTGTAAGTCAACACAATAAGTGTACTTTGAAGCATGACACAAAATACAACTATGATTTTAAAAGTACTTTAAAGTAAAACGTTTTATTTGATATTATTACAAACTGTCATTTGTAAAAGTGTACTTAAGCATGTTAACAATGTACGGTAGTCTCTTTAAGTACATTTAAGCGGCATTTTATTTACAGTTTTTCTCAATTGTTTACACACAAATTCTGGTACTTGAGACACAATGACCACAACATGTAACTCATTCACCAACCCCCTGAACCAATTCTGCTAAACTACAAGCACAGTTCCTGCTTTACACTCAAATTGCAGTTCTAAAACACACTTTTTTCAAAACACTACACACAATTCTCTGCTTTTGGCACAATTTTCATGCAGAAAATATCTTGTTTTCACAAGGAACACACTGCCATTCAAATATGCATACTGACTCATCACAAGGGCAAACACCCGTCACACAGTTTTACAATTAGCAATCAGAGCTTTAGCATAAAAGGGCAACAGGTGAGCTCTTCTGTTTTGGAGCAATGGATGCCAACATTGGAAACAGAGGCAGAGCCAGAGGAGTGAGAGTAAGAGGAGGAGGACGGGGAGGACGAGGACGAGGAAGGCCAAGGACCGTGATCTCTGATGAGATCCGAGCCACTTTGGTTGATCATGTGGTCAACCATGGTCTAACAATGAGGGAGGCTGGGCAAAGAGTACAGCCACATTTGAGCAGGTACACTGTAGCATCCATCATCCGGACTTTCCGAAATGAGAATACGTAAGAAATCTACTCTCACTAGAAAATTGCAGTACTGCATATCAATACAGTACTCACTGAGTACAGTAGTACAGTATTGCCTGTGGACTGTTCTGTAGGACTGTAAAAATACTGTAAAGTATGTTTCAAGTATTTAGGAAATGTATACCTACTTTGTATTTACAGTATTTTACTATTTGTTTGGCAGAACTGAAAGATTACCAACACAAGGTGGTCGGGAACGTGTTCTGTCTCCTGAACAGGAAACTGAAATCATGAACATGGTCCTAGAAAACAACGCCATAACATTACGGCAAATACAAAGAAAAATAATAGAAAACAATGACATGTTTCAAAATATTGATAGGGTAAGCTTATCAACACTGGACCGTGTCTTGCGCAGAAATCATCTCAGGATGAAGCAGGTCTACAGGGTGCCATTTGAACGCAATTCAGAAAGAGTCAAAGAATTGCGATATAACTATGTGCAAGTGAGTCCCACAATTGATGCATACTCTGTAGACACTGTAGACAGTAAATTCTTCTGTTGTTTTGTATGTAGTGTATGTGCAACTTTGTGTTGGTTGGGAATGGGATGTACACTGTGTACATTGTTTTTGCAGGAAAAATTAAATTAAATTGTACCGTGTATTTGTGTGTTCTGAGTATAAAAACAATATTCTCAAATATTTTACAACACATTATGTTTGTACTGTCTCTAGTAAGTGTAACACTGAACCAAAAAAAGGCCTAAGTCATTATGATGAATGGAGAAGAAGTGTTTTACATTCATCATAGTGTTTTACATTGAGCACATCAGTGTTCAGCTGGTTCTTATAAATGTCTATACATATGATGGTTTGTGTGTGTCATTTGAAAACAAAATCCCATTTTGAGAAGAAATAACATTGTTTTGAATGTAAAGTTTCATTTTGCAGGAGAATTGAGGGGTTTTGCCCATTGTGTGTGTTTTTTTGGATTTGTGTGTAGAGTTCTGAGAATATGAGGCATGCTTTCAGAAAATGTGTGTAAACAATTGAGAAAAACTGTAATTAATATTACATGATCTGCTACAGTTAAAAAAAAGTCATTTTTAGATTTGAAGTGCACTAAAAGTACATAATCAGTGCAATTTTCAACTTTTCAAAGGGATATAATGCAATTTTGCTACTTTTCAAAGGGATATAATGAAAGAAGCCTAGTTTCTCTCTTTAGGTGATGCATGCAACATGTCCACCCCCCCCCCCCCCCCCCCCCCCCCCACCCCCCAGAACTTTAGGTTTAAGCTTATATGAATATTTATATTGTAGGTGCTGATGCTCGTCGTGTTGCCTTCACAAATTCATTTTAAAAAGCCCTGCCATTTAGTCCGAGTATAAATATTGCACATAGTGCACATAGTTACTGAGTGTGTGTGTGAGAGGGTGAGTGATTGATTGAGTGTGTGTGTGTGTGTGTGTGTGTGTGTGTGTGTGTGTGAGAGTGAGTGTGGTGTGTGTGTGTGTGTGAGAGAGAGAGAGAGAGAGAGAGAGAGAAAGAGAGAGCATGTGTGTGTGTGTGTGTGTGTGTGTGTGTGTGTGAGAGAGAGAGAGAGAGCATGTGTGTGTGTGTGTGTGTGTGTGTGTGTGTGTGTGTGTGTGTGTGTGTGTGTGTGTGTGTGTGTGTGTGTGTGTGTGTGTGTGTGTGTGTGTGTGTGTGTGTGTGAGAGAGTGAGTGAGTGATTGAGTGTGTGTGTGTGTGTGTGAGAGTGAGTGATTGAGTGTGTGTGTGTGTGTGTGTGTGTGTGTGTGTGTGTGTGTGTGTGTGTGTGTGTGTGTGTGTGTGTGTGCGTGCGTGAGTGCGTGTGTGTGTGGTGTGTGTGGTGTGTGTGTCTGTGTGTGTGAGAGAGAGAGAGAGAGAGAAAGAAAGAGAGAGCATGTGTGTGTGTGTGTGTGTGTGTGTGTGTGTGTGTGTGTGTGTGAGAGTGAGTGATTGAGTGTTTGTGTGTGTGTGTGTGTGTGTGTGTGTGTGTGTGTGTCTGTCTGTCTGTCTGTGTGTGTGTGTGTGTGTGTGTGTGTGTGTGTGTGTGTGTGTGTTTGCCCCCCCACGAGACTAACTCACGTGTCATTCTCATTAACATTGAAAAATAAATCATAAAAAACTTTACAAAGTGCCTAATATATGGCCTATAAATAAATAATATTATGGGGGAGGGATCAAGCAACACATGCAAGCAAGGCGCAAACGTTGCGCAAGACGGTGAAGGTCACTACAGGTCACTACAGAGAATGTGGAAGTAAAAAAACTGATGGCTAATGCTGCTTTAACGGCACATATTCTCTCAGACCACGAGAAACAAATCTACTATAACATATGTTAATAACGACATATAACTGTCTTCAATTTTCCCCTCAAAATTACTCTTGTGGCTCGTATAGTGAAAAACATGAGAAGAAACGTATTTCACGTGAAACAGGTTATTTTTGAAAATCGGAAAATAAAGCTGCTCTGAATTTTCATTGATGATTGCAGTGTTAATAATTTTAATTATAGGCCTATAATTCATTGTATAAATTAATACACCTGTTTTAAAAAATCTTTTTCAAAATCTTTTCAATGAAGAGTAAGCTAATAGCCTATTTTATTGTCCTCACAGCGCATCATGCAGTTATTGCAGGGCAATAATTTAATGTAATTTATTAATAAAAGTAATCTAATACTAATATACCTAATAAGAATAAGAATGTAACAGGCCTACAATAATTGGAAATGCTAAAACCTCTTAATATTGCCACTTTTTTATGCTTATCTCTGGCAATCATTGACACATGATACCATGAAAATCAGCACGGGGAGGTTATCATTTGAGGCATGTGTGCAAAATACTTTTATGAATCATAAAAAAAATATTTTTTTGTTTTTATTGAATTGAAAAATGAAAAAATACAAACTTTCTCTCTTTTCTATATTCGTTCATATATTCTATCAATTTGTAAGTGTCATATTTGGCAGTTGGCATCATATTACTAATAACAGTGGCATATGAGAAGTTTAATGCTACAGAAAAAAGTTAAATATGCCTTTTTCGAAGCTGCTGTATACAAAAAAACTGATAGCTAGAGTTTAGGCGTTCAATACTTTCTCTCAATTTAATGAGTTTTTTTCCCACCCCCTCTGAACTGTTCCACAACCCACCCCGCCAGTAGGTCTCACTAGCGTGTGTCTGAATATAAGGCTTCTGTTGGGCCTGCGTCCAGGTGTAATGAAACTCTAGAGCACATACGAGAAATCAGAGGGGGTTGTTTTGAGTACAGCAAACCCATGGAGTCCATCGTTTAAGCACGACTGACGTTAAACACCACCCCTGTGGCAGATTGTAAGGTGTGAGCAGTGTCACATGTTCAGGGTTCAGTACTTTTGAGGATCTCATGGGAGTCCAAGGGGCCCGGCACATTTTCAGTGAAAAAAAACAGTATGTTTATAGTGGTTTTATAATGTTGAGACAAATAACAATCTGCATCCACTATAGTCTCTGTGTGTGCAGTTACTCACGAGTGATACTGACAGATTGTTTGGCTATCACTGTAAAGCTGCTTTGACACAATGTGTATTATAAATGATACACTATGCGCTATATAAATAATCATGCCTTGACTTGACTTTAACAATTGTATCAAAATGCCTTGATCTTCTGATCAACTAAAATATCACCGAGAAACATTACAACCTCGTTTCCAGTTGCTTTTTCTTTTACTTGACCATGTTCGTAAGTTAGATATTGAGTTTGTGCATTGTGTCGTTAAAAAAAAACCTGGAAATACATTACTTTCACATTTGTGACTGAAAAATGCATTACCATAAACTTACAAAAGAGTGGATATTTACACAGCACATTTACTGCTATTATTACATAATGTTTCATGTAATCTGTATATAAAAGCAGTCAACTAGTAATCATGAAATGTAAAATAAATCACTGTGCAAAAGGCGTAATGCAGTTTAATATTTTCAACAACGTCATTACCAAAACCCTCCACAGAATCAACCTCAGTTGATTTATGTTTTTGTTTGAACATTTATTAACTGATTGAGCATCTTCTAATTTCTCTCATCTTTGTTTATGTTGATTGTTTGCTTTGTTTTGTTCTATGCTAGTCAATATGTGTATTTTGTACAATCTTTGTATGCGTGTAATGTTTGTTCTAGTTCTTGCACACAAATAAAACCCTGTGTTGAAAACAGAATATCCAAATGTGTATTCGGTTATTATGCACTAAAATTATAATTGTAAATATTTTCGTTTTTGTAAATAGTCCAATCACGAACACTGTGATTATTATAATTAGTGGGTGTCACTGCAAAAAATCAATAACGGAATGGAAGGTACAACGAATCTATTATTGTATTATTGTAATTCAGTAATCATCCATCTATAGTTCTCATATGCATGTTATTATCGGTGGCATTGTTTAACTGATAAGATACAACAGGTTCATTCGTCAGGAAAGCTCTGTCTGAAGTACTGTGTTTCTTGACTACAGGTCATGACACAGTCATGTTGTTTTATGGGTGATCAGCGGCATCTAGTGGCAATAAGAAATGAGAAACCTGGTCCATAACTACACTTTAGCAGACGCTTTTATCCAAAGCGACTTATAGTGCATTCAGGCTATACATGTATTATCAGTATGTGTGTTCCCTGGGAATTGAACCCACAACCTTTGCGCTGCTAACGCAATGCTCTACCACTGAGCCACAGGAACATCTTGAACACGTATGAACGAGAACCAATTTTCTTGTTGAATGAAGTCTCTCTCGTTTTATCCCTGAGGCTTATAAATAACACAAACAAATGCAATTTTAATGCATTACAATTACATTAATTTTATGATTATTCAAAGTTTTTTTTATCCTTTTTCCCCCCGGTGCATATAATCTCATACTATGATGTACGCAAACCCATTATAGTTATGTTTTCTGTTGTTGTTGTTTTTTTGTCATTATGATTGTTCATTGTTAACGCTACTACCATCTTTGCCTGAGCTTGTATATTCTGCAGTAATAATAATACAAATAAAATAAGAGCGACAGGTGCACAAATACATAATAGTATCAATAAATCCACAACCCTACCTTTTATACCATTCCTCCATGTTTGTAATATATATAACAAAAGAGACTCTGATCAGCTGCTCAAAGATCTTTCCTTTGGAGATGATTGTTGATTTCACACTCGAAAAATGTAAGTATTACTACTTAGAAATTAAGATTAATTTAATATATATTTTTTTTATTTACTGACAACGACAGGAAACATGAATAAATTAGTAAAACATTAAATAAAAGTAACCATGACAATAAATACAAGTCAAGGACACATGAAACAAAGCTTTATTCAAACATTGTTCTGCCAATCGTGTATTTACAGACGGTGAACCCACGTCCTACTGCCATCTCAACACAGCTGTGCAGTTCTGCAGCTGACCACCGTGTCCACCGTCACTGGTCTCTGCCGTCCATCACGTCTCTCACGGCTGCAGTCAGACTGAATCTGATCACGGATGAGAAAGGGGCACCGAGGCTATCATTGCCTGAGTGCACAGAAAGGATGACGATGATTGTACCACACTATCTTGAACAAGAGCCGGAGAACGCGTGTGGGACAATCTAGCTGCTGCTCCAAACATCTGTGTGCTGCTCTCCATGAGCACCACTATCTGGAAAACAATAACACAGAGTAAAGAATTTTACATCTCATGTTGTCAGCTTTACATTTCATTTCATGTGTTTACAATTACATGCACATTTTTGATATAGCTTCATTACTTTTGTAGTTTATTGAAGTGGTAAGCAGAAGATTGCTGGTTCGGTCTCCGTGTGTCCTTCAGCAAGCCTCTTTACTCCAGGTTGCATTTGGGGAATTGGGGGTCCCTTTAATAAGAGCACTGCAAGTCACATCGGAAAAAAATGTGTCTGCAAAATGCATAATTGTAAATGTAAAAAAAAATTAAAATGTAAATGCCTTTTACAAACACTCAATAAAGCTGCTTGTTTCTTAAAGTTTATTTCTTCAAGGTACTACTATAATATAAATGCTTACATATATGCCATGCAATTTCTATTTGAGGCTTTAAAGGGTTAGTTCACCAAAACATATCAATTCAGTCATTATTTACTCGCATCCACGCTGTTAGTTTTTTCCAAACACTAAAGGTGATTTAGGTCAAGTTTGTTCTGCTGGTTTCTGTTCATACAATATCAGTCAATGAAGCCTGACTTTCAGGTTCTTTGTGAAATGATTTGACGATGCTTTTGAAGCTTCTGAAAGTCAGGCTTTATTGACTGATGTTAAATGAACAGAAACCAGCAGAACAAACTAGAATAAAATCACATCCTCTATGTATTTTGGTCTTTCTCTAGATGTTCTCGCTGCCTCTGGGATCAGTGAGGATGAAGAGACCTCATCAACATCCGGCCTAGATGAGGCAGCAAGGGCAGGTGGAGTAACGGAGAGTCTCATCCATGACACTGGACCATTTACAGGATGCTGCTGTAGACTTCTCCACCCTCACTGCTCACACCAGTGCAGACATTTCAGATCCTGCAAAAATGCACAAATATAATACACAAGCAGTCATTTTAACAGCACAATGTAATTTGATTTCTTTATTAGAAGTAACAAAATTATTTCTTACTTTATATACAGTATATATATTTTTGTTTCATACTGTACCGTTACTTTAACTTTACACCTTAAGCAAATCAACAGTTTACTATACAGTAGCTCAAGAATTGCAATTTTAACACAGGTAACTGTGCTTTGGATCGATAATACTCACATTTGTAAACACCCACGTCACTGATCTCCGTCACGTTTGATGATGACGTATCCTCTCGCGTGGGTTTCTGGGATAGAAAAGTATCCATCGATGAGCACTCAAGAATCTGGGCAGAAGCAGTAGGACATCCGGGAACTATCTGGGAATTTCTCGACTACTCTTTTATGAATACTGCGGTTTCGGACATACTTATTCGCTCGCCTACTGCTCTTCCCCTACTATATAGTAGAGAAGTAGGCATATTCGGACTCACTTTAAGTAGACGCATGTGCGAATCTCGCGAGAATTCGTACGTCACCCAGGTAATTCTCGCCTACTCTTTTATGAATCCTAAGGATTCAGACATACTTATTCGCTCGCCTACTGCTTTCCCCTACTAAGTAGTAGAGAAGTATGTGGTTTCTCAGCCAGAATAGACTCCGGAGGGCACATTTGAAGTGCGATTCACAGTGTCACAACGAAAGCTGTCCTAATTCAGAATGCACACGCCGAAGACCTCGTTCCAAGGCCGATCACCACGGCGCGACGAAGGTTGCCGTAAGTCGAAAGCGACTTCAAACGCGCCCTCCGTTTCCCAGGAAAATGAAGTGTACATCTGATGGACACTTTGCACCCTACCATATCCCAGAATCACTTGCGCGCAGATGATGATGGAATTTATATTCAAAGAACACAGCGGATGAGAGTTCTGTGGGGAATTCACATTGAAATGTAAGTGTTGTGTTTTCATTTGCTCAAATACCTAGCAAAAGTGTTAAAAGCCAGGGTTTTTACACAAAGCCCACACACGATAAGATAACCAGCATACAGGTGCAGCTCAATAAATTAGAATGTTGTCGAAAAGTTCCATATATTTCAGTAATTCAACTCAAATTGTGAAACTCGTGTATTAAATAAATCCAATGCACACAGACTGAAGTAGTTTAAGACTACTTTCAGAGTGTCCTGAAACAGTGTCCTGGCACAGGTGAGGGAGTGAGTGTCCTGTGACAGTGTCCTGGGACAGGTGAGAGAGTGAGTGTCCTGGGACAGGTGAGGGAGTGAGTGTCCTGAGACAGGTGAGAGAGTGAGTGTCCTGTGACAGTATCCTGGGACAGGTGAGGGAGTGAGTGTCCTGGGACAGGTGAGGGAGTGAGTGTCCTGTGACAGTGTCCTGGGACAGGTGAGAGAGTGAGTGTCCTGGCTCAGGTGAGGGAGTGAGTGTCCTGTGACAGTGTCCTGGGACAGGTGAGAGAGTGAGTGTCCTGGGACAGGTGAGAGAGTGAGTGTCCTGGGACAGGTGAGGGAGTGAGTGTCCTGAGACAGGTGAGAGAGTGAGTGTCCTGTGACAGTATCCTGGGACAGGTGAGGGAGTGAGTGTCCTAGGATAGGTGAGGGAGAGAATGTCCTGGAACAGGTGAGGGAGTGAGTATCCTGGGACTGTGTCCTGGGACAGGTGAGAGAGTGAGTGTCCTGGGATAGGTGAGAGAGTGAGTGTCCTAGGACAGGTGAGAGAGTGAGTGTCCTAGGACAGGTGAGAGAGTGAGTGTCCTGGAACAGGTGAGAGAGTGAGTGTCCTGGGACAGGTGAGGGAGTGAGTGTCCTGGAACAGTGTCCTGGCACAGGTGAGGGAGTGAGTGTCCTGGGACAGGTGAGAGAGTGAGTGTCCTGTGACAGTATCCTGGGACAGGTGAGGGAGTGAGTGTCCTAGGATAGGTGAGGGAGAGAATGTCCTGGAACAGGTGAGGGAGTGAGTATCCTGGGACTGTGTCCTGGGACAGGTGAGAGAGTGAGTGTCCTGGGATAGGTGAGAGAGTGAGTGTCCTGGGACAGGTGAGAGAGTGAGTGTCCTGGAACAGGTGAGGGAGCGAGTGTGAGTATCCTGGGACAGTTGTGAGTGTCCTGGGACAGGTGTGGGAAGGAGTGTCCTGGGACAGGTGAGGAAGTGAGTGTCAGGTGAGGGAGTGAGAGTCCTGGGACAGGTGAGGGAGTGCGTGTCCTGGGACAGGTAAGGAAGTGAGTGTCCTGGGACAGGTGAGGGAGTGAGTGTCCTGGGAAAGGTGAGGGAGAGAGTGTCCTGGGACAAGTGAGGGAGTGCGTGTCCTGGAACAGGTGAGGGAGAGAGTGTCCTGGGACAGGTGAGGGAGTGAGTGTCCTGGGACAGGTGAGGGAGAGAGTGTCCTGTGACAGGTGAGGGAGTGAGTGTCCTGGGACAGGTGAGGAAGTGAGTGTCCTGGGACAGGTGAGGGAGAGAGTGTCCTGGGAAAGGTGAGGGAGTGAGTGTCCTGGGACAGGTGAGGGAGAGAGTGTCCTGGGAAAGGTGAGGGAGAGAGTGTCCTGTGACAGGTGAGGGAGTGAGTGTCCTGGGAAAGGTGAGGGAGTAAGTGCCCTGGGACAGGTGAGGGAGTGAGTGGAATCTTGTGGAGCTACTCAGGGAGGGCATCAAACTCCAGAGAGAGACAGAGGAGATAAGAACACAGGAGAGCAGGGAGAGACTGATTACTCTTCTTGAGAGGAGAGAATGTTTAACAAATAAATTATTAGCCATTCTCCACTAGCCAAGAGAAAACAGTGGGGAAAAATTGGTATATTACAATTTTTTTATATTGTTTTTTTAAATGTCACATTGTCAATGAAACAACCTGATTTCTGTAGTTTATTTTTGTGATGTAAGTTAAAAATTTAATTAATACGTTTTATATGTTATTCATTTTTGTAATGTAATTTATTTGTAAATTAGTCGGAGTACTTTCTGTATATTTTGTATTTTTTTGTTATGCATATTCAGGTGTAAATAAAAGAGAAGTAATTATGTACATTGTTCATTTTGTTAATGCAGCTAATAATTTTTAAACAAAACATTATTGTATACTTTAATTTTTTTTGTCCCGTAAATACGTTTTTTTACACATTAATACAAACCGTTGTATACATTACTGAAAGTACTTTTTTCAACTATTCACAACATAGCTTAGATTTAACATCAGAAAAACAACATACATTTTAAGCCCAGCCCTGCCTCCAGGTCTTCTGGGGTCTTCAGGAGCTGAATTGCTCTTGGTGGTAAATGGCCAGAAGTGACTCGGAGGACAATGCGGTGGACAGTGGAACGAGGCATGTCAAACACTATGGAGACCGCTCTTTATGATGTACCACTGGCCAGACAGAAGAGAAACACCAGGGTCTGGATTGTGGCACTTCTCATAAGATCCAGCAGCACTGCCAGGGCCTCCCTGCTTAGCCCAAAACCATTTAAAACGCATTCACGCATTCGATAGACACATTCAGCTCTATCCTGCAGTACAGGGGTCTGCTCTGATTTAGGGAAAGAAGGAAAAGATAAATTGTTCAGAGCTAAGATTAAGTAATTAGTAAAAGGAATATTAAAGTACTTTAGTAAACTTATTTTAGTAACTACTAATACCATATTGGGAAAAATTTGTTAAAACATTAGTTAAAGGGATAGTACACCCAAAAATGAAAATTCTAAACCTGGAACAACTTAAGGGTGAGTAAATGATTACAGCATTTTCTTTTTTGGGTGAACTAAGTACAATTATTATCTTGCATACTCTACTTTACTTAACGTATTTGTCATGAACTGGGTTTGTCTCTCTCTCTCTCTCTCCCTCTAACTACGTTCTCCTAGCTGTTCGTCCTCACAATCAGCACTTGCGCTGATTCCCTGTTGCACCTGTTCTCTCTTTAGTCTGATTACTCTCTCTACTTCTTGCTATCACTCTCTCTGCTACTTTGTCAGATTATTGTTTGACATACCACAGCCATACCTGTTTTGCCTGCTCTTCGTTATCACGTCAAGTAGACTTACTCTGCCTTGCCTTGTCTAGTTATGCTGTGCTCGCCTTGAATGTTCTCTGCCCTGTCACCTTGCTGCTCGAGGCCCTCGACGAGCCTACCATCAGCGGCTTCGTGTCTACTAAGCTTAGACTGAGTTCCAGCTCTACGTGAGTTACCAGTTCTGCTTAGACTGGAGCCTTCTCCATCTGCGGTTCACCAGCCAAGTTATTGACTTTGTGTTTGTTCCAGTCTGTGTCCTCCGGACGACAGACTGCCTTTATACAACCTCATTAAAGATTATCGCTGTACCTACATTTGCTCTTGGATCCTCTGTTCATTCTGACAGTATTGAGAGTAAAAGTAAAGGTATACAATATTGTTCTGAAAAATAATTCATCAGGATGGTTTGGCATTAATATTACTGCTGCTCTATGGTGTATGTTGCATTTGAATTAAGAATATGTTCAAGGTTGTTAAGTTTACAGTTGCCTACTTCATATACTGTTGGGTAGTTTAATCTACAACGGAGCATCATGTTGTAAAAGACCACATTTTTGTAGTGTTGCTGTCCTGTGAAAAAACAACATAAAAATCGTATTACTTCACGTATGTACAAGAATACTTAACGAATGTACTTCCTTACAGTCCACCACTGATTATTTTGAAAATTAAAATGACATTTCTTGACATAAAATTGACATTGTTTCTAACTATATCAAAGGATGTATGGGAAGAAATCAGACTTGCCATGCAGGGCACTTTTCAGCTGTGACAGCTGCCACTGAACATTGAGATGAACAATGCTGTTTTGTTTTTAATTCTCAATTTAATTTTTACAAACCTGTCTACATATGATCACCATGGTCAAGACAATAAACTATATAAAATCACATCTTTGTAAGATATATGTTTGTGTGTATGTGTGATTACATTATTCAAGTAAGTTCCAAGCCAATACCTGCATTTAAAGTTCTAATCTGGATGCAGCAAACCGTAGATTAAACATTCCTATCATCTTCTCCATTTTGATATAAAACATAAAAACAAAAATGATAATTTCTGGCTCCACCTGTCCTGTAAGGATGGCAGCTCTCCTCTTGCACCATTGCTATGCGACAGGAGCTGCAGTCGGGAACACCTGGTGGCGCAAATAGAAAGTCCTGCGAAGGCGGAATGTCTCATGCACTTTGGAGGGTCCTTTGTGCACTTCGAAGAGATGAAACACACACACACACACACACACATAGATGAAACAGACACACACACACACACACACACACACACACACATACAGATGAAACAGACACACACACACACACACACACACAGAGATGAAACAGACACACACACACACACACACACACACATACAGATGAAACAGACACACACACAGATGAAACAGACACACACACACAGACAGATGAAACAGACACACACACACACACACACACACACACAGATGAAACAGACACACACACATACAGATGACACACACACACACACACACACACACACACACACACAGATGAAACAGACACACACACACACACATACAGATGACACACACACACACACAGACACAGACAGATTAAACACACACACACACACACACACACACACAGATTACACATACATACACACACACACACACACACACACACACAAACAAACACACATACAGATAAAACACACACACACACACACACACACACACACTCTCTCTCTCTCTCTCACACACACACACACACACACACACACACACACACACACACACACACACTCTCTCTCATACACACACACACACACACACACACACACACTCTCTCTCATACACACACACACACACACACGCACACAAACAAACACAAACACACATACAGATGAAACACACACACACACACACACACACACACTCTATCTCTCATACACACACACACACACACACACACACACACACACACACATACAGATGAAACATGCACACACACACACACACACACACACACACTCTCTCTCTCTCTCTCTCTCTCTCTCTCATACACACACACACACACACACACACACACACACACACACACACACACACACAAACACACACACACACACTCTCTCTCTCTCTTCTGGAACGCCCCCTTCCAGAAGCAGAATGCAGCTGCTGTTATGAATGAAACATCTCATTCTATTACAGTTTTTTTGGATTGCTTACACACTAAAATTAAAAGTAGCACACTATTAGCAAAACCTTACACTCAAGAAGCAAAACATCAGCCCATATTTGCACAACTATAAGCACATTGTCAACCTCACACTTGTTGCAAAACTCTACACACAGTGATTTGCAAAACACTAAACACACTTAACATACATTACACACAAAAATCTATCATGAAGTCACTTCCTTGCAATACCAAAGCACTGACTGTCAAATTACCGCACCGTCCAACCAATTGGTTCAACACAGACATCAGGTGTGCAAACACTTGTTTGCTTAATTGTAGACACACCAATCAGGTGTATAAGCACTATAAAAAGCAGCAGGTGAGTTCATCGGTCTTCAAGCACAATGGAAAGAGTCAGAGAAAGAGTAAGACGAGGAGGAGAACGAGGAGAACGAGGAGAACGAGGAGGAGGACGAGGACGAGGAGGAGGACAAGGAGGAGGAGGAAGGGGAGGAAGAGGAATCAACAGAGAAAAGGAAGAGATGGAGGCCATGCTGGAGGTAGAGGTAGAGGAAGAGGAAGAGGAAGAGGAAGAGGAAGACAAGAAGGTGCTCAAAGAGGACCGAATCTGACAAATGAGATCCGCGCAACACTGGTTGACCACGTTGTCAACCACGGCCTGACGCTGAGGGAGGCTGGACTGCGAGTACAGCCAAATCTAAGCCGATACACAGTGGCAAGTGTGATAAGAACATTTCGACTGGAAAATAGGTATTGTAAAAGTATCATCATATCAAAAACATCTGCACGGTTTCAGTAACTGCTTACAGTACTGTATTTTATGCACTATCAGCATTTCTGTTACCTTTTCCTGTGAAATTACTGTACTATTGTATACTGTTTTTTTTTCTACATAGGATTGAGGGTCAGGAACGACAAGGGGGAAGGCCTCCTATGTTCACAGAACAGCAAGAGAGGGAGATAGTAAACATGTTTTTGGCCAACAATGCTATAACACTCAATCAGCTCCAAGCTAACATTGTCAATAACCATGCAGTTTCAACGATATCCATCAGGTCTCAACATCAACACTGGCATGCATCCTAAAAAAAAAAACATATTCAAATGAAGCAAATTTATCGAGTGCCTTTCGAGCGCAATTCTGAAAGGGTGAAACGACTACGGCATGATTATGCAGAGGTATGTATTCACTTTAGCAGTGTGATCTTGCATACTGTCTCATAATCTTTTACTGTACTGTAATATGTATACTAGATCTACACTGAACTACACAATTTTGCCTGACACTGTTCTTCAGGGAGTTTTACGAATGGATGGAGAGGAGATCCAGCATGAGTTCATTTACGTAGATGAGGCTGGGTTCAACCTGACGAGAACACGAAGGAGGGGAAGAAACATCATTGGCCACAGGGCTATAGTCAATGTCCCAGGGCAACGTGGGGGTAATATAACACTCTGTGCAGCCATTACACAGAATGGGGTCCTCCACCGCCATGCCCATATGGGCCCTTACAACACAGCACTCATACTTACATTCTTGGACCAATTGCACAACATAACAGCAGCAAATCAAATCGATCATATACAATACATTGTTGAGAAATAAATGAGTTTCTTCAGTCTGCAACATTGGTCTTGTGTAGTGGTTGGTGGATTTACATTATATTTGTACTTTGTTGATGGTAGCCTACTCTAATCATAGGGAAGTAGAAGTGCTAAAAGTGTTTTAGGTTTATCACAGCAGAGTGTAACTCGTGCAAACAGAGTATAGTAAATGTGAAACGTGTGTTTCATATGGTAACAAAGTGTGGTTTTTAAACAGAAGTGTATAGTTTTTACAAGAGTGTTTAATTATGCAAAGGATCTGTAGTGTTTTGTTAATTGGGTGTGTGGTTGTGCTAATTGTGTGTAGTGTTTTGAAAACACGGGCCCTGTTTTGAAAATCGTGCTTAAGCAAACCAAAAAAACTGTATTTGGCATCAGCCTCTGAGTGTGATTAGAATAATAATTAAATTGGCACCCTGTAAAAAGCTGTCTTTATTATACATGTGAGTGATTTTTAAAGAGCATTATGACGTGGAGGTCATGAGATATGTGAGTTTATCTGAGGAATCGACTGTTCCTCATAATGTCCTCCAGGGTTTCCATGGTGACAGACTGCATGATAAACATGAATGAAAAGAAAATATGTGTGAAGCATTCTTTTTTAACAAGATCATAACAGGTTTAGCCTCGACATTGAGACTTAATAATTAATGAAATAGAACCAAACAGAACTGAACATACAGAAAAATTTAAACATTTTGATTTGACATAAACAAGAGTAGAATAAAAAAGAACACATGAATGTAAAAATGTGAATGGGACATATACAAATAGAATAGAATAGAAGAATGTATAATACAAATTGGACTTATAATAAAATAGAATAATACAGAAGAATGTAAAAAAAATATGATGGGACATAATGAAAGAACATAGAATAGAACAGAACTGAAAATTTATTTTAATATTAGGATAAGACATAGTAAACAGAACAGAATAGAATAGAATGATGTAAAAAAAAAACGTGATAAGACATAAGAATAGAATAGACAAGAAAAAAACTGAGTAGAATAGAAACATTTAAAAAAAATTAGGAGACATAATATAGAATGTAGAATAGAATAGTGTAAATAATTATGACAGGACATACAATAATAAAATAGAATAGAACAGAACAGAATATAATAGTGTTTGAATTAGAATGGGACATATAATAATATAAACGAGAACAGAATAGAATTCACAAGAACAAAACAGAATAGAACAGAAAATTGTAAAAATATTATGGTACATAATGAAAAAAATATTGAATAAGACAGAACAGGAATGAATAATGTAAAAGTTCGGAGGTGTAATAAAATAATAAATAGTAAAATAGAATAGAATAGAATAAAAATATAAACATTAAGACGGGAAATAAAATAACAATAAAAAGAACAGAACAGAATAGAATAGAAGTTGGCAAGACAAATAGATGAACAAATTAGCTCAGTGATTCCCCATTTTATAAGATCATTCATGTAGTACAGGTTCTTTCAAAGAAAGAAAGAAAGAAAGAAAGAAAGAAAGAAAGAAAGAAAGAAAGAAAGAAAGAAAGAAAGAAAGAAAGAAAGTCCCCTGGATCGTGCTGAAGTTCCTCCTGGTTGGGAATCACTGGTTGAAGGAATAACCGCAGAGTTGAGATTGAGAACACACACACGCACGCACGCACGCACGCACACACACACACACACACACTCTCTCTGCTCTAAGCAGGCAGTGCAGCTTCTGCACATGCCCAGTGTGTTTCCCATCATCAATCACACACACAGAGCAGCCTCCAGTCCACCTGCCTCCTCCAGCAACGGATGCTCACGCGTCTCTCTCTGCACGCTCCCGTTCTTTCTCCGTTCCCCGCGCGAGCGCTCTGAGGCGCGACATCATGTCCTGTGCACCAGAGGGATTTCTCTAAAGGCTGCATCCGATCTGCTATGGAGTTCAACTCTTCATCTGTGTTTGGGCAGCATAAAGGTAAAGCACTACACACACACACACACACACACACACACACACACTGATAACAAGGAGGGGTTGCTGCCACTGTTGCCATAGTAATGCTTATCTACAGGCTTTGCCATTGCCCATGATTTGCGTGCGTGATGTGAGGGCAGCCATCTGTTTGTGAATGAAGAGCAGGCTGCCCATGACTGATGTAAAGCACGAAGTGAGGGTTGCCATCACAGTGTTTCATGACAGATTTGGGGGTTTTCTGTTGTAGTCGAAGAGGTCTGTGAGAGCAGCTCTGTCAGCGGATCATACACCACACACACCCTAGACCACACATACACAAGCCCAGAGGAATATCTGGTTTCTCAGTGACTGCTCAATCTGCATACTTAATTTCATCAACTCTCATATCTCCTGAGGAGTTCATTCATTTGGGGATCCAGTTGTTGACATGAAGTAAGAATATTGAACAACGAAAGCTTAATATGAACAATAAAATATTACTTTCAAGAGTTTGGGCTCGGTAAGATTTTTTTTTTTTTAATACAGTCTCTTATAGGCTACTCATCAAGGCTGTAATTATTTGATCAAAAAATACAGAAAGAATAGCAATTTTGTGAAATATTGTTTCCATTTAAAATATAAGTTTTCTATTTTAATATACTTTTAAATATAATGTATTTCTGTGAAGCAGCGCTGTGTTTTCAGCATCATTGCTCCAGTCTTCAGTGTCACATGATCTTCAGAAATCAGTATAATATTATGATTTCTTGAAACTGTTGTGCTGCTGAATATTATTTCAGAACCTGTGATACTTTTTCTTTGATTCTTTGATGAATAAAAAGTTAAAAGAACAGCATTTATTCAATATTTTCTGACAATATAAGTCTTTACTATCACTTTGCTGAAAAAAAGTATTAATTTCTTTAAAAAAGGAATTAATGAATAAGCATTGTTCTTATTAACTTTTTATTTATCAAATAATTCTGAAAAACAGTAGCACAGGTCCCAAAAAACAGCAGCACAACTGTGTCCAACATTGATTATAAATCATCATATTATACTGATTTCTGAAGGATCATGTGACACTGAAGACTGGAGTGATGATCACAGAAATAAATTATATTATCAAGTATAGCTGATGGGTATAAGAACTTCTTTAAAAATCTTTCTGATCCCAAACGTTTAAACAGCACTAGATCTGTAGATGCTTGGACCTGCAGACAAAGCTGTAGCGTGAGATCTCTAAAAGGAGACACGTGAGAATACTAGGATCTTTATCAGAAACATTTGAGATGCAACATTCTCCTTTTGGACACTGGAGAGGTCTTATTTGACATTTTTCTTTTTTATGGGAAAACATCTTGAACACCTGCTTATCTTGACCTGTTGATTTATTATGAATCACTTCTTAATTTAAAACAATTAGCATGCCTTAAAAAACCGATGAACATTTGTCGATTAATCTGAAGCTGACAAGTCAATGATAAGCAAGACTGTTTGCCATTATTCTCCTAAAATCAGACATATGTGACCCTGGACCACAAAACCAGTCTTAAGTGTCAATTTTTGCAATTTTGATTTATACGTCATATGAAAGCTGAATAAATCATCTTTCCATTGATGTATGGTTTGGACAATATTTGGCTGAGATACAACTATTTGAAAATCTGGAATCTAAGGATGCAAAAAAATCTAAATATTGAGAAAATCATCTTTAAAGTTGTTTTAATTAAGTTCTTAGCAATGCATATTACTAATCAAAAATTATGTTTTGATATATTTACAGTAGGAAATTTACTAATATCTTCATGGAACATGATCTTAATATCCTTAAGATTTTTGGCATAAAAGTAAAATTGATAATTTGACCCATGCAGTGTATTTTTGGCTATTGCTACAAACAGACCCCAGCGTCTTAAGACTGCTTTTGTGCACCAGCTCAGGGTCACATATGTGAGGGATGTTCATCTTGCACCCAGCAGATGTTATTGAATGATTCATTTCCCTCTCAGAGGCTGCTGAGGAGGTTGATCTGAATGTGGTGTACCAGGCAGCAGCAAACGGAGATGTGAACACGCTGACCGCCGCGATACGAGAAGACCCGTCCATCCTCGAGTGCTGCGATAGTGAAGGTACTCTTTCACAGGACATACTGCACTTCTACACTCTTCATGAAGCTCCATTTGATGCTAGTTTTACCTTTGTGAAAAACTTTATTGCACTTAACTGAGGTTGTAGGGTAGTGTTCAAACTTCAAAGTATATGTAAAAAAGATAATTTGATAATATTAAGTACAGACCACTTAAGTGAACTTAAAGAGAGGACACTTTCATGACTATGAAACTGAAGTACACTTAAAAAAAAGCACTATGTGATGTCAGTTTAAGTTTAACAAAATAGTTCACACAAACATGAAAATGTCCTGAAAATGTGCTCAGTTCATCCCAGATGTAGAGGAGTTTGTTTCTTCATCAGATTTGTAGAAATGTAGCACTGCATCAGTATCTCAGCAATGGATGCTCTGCAGTGAATGGGTGCCGTCAGAATGAGAGTCCAAACACTGATAAAAACATCACAATAATCCACACCACTCCAGTCCATCAGTTAACATCTTCAGAAGAGAAAAGCTGAGTGTTTGCAAGAAACAAATTCATCATTAAGAGGTTTTGAACTTCAAACCGTTGCTTCTGTCTATAATACGAGTCCGTAATCCATAACAACGCTTCCTCCAGAGAACTGTCATGTGGTCTGAATCACGAGAGAAATCTGCACAGATCAAGCACCGTTTACAGTCCAAAGCAGCTCTAAACTAATATGTGTGTGGTTATTAATGTGAGACAACAGGAGATGGACGTTTTCACTGGATGCAGCGTTATCAGGGACTCATATTTTGGACTCGTAACCAAACAGTTGCTGGTAACCATTGACTTATATGCTATTACAAAAAATATTTTTGGGGTGGACTATCTCTTTCCATCTATTTTAAAGTATATAATTTTCCAAGTAAGTACTCTTTTTTAATAGTATGCTAAAGTTTACCTCTGTTTTCACATGGGTGGGCCTTCTGTTGAAACATCACACATGTCCTGATAATAAAGGCTGTGTTATTTTAAGCACAAGTTGATGAGAATGATTGTGTTATTAGTGGTGCTTGCCAAGGCAATTATTACTGTTACTAGGTTACCAATTAGAACAAACCCTTGACCCTGATTTGTTTATGCTACTCACATAAGTATTACATCAAATCATGCAGCACGTTGAGAAGAGGTGTGCTTTACAAAATATGGTTAAAAGTGGGATATTTGACTATACCAAGCAACAAACCACTTAGAAACTGAGGTTTTGACTTTGCACAGGCAAGCAAGCCAAAGAAAGGATATTTCATGAGAGCTTGCATTCTATGTCTCATCAATCAAACAAAAGCCTAAAATTATTGTCATGCAATTCACACATTCAGCAATAAGCCATCATCATAAACGGATTACAGTAGAGCTGATTTGAAGGCGTTTCTGACGGCGAATGTCTTGATGACAGGCTCCACGCCACTGATGCATGCTGTGTCTGGGAGGCAGGTGGATACGGTCAAACTGCTGCTGAAGATGGGAGCCTCTATAAATACACAAGATGCCTGTGGACGGACGTCCCTCTCTCTAGCGACATACCTGGTAACGAAACTCCCTAAGGATCATTGATGAGCTGGATCCTTTTAAAAAAGCACTGTCAATGCTGTGTTTATGTGTTGCCGTGACCTGCCAAGCTCTGACTGAATTAAATGCTTGTTTAGTCTGGTGTTTTTTTCCTGTGCAGGGCTGGCTAGAAGGCTGTGTGTGTTTGCTTCGCAACGGGGCGAAACAGAACATTACCGATAAAAACGGACGCTTGCCAATTCATGCTGCTACCGCTGAAACTGACGTCAGGTAATGAGGAAAACTAATTTGCAAATATGTTAATGAAACTAAAAGTAGTGAGTGCAACAGTAAAAAAAAAACATTACATCGACCATCCTGCATTGTTTTGTGTTAAACTCATTGCAGAACTGTGTTTCACGCATTGCACAGAAAAGCTATTTCCATTTTCTTGCTTAGCCACTCATCTCAGTGTGGAATTAAACTCCTGTAAGCCATTTATTTGCCCCTGCTAGTGTGTATATGCTGTCTCTGTAGAAGACAGGATGTCTGATAGGAAGAAGACATGTTCATCAAGCTGTGTGAACAACAGTAGTTGTCCATTTGTCAGAACACTTACATTTGACAAGATGATAATTAGGAAACAGAGATTTCAGAACCTCTAGTGAACAATACATTCACTAAAGTGTGTTTAAATGCATTTTTTACTTACTGAGTATACTACAAATACATTTACATGTTTATCTGCTTAATAAAAATACCCCGCAATTATACTTTTAGTATACTAAACTGGTCTACTTAGGGCCTTTAAGGCCTCTTAAATTGGAACAACTAATGTTGTGCTAAATGTGCTTTAATTCTGCTGAAGTCCAACTAAAGATACACTGAGGTATATTTGATTGTGCTAAAGTGGAACTATTGCAACACTTTAAATATCTTGCATTTAAAGACCAATATTATTCAAAGATTATACAATCCTGATCAATAGTTACATAAAAGCACATTTAGGCTTAATATTAACATGCATTGTGCACAAGTTACACTTGTACTTTAGCGTCTCGTTCCTCGGGGAACTATGGTTACATACGTAACCTGGGACGTTCCCCTTTGGGACTCCAGCTCTGTTGATGAACGCTTTGGGAACGACACTGCCCACGCCACCATACTGACAAATGCGTGTCTAGTGTGAAATCACAGCGAGCACAGCTAAGACAGATGCACCTGAAAGTCTGGAGCGGTACCATACTTCTCCTGGCCTCAAGTACAATGAAAAAAACTTGTACCAATGGGTAACACCCCTAATAACTGACCATCCAAAGGTACGTGGTAAGCAGTTATGGCCGCCACGAACCCTCTAAAGGTGGAGGGGGTCCAATCTGCGGAAAATTGTTACTGCAGGAACTCCAGAACTAACAAACTGGGCAGTTAATTGGGAGCAGCTGACGATTTCCACTCTATGAAGTGAACAATCCACTTTAAGGACAATTTCCTAGATGAGGGAGCTCTGGACTGGAGTACGGTCTCAACAACCTCAGTTGAGAGACCGGAAGCTATGAGTTGTGCCACACCCACAGTTGGGGCCACACCCACAGTTTCCACAACTCCGGACGGGGGTGAAAGAAAGAACCCCACGCCTTAGAGAGAGGAGATCCCACCGGATGGGAATCTCCCATGCAGAGTCTTACTCCAGAACTCCCGGAAGTAGAGCAATCTGGGGGGAAGGCATACAGACGAAGCCTCGGCCACGTCTGTACCATGGCATCCAGCTCCATTGAGTTTGAGAGAACCAGAAGGGACACTGTGAGGTATCTCGAGATGCAAACAAGTCTACGTGGGCTCGACCAAACTTCATCCAAATATGCTCCATCACCTTGGTGTGGAGCTTCCATTCCCCCGGGCCTCAGCCCCTGTCTCGACAGGATATCTGCTTCTTAATATGTGAGAGACCACCGACGTATTGCCTGTGCGCACTAGCACATGATGGCCTCTCAGGTCTGGGAGAAAGTGTTTCAAAGCTTGAAATACTGCCAGCATCTCCAGGCAATTGATGTGCCACATAAGATGGGGACCTTCCCACAGACCTAGGGTGGAGCTCATGAGCGCTCCCCAGCCCGTGAGGGAGGCGTCCGTTTTTAGCGTTACGTGATGATATGGAGCCTTCAACACAGGGCCTTGACAGGAACCACGGTTACTTCCACATGTCTAAGGCACGTAAGCATTGCCGTGTGACCTTGATCATGCGAAATGGGTTGCCCCTCTGGGAAAACCCTGTGATCCTGAGCCACCACTGCAAGGGTCTCATGTGCAGCAGGCCAAAAGTTATCACGTTGGATGCAGCTGCCATCAGACCCAACAGCTTTTGAAAAAGCTTCACAGTGAGTGACTGGCCTTCTCTCACTCTCTTGACTGTCGCAAGGATAGACTCGATACGAGCAGGAGACAGACATGCCTGCATCATGGTCGAAACCTGCACCACGCCCAGATAAGTGGTCCTATGTACTAGAGGAAGCACACTTTTCACACCAATTGTCACCAATCGTCAATTTAATTCAGTATGCGGATGCTCTGGAGTCGCAAGTGAGCTAGAGCTGCATCCACACACTTCGTGAAAATACGGGTTGAGAGTCCTAGGCCGAATGAAAGAACCCGACATTGGTATGCTTCGCCCCTGAAAGCAAACCTTAGGAACTTCCGGTGTTGAGGAAGAATGGATATTTGGAAGTAAGTGACTTTCAGATCTATTGTCACAAACCAGTCCTCGGACCTGATTTGAGGCACGACTTGCTTGATAGTAAGTATCTTGAACTTGAGTCTCATGACTGAGCGGTTCAATAATCTCAGATCTAGACTAGGACGGAACCCCCCATCCTTCTTCGGAACGATGAAGTAACTGTAGAACCCTGACTCTGTCGTGAGGAGGGACCACCTCGGTGGCCTCCTTCCACAAAAGATTATCTAATTCTTGTTCCATTACCAGAGCCTGCTCGGGGGCCCACCAGAGTGGGAAATACCCCGTTGAACAGAGGCGGACGAGACCCGAACTGAATCTTGTACCCTCTCTCTACAGTGTGCAGGACCCATTGAGATTCATTTGGCAGAAGCTTCCACGCTGCCAGAAAATGCACTAAGGGAATCAGTCTCTCAAGACTGGCCTCTGGTGTGCTTTGAACTACTAGCTCGGTGCTTTGAAGCGGAGGACCGGCAGGGAACGGCTGATCTAGCTGCTCTAAACACTTTTTTAGAGGTAGCGAGCCTCTCAAGACAGCTACGTTTCCGGGCAGAAGCTGAGGAAGAAACTCGCTGGAGATCGATGTGCCCTGGACCGAGGGTGGCAGGGGAAATGGAACGATCTCCTGTGGACACTGAGGAGAGACGGGTACCTTATACTGAGGTGTGTACCGCTCTTCCCCAGAGTGGCCTGCCCTCCCGAAGTCCTAAGCCATAAGCATCCGAACTATCTTACTGAAGTCTTCTATTGAAACGATGGTCCTCAGACCCGCAACCTCTCCCAGGAAGATTAAACTGGTAGATCCAGAGCCTGCTAGGCAGGACCCCGAGACACACTTGGCAGGGGCTTTCACACCACCAGGTGACCTACTAAGGGAACCAGTCTCTCGAGACTGGCCTCTGGTATACTCAGAGCTACTAGCTTGGTGCCCTGAAGCGGAGGACCGGCAGGGGACGCCCGTTCTAGCTGCTCTAAAGACCTCCGAAGAGGTAACGAGCCTCCCAGTACCGCTACGTTTCTGGGCGGAGACTGAGAGAAGCGCTCACGGGAAACCGCTACGCCCTGAAACACCGGCAGGGTTGGCAGAACAATCTCCTGAGGGCACTGAGGAGAGACGGGCACAATATAATGAGGTGTACACCGCTCTTCCACCGGACAGGAATCGCAAAGACCGCAAACACGGACACACTCCTCGAAGTGTGCCTGGTGGGAGTGGAGCGTTCGCGTTTGCTCCCTCGAGAGCTGACTGTGCTGCTCGGCTCTCAAACAAATAACACAACAACCGCATGCATTCACACCCGAAAGATCAGCGCGGGTAGAGAAGGGCACACGGGCCCTGTCCCAAATGGAACACTTCATGTGCACTTGTGGTTTTACGAACTTACCATGGCCGCCGTGTGCGTGTGTCCGTTAAGTCCACGAGACCGTAGGGTGTCCCATTCCTCATTTTAGCGCTCATAAGTGTGCTCGCGAGCGCCCCCTTTGTGGCCGTTATGCGCCGTCGATACGCACTTCTGCCGAGCCTGCACTGGGGCGAGCTCCGCAACAGACTTCTACCCGACAGTCAAAGCGGCATTACATCATGAAAGTGCGCACTCAGAGGAAGACGAGGGTCCGCGAGGGTTTAGTGTGCCAATTGGGACAGGGCTTGAATACACACATGCTTCAGAGCGTGGGAACACAGGGGCGTTCCCAAAGCGGTCATCGACTCAGCTCGAGTTCCGAAGGGGAAATGTTGTTACAGTCAACATGAAACCAAAAATGAAGCTCATTTACTTTCCTAATGCACGTTCCTTGATTCATCAGTGCACATTATTCTGAAACAGGGGGAAACTACATTATCATTACATTTTTTCTTGTTGATTACCTGGTTCGGTGTTATATTATGTACGTAAAATGGTGTATGCAGAATTTATAGAGTAATAATCATGTGTTGTTTGTTTGTTTTAGGCTCATGGCTGTGCTGCTACAGCAGTCCACACTGTGTGAAATCAACCATCAAGACAACGAGGTGAGTTTAATTTAAAATCATTTGAGTTTTATCTTTGTAAAACCCTTTTAAAAAAGTGCACTTTATAGTATTGATTGTGCATGTGAAGTGCAATTCAAATCTTAAAAGTATATGTTATAATATAGTTTATATATACAATTGTATATATATACAATATAATATATATAGAATTTCTGTCATGAAACTCGAGATGTTCTAACTAACTCTATCTGATATAATGGCATCATTATTCACATGGTGCAGCTGATCGGTTTCTTTTCACATCAGCAGCCAATGAGCTCGCTGCTCAACATTTAAATACTCGACCGGTGTTTGCTGTAGCAGTGTGCTTCAGAAATTCTCCTCCTTCCCCAGCTCCACCTGTATAGATTTGCTACGGGGTGATTTCATATATGTTACATATGAGGGTATTTTATAGTATGCGTTATACAGTATGTGCAGCAGCAGTGTTTCTTACATGCTCACAGTGTCAGACTTTGTCTTCCTCTGCCTGTGTTTCCTTACCCTTATGTGCCCATATTTGGTCCGTCCTGTTCCCCATCATTAGTTAATTAGTCTCCGTCTGTGTCTTGTTTATGTCCCAGGTGTTTCCAGTTATGTCTCCCTATATATAGTCTGTTCTGCCCCATGTTTCCTGTGGATTATTGTTAATGTCATGTGTGTCACGCTTGTGTAGATGTCCTTACCTGTGTTCCTGTGTCTCCTCCGTTTGTTATTCATTAAATACCCCGTTTGTTATAATCCTCGTCTCCTCGTTCCTGGATCCCCGTGTGTCCCGTGACACACAGCAGCATGTCTGTGGATGTACTGGCAGTGTGTGAGAGGGTTATGAGATGATAGCTGCATCTTTAGTTTAAAAGATTACAAAGATATTTTTATTTATGAAAGATATAGTTTTTGGAAAATTCTATTCAGTTGGAAAATTTTAATGACAGGAAATGACGTCATAAGGTGCTATCTATTTGGAATGAGCCAAGCGGAATAAAAAAAGAAAGCTGATTCTAGCTCTTAAATTTGTTAAATTTGGCCTATTGGTGGAGTTGGGAAGTTTTAGATGGAGGCTTCAAATTAGCTGTGGATATAATATTTAATCTGTTTCATTAAATTATGCATTTTACTACAAAATTGAAAATGGTCAGAAGCCAAAATGACCAACATAGGAAATTGTGTGCCTTTTGATTTGGTATGCTGTAACGAGAATCTCAATATCTCAATATCAATCTTATGATCTTAGGTCAAAGTGTTCAGAAGTTATAAGCAAAGACTAGAGACTGTCCTCTATCTGTGTGCCAAATTTCATAACTTTGCCACAAGCGGTTCTATGGGCTGTCATAGACTTGAAAGCAGAAGAAAACTAACAGATACAATAGGTGTTGGCCCCTAATTCATAATTGGCCCCTAATTATGAAATTACATATCAAGTACTTAAGTCCTACTTAGGTGGGCCCAAAACCACTCTAAAGTTCAGCTAATAACATTTAAAACACATTTTGTAACTGTAATACAGTGTAATTAAATTGTAATTATTATGCAATAAGGATATGCAAAACATGTTGTTTTGTTGAAGTATGTTATTTCTATAGTAAGTGCTCTTTTTAAAAGTTTGCTTAGTCTTTCTTGCGAGGGAACGTTCACTTGAACAAATCAAAGTCACTGCTTTGTGCCAAAAGGAGCTTTTTAATAAACATTAGTGAAGACAAGCAACAAAACAGTGAATGAATCTCATCCTAAACATGTTTGATTCATTTCACCTTATTTAGTGCTCTTCGTGAACTTATGTCTTTTTTATTTGTTTTTGAATGGTGAATGTAATGAATGGACATGATATATTGATATGAGAACATTATTTTATTATGTTCTGTAAATAATAAAGCTTACAGCAAGAAATATATTCATATTATGAAATGCTTTTAGATTACTGCTTTTATATAATTGCATATATTAAGGGATTTATGTTCACAATAAAACTATCACCGAAGTCCTCAGGGGGCATTTAACACCCAGTCAGTGACCATTTTGAGATGATAATGACCCATTATATTAATCATGACCCATTAAAATAGCACTGGTATGAACTAGAAAGCAGCACAGCAAATACTCCAATGATGTATAATATCATACTGTGATAGTCATTTCATAGCAAAGCCTACTTGACTGGATGTAGTCCTTGGGCTCAAATGCAGAATGGCTTCAATAGTGTTTCTCTTTCCTTAACCCCCAATCTAATCTGTACTAATAACAATGCCTCAAATGTTGTATTATGAGTGTTTATTTGGCTCTTTATAATGAATCGCTTGCTGTATTCCTCTATTGTAAGTCGCTTTGGATAAAAGTGTCTGCTAAATGAAGAAATATAAATAGAGTACAGATTCTAGAAATTATCTGTGCATGTGATGAGGGAATGCACAGAGTAGAAATTCTACTGAATTTGCATTAAATCTGGATTTTGTAACCAAGATGAACTACTTTTTTAACTACATTTAAGTTTCCTGTAGGCTAACCTGCAATTTTTCAAATTTCCAGTTTATTCACATTAATTCCCATATATTGCCATTAAGTCTCAAGAAATTCAGAATTCTTCAACCCTAATATATTAATATATTTATAGTTTTCATGAGAATTAAAGGCAATATATGGGAATGCACCCTAATGTATTCCCTAATGCACCCTACCAAGTATTGATTACATCTGTACTTGGTAGGGTGCATGTTGTTAACCCTCAGACGGTGATTTTCAGGGCATGACGGCTCTTCACTGGGCTTCTTTCCATAACCGTCCGGAGCATGTGCAGGCCCTGCTACAGAAGGGAGCCGACCCCACGCTTGTGGACAAAGACTTTAAAACAGCTCTTCACTGGGCCGTGCAGGTACAAATCACAAACAAACACATCATTCTACCATACAACGTATTCTACAACAATGCATGTTTTTCCTATATGACTCTGCTTATGTCTGTTCAATTAAAAAGTTACACTTTTTTTACTGAGCTTCTATCTACAAACAGCAGAGACTATAGTGTTGCTATATTAAATTAGCACCAACGAGCTGTTCTATAATGTGTGTTGATATGAGAAAAGAGAGATCACAGAGAATAATTCAAGATGTATTATCAGTACAATGCCATTGACAAAGATTATATGTGACCCTGGAGCACAAATCCAGTCTTAAGTCGCTGGGGTACATTTGTAGTAATAGCCAAAAATATATTGTATGGGTCATAATTATAGATTTTTCTTTTTTGCCAAAAATCATTAGGATATTAAGATCATGATCCATGAAGATATTTTGTTAATTTCCTACTGTAAATATTTAAAAATGTAATTTTTTATCAGTAATATGCATTGCTAAGAACTTCATTTGGACAACTTTAAAGATGATTTTCTCAATATTTAGATTTGTTTTGGGTCCTCAGATTCCAGATGTTCTAATAGTTGTATCTCAGCCAAATATTGTCCAAACCATACATCAATGGAAATATTATTTATTCAGTTTTCAGGATGATGTATATATATATATCAATTTAAAAAAATACCCTTATGACTGGTTTTATGCTCCAGGGTCACATATGTACAGTTTAGCAGACACAAAATTACTAGTAAAAATCACACATTGTAACATTTCTAAAGATGGTCCTTTGCTTTTCTGGAATAGCTTGATTTAATTTGAACCACAATTAAGTCAATTTACTGTAAAAAATAGGTCAAGATACATTTACTATTGTGCGTTATGTGCTTTGAAAGCTCCACAGAATTCAAACACCCCTTACATGTAATCTTAGCCTATTACAGTAATTATACTTCCAGATATTATTAAGTGTCTAGTACTCTTAATTCCACTGAATATTACAACATCATACCAAGTCCGAGAGAAAATGCAATTCTCCTAAAATGCAATCTCTCTGTAGTGTATGTCTGGGCCTGGTTACATGCTGTATTGTATACTGTAGTCATACTATAGGCAGGGATACACATACACTACATTGCCAAAAGTATTGGGTCACCCCCTTCTAATGAAAGGTTTGACTACTTTAGGAATTTCCATGAGTACAAATCTTAATGTTTAAGCATATAATGATATTCTAGGGAATTGTAATTTTATAGCAACTGGACAGGACCCTTTTCTATTCTAACATGACAGTGTCTCTGTGTATAAGACAAGGATCAAAAAGAAATGATGATTCAGTCAGTGTGGAAGAACTTGACTGGTCTGCAGAAAGACAGCTGAACACCTCTGGTGTGACTTTAAATTAGCCAAAAACTCATCACTAAACACCAATGACTTGTACATATGGGTACAGTAATTTCATACACTTCAAAACTGTTGCAACAGAGGTGGAAATACAATTTTTAAGTACATGAATTATGTTTTCAACTTTGTTGCCACAGTTTGGAAGTGCCTTTTTCTCTTCTAAAGAATGGGTGCCAGTACTTTTGTCCATATAATGAATGCACAAGTCATTGGTGTTTGGTGATGAGTCGGCTCATTAGTAGAGATTGAAATGGGTCAGAAAAAGTAAAGAGATTTGAGAGAAAATAGGATGCTATTTAAGTTATTTTAAAAAGTCTAATAAATGTTAAAATTGATAGCTCTTAATTATAATGTAATGTTTAATGGCTATAGTCATTGGTTAAATATTAGGGGATATTTTTTATATATTATAGGGAAATCAGTATTAGGCCTACTTGGTATCAGTAATACTAGCCTTCAGTCATAAAAAGATTAAAAAAAGATGCCATTAAACAAATATAAAAAATATGTTGTTTGCACATTAATTTGAAGATCGAATGTGAAATTATTGCAATATAAAAGTATATTTACAAACTTTAATGTTAGATGGGATTAATCACGATTAGTTTAATATATATTTTGTGTGTGTTTATATATATTCATCACGTAATATAATTTATGTTTTAAAAGGGAATTGTAAAACATGGTTGATATATGTACATTGCGAGTATTAATTTACAGTATATGTCTCTTTGGCAGAGCGGCAGCCGGTTAATGTGTTCTCTCATTCTTGACCATCATCTGGGCGCCTCTGTAATCAATTACGATGATGAGAACGGGAAGACCTGCGTTCACATTGCCGCCGCTGCCGGATTCAGCGACATCATGTATGAACTGTCTCGCATTCCTGAGACCAACCTGCAAGCTTTAGACGTGGATGAACGGTACAGTAACCTTGTGTGATATTCACATTAGTTTGTCAGCATGTGGAGTGCTAATCATTATTTACCAGAGGGTCAACTAGGACAAAATGTAGTGCTTAGTAGGCATTATTTAACTTATACTTCATGCATTACTAAACTTTGTGTTTTCAAGTTCAGTTTCTAATTATTGTACAAGGTTATGTTTTTTTCTGTCAGGACCCCTCTTCATTGGGCCGCTGCAGCAGGGAAAGATGATTGTGTGCAGGTGTTGCTGGAGCTGGGAGTGGAGCCCAACCCTCGAGACATTAATGAGAATACGCCACTCACATACGCCATGTACTGTGGTCATACTGCATGCATCAAACTCTTTTCCACTGAAAACAGGTTTGTTGTTGTTTGTTGGAAAGCAAAACATATATTTTTAGTTGGCACTTTTGTTGACATAGAGCAGGTTAATAGAGAGCGAGATGTCTCCTCTGGGCCATACCTCTCCAAGTTAAGCAACACAGGTGCGTTTGTTTAAAGGGTTCATGAACTGCCTTTTTTTGTGCATCAAAACATTTACATTTACACATTTAGCAGACGCTTTTATCCAGTACTTCAGTGCATTCAAGCAATACATTTTTGTTGTCTGTATTTGTGTTCCCTGGGAATTGAACCCACAACCTTTGCGCTGCTAACGCAATGCTCTACCACTGAGCCACAGGAACACAAAAAACATCATAATAATCTGTTTTCTGTCCTGTTTTTGACCTACTATGCGCGTAATTCTTAAGGCGGGGCTAAACAGGCAGCGATGTAGTATCGGTGCGTGGGGCTAAACAGGCAGTGGTGTAGTATCGGTGCGTGGGGCTAAACAGGCCGTGATGTAGAATCGGTGGGTAGGGCTAAACTTGCAGTGATGTAAAATCAGTAGGTGGGGCTAAACAGGCACTGCTGTATAATCGGTGGGCGGGGCTCAACAGGCAGTGATGTAGAATCGGCGGGCAGGGGCTAAACAGGCAGCGATGTAGTATCGGTGCGTGGGGCTAAACAGGCACTGCTGTACAATCGGTGGGCGGGACTAAACAGGCAGTGATGTAGAATCGGTGGGTGGGGCTAAACTGGCAGTGATGTAGAATCGGTGGGTGGGGCTAAACAGGCAGTGATGTAGTATCGGCGAGCAGGGCTGAACAGACAGTGATGTAGAATTGGTGGGCGGGGCTAAACAGGCGCTGCTGTAGAATCGGTGGGCGGGGCTAAACAGCCATTGCTGTAGAATCGGTGGGCAGGTGCTAAACAGGCAGTGATGTGGAAGCAGGCATTGATCTTCCTCTGCAGAGACAGTGTTTAGCCACACTATTATATCATAAAGTGGCACATTACACAAGCTATTGTTTTGGCTATTTTTAGACTGACGAGAATGTTTTTGAAGAGTTCGGAAACTTACAGGATGTTTTACTTACAGTACAATGACCTCTTATATGTCAAAAGATCAAGGGAATTTTGATTTCTCAGTTCATGACCCCTTTAATGAAATGCATAATGCACTGTTGGGGGTTTCAGGAATGTGGTTGGGAACTGTGATAATTTGAAATATGTATCATTAAAATAAAGCACACTTATTAAGTTCTTGTATCACTCAGATGTAAAATGCAGGAAGAGATTTAAGTATTTTCAGTACTAAAGATGGCCATACGTTTCACAGGTCTGAGTCAAGCAGGCCACTGCACGCTCAAAACAGTGACCCTTCTATATGCAAGGAGGGGAAATTTCGCATACTGAACCACATCTTCAGCAAGAAGAAGAAAGAACTGCATCCTTCTCAGCAGACAGACTTGAGTCAAGAATGTCAGCTGAAAGAAGAAACGTCTGAGGTGGACGACATAATCACAATGTTCGACTGCTTCGCCGAACCGTTAGCCAGAGATGAGAGCGAAAACAGCTCTACAGTCAGAAAACTAAATAATGAGTCTGAGAAATTCCACCTAGTTGAGGACACATCCAGCAAGGACTTCCAAAGTCTCCCACCCATACGCACACAGAGTCTTCCTCCAATCACTCTAGGGAAGTCCCTGCTAGTAAACTCTCAGGCTTTGTCCCACAGGACCAGCGGAGGTCATGTGGCGGGACATTTAGTGCACAGATCGCAGAAGAGCAAAAGCGAGCATGACCTGTTCGATGGCAAAATTAAGGACCAAAAAGCTGCCGGACAGGCGTGGAAGACTGAATCCAGTCAGATGCTTACTCACAAAGCATGGATCTCAAGTCCATCTGAACAGCTGCTTGACAAGCTGTTGCATGCATCCTCAAGCCCTTTAGACATGCTGTGTTCAAATCACACGCCGTACATACAGAGAAACGACCAAGGTGAGATATTGAATATTGCTGGTTAGGTGATTCTTAAATTATTAGGTGAACATATTTGACTCATAGGATTATTTTAATTTGTTAATTTAACAATCACCTAAGTTTTAAAAGATGAATACAATTATTATAATAGCTAATGGTTCTGAAGTGTTTACCACATGTTACTTTTGCCTAGTTTTTAGCAGAATTGCACTAATTTGGGCTCAAGTGCACTTAAAATTTGAAGGCAGCAAGAACACTTACTTTTTTAAGTTGAAATTATTATTTTTTACAGTGTGCAAATCTATTATAATCAATTCTAATCTAATCAATTAAACTACAATTCATTGAAAATGTATTATAATTTACATTTATATAAAATGGAATTTGCTCAACTGTGACCCGCTTAAGTGCAACTTCAGTACATGTAATTTCAGTACATATAAATGATTGCTGGTGTCTTTGAAACATGGTTAAAGGGTACTGCTGAATGCATGACCAGCATTTTTTGGTAAACTAAAATGTATGTATTTAGATATTTGCAAGTACAGTAAAGTACATATGTTATTTACACAATGTTGCAATATAGCAGAGTCAAATAATATAAAATATAAAATGAAGGTAAATAATATAGGTAAAACTACATTCTACAGGTAAAATTATATATATTTTTAAATTAATTATTTAAGCCACATCAAAAGATTATTAAAACATAAGGTTACAATTTATTAGTCCACTTTAGACATTCGTAACTTTGTAACTACATGTCAACTACATGTCTACCAGTACTAACTCTCAGTAGGGTAGGTTTACGGTTAGTACAATAAGTTGACATACTTTCAGTATGTAGTATGTTGTGGACTCATCAAAATAAAGTGTTAGAAGATATTAAAGAGACAGTCTACCAATACTCTAATGACTGCTAGTTGACATGTTGTTGCAAAGATACTTACTGTTTGTAGAATGTCTAAAGTGGATTATCAAAATAAAGTGTTATCAAACATAATGATTTAGAATGTACTTCAAAGTAAAACTATTCATTTGACAAAGTACATGTTTTTAAAAGTCTGCTTAAGTGTGGTAAGAAACAGTCATGAAGTGGCCTTTCATTTTATTAAAATGACATCAATAGCTAGTACAGTACACTTACAGTACAGTAAGCTTCGAAGGTCATGTTTTAACACGTGTTTGTTTCAGTTGTTTCATTTTTTTTTTTTTTTTTAAATAGTCAAGAGTCTCGAACTGAAGAATCACCTAGTTATATAAATGTCACCCTGGATCACAAAACTAGTCATGTGGGTCAATTTTTCGAAATTGAGATTTATGCCCCATCTGAAAGCTGAATAAATCATCTTTCCATTGATGTACGGTTTGGACAATATTTGTCTGAGATACAACTATTAGAAAACCTGGAATCTGAGGATGCAAAAAAAAATCTACATATTGAGAAAATCTTTAAAGTTGTCCAAATAAAATTCTTAGCAATGCATATTACTAATCAAAAATTAAGCTTTTATATATTTACAGTAATACATTTACAAAATATCTTCATGGAACATGATTTTTACTTAATATCCAAATGATTTTTGGCATAAAATAAAAATTTATAATTTTGACCCATACAATGTATTTTTGGCTATTGCTACAAATAAACCCCGACGACTTAAGACTGGTTTTGTGCTTCAGGGTCACATATCAGTGAATTAGTCTCTGACATGTATATTTGTCAAATTCATAATTCTGTGTCTTCTTTGAGCAGCTCAGACTCATCTGTTTCCTCTGAGGGTCAGAGAGTCTGCTCTCACACGTAACTGTCTTGCTCCTATCAGTGACCACTGCACTCACAGATGTAAGTTTAATCCTAATATCCTAATATAATAATTGCGTGCTTCATAAGACTCTTTGTAATGCGATCCCCTCTTCATAATGCTCTAGAAAAGATTTACTAAAGGCGGCAATTTAAAAAACTGTTATCGCCCAAAATCATCTGTTGTTCCGTATTTGTTTACATGTATTTGTTGTTTTACTGTCTTTGTTTACAATTAAAATAGGTCAATTTGTTGAGGTAACACTTTATTCTAAGGTGTCATAATACAGAATAATTACCTAGTTAAGTACTTAATAGTAGCCATTGTACTTGCATGAAACAAAATGTACTTACCATGTAACTAATTTATGGAACAGCCTGTAATTACAGTTTGTAATTAAGTAGATGTAATAGACAGCTACTGTTACACATATAATACAGACCGAGTCTGTTACACAGCTACTTATGTAACCAAAAGATTGTTACATATGTGTTGCAGACTTTATACAACATAATTATAAATGTAAGTACACAGCCATAAACTACTTAAAATAAAGTGAATCAAGATTGTACTTAAGTGTACTTCATGTATATCTATACTGTACACCTTAGTTTGATTTAACTCACCAGTACACAGCTTAAATACATGTAATACCTTTCTAATTACATTACAATTACAGAATTTTACACAGGCATAAGCTACTTAAAATAAAGTGTATCAAGATAGTACTTAAGTGTACTTCATGTGTATCTATACTGTACCTTATCCAGCTGCACCTCAGTTTGATTTAACCCACCAGTACACAGTTTAAATACATGTAATACCTTTCTAATTACATTTCAATTACAGAATATTACACAGGCATAAGCTACTTAAAATAAAGTGTATTAAGATAGTACTTAAGTGTACTTCATGTGTATCTTTACTGTACCTTATATAGCTGCACCTTAGTTTGATTTAACCCACCGGTACACAGCTTAAATACATGTAATACCTTTCTAATTACATTACAATTACAGAATATTACACATGCATAAGCTACTTAAAATAAAGTGTATCAAGATAGTACTTAAGTGTTCTTCATGTGTATCTATACTGTACCTTATCCAGCTTCACTTTAGTTTGATTTAACCCACCAGTACACTGCTTAAATACATGTAATACCTTTCTAATTACATAACAATTACAGAATATTACACAGGCATAAGCTACTTAACATAGTGTATCAAGATTGTACTTAAGTGTACTTCATGTATATCTATACTGTACCTTATACAGCTGCACCTTAGTTTGATTTAACCCACCAGAGCTGAAATACATGTAATACCTTTCTAATTACACTTCAATTACAGAATATTACACAGACACAAGCTACTTAACATAGTGTATCAAGATTGTACTTAAGTGTACTTCATGTGTATCTATATTGTACCTTATCCAGCTTCGCTTTAATTTGATTTAATCCACCAGTACACTGCTTAAATACATGTAATACCTTTCTAATTACATTACAATTACAGAATATTACACAGGCATAAGCTACTTAACATAGTGTATCAAGATTGTACTTAAGTGTACTTCATGTATATCTATACTGTACCTTATACAGCTGTACCTTAGTTTGATTTAACCCACCAGAGCTTAAATACATGTAATAACTTTCTAATTACATTACAATTACAAAATATTACACAGGGATAAGCTACTTAAAATAAAGTGTACAATCTTGATACACTTTATTTTAAGTAGTTTATGGCTGTGTACATTTATAATTATGTTGTATAAAATCTGCAACACATATGTAACAATCTTTTGGTTACATAAGTAGCTGTGTAACAGACTCGGTCTGTATTATATGTGTGTAACAGTTGCTGTCTATTACATCTACTTAATTACAAACTGTAATTACAGGCTGTTCCATAAATTAGTTACATGTTAAGTACATTTGGTTTCATGCTAGTACAATGGCTACTATTAACCCTGCTGAAAAAATCAATAGAATCCTGCCCAAAACAACAGACAATGTAATGGGTTTAATGGTTATAATGGGAATTGTATTGGTTTTAATGAAAACTATAATGGTGTCTAGTGGTGTCTACTTGGATTCTATTGATGGGATGTTAAATCCTATTGGAAAAATGCCCAAAACACACATGGTTTTACTGGAAAAAGCTATTATTTTATAATGGTATTTTAATGGAAAGTATTGGAATTTCTGTGATGGCCTCTTTTGGGCTTCTATTGTTGTTGTTTTTTACTCTGTATTATGACACCTTAAAAAAAGTGTTACCTTTGTTGATATTTAAATTAAATGTATTACAACACTTCCCAATCTTCCCTGCATGAGAAAACAATATTAACATAAATTAAATATCATACACTCCCAACTGAACATCTACAAATGTGGTCCACAGTTTCCTTGCCACCTGACCAGGTCTCTCAGGGAATGAAGAAGTCCAAATCCTCTTTTGGAGCGGGCCTGGCTGCACTTCCACCTCCGTTTGCATCCAAACTGCCCCGAGCAGGCATTCCTCAAAGCCAGTTGCTGGGCTCCATCCCGACGCCACTGAGAGGAGAACCTTTACGAAACATTCAAGTTCTTCCTGCCATTCCTCCGCAGAGAAAACGCAGCCCATCTCCGCTCACAACCCAGAGTCTCTCTGACAAACCTGCCTAAACTCTACACTGTTCAGCTTTTCATGGGTCATGAGGGAGCTGAAGAACCACTGTTTGATAAGAGTCCGTTTTTCATACAATTTTACAACTATGCTCTTTTTTATGTATGCACATTTTGAATGTAACATTTAAACACGCTTATTGTTTACTGTTACTATTAATAAAATAAATTGTTGAAGTATGGAATCGTGATAACCTACTGTGATATAAATATATAGTCAGTATGAAATAGTCATAGAGTCAAAACATTAACTTGAATGTTGTAAGAGGGAATACTTTTTACCTTAAAATATTTTTTTTTTTACCTTGAAATATCAATTTCAAAATCGTTCTGATGGTATACTGACTTATAATGAGACGAACGGCTGTTTCTTTCCCAATCTGCCTCAAATGTCTGTTCTGGGAGTGAATAAGTCTGAAATTCCCTGAGGAGGGTGGATTGCTTTACGCCAGAAACAAACGCACATGTGCAGCTTTAACTGTAGAGGGCTCCAAAGTCACACAAATACACAAAACTATACACACAGTTGCTGTAAACCCCTCAGTCTTCATCAGTTGCACTGCTGCTCCAGTCCAACACACTTGTCTGTCATTATCACATATTGATTACTGATTACATGTGATGGGGATTAAACATCTGATTCCAAAAATGAAGTGCTTGTAATTAGATTAGAATCAGACTATTTTTATATTGATTACATGATTGTATATTATTCACACACTAGCAGTAAATTCCACATAATTTATAGCTTCTCCCTAATTCTTTTTTTTTTCCATCTTTTAAATGTACTTTTCTATAGAAGCCTACTGTTTATGTGTGACCCTGGAGCACAAAACCAGTCTTAAGTAACGCAGGAATATTTGTAGCAATAGCTAACAATACACGGAATGGGTCAAAATTATAGATTTTTATTTTATGCCAAAAATTAGGATATTAAGATCATGTTCCATGAAGATATTTTGTAAGTTTCCTACCGTAAATATATAAAAACTTAATTATTTATTAGTAATATGCATTACCAAGAACTTCATTTGGACAACTTTAAAGATGATTTTCTCAATACTTAGATTTTTTCTGCACCCCCAGATTCCAGATTTTCAAATAGTTTATGCATAAATCTTAATTTCAAAAAGGTCACATTTACATTCAGAATGTATATTAATATAATTTTACACAGCATTTTTTACGCAGTTTTTTTTCCACTGGATTTACAAACAATGATCTTAATTTAAAGAAGGTTGTTTATTTTAATTTCTTTATTTATAGTTTTTTTTATAAAAAAAAAAATTTCTTCACAAATCCCGGTTTGGAAAACCATAATGTAATTATGTAATAATGTTACCGTAATGTAAATGTGATTAATAACAATGACTGTAATGTGTTTCTCTCTTTGTATTTTTATATCAGTATGGTGCACATTATCCTACATTGTTTTATTCAAAACTAATCAAAAAGCAGTATATTATCAGATTAAGTAGCATATTACTGACTATATTTAGCTCAAATATATAATGTAATGGATTACGTTACAATATTCTCATGTAATTTGAAATCAGTAATGGAGCGCCGTTGTGTTTTATTGGGACAGTCGCTCTCCAGGAGCAGGGTTAGAGACCCCGGCTGAAAGGTGCTGTTTCTGCGCTGTATTATCAGAGATGAATCACACAAAACCAGACATGTTTAAACAGTGCCATACTCTCTTCAGGAGGCCAAATTACTAATGGATTGAGGATGACATGAGAAACATACGAAAGCAGAGCTGATGTGCTGAGTGCTATTTAAATAGTGTTGTCTCTTGCTGTGTAAATCTGTTTATTTCTTAAATCATCATCAGTTAAGAAGTTTAATGTTGTTACATTACATAAAACTGTGAACTAATCATGAACTCGGGATCAAGATATGAACTGCCAGAGAAAGAGTGTATTAAGTGTAGTGGTACCACCGGGTCGGATTTGCTTGGTTTGTCAACTAAAAACCAGTCCTGTGACTCTGAGTGTGATCAGTTAGCTTTTGGTAGTGGCCCCGTTCCTAAAGCTGAGCAATGCAGAGGTCATGGGTTTGATTTTCAGGGAGTGCATGAACTAATAACTTCTGCTTTGGATAAATATAAATAGTTGAGTTGGGTTCAGAAATGTATGCGCATGATATCTGCAGTCAAATAAATATCCACATCATATATAAAGACACTGGATAGAAGCAGATTTGTACAGCAGCACTCTTTAAAATAAGATGTTTTTATTCCCTGGCAGATCTTCAGTGGCACAGAGATGACTTGTAGGTGTCTCTACACAATATTTACTTGTTAAAAATGAATTCCATATCATGTTAAGGCAGATTTAAATACATCTGCAGCATTAATTATTAGAGTTAATTTCAAATACACATAACTACATAACTTTAATTTTGTTTCACAAAGCAAAATGCTGTTTTATATTACCCAGAAATTACTCTTATAAAGGCCAGACTTTACTAGGTTATTACTGGTATCTCAGTATCAACTTTTTAAATATATATGTACATCAGTGGTTTAGTCTAGTTTGATTGTTTCCTTCAGGCTCATACTCACCCGTCCCAGAGCAGTCTCTCATAAGCACCACACACTCACTAAACAGGGCTCCATGCTTGCTTTTATTAACAGGAGCTCTTGTGCTGCCAATAAAAAAATAAAAAATAAAAAATAAAAATTAGGGGCACAGTAAAAAAAATGCAGCAGCACCTTCTCCTCAGTAACAAAAAATTGCCTTCCAAATACGAAGTAATATTGGACTCCTTAAAGTTTTTTTCTAACTTTATTTGAAGTGTTACCTTTCATGACAAATTCAAAAATGTATTATATAAGCTTTTTGTTTTCAAAATGTCTAATTAAAACAACCCAATAAGAAGAATAGGTTACTGATCAAATATTTATTATAATTATTAACTAAATTAATTTGCACTACAGAAGAACACAAAAGTGGCTTGTAGGTATTTACAGAGATTTAAAGAGGCTCTGAAGTGGCATGAGTGCAATTAACTTCATAAATTCATGTTGAGATTAATGTTTTAAATATAGAAATATTCAATGATTTAAATAACTGAAATGATACTTTAAATTGAAACTAAGACTGCCGTTATGTGGTGGCAAGTTGCTGATTTTATCACTGAATCATGCATTCAATTGATTCGTTTGAACGACTGATTCATTCAGAAACAAAGCAAGTCCATGCGTCCCAATGTGCATACTATACACCAGGGATCCTCAAATCGGGCCCACTCCTGCAGTTTAGCTCTAACCCTGATCAAACACACCTGGGCATGCTAATCAGCGTCTTCAAGATCATTAGAGAATCACAGCTAGGTGAGTTTGATCAGCGTTGCAGCTCTGCAGCAGATTGGCCCTCCAGGGAAAGACTTGAGGAGCCCTGTTATACACCATATCTGCTCCAAATAGTATTGAAAATTATCACATTTAGGTTGGATAGTATGCACATTGGGACCCAGGCAGTGACTGTCTTTATGAATGAATCATTGAATCGACTCACTAGATTCGTTTAAGCACAGATTCATTCATAAACGAAATGCTGTGTTTGATTTGATTTGATTGACTTTATTAATCCCAAAGGGAAATTCACGTCACAGCAGCTCACCACAAGAAATAGATAAAAGCCCCCCTAGTTTCAGGCAGCATAGTACACTCTACACCATGTTATACAAATATCTACATTTAAAATAAGACATCAGTCATCTAATATGACATTGATTATATAACCTAATGGCCGTTGGTAAAAATGACTTTTTATATCGTTCCTTATGGCATCGGGGCTGAATTAATCTTGAGCTAAAAGTACTCACACATGCTTGAACTGTTCCATGAAGAGGATGACAATCTTGTTTCATTATACTGACCAATTTATCAGTCCTTCTATCATGTGCAATCACATCAATAGTGGGCAACACGCAACCCACCACAGAACCTGCCTTTTTTATCAGCTTATTTAGTTCATTCTTCTCCTTCTCTACACTCTTGTGTAGACAAATGTGTTGAAAACAACACAACATTAGTTATTTTTAACACATGTTCTGAGTGTGCTCAGGGACAACACATGTTGAGTTAAATTCAACACACAAAACGTGTCATAAAATGTAACACATAAATGTGCAGCTTAAGTAAACACATTGATGTGCTTTTTTGTATGTATCTAAAACAACTGTGTTACTAAATTGTTTAATATATGTTTATTATAAAATGTATTACAAATGTTAGATCAATAATTTGTGTACATTTATTATGAAATCTCACAGGAAACCATTAGACACTGTTCCACATACTGTTTATTAGTTTTCATTTTTAACATGGAATTAATGCATTCAAATATTTTACTACAGTATGTTGACTATAAACTTGTGAAATAAGAATTAACACATTATAAAAAACATTCATCAAATATTATTTTATTTAGTCATTTAGCAGACGCTTTTATCCAAATCCATTATAAAACTCATATCTGTTAAGCAGTCAAATATGCATGAAACAGTTTCCAACATATGAAGTACCATATTTTCTGAACTTATTCTCAAGTGTACCAACATGTTCTTTTTCATGCAGAAAAAAAATACTTTTAATGAACCTGAAAACTGTATTCAAAGAAATAACCATTATACGCTTACTGTTTATGCATTCACCTATAGGTGATCATGTTCACTTCTTCTAAAGTGTAGAAAAACTCAGAAGAGAAGACCAGGAGACTTCGGATTGGATCGTCAGCAGGATTCTTTTATTGAGAACACAAGCTGTTGGTATCTGTAGTCATCGAAATCTCAATCTTAAGTAACTTTACAAGGTTATTTTATAGGCATTTTTGGAGGAGGGATTCTTGGAGGTGGAGACAAATTCAAACAAAGCAAGCACATGAGGGAGGCGTTAGTTTGTTTCTAAACTTCCCGTGGTTCTAATCTCATCAACATAATCAAATGCATAGACACTAATCCAATCAACCTAACGAATCCACGTCTGGGCCAGGGGGCTCCGAAAGATAGACACTAATCCAATCAAACTAACGATTCCACGTCTGGGCCAGGGAGCCAGGAAGTCTGGGCCAGAAAGCCATTTGCAGAACAAAGCTTGAGAGTCTCAGTAGTCTGACTCATTGAACTTACCATTATCATAGAGACAAAGGCACAGCTATACATTGAGTCAGGAAGTGGATAATAAGAATCTAAATTAAACATTTAAATACAATTTGTAATGCCACAATTCCCCCTTTGAGAGTTCTAATAACTCTCACAAAATACAAATTTAGACACTTAAAAGTTAATTCTTGTAACTTGTAATCGTTACAGGCACATAGTACATGTTCTGTGTTGCTTATATGTAATAGCATGCTGACACAGAAACAAAACATGCAATTAGGGTCCGTGAAGTTCTTACGGGTAATAATCTTTTCTGGTTGGAACTGTCATTTCCTCGTGAGAGGCGGGCGTCATTTGCTGAAAGAAACACTTGATACTGTGGATGCATAGATAGTACGCAAGTAGGAGAAACAACAGCAGAATTGCTATTTCCTTGATCCACAGCCAGGGTTTACCTAACAAGTTTCCGAACCATGAAGAATTATCTTCAGTCATCTGGTGTAATTTTGCTGAAAGATCAAGAGTACGAAAATCTTGATCATGTTGATGGATGACTGAAGTTCCCGTATGTGAGTCTCTGCGTTGTGTATTTTTTATTTTTTTTTCTTCTTTCTTCTTTCTTTTCTCTTTCTTGTGTGATAGTTGGCTCGGCAATGGGTCTAGTTGTTTTCTAGAGGTTGTGGCTTCATCCGCAGGTGAGAAGGGCGGTGCATATGGATCTCAGGACAGCCATCAAGTGGTATCTGCACAGAGGAAGAAAGAAACAAAAACAAGAGAGACCAACGGCACAGAGCAGTATTTGTTGTAGAGTCTGCAAACATTAGGGTTGTATCCTCTGTTCAAATATAGTCTGCTATTGTTGTTCCTTCTTTCCCTATTTCTCAATTCCTGCGACACCTAAAGAACAGTGAGGAAAGGATGGACTATTGGATGGGGAAAGGCCTATGAGGAAATCTTCACCGCAGGGTTGGCCCCCGAAGCCTGTTGCTTTCGGTTCTTCCCTGGGCTCCTCACTGGTTCTTGTGTCTGTCCTATCCTATCCCTGCAGGGGGAGGAACAACTTTACAGTGTGACACATGAGTCCAAGTTTTCCTTCCCTGACACAATACTGCAGCAGCTGTAATCAACATCACTTGATGTGGTCGGTACCACTTAGGCTCTAATGGCTTGTTTCTGAACGACTTTATCATGACCCATTGACCTGGGATGATTGATTGTCCCCCTTCTGGTGGAGTCTGCCAACACGATTCAACTCTCTCTTTGGCACTCTGCACTGCCTTTGTGAGGTTTTCACAGTAAGCGATCAGGGCATCTGAAGCAATGTGCACATCAGCATTTCTAAGATCAATCACACCTGGCATCTGCATTGGGCGTCCAGTAATAATCTCATGAGGGCTCAGTCCTACTGATCTGTTAGGTGATGCTCTCATACTACACAGTACTGCGGGCAGTGCTTCAACCCATGGTACTCCTTCCTGATGCATTTTGCTTAGCCTGGTTTTGATTGTTCTGTTTGATCGTTCAACCTGTCCTGATGCTTGTGGCCTATAGGGACAGTGAAGGTTCCACTTAATCTTCAACATTCTAGACACTTCCTTGACTACCTGTCCTGTGAATTGGGTACCTTGATCTGAGTCAATGCAATCTGGTAATCCCCATCTGGGAATGAAATCAGTGACAAGACATTTAGCAGTATGTGCAGCTGTAGCACGCCCTGTTGGTTCTACCCATCTTGAGAACTTGTCTATTACTACCAAAACGTCAGTTTTTCCTTTACAAGGGGGCAACGATATGTAATCAACTTGCAGGTGACGAAATGGCCCTGGTGGAGCTGGGGTATGTGCTGCTGGTGTAGTGGCTGCTGGTACATCATTATTTTTCTGACATGTAACACATCTCTTGACTGTTTCAGTGGCTGCGTTTCTGAATTTTGGATTCCACCATTGATTTGAGAACCTGTGATTCATCGTTGCTGGACCACTATGACCCAAACTGTGTATTTGTTGAGCCAAATATGGCAACAGTGATTCGGGAGCAACATACTTTCCCCCTTTGGTCCAGCAACCGGATGAATCCACAGTGGCTCCTTTGTCTAACCATGTCCATGCTTCATATAGAGGAACGTCTTTATACAGATCAACTATTGATTCAGGAGGTAGAATTGTCTTCTGTGCTGTACTACCTGAACACACTTGTACAGTTGCATAGAAACAAGCCTGTTTAGCCGCTACATCAGCAAGAGCATTACCTTTAGCTTCCGTAGTATTAGTTGTGAGATGTGCTTTCACTTTGATCACCGCTAATTTCTTTGGGAGTTTCATGGCAAACATTAAATCTTTCACTAATCCAGCATGCTTAATGGGGGATCCAGCAGAAGTTAGAAATTTTCTGGTTTGCCAAATGACACCAAAACCATGAATTACCCCAAAAGCATACCTGGAATCTGTGTAGATATTTGCAACCGATCCTGAAGCTAGCGTGCATGCTCTAGTTAAGGCTACTAGTTCTGCAGCTTGAGCTGAAAAATGATCTGGAAGACGACCTGAAGCAACTACTTCAGTGGTGGAAGTTACTGCATATCCTGCTCATCTGTTACCTTCAATAACTTGAGCTGAACCATCAACAAACAACTCCAATTCTGCGTTCTCTATGGGAGTTTGTGCTATTTCACTTGTCGCTGCATATGTAAGCGTAACACAATCATGAGTCATTTCGCCTTCATCCTCTAACACAAATTCAGTCATTGCAGACATCATACATGAGGATGGGTTCGTGACTGGTGCACGCTGTATAACAATATTCGGGGCTGTGAGAGTTGCTAACCAATTTCCCCAACGGGAGGAGGTGACAGAAGTGACTTTTGCTTGATTCATTAGTGCGGACACTGCGTGAGGGCATTTTACGTTTACAGTCTGACCTAACACCATTCCTGATGAAGCCTGAAGCGCTAGATGAACTGCCTGTACTGCTCTGAGGCATGGGCCCATACCTTGAGCGACTATGTCAAGTTTACCGGAATAGTAATGAATTGGGCGTAAGCTGCCCCCATGATCTTGCATTAGACATGCAGTCATAAAGCCTAAGTGTTCATGGACATAAAGCACAAAGGGTCTATCAGATTGGGCAATTCCTAATGCTGGTGCTTGACATAGTGCTCTCTTCAAATCATTAAAAGCTTTGAGATGAAGTTCTTCCATACAAACAGTATCTGAATCTTTACCATGGCCTTTCAACAAATCATAGAGAGGCTGAGCAATCGAGGCATAGTCTTCAATCCAAGGTCTACAATAACCTGTTGTTCCTAAAAATGAGCGGAGTGTTTTAATGGTAGTAGGCGGAGGTATGGCTTTGACTGAAGCCGCTCGATCCTGTGTAATGGATCTATTTCCTGCACCAATTGTTTGACCCAGAAATGTGACTTGCTTTTTAGCGATTTGAGCTTTGTGAAAGCTGCATTTGTGTCCTTTTTTATGCAAATAGTCCAACAATGATGCCAATTCAGTTTGATGTACCTCATGATCTGTTGAGGCAATCAAAATATCATCGACATATTGGATCATAGTGGACTGTTTTAACGGACATTCTGGGTCACACAAATCACGTCTGACAGCCTGATGATATATGGTTGGGGAGTTTTGAAATCCCTGTGGCAATCGTGTCCACTGGTATTGTTCATAGTCAACTGTGAAAGCTAACCATGGCTGGCTGTCAGAGTGCAACGGTACAGAAAAAAATCCATTAGACATATCAATTACTGAAAAAATCTTACAATCTAATGGTAAGCCATTACAAATTGTAGATGGATCTGCCACTAGGGGGGTGATTTTATCAATATGTTTGTTGGCTACTCTGTAGTCTATTGTAAGTCTCCATGTCCCATTAGATTTCTTGATGGGCCATATGGGTGAATTACATGGACTGTTGGTTTTAACTAGCACTCCTTGCGTCAGCAAATTTTCTACAATAAGTTTGATTCCCTGTATAGCTTCCTTATTAATCGGATATTGTTTGGTGACCGGAGGTGGAGTTCCTGTCAATTTAACTGGTTCTACACCTGTCAACAACCCACAATCATCCTTGTCTTTAGCCCAAATTGGATGATTCTGTAAGAAAGCATACTCGGGAGGGGTTGCATTATTGGTAGAAATCTGTGCTGAGGAAATTTTAATGCTAGTAGATTCTGAGGACATGTCTAAAGTTAGATTTATTTGTCTCAGAAGATCCATGCCTAAAATTGCACCTGTATTTAATGGAGCGCATAGCAATTTTGTAGTCAGAGTTTTTGGGCCAAATTGTACCTCTATGGGCGGAGTTTCATACAAAACAGAATCTTCACCTATTACACCAGTTAAACAAAGTTTGGTTTTCTTGTATGGGATGTTTAAACCTTGTGCCAATTTTGTAGGAATTACTGTAATTTCTGCACCTGTATCAAGCAAAAAATCAATCTCTTTCTCTTTTATGCTACCTTTCACAAAAAATCTTTGGTCATTGTGTTGGATTACAGGGGAAAGGTAGCTACTCACAGCCCCAACAATCAGTTTTTTTCCTGGTCTTGTTGTGCTCTTAGAAGAGCCTGAACTAGCTGTCCTACAGTTTCAGTGGTCACTGGCGGAACTACTTCAGGGTTGTCGGCAGGCTGAAAAGGAGCAGAATTATGCATAGCATTTCTTTTACTATCTTGCAACTTCTTCCGACACTCTTTCTCCCAATGTCCTAATTTTCCACAGTATTTGCATTTGCTTTCTCTTTTAGACCATCTATTGTCTTGTTTCATTGTGTTAAACGTAGCTGCTGCTACTCTTACTTTTGCCTTGACATCAGCATCTCTTTCCCATGTAGCTAACCTGTCTAGGTTACTTCTGAGAGTTCTGTTAGACCAAGTTAGATCTAAGAATGGTAAAGCTTTTCTGTATTCGGCTACAAGGCCATCTGACCAGATACGAACCAGGGGTCCCTTGTCATCTAGCACACTTTCAGGGTCATCAACAATTCCACTGTAAATTACAGCTGACTGACAAAATCTCTCAGTATATTCACTCACAGTTTCTTCTTTCCTTTGCACACAGGTAGTAATTCTAGACCAATCTATTTTGGGTCCTAAGATATTCTTTAGGAATTTCGAAATACATTCTCTTAAATCACCCTTACTGGCATTTCGCAGTTCAGAAGCAACAGCAGATTCAAAACTGTTGAATTCAGATTCAGTTAAAATTTGTGACATCAGCTGCGTGACTTCTGCCAACGACATGTCATAAAGACGCATTTTACTGATCAATGTTCTTCTAAATTCAGAAAAATGTGTGCGTGCTGACGGTAAACTCTGAGATAGTCTCTCTATATCTTTAGGACATAAAGCTTTGGCAACAGTTTGTATTTGCACAACAGAAGAATTGAGAGGAACACTATCAGTTTCCTCAATTCCCTGAGATCTTCTCCTAGCACCACACACATTGACCGAATTTACAGGCACATCAGTTACTGATTGGAGAGCTACATCTGTTTCAAAGAACGCTTGTAACTCAGGGTAAATGTTATCAGGCTGACTAACTTCCACATCAGTTTTTGCTGCAGCTTTCTTGAGGTTCAATTTCTTAGTCAAAGTGGATACTCTAGCACAGAGTTCATTGTTCTGTTTCTCTAGCTCTGAGTTACGCTGAGACTGTTGTGTAGCAAGTGTTACACTGAATTCTCTGTGACAACAGATAATGCCTTTCACATTGTTCTTACGAATACTTGCTCCTAGTACCTTTTTACACTCATCTACCGACCAAGTCTTGTCTGGATGAATCTCATATTTCTGCGTTAGTTCTTGTCTAACTTTTTCAGTGACTATTAGGTCCATTTGTTTCCCTAACAGCGTTTTGAATTCACTATCTGACCACAAAGGAGTCGCAAGACCACTCTTTTCTGTGGTTGGAATCAGCCTAGCATTCCTTCTAACCATTTTGTAAGTTTCTTCTGTACCACACCGACAAACACTAAACAAAAAAAACTAAAAAAAAACTTCTCTGATCAACAGAGGGTACACTTGTTAAAAAAAACGTAACTATTGTTAACTTTCCAAATTACCAACACTTCACACTTAACTTCCCTGCCTACAAGAACAGAGGATAAACCAAACTTTTTAGCACGAAATGCTAACCTTCCCTGCCTGAAACAGAGGATAAACCAAACTTATTAACACGAAATGCTAACCTTCCCTGCCTGAAACAGAGGATAAACCAAAATTATTAGCACGAAATGCTAACCTTCCCTGCCTGAAACCGAGGATAACCACTTTTTAGCACGTAATGCCAAAATCTTCCCTGCCTGAAACAGAGGATAACTTTCATCTCTAAAAGAAAAACTTTAGAGGATAAACTTAGTTAAACAAACCCTACAGATGTATGTTAACTCTTCTCTGACGGCACAGAGGATACAAAATTTGTACTGGTTCTTTTGGATTAGAGACAGCACTCACCACAACCCTTGGTTGAGAGAAAAATTCAGTCTGGGAATCTTTGTTCAGCTGGAAGTTTCGCTGGATTCCAAAAGATGCAGATCTTTGTTTGAGCTTGAAGTTTTCAGGTGAGGAAGCTGGAACTCTATCCGGGTCCACGGCACCATCTGTTGTGAACTTGGTTCTTCTAAAGTGTAGGAAAACTCAGAAGAGAAGACCAGGAGACTTCGGATTGGATCGTCAGCAGGATTCTTTATTGCGAACACAAGCTGTTGGTATCTGTAGTCATCGAAATCTCAATCTTAAGTAACTTTACAAGGTTATTTTATAGGCATTTTTGGAGGAGGGATTCTTGGAGGTGGAGACAAATTCAAACAAAGCAAGCACATGAGGGAGGCGTTAGTTTGTTACTAAACTTCCCGTGGTTCTAATCTCATCAACATAATCAAATGCATAGACACTAATCCAATCAACCTAACGAATCCACGTCTGGGCCAGGGGGCTCCGAAAGATAGACACTAATCCAATCAAACTAACGATTCCACGTCTGGGCCAGGGAGCCAGGAAGTCTGGGCCAGAAAGCCATTTGCAGAACAAAGCTTGAGAGTCTCAGTAGTCTGACTCATTGAACTTACCATTATCATAGAGACAAAGGCACAGCTATACATTGAGTCAGGAAGTGGATAATAAGAATCTAAATTAAACATTTAAATACAATTTGTAATCCCACATTCACAAAACAATTCATTGTCAAATCTGGTCAAAACACAATGTGTTCAACAGTTTCAACCACAAACATTTTAAAACAAAATTTTGTATCTAGGGAGTTCCATATTGCGGATCCCAAAATGATATATTAATATTTTAAATAATATTTAAAGGTCTGTGGGATGGGTGGCTGGAGTCTTTGATAATCCTCCGGGCTTTCCTTGTACACCGCCTGGTGTAGATATCCTGGAGGGAGGGAAGCTCACCTCCAACAATGTGGCGGGCAGTTCGCACGACCCTTTGCAGAGCCCTGCGGTTGCCAGCGGTGCTGTTTCCAAACCAGGCGGTGAAACAGCCGGTCAGGATGCTCTCCACAGTGCAGGTGTAGAAGGACCTGAGGATACTGGGGCTCGTTCCAAACTTCCTCAGCCGTCTCAGGAAGAAGAGACGCTGATGTGCCTTCTTCAGCACTGCATCTGTGTGAGCAAACCATGTGAGATCCTCGTTGATGTGAACGCCGAGGAACTTAAAGCTGTTCACCCGCTCCACAGGTGTCTTGTCGATGGTGATGGGTGTGTGTTCTCTGCTCTGTCTCCTGTAATCCACCACCAGCTCCTTGGTCTTGTCGATGTTGAGTGAGAGGTGGTTCTCCTGACACCATTTAGTCAGGGTACTCACCTCCTCTCTGTAGGCCGTCTCATCGTTGTCGGTGATCAGGCCTATCACTGTTGTGTCATCAGCAAATTTGACGATGACATTGGAGCTGTGTGTTGCTGTACAGTCGTGTGTGTACAGGGAGTGAAGGAGTGGGCTGAGGACGCAACCCTGCGGTGCACCAGTGTTGAGGATCAGGGGAGATGATGTGTTGTTGCCCATTCTGACCACCTGACTTCTGCCTGTCAGGAAGTCCAGGATCCAGCTGCACAGAGATCTGTTCAGTCCCAGAGTCTGGAGCTTTGCAACCAGTGTGGCAGGCACTATGGTGTTAAATGCCGAACTATAATCCACGAACAGCATCCTCACATAGGTGTTCTTATTTTCCAGGTGGGTGAGAGCAGTGTGCAGGGTGAAGGCAATAGCATCGTCTGTGGAACGGTTACTGCGGTATGCAAATTGTAGTGGGTCCAGTGAAGCAGGCAGCACAGAGCAGATGTGTTCTCTGACGAGCTTCTCAAAACACTTGCTGAAGATGGGGGTCAGAGCAACGGGTCTCCAGTCATTCAAGCATGTGATTTTATTTTTCTTAGGTATGGGCACAATGATTGATTTTTTGAAGCATGAGGGAACCACAGACAGAGAGAGGGACAGATTGAAAATATCTGTAAAAACCCCGGCTAGCTGGAAAGCGCATGCTTTGAGCACACGGCCTGGTATACCATCAGGTCCCACAGGTTTACGTTTGTTCACCCGTTTGAAGGATCGGGTTACATCCGCGACAGAAAGCGTGAGTGGACTCACCACTTCTGCTGCAGCCGTGTGAGCGCTCTCTGTGTGGGCGGTGTTATCAGCCTCGAACCGAGCATAAAAGGTGTTGAGCTCGTCCGGTAGAGAGGCGGCAATGTTCACAGTAGCTGGTTTATTCCCTTTAAAGCCTGTGATGTTGTTAATGCCCTGCCACATGCTTCTTGGATTATTGTTGTTGAAGTGTTCTTCAACTTTGTTTTTATATGTTCGTTTGGCTGCTTTGATGGATCTCCTGAGATCGTAACTGGCTTGTTTCCGATCGTCAGTGTTTCCGGATTTAAAGGCAGATGTCCGCGCTGACAAGGCTGATCGAACATCGCTGTTAATCCACGGTTTTTGGTTGGGGTAGATACGGATTGTTTTGGTCGGAACTACATCATCTATACACTTCCTGATGAAACACGTGACTGTATCTGAATACGCCTCTATGTCGTCATCAGACGCTGCCCGGAACATGTCCCAGTCCACGTGATCAAAACAGTCCTGTAGTATAGCGTCCGATTGGTCCGACCAGCATTGGACTGTCCTGAGGGCGGGTGCTTCACGTTTCAGTTTCTGCCTATAAGCAGGCAGGAGCAGAACGGAAGAGTGATCGGATTTGCCGAAAGGTGGGCGGGGGAGGGACTTGTATGCGTCCCGGAAGGGGGAGTAACAGTGGTCGAGTGTACGATCTCCACGCGTGTTGATGGTGACGTGTTGAAAGTATTTTGGAGCTATTGTTCTGAAGTTGGCTTTATTAAATCGACATGCAAGTTCACTGCAGTTATCTAAAGAAGTAGAAAGCCAAACTGGGGTGACTATTTCCCGTGACACAATACGGCGTACACTGCAGAGGAATGGCATGCATGGGTGCCGTCCACGAAAGAAAAAAAGCCCGCCTAGATTTTGCCAGGGCCCATGCTGACAAAGATGAAGACTACTGGGACTCTTTACTCTGGAGTGATGAGACCAAGATAAATGTTTTTGGAACTGATGGCTTCAAAACTGTATGGCGTCGCAAAGGTGAGGAATACAAAGAAAAATGCATGGTGCCTACAGTGAAACACGGTGGTGGCAGTGTCCTTATGTGGGGCTGCATGAGTGCTGCTGGTGTCGGGGAGCTGCATTTCATTGATGGCATCATGAATTCACAAATGTACTGCTCTATACTGAAAGAGAAGATGCTACCATCACTCTGTGCCCTTGGTCGTCATGCACTTTTCCAACATGACAATGATCCTAAACACACATCTAAGGCCACTGTTGGATTTCTGAAGAAGAACAGGGTGAAAGTGATTCAGTGGCCAAGTATGTCTCCTGATCTGAACCCAATCGAACACCTATGGGGAATTCTGAAGAGACAAGTTGAGCATCACTCTCCATCCAGCATCCAATCTCTAAAAGAGGTCATTCTTGAAGAATGGAAAAAGATAGATCTGGCAAAATGTCGCCAACTCGTTCATTCCATGCCTAGAAGACTTGGTGCTGTCATTAAAAATCATGGAGGCCATACAAAGTACTAGATTTAGTAGTATTTGTTGTGGGGTGTACTCATTTTTGCATCACCCTAACTTGAGTAAAACTGAAAAATGTTGTTCTCTAAGTTATATTATTAACCTTACTTTCATGTTATAAGTTAAACAGATGTTATATTAAACTTAGTCTTGTCAACATTTTGGAAAATGTTTTTGTGTTCATTGAGATATTGTTTAAAATGTTACTTTTCAAAGGGGGTGTACTCATTTACGCTGAGCACTGTATATTGCCAAGGCGGGCATGTCAAGAAATCTGGGATATTCCTTGAAGATTTCAGCAACAGTTGGGGACTTTGTCGTTATCCATCTCCTTCGGTAACTGAAGGTTTGGTCAAATGCAGTCTATTGATGATGAATTATCTGGTGACGGTCGCATCCTGTTTATCAGGGTCAATCACTCACTTGGCACAGTTTCATCTGGACTTGGCAAAGAAGATTGCAGTGTACAATGACGACGTTTCAAACTGTACATCCGCTGGTTCTGTTGAAGCTTCCGTCTAATGTTCCGCAGTCTCATTTCTATAAAGCCACTGTGTGATGGCCCATCAAAAAATGCTCCTGACATGAGTAATGCAAAAATAGAATTAAGTTGGAGTCAAATATACTTGAGCAGTTTATATTCACATTGCTAAGTAATTCATTTTATAATGTAAAAACATCCTTACGTGTCCCTCATTTTCACCAAAGGGCACTTGAATCCTTAAGGAGGGGAACAATGACACAATCTCTTTTGCTAGTGCCAGCTTTTCTGTACCAGATGGATAGCTGAAAAAAAAGTTAAATAAAAGTTGCAGAAATGGCTCTAACACAAACATTGATAAACATAAAATTAGAGATCGACCGATATATCGGTTTACCAATATTTTTCCCTATATTTAAGCATTTTACCATAATCGGATATTGGTAAAAAAAAAAAAAAAAAACTATAACCGATATACAGTGGGTACGGAAAGTATTCAGACCCCCTTAAATTTTTCACTCTTTGTTATATTGCAGCCATTTGCTAAAATCATTTAAGTTCTTTTTTTCCCTCATTAATATACACACAGCACCCCATATTGACAGAAAAACACAGAATTGTTGACATTTTTGCAGATTTATTAAAAAAGAAAAACTGAAATATCACATGGTCCTAAGTATTCAGACCCTTTGCTCAGTATTTAGTAGAAGCACCCTTTTGATTGAATACAGCCATTACAGTCTTTTTGGGAAAGATGCAACAAGTTTTTCACACCTGGATTTGGGGATCCTCTGCCATTCCTCCTTGCAGATCCTCTCCAGTTCTGTCAGGTTGGATGGTAAACGTTGGTGGATAGCCATTTTTAGGTCTCTCCAGAGATGCTCAATTGGGTTTAAGTCAGGGCTCTGGCTGGGCCATTCAAGAACAGTCACAGAGTTGTTGTGAAGCCACTCCTTCGTTATTTTAGCTGTGTGCTTAGGGTCATTGTCTTGTTGGAAGGTAAACCTTCGGCCCAGTCTGAGGTCCTGAGCACTCTGGAGAAGGTTTTCGTCCAGGATATCCCTGTACTTGGCCGCATTCATCTTTCCCTCGATTGCAACCAGTCGTCCTGTCCCTGCAGCTGAAAAACACCCCCACAGCATGATGCTGCCACCACCATGCTTCACTGTTGGGACTGTATTGGACAGGTGATGAGCAGTGCCTGGTTTTCTCCACACATACCGCTTAGAATTAAGGCCAAAAAGTTCTATCTTGGTCTCATCAGACCAGAGAATCTTATTTGTCACCATCTTGGAGTCCTTCAGGTGTTTTTTCATGTATCTTGCACTGAGGAGAGGCTTCCGTCGGGCCACTCTGCCATAAAGCCCTGACTGGTGGAGGGCTGCAGTGATGGTTGACTTTCTACAACTTTCTCCCATCTCCCGAATGCATCTCTGGAGCTCAGCCACAGTGATCTTTGGGTTCTTCTTTACCTCTCTCACCAAGGCTCTTCTCCCCCGATAGCTCAGTTTGGCCGGACGGCCAGCTCTAGGAAGGGTTCTGGTCATCCCAAACGTCTTCCATTTAAGGATTATGGAGACCAATGTGCTCTTAGGAACCTTAAGTGCAGCAGACATTTTTTTGTAACCTTGGCCAGATCTGTGCCTTGCAACAATTCTGTCTCTGAGCTCTTCAGGCAGTTCCTTTGACCTCATGATTCTCATTTGCTCTGACATGCACTGTGAGCTGTAAGGTCTTATATAGACAGGTGTGTGGCTTTCCTAATCAAGTCCAATCAGTATAATCAAACACAGCTGGACTCAAATGAAGGTGTAGAACCATCTCAAGGATGATCAGAAGAAATGGACAGCACCTGAGTTAAATTTATGAGTGTCACAGCAAAGGGTCTGAATACTTAGGACCATGTGATATTTCAGTTTTTCTTTTTTAATAAATCTGCAAAAATGTCAACAATTCTGTGTTTTTCTGTCAATATGGGGTGCTGTGTGTACATTAATGAGGAAAAAAATGAACTTAAATGATTTTAGCAAATGGCTGCAATATAACAAAGAGTGAAAAATTGAAGGGGGTCTGAATACTTTCCGTACCCACTGTATATATATATTTTTTTTCACATACACAATTATACAGAGTATAATCAGCAGTGAAATGTGTTCTCTACATTTAACCCATCCAAGTGCGCACACACAGCAGTGGACACTGTTCACTCAGGAAATGCTCCAGCACGACCACTGCATGTAACTTTATACAAGATTCACTCGTTTGAAACACGCTAAACTATATTAACATTTACTATAGAACCATTATTTTCCCAATAAGCATCTCTATCGAAATTAATTATTTATTATCTCCACAAGAGATCGCAGTTTGAGTATAGTTCTGTGTAAATAGATAAACCGCTGTCAGCAGTTTTCATAATTCATAATGACAAAAACATTTTAATAATTATGAGAAAACATGCCAGTTAAGAAATGCAATAAAATACGATGTTTTGTTTGTTATAGCTTATTTCAATATTCCAGAGAATATTATTCAGTGAATTAACATTATCCAGTGAATTATTCTTCATTTTAAACTGCAGTTTTAGGTTTATAAGCTGTTTAATAGACTAAAGAGTGAAGTCGATATGACTTCTGTCCTTTATTTTCTCCATTTGAAAACATTAGACATTATTTAGCTTATTGTTAATATCAGTGTTGCTGATGATGCTTTTTATAAATAAAATGTTTTTATTGTTGTAATTTGAAGATAAAATTTTACATGAAAATGTTAATTTAACCATTTTTGTTGTTGTTAAGATGACTGAAAGTGAAGAATGGACTTACTTCACTTACTTTATAACAGTAAATAAATATCGGTTCTGCATATCGGTTATCGGGTACATAAACATACAAATAATCCGTATCGGTTATAAAAAAATCAATATCGGTCGATCACTACATAAAATATATATGACATATATATGGTGGAATACCGGACCATAGCTCATCTTTTCGGTTTAGGAAGATCAACCGTGCATGCAATCTGCAAAGCTGTCTGCCAACACTTACAGCCCATCTTTGTGCACTTTCCAAATGCCAGTGAGACCGAACAAATTGTAGATTATTTTCTAAATTGTAGGGGGTTTTCCACAAGTAGTTGGCTGCCTGGATGGTACACACATAAAAATAGATCGACCCGATGGTCCCAATGCAACAGCCTACTATAACCGGAAAGGGTTTTATTCCATCGTGATGCAGGCAGTAGTCGACCACAAAGGAATATTCCGAGACGTGTGCATAGGATGGCCAGGTAGTGTTCATGATGCCCGGGTTTTTGCAAATTCTGGATTGTTCAGAAAAGCAGAGGATGGCACTCTGTTTCCATCCATCGCAGCAAAATACATTGCAGGAGTCGACATCCCCCTATTAATTTGAGCTGATCCAGCATACCCCCTTCTCAACTGGATACAAAAGCCGTATTCACACAATGGCCACCTGACGGATGCTCAGAGGCACTTCAATTTTAAATTGAATCAAAGCAGGATGGCAGTTGAGATGGCTTTTGGTAGGCTCAAAAGAAGGTGGATGAGCCTTGAACACCGTACTGAGCACACGATCAAGGCAATCTGTCGTGTGGTGGTAGCTTGCGTTATTCTGCACAATTTCTGTGAACGCGCAGGTGAAACTATATCTAAGACAGCGTGACAGAAATACACCAGCTGCACCCCGATGAAGTTGAGCCAGAGTCTAGAGAGGAAGCGCAAACCATCCGGCTCGCACTGACGCAACACTTCATGGTACAAAAGATAGCACCTAGCACCACTGCCTCAGACAGAAGATACCCCAGTCCATAAATATGAATATGAATATGGGTATGTCTTTGAATATGGAGGACATAGTGACAGCATTTGCTGTAGCTAAGGCTCGTAAGCACCATTTTTAAGGTGACAGTCCGTTACTGTAAATATGAAGATTGTTCAGTATCTTCAAGATTGTATTGTACAGTATTGTATCTTCTGCCATGAAGATGATTACAATTTTGTTAAAGAATAAGCACATTGTTTAAAAAAAAAAAAAACTATTTATGTTATATTATGTGTTTTGACTACTTTTTGTATGTTGTATAAATATATATCTAGGTAACAAAGATATATTAACAAAATACAATTTTAGAAGGGCCTCATCTATTAATTTTGCCTGGGGCCCCCCCACTTCATCTTAGTTCGTCTCTGGTCTGAAGTACTGATGTGTGCGCTTCATGTAGTGGAGTAAAGAGGTGTTTGCTCGTGTTTGTTGGTATATGTTGATGGTGGTGTAATGTGTGTGAGTTGATGTTCTGTGTTTGTGTCTGCAGGGAGTTTGTTAGGGCCCTCATGAGTGTCATTCCTACACTGCCGTTCCTGTCGTTCTTCTTCGTCCCTCTCCTGTTCTCTTCTCATCATTTCCTTAAACTCCTTTGAGGAGGCATCCATGAATTTTTGGCCCCAGTCATCCAGCACGAACTGCAACTGGTCAATTTTTCTTTTCTTGTTCTTGCTATAAAAAAAATCACAACCATAGTTTGTTTGAATTAATTGTTTCAAGTTCAGCTATGTAAAGATGTTACACTGCATAAATGGACACAAAACCTTTGTAAATGTATTTTATAACATTTAATTTTAATTTAACTTTCAGTGCAAATACCAAAAGCTTGTTTAATATAAAATTTTATAAAAAAATATAAATTTTTTGTTAATTATTCTAATGATAAATATGTACAAATAAATTGGATTTACCAGCATATCTGGTGCTCGGTTTAGTGCTTAGTCCTTGTTTGACAGTCTCTCCTACAACAAAGCAAAACAAAATATATACAGATAACGCTGTACATCAGCTAAACATAGCTGATGACTAAGCTTACTACACTCCCTAATGCCCAACAGTCTTTACAGTAATATAGTACCTAAAAAACATTTGCATACTATTACAGTTAATTCATAGTTAGTATTGTAGTTTTAGGAAAACTTTGATGAAAGGTTTTGATCCACGTCAAATTTTGACTAGTATATAATAGTGAGTTATTCATGTATAAAAACTAAATTATAAAGATTTAGATGTTTTTATGATTTGTAAAAACTTAACTATGAATAGTTCTCGCTGTAGATTAAGGCATAGAAAATCACAAAATTCCATTAACACACACACACACGCAATTTGTCAACTAACCTAAAGTGAAAACAATGTTCTGTTAATTATTTGTTAAAGCATTAAAAACATTATCTAACTCAGTGGTTTTCAACCACGTTCCTGCAGGCCCCCCCAACACTGCATATTTTGTATCTCTCTTTTGTCTGACACACCCATTTCAGGTCTTGGAGTCTCTACTAATGAGCTGATGATATGAATCAGGTGTGTTTGATTATGGAGACTTGGAAAACATGCAGCGTTGAGGGGCCTCCAGAAATATGGTTGGGAACCACTGATCGAACTCTTTACATACGAGCTGAATAAACAATAATAATTTTGTTAATTGCACGAATAACACATACTGACAAAACATGTATAACCTGAATCCACTGTAAGTCACTTTGGATAAAAGCGTCTGCTAAATGCATAAATGTAACTCCCTTTTTATATAAAGCCCATTAATATATTAACAACACAGAGACTACAATATTGCCCATTTAAACAAAGTTGCTGCTTGGATTTTAATTATTCATTAGTACAATATTACAGTAATTATTATGTTTCTAGCACTTTATATTTTTTGGCAATTGTTCTTTTAACCCTAAAATATGGAGTGTGCAGCTTTCTATTTCTTAAACAACCATGTCAGAAGGTGTATCAAAGCCATGTTCCAGGATGATGATGCCAAGATTCATGGGGGTTAAACCTGTGAAAGGGTGGTTCAGATAGCATGAACAATCATTTTCACACATGAATAGGCACCTCTGAGTCTTGACCTTAACCGCAGAGAAAGTCTTTGGGATGTGCTGGAGGAGATTTTACACAGTGTCTGACCTTTGCATTGTCAATACAAGATCTTGACCAAAAATTGATGCACCTCTTAATGGAAATAACATCACTACAGTTCTTTCAACATTCAACAACCCAAAGACTTTCACTGAGGTCAGGACTCCGAGTGCCAATTCATATGTGAAAACAATTATTCATGCTCCCTCACAACTATTCTTTTTTTTTAAGTTTGATTCTGATTAAACTTGCCATTTTCATCCTGGAATATGGTCATGGTGCGTCACTTGACATGGTTGTTTAAAAAATTATAAGCTACACACTCCATCCTAGTCTATAACATGCTAGAAACATAATAATCACTGAAATAATTATCTAATCATAGACTCTTAAGTATTTGAATATTACAATGCAAGCAACAACTTATTTATTTATTTTTTGGCAGGCAGTGTATAAACTAGGAATTAACTATAATCTAAACAGTTTGCAAATTGAATACTTGTTAAAAGTGTTACCAGTGTTTTTCTTGTCATACTTTTAAACACAGACACATTTACTATAATTTTATTTAACAAATAAATACAACTGTTTAATGTATGATCTTTTAGTCCAATGTTGCAAAAGAGCAGACTAGTACAATTTCAGTAGGACAAAAGCGTGTACATCACACCTTAAAAAGTCAAATTACTGCTTTTATTTTTTTCCAATCTAACTTGTAAAGTGCATGTACATGTAAACTTCCTGGCAGGTGTGTTGAGGCAAGATGAAGCTAAACTCTGCAGGACAGAGTTTGGGCACCCCTGGTTTACATGCACTTTCAATTTCAATAAAAAAATATTTAAATTTAGTTATACAATTTTAATTTTAAATAAAATATAAAGATGTACAACATTTAACTGACATCACATGTTTTTATTTTAAAACTCTAAAAGACCTCTGAGACCTAAGACACAGACCTAAAAATTTAATTGGGCATGCTAAATTACCTAGCTATCATATGCAATGTGTGTGCTTTCATAAATGTGTGAGTTCATTACAAGATAGTTTTAACGTTACCTGTTTGTGTTTCCTTTGAATTACTGGCACTGCAACTACTCCCTTCTCCTGACACAAAATAAACACACACACAACATTTGTTATGACAGTCCAACTCATTCTCGAAAAAAGACAGACTATCTCTTACAGTTATAAAGCACTTTGTCACCATACCGAATAATTAAATAACTAACGTTACATCTTACCTGAATTCACCTCAGGGGCTGAACATCCGACTGTGCACTCCTCCACAGTCGACCCTTCAAGAGCGAAGTAGTAAGATAAATAAGAACAGAAAACATTTTCGATGCTAATATCATATCAAAACAAATAGCGTGAACCTAACTTACCACCAGCACTTTCCTCATCACTCTCAGGCAAAGAACAGTCTTCGCCGGTTACGTCAACATCGGCAGATGAATCAAACACAAATGTTGGTCGGCCCGCAGAATCCTATCCGTATCCTCAAAAAACCTGAATGTTTTCCTCTCCCTGCCAGAACGATTGTTGTGATCGATAATTTTTTTATACTCGGTCTTCAGTGCCTTCAATTTAATTCTGCACTGTTTAGCACTTCTAAATACACCATCCGCGGACATTTTTTGGGCTATTTCGTCAAAAATCTATTTATTTATTTTCGTGCTGTCCATTCTTTTCTGAATATCTTTGTCGGCCCATACGGCAATCAATACTTTTGTCTCCTGGTCGGTCCACAATACACCTCTCTCTGCCATCCTGTCAGATCTGAGGTAAACACACACGCATATTGGCACGCTTCTCGTGACGTCATCATTAACAACTAGTTGTTCAGTTTGGTTCCGTACACACTGCGTAGAATTTCTGTAAATGCGGTTGTCACTACCTGTATTTTTCGGGAGTTAATTCGGTTGTGGAATGCGGTTGTCACTCCCGTATTTTAGTGAATTATGTGTGTACAGAACGCGATTAAGGAGTAAAAGGTGAACTGACAACCGAATTTAGCTGCAGTGTGTACGTGGCCTTTGTCTCTTCGTGTTCTCTCAGGATTGTAGAGGCTTTTTCTTCAAGAAGTGTTAGCAATCTAGTTGTGGTGCCAGTCCGAGTCACAGCTGTTGAATGACACTAAAAAATGACAAAAACATTTTATTTATTGGAATTTTTACTTTGACCATTAGTAATAAAAAGAATAAAATACATTAACTGTTTGCCTGTAATGGTTGAACACTTCCTTCTTATAAATCCTGGGTGTTGCTTGCAATATAATATATTTGAAATTTATCAAGCTCCCGCACTCCTGCATTCACATCAGTGTCAATGAATTCTTGAAAATTTGTGTCAAATCTCGAGAGGCAGTTTTAACATTACGTGACATGACATCTGACGCACAGACGCCATTGGCACATGCCAAACCTGTGACATATCAATGGACTGCCCTCTTGTGTCACATTGTCGCGCTGCGTGTCGCACCTTCGGTAGTGACTGACACCTGCCGCTGGGTGCCGCTGCATAATGTAGATTGCGTGACACAAGCAAGTCAGACCGATATTGATTTAATTAACAGTATGTCGCGGTCAAGTATACAATTCAGGAGCGTAGCCAGAAAGGAGACTCTGGGTGTGCATCAGAAAAACTGGGTGTGCCACATTTATTGTCAGATTAATGCGCAAAAAACAAACAAAAAAACAAGCATGCTTATTGGGTATTAATATGTTAGTTTAACCATTTCATTTTTGTGTAGGCTACATGTGTCTGTTAAACTATTCTCCATTTTGGATGTCTTTGAAAATCACTATTTTATATCTGCAACAAAGTGAGTGTGTGTGTGTGTTAGCATGCGTGCTGTATCTTTAGTATTATTAAACCTTTCATTTCTGCGTATGTCTGTGTTTGTATGCTTACTGTTTATTAAGCATTTTTAAACCTTTCATTTCTGCGTGTGTGTGTGTGTGTGTGTGTGTGTATGTGACAGAGAGAGAGACAGTTTTAATGAATTCTCCATTGTGAATGTGTTCAAAAGTAAATTGATAATCAGCCCTGCATTTCACATTGGCCTACCAGTGGTCTCCAACCCTGCTCCTGGAGAGCTACGTCCTACAGATTTCAGCTCCAACCCCAATCAAACACACCTGAACCAGCTAATCACAGTCTTCAAGGCTACTTGTTAATTTCAGACAGGTGTGTTGGAGCAGGGTTGGAACTGAAATCTGCAGGATGGTAGCTCTCCAGGAGCAGGGTTGGAGATCCCTGATATAAACTCTTAAAAAGAGAAGACTTGCAAAGAGTATTGTCACCTGTCATTTATTTCAAATATCTATATCTGCAACAAAATATGTGTGCATGTATATGAGTGTGTCTGTGTGTGTATCTGTGTAAGCAAGCTTAATGATTATTAATATGATAGTTTAACCATTTCTATTTGTGTGTGTGTGTGTGTGTGTGTGTGTCTGTGTGTTTCTGTGAGCCTATTGTCCATTTTCGATGAGTTTCACTGTCAGCTATGCATCCAGCTATGTTGGCCTAGACCCTAAAAGCATACCACCTTAGGCCTTAAAATTCTTGAACCCTGGTTATCGCTGCTTGCAGCAATATTATTATTATTATTATTTTTTTTTCATTTTCCGAAGCTTTCTCGCTCAAGAGGGTCACCGACAATCACATACAGTATAACCTACAACAGCTCTTTAACTGCGCTCTAGTCAAACGCGCTCACTGTAGCCTAATCATTAACTACACACATCATAAACCCCTTTTAGGCAAGTACAATTTATGTCACATATTTTAATAAGACTAAACTCCTATTTAACCTGATGATCACAGGTTTAATAAAAATAAATTTTAAGTTTCTAATTATAACACCGCATTTCCACGATTATTCAAACAACGAACACATTATACAGTAAGCAAAGCACATTTACTTTATCAAAGAATAATCATTGACTTCAGTGACTAGGCTATGTAAAAATCTATTATGTAAAAACAGCTGTAGCTGCTCTACTAAATAAAAACAAAATGCTTTTAAATAATCCCTCCTTTTATTAAATCATTAACATTTTGCACATCCTGCAATGGTGACTTTGAACTGTACATGGGCCTACATATAATGTTCCTTTGAAATTACTTTTGGTGGAATAAACAATCTTGAATAGATGTCTTGCAAGACACATTAGAGAAAGCAGTAAAATATTTTTTATACATTACATTCAGGATCACCAACAACATAGCAGAGTACATTTAATGGTGCCTGTTAGCTGCTCAAAGGGCGACATCAGACAGCGTGGTCAAGCCCTGGTACACCTTGAATGCCTCAATTATGCACAACCTATTATTATTTTCTTTTTTTTGAAAATAATTTCGAAAATTGTAATTAAATTTTAAATTAACAAATATTTCTTGTAAGCACTGCTTGATCTGTAAATTGTGAGGTCCCGGAACAAAGCGGGGTAATGAATCCGTCCGGCAAGTTTTTTTATATTATTATTGAACTTTCAAAAATACATTTGTAAATTCAACAGCCAGTTCATATATATATATATGCTTTTATTTATGTAGGCTAAGAACATGAACAGAGAAACAATAGAGAAACAAGATGCGCTTTCTGCCGTCTCATGCAGTCTCCGTGAAATGGAGCACGTCACAGCAATGAACGGCTACTTTATTAAACGAACGAACGAACCAAAAAATAAAAATCTTTAATTACATAGTCGGAATGAAAAGGTGCATTTCTTTATTAAAGTCAGCGTCGCATTCTGCAACTTTACATTTTCAGCCGACACTGACTGAGAAGAAATCACTAGTTTATTAACGAATAATTAAAAGTGTTTTATTTTGCCTTTCAAATATTCATAATCATTAGCCTACTTTTGCCGTTGCAAGCTTTAGACGTGCGCTTGGGCGCAGGCTATACGCCTATATATTAAAGATCGATGGTTAGTAGCCTAAGTTATTATATTATTCAGATTAATGTGTGAGCTAGTGAAATATTTAGTGACAGGCCTTCTTGATCAATTTATATTTAATGTTTTATGATTAATATTTAAGAAGCTCCAATGCTGTCACTAATTCGAAAAGTGCGCTTGCTAATCACGTCACGTTATATGTCAACTGCAGAGTTATGAATGCGTAATAACTTTAAGTAAAATGTTTTTAATTTATTTCATTTCTTATGGGTGCAATGACAGTGCTTTCCAAGCCGTCTTTCATATTGGTGTGTGCTGAAGCATCTGCTAGCCCCTCGTTTGACGCTGCCCATGTTTATTACGATTAAAAAAAAGCTCAAATATTCTGCATCTGTTTTTAGGTGTGCCAGCTGCCACTGTGGGTGGCACCGGCACACCCTGGCACACCCGTGCACACACACTTCAGCTGAGGAACGCCCTCGTGTGGATACTTTCAATTTATTGCATCGCGAAATTCATTTGTAGAACAAATATTCCTCTGTTAAGATTCAAATGTGTCTAATGCCCCTTAATGTGTATTTTGTCATTGTAAGTTTATTTACAGTAGCCTGCTTTGTACAATAGCCATACATTCAAATACGTAAAAGGGCGATTCCACAGTTTAGGCCTAACTGCAAGGACAATAGCCTGCAAAATCAATCTTCATGGAGAAAGCCATTGTCCTCAGGTTAACATCCTGAGAAAACCTGGGGTACAGCTGTGTGAAAGACAGGATAAATCTGGCAATGGTAAACTAGTAAACTTTGATCAAAGTTGAGTTGATGTAAAATTTAACGTCTGTAACATGGACGGAAAAACAGTGTAAATTCAAGCAGAACGTGTACTTAATCTAATTCAGTTTAATACAATTCTGGTTGAATCCCAGTTCATGTTTTGCTTTGCTCCTAATTTGGTATAGTTATTATGAGTCATGCGTTGTGTATAGGTCACAAAACTGGTAATATGGACTTCCATTCAGGCAGGGTGGCCATCTAATATTATCTGTTCTATAAACTTAAAGGTGCATTTTTGGCTCAGTGGTAGAGCATTGCGTCAACAGCGCAAAAGGTTGTGGGTTCGATTCCCAGGGAACACACATACTAATGAAAATGTATAACCTGAATGCAATTGTAAGTCGCTTTGGATAAAAGCATCTGCTAAATGCATAAATGTAAATGTAAATGTAATTTGAATGCAGGGAGCTCGTCGCGGCTTCATTAATGGGAAACAGGACGTGAAGGCGGCAGAGAAGCACTCTGTAGATTGCATCGTTTTGTTAACTTTGGTTTATTATTTTGAGTTGTTTGGGACGCTGTAACAAACGGCCCTCTCACAATATATTGTTTAACAGGTCTATTGTTCACGCAATCAGGCTGCACGTATCAGAAGTCCGTTCTCCAGCGTGGTTAGCGTTCACACTATGTGTGCCGCACCCGAGTGCCGACAGTGCAGTTTGTGTGCAAGCACAGAAAATCAATAAATCTGTGCATCTGTACTCCAGTATATAAATTCAATATAGATGAATTATTGCTAAAGTTACTTGCCAAGGGAGGTAGTTTGACATACTTCATGTATTTGCCTGTTCAGGCTAGGGGTCGACCGATATGTGTTTTTCAGGGCCGATACCGATTATTACAGATCAAGTAGACCGATAACCGATATTTTGAACCGATATACGTGTCTGGTGTAAAAATGAAAATGAATGCCAAAATTAATAATAACAAGAGCTCTGACAAAAAAACATTCTTTAAATGCTTTTAAACATGTCTTTAATTCTGAAAACTGTTAATAACAACAACAACATTAAATAAACAGTAATATTAATAATATTAATAATAACATAAGTACAGAGATCACCCAGAAGCATTCTGTAAACATTTTGTAAAACTTAAAGTAAACGTATTTAGCGTATTGTGTGATTATTCTCAACAAAAGTTTTAATAATTGTTGTAGTTGTATTACGTATACAGTAATATATTCGGCTAAACCGAACTTATATTTTGACAGGTTGCCATGAGGACCTTTTAAGTTTCTGTAGCCTATGTATATATGATATGACGATCGTTTTACTCAAATGAAACGGTCAAATGCTCATCAAGTGACTCTCCGAGCAGTTCTGGGGATGTTGTTCATGTATTTATGTCCTCATTTATGCTGAAAACACCGCGAGCTTCACACGCTCTTCATGTATGTGTGCAGTAAATGAAACCGCACGTCTGTGTCATTCATTAACAGAGATGCAGAACATGCAGGATTCATATTTAAAGTGTTTTTGCGGCTTAATATTTATAGATACTAGTCCATAGCGCGAGTCGATTTAAGTGTACTGACCTACTTTTGATTAATTCATCCAAACTTCGACACATTCCATGACATTCCGCGTTATACGGTAAATTCCATTATATGACTGCATTCCGCGATTCCGCCCGCATTTTCCGCATCGCGGACATCATAGGTTATATTGAGGTGTTTTGCAACTTCAGCAACGTCTGCTGCTGCTTTACCTTTGAGAGACAACTGATGCGTGATCACTGAGGCAGCTCCAGTTAGCATGTGCTTTCGGTGTGAGACTGCCTTCAGTTTTCCGCGTTGATTGGTCGGACTCGTGACTCTCTACATATCAGATGAGCGGTGGGCGGAGATTGCTCTCAGAGATTGAGAGATCGCCTCACTCTCACAGAGTGTTGAGCTCAGACAGGCTGCATCGAGCCAAATAGTGCATTTAAACATTAAATAGTTTCACCTGTATTATTTAGTCACCAATAAATAATGTCACCTGTAAATAGTATGTTTGTTAGCAAAAAAAAAAAAAAAAAAAAATTATCGGCAAATCTGTTTTTAAAATGGCCGATATCGATAATCGGTAAAATGCTTAATATCGGCGCCGATAATCGGTCGACCCCTAGTTCAGGCGTCTCGCGCGTGTCAGTCGCGGCTCTATGTGCTCGCGCTGTTCACACAGAACAGAACACAACGCGCATGTACTGAAAGGAGTTGTCTTTCGCGCCCAAATGCTTTTTAATCGCTTACATTTTTGAACAAACAAGGCTTAAAAACGCATGCAAATGATACAATTTAGTGACCACCTGCAGTGGCCCGATCTGGCAAGTGACAAATCCGAGCGTCCTTCACGCCATCGGACAGTCTTTATTGTCAAGCCCTGGTACACCTTTAGAAAATAATCGCACAACCTAATTATTATTCTATAATTAAATTGAATATTCGAAAATCGTGACCCATCCCTAGTAAACATTGCATTGTAATAATACATTTACCTCAGAATAACCACTCAGTGTCCATAAGCTCATCAGTTAGCTAGAAAAATAACTATGAAGAGGAGCATTTAGCAAAATTTATGCGTTATTGCATATTAATATTTGTACTTAATCTGCTGTCTACGTGATTCAACTCCTCCTATAAAATAGTATTTACGAATGAAGAAAAACAGACTGAATGTGTGAAAGACATGACAACATTTATAGGATGCACTGAGGAGGAGCCCAAACTACACTCAGTGGCCAAGTGATGCTTATGGTCCATGATATTGGTACAGATTCTGTGTAACGAACAATTCTTTGTGACTGTATATAATTTGGACATGATGAAGGTACACTTGACAGGCTGTGGGGCTTCATTTTACCACAAAGCTAATGTTTAAACTAGCTTTATTGTGTGCCGTCGGTGCGGAAAATCTGCGTGTGTTCCTTAACATTATAGCCCAGTTCACTGTTGTTTAAAAACCCATGCGATTAACGCCGACAGTTTATTCTAATGGCATAAGTGAGATTGTGTTAACGCACTAGTAACGTGTTAACTTCGACAGCCTAAGCTATATTCTTACGAACATTGGACAAAAAAAAAAACACGGAAAAAATTCGCAAAATCATTGACGATGTTGACTTTCATGAACAGCTTATTGAGTCAAAAATACTCAGAAAACAACGTTCGAAGTTGGACAGATGTGCAGAATCTGTCAAAATGTATACAACCACCATTCATGCATGCTCTTTCACGATGAACACGACGCCGCTTTCGGTCCGAAACCACTAGCAATCATCCGACTTGCACACTCTTTTATCCTTTCTCGTCATAATGATCATATTTAATGTTTACTTAACCAAAGTTTATCACGTTCGTAACATTTTAACGTTCGTAAACTTTTGGACAGAAGCCACAAACTTAGCCACATTCGTCGAAATCCGTGAAATCCTGTTAACTCGTCCTCCCATGCAGAGCATGCGTGACCTAGACAATCTTATTTCTGACATGAGAACCGTTGAGACAATAGGAGATGGAAATTCAGAGTCAGAATAAAATGTACGAGCGTTATGATTTTTGGACAGAAAATCTCTGCCCCTGTTTTATCCCGATTTATTAACAATTTATCATGTAGCAACGCATATGAGAATTTAACCCACACAAGGTGTTTTTATCGTTTTGCTATTGATATAATTACATGGAAAAATTATAACTCTGTTTCCTTTAGAATCATAGTTTAACGTTCGTAACTGTTTGGACAGAACGTGTAACGAACGTTAGTAAATGTTTCCATTGCATCGTGGTGGATTAAGGGAATTATACTTTCAGTGTTAGCAGTAGTATTTTGTAGAAGACACAATTTTGACACAAAATTTGGCGAATTTTGCGCCAAAATTCAGGATTTTATTAAAGGAAATTAAATAAATGACTTAGGAAAAATCCAGACGCAATGAATGTCCCACCCTGACATCCGCAATTTCTGGGGACAGAAATAAAATAAAGTCTCATTACACGATAATGCCAAGGCTTAGTGGGATACAATTAACTTTATTATTTCTTACATCTATCTTAAACAAAACAGTGAACTAAAAATAAAAAAAATGACACCAACTGGGTATTATTCAATCTATATTGTTCATTACACCCCTTGTGGACAGAAACTGTGGAATCGCTCAAAAAGGCTTTTTTTCTGACACTTGCCTATCTGAAATTACATAAAAAATATAATCTGTCACGAGAAAACTCCACAAGCCATTATAAAGTGATGTCTACTATTATAACGTGATTTATGAAACTTACACCAACCATTCAGAAGTGTGCCTGACCTTGACACAGGCTTTTCACAATGCAATGCAGTGTAGCCTAAGCCTGCAACGTATAATGTAAGTCTAGATGCTATTTAAACAACATTTCTACTTATTTACGTGTCTGCAGAAAGTCAAATGCTTTGACAAAACATTCAGACAACTCCTGAAGAAATGCATGCTCATAATATATAGATTATGAGCATGCATTTTTTCTGGAGTTGTCTAAATATGACAGTTTATATTTTTTATGTAATTTCAGATAGGCAAGTGTCAGAAAAAAATGCCTATTTACATATTTGAATGTATGGCTATTGTACAAAGCAGGCTACTGTAAATAAACTTACAATTAAAAATACACATTAAGGGGCATTAGAGATTTGAATCTTAACAGAGTAATATTTGTTGTACAAATGAATTTCGCGATGCAATAAATCATATACTTGACCGCAACATACTGTTAATTAAATCAATATCGTTCTGACGTGCTCGTGTCACGCAATCTACATTATGCAGCGGCACCCAGCGGCAGGTGTCAGTCACTACCGAAGGTGCGACACGCAGCGCGACAATGTGACAAGACGCAGTCCATTGATATGTCACAGACAGTGTTGCCAACTTAGCGACTTTGTCGCTAGATTTAGCAACTTTTCAGACCCCTTTAGCGACTTTTTTTTTTTTAAAGCACCTAACGACAAATCTAGCGACTTTTGGAAAAACCTTAGCAACTTTCCAAATGTGGCCAGTACTGTCCTGTGAGTGCGAGATCTTGAGTCACACCTCTCCCTGTGTCTGCTCTGATCAGTGAGCGCTGGTTCCGGCTGAGAGGAGCAGCACATTCAGTGACCGCACGGCAGCTGACATAGATGTGAATCAGCTGCGCATGTGCACACAGTGTTGCCACGGACCAATCACTTGCCTGCTTCTCCTTTGTTTGAAATAAAACTATTTAATTTGTTTTTTCTTCTACCTTTTTTTTTTATCACATGCACTTATATTACTCACTGTCACAGAGCTTTAGTTCATTCCAGTTTCTGAACTCCTCTAAAATCGCTTACTGGGCTACGTCTGAGAGACTGTACGTGATTGTACTTACTCACACACAACAATAAACTTAATTAAACTTATTAAACTCATATACACATAAAAAGCAAAATCCAGAATTTTATCATTGCAGATTATGTAACTACTGGTTTTACAAGTTCAGTTCCGTTGTCTGACAGAAAATATGTAACGTTAAATGATAACAGTTTTATACTGGACACTCGGCTTGTATATTAAAGTACATTATGTGAGCACGGATTAGGGAAAACAGTTATACACCGTCATTTTAGGCAGAATGCAAAATAGGACGTGATTACGTCATTAATATGCAAATTTACGCATGACGTCATCTAGCGACATTTAGCGACTTTTCGAGCAGACTTTAGCTACTTTCCATTGAAAATAGTTGGCAACACTGGTCACAGGTTTATTTCACAGGTTTGGCATGTGCCAAACAGGTTTGGCGTCTGTGCGTCAGATGTCATGTCACGCAATGTTAAAACTGCTGCTGCAAATCTCAGTATTCGATCAAGAGATACTTGTTCAGACAGTTCAGTTTTGGCTGAGGCAGAGGTGGAAAGAGTACAAAAATATTCTACTCAAGTAAAAGTACCATTACATTACTGAAATTTTACTTAAGTACAAGTAAAAGTACCAGTTTAAAAATATACTCAAGTAAAAGTAAAAAGTAGCTCTTTTAAAATTTACTCAGAGTAAAAATTACTTAGTTACATTTTAACAATGGGAGGAGGAAAAAATGGGATAGACCAAAGGTGTCAAACTCAGTTCCTGGAGGGCCACAGCCCTACACAGTGTAGATATAACCCTAATTAAACACATCTGATCCAGCTAAACTAATCATTTAGGCTTAGTTGAAAACTACATGGTGTGTTTGTGTGTTGGAGCAGGGTTGGAACTAAACTCTTTAGGGCTGTGGCCCTCCAGGAACTGAGTTTGACACACCTGGGATATGGGCCTATAAATCTCAAACTAGGCAGGGCTCTAGACTAACTTTTTGCACTGGGTGCACTGGTGCGCCTAACTTTTTTTCTTAGGTGCACCGGCACAAAAGTTAGGTGCACCCAAATTTTTATATAGGCAATATTGACTAGTAAACGACTAACTAACAATCTAGTCAACATAAAATTCTTTATTTGAAGCACAATTCTACAAGAAAGGTAACTTACTGAAAAAGTGTTGGTGCTTAAAGTGCTTCACTGAGCAGAGATTTAAACTTAAAACATCTCAAGATAAATCAAATCTAAATTAAGTGTTTTAAGGGCGTCAAACTGAACATCTCGTGGCTCAATGTATTATGGACTATCCTCCATTGCAGTTACATGCCCCTCGAATGGCCAACTCCTGTAGTTTGTCCTTCTTGATCTTTGGCCTCGGCTAAACCAGCTGACCACACTCTCTAGCATTAAACATCTTCCAGACTTGCCCCCTCTACACTGATTCTGATCAGATCTTCCACTGTGTCTGAACGAAGGGATGCTCTAGTGCAGTGCTTCTCACCCCCCCCCCCCCCCCCTTAAACCCATAAAACAATCCTGCGCCCCCATCCCACCACAGACTACCAAATAATTGCACTAAACATAATAAAAAAAAAAAAGTATTTACAGTTTTTATAACCAATTCTTACTATGCAAAAAAGAAGTATACTTAGGCCTTTAGTGTTATGTTAGAAGCATTTTTATACTCATACCTTTTCTTGATTTAATATTTTGATTTTTTTTTTAGCTTTATTTTCATTTAAATGTTTAGTTTTGAAATGTTGTATGCATTTGTCATGTTTATTTCATGTCTTTATCTTCTTAAATGTGTGTATATAATATGTATAGTTTTAACTTTTAATTTTAGTTACTTTTTCTTATTTGTAAGCCGCTTTGGATAAAAGCGTCTGCTAAATGACTAAAAGTAAAGAAAAAAATAACTGTTCTGTCTAATCGTCTCTCTGTGCTCATACTGTATTTTAATGCAGCCAAATTCTCAATAAAACTGTTTTACTTTATATATTTGACTGTTTATGTTGTCAGTCAACAGGATAAATATGAAATAATGACTGAAACACGTCCCTTTAAGAATTCATAACCAGCTCTCCCTTCCAAGAAGCTAGTCTGCACAAAAATACTAATTTATAATTGTATTGAGCCGTTGTCTGATGAAATCAAATAATACACAATATAAGACAATTCCTGTGCTGTGATTTCTTCTATATTTGCATGTACATTTAGAGAAGCAATAATATCTGTTTTAACTGAACGGGCTCCTCTCAGACGCTCGCTGAACAGAGCAGATGCAGAGAAAGCGCGCTGATCTCGCGCCGTTGCGGCGATCACAGAGACACTCTGAGAGACTCGATTTGTCACTAGTTGCTTTTTTTGGAAAACAAAAAGTTGCTATGTGGGTCTACAAAGGCGCTAAATGTCGCTAAGTTGGCAACACTGCACGCATCTCTACTACTCACCTCTTTCTCTCTGTCTGACTGCAGCAGCACACGTGACGCATTTGTCAACGCGCACACACACATACAGGAATATCTGGACTGCGGCCAATCAGAGGGGGGGGGTCCGCCCTTCACTATCTCTGATTGGTTTAGACCACGATATAAGCCTAACGGGGGTGTCTTTTGTTGAACCACAGAGATTCTGAGTCGCGGATACTTTTTTTTCTTTTCTCGAATGGCTGGACGCACCAGTGCGCCCTGGGATTTTTGTTAGTCGCACCCGAGAGAAATTAGGTCTCACGTGCGAACAAATTGGTCGCACTCTAGAGCCCTGCTAGGTGTTTTTAATTAAAGGAATCGGTTAATTAGAATAATAAGACATTTAGGCTGTTACCAGGCAAATTAAATCAGTATCAACTAAATTCATCTTTGCAATGCAGAGGAAACACAGAAGCTTCATCTGAAGTGGTATATATGTATTACACACTGACATGAATGCATTTAGCCTGCAGTTACACATGCAGAAATAATGTTTTGATATAAATAAGACATAAAATGTGACCCTGAACCACAAAACCATAAGGGTCCATTTTCTAAATTGCGATTTATACATCATCTGAAAGCTGAATAAATCATATTTCCATTGATGTATGGTTTGTTATGATCGGACAATATTTAAAAATCTGGAATCTGAGGGTGCAAAAAATCAAAATATTGAGAAAATCTCCTTTAATGTTGTTCAAATTAAGCTCTTAGTTTTGATATATTTACAGTAGGAAATTTACAAAATATATTAATGGAACATGATCTTAATATGCTAATGATTTTTGGCATAAAAGAAAAATGTATAATTTTGACCCATACAATGTATTGTTGGCTATTGCTACAAATATACCCCAGCGACTTAAGACTGGTGTTGTGCTCCAGGCCAGGGTCTCAAATGTTAAATAGTCATTTGAAATTAAAAAATAAATAAATCAAAAGATACTTTAAATGTTAAATTAGAACCACCAGTAGGTGTCAGCAAGTCACTCATAAGTGAGTCATTGCGATTGAACAGAATCATTTAAACGGTTAATTCATTCAAAACAAAACACGTCATTGCTCAGAGACGCAAAACTGTGTATGGTGGCCGTGTTTGGAATTATTTTTGTTGTCGAAATAGAGCAAAAACAGGCAATATGGTGTCTAAAACGTCTCTTAATTAACTTCTTGTTTTTTGAACTGTTGTAAAAAGAAAAACTACAGGCCGATGTAATCATGGTGATTTTTTGAGAAAAATGGCATTCTTCATGTGATGTTGACTTACTATATTAAATTATATAAATATATACATTTTCTGCTTCATTCTGTAAGCCTGGAGCCAGCATGTCTGGGCCCCCCCCCCCCCCCCTCGAGAGGACAAAAGGCCCTCCTAAGAATCAACAGGAAATATCTCTTGCATATATAACAGCAGCATCCAGGACGCAGCACACTGGGGGGTTCACACCCTGTACTGACGGTCTACACGATGGACCTGGTACAGACACCATTCCCCCCTCCCCTCACCACCTAGAATTCACTGAAAACCCTTGCAATGTGATATGTACAAAAAAGTAACCATACATGTTTGATATCATTTGAAATGTCTCAGTGCGCCTGGTAAAATGGTCTCATTCTCCCAATCATAATGAAAAGCTAAAAGAAGTTCTAAAATCTGAGAAGTATAGTGTACAGCTTAGGGATGTGCCCTCCCCCTGATCTCCTATTCAAAACACCTCCTGTATGTAAATAAGCATTCCCTGCCACAGGATATCAGGAGCCATTTGGTTGCAAATTCTAAAGTCTAATTATAATACCACCATTTGGCGGGTTTATTGAATTATCTGGGTATATAAGGAAAGGGGACACAAAGTTCTGGGCGTCAGTAAGCTGGTTGCCCACACAGATCACTTGTGTGTAGTTTCCTTTCCAGGAGTCAGTAAGCTGATTGCCCACACAGATCACTTGTGTGTAGTTTCATTTCCAGGTATGGTTAACTGATGATTCTATTCTTGTAACATTGGAGTTTTGAATTATTGCTTCGATTACCTGGTCAATAAATTGTAACGTTTGATTCTATTCTAACTGCCTCTAAAGATTGCTTTCTCCCTATTAGAGTAGTGTAATAAAAGTTTAATATAGAGCTATTATTTCAGCCCCGGGAATTATACGTTAAATATTCAATATTGCTTGGTTAAAAGTAACATTAATATTTAACTTATTTATACTGTATTAAGTGATCGTCCACCGAACACTAGCCTCAGCATATCCTGTCACTTAGAGCTTAGGTAGCTTTCTCTTTTATGGCAATAAGGATAACTTCAAATCACATTCCAGAGACAATTCTTTATAAAATGAAACAAGGTTTATTCGTAATACTGCTATTCTAACATAAATGGATTAACTAATAGTACACAAACATACACACATACACATGCATAAGGGATTTTGGTGAGTAAACTCCTAAAGTTAAAATTAGCCCTTTTAGCTATTTTAACGCTTGACTCGACCGGAAAAAGATCACGACAGATGCCTTTACTCTGTTACTGCTCTCAGATCAGATTTTACCAGTTCAATCAGCAATATAGATTTAGTTAGAGGTACTTGCTTGTTGACAATAAGCAGGTTGGATGTTGGTTTCGTTTTCTTCAAATGCGTTGCTCTGGTCTTTGTCCTCGGAGGCCACGTGGGTGGTTCGGGCTTCTTCGGGTGCTCTCGTGTGGAAAACACGTGAGATGTGGATGCTGCCGCGTGACGTCACAGAAAAGCTTTCCTATCGTCTGTAGGCGTTCAGTTCGTTGTTCTTTGATGTTATGCCTTCGACTAGATGGTTGGTTTAGTTGGTGTCGAGGCCAGAGTTCGGGTAAGAGCGCGAGCAGGCAGAGAGCGAAGAAGTACCAGCAAAGTTACGAGCGCTGCTAAAGAGATGTTCAAGAGAGCCACGAGAGTCAAGAGCAAAGAGATGTTCAAGCCAAGAGAGCGATTTGCGACTCGCGCGTTGTTTTCAACAGTCCGACTTGCCCCTGCCCACGGGCGGCTTGTCGAATCCGATTGTCCGTATGGGGCGGAGCCCCGCCCATGTCCAGGCTTGCTGGGCTGGAATTTAAGTTCTGTGATATCTCTTCACTTTTGGGAAGGATAAACTTATCGATCTTTATACATGTATAATTATGCAGGGTGCTAAAATTTAACGGTCATCAACACAGTTTGTCACATCCGAGGCCAGCTTTCTTTAGAGATCAAACACCGCATAATAATACACACATTACAGTTTATACCGTTTAAAGCATGATTAAAAATTCCCCACATTGTCCTACATAATTCGCATTCGAAATCATCACATCATGCCTATGAGGGAGAGAGTACACATTAAATATCCATACATTTATTTGTGTAGATAGTTGTAATAGTCATAAGGGGAGTAAATGCAAGGAGTTTGGTTTTCCTTGGTCTGTCCGATGGAGAAGAGTCCTGCTTTGTGTTAAATGGGGGGGGTTGAAATATGCTCTGGAATGTAGACTTGAAGGCGTCCAGAGCCATTCCCGGAGCCGTCCGTACCTTTGCACGAGCGTTAGTGATGGGATCAGTTGACCTCCTCCCTTTTGCAGAGAGGGAGAACTTGAGGAATAATTCATGTCTGTTGCTGGGTTGAATTCTCTGTGTGTGTCTTCGTGCCGATGTCGCACTACACATCCCCCTTTGCTTGGTGATGTTCCCGATGGAACATCGTCAGGCACTGGAACAAGAGGCAGAGAGAGAACCGACACACACAAGACACCAACGAGATCTCTATCACTGACTGAAAACTGGTGCAGGGTAATTTGGAAAGGAACAGGTGAGAAACTTGAGAAGACATAGGGCTACCTTGTTTAGCATTATTGACAATTGGGTCATTTTGACTGGTTTAATTGTCGGGGTTTTGACGAGACGGTATGGGCAGGATCTCAATCAGGTCGGTCACACTCTCGGGTTCGGATTCTTGGTCGAGATTGTCACGTCGAAAAAGGCGAGGGACGCCTGATGTGCATTTGTTGAGAGACTCTTGAACGACGTTCACTCGCTTGTGTAGGAGGAAGGCCAGTGTCAAGGTCACGACATATCCTACGGTAGTAGAGATACAAAGCGCCGTGTCCGCGGCAGACCAGGACCGAATAATTGGCGCGCCGGCAGGCGGAAGGCGAGCGATAGCTTCTAAAGCTGTGTCGACCGGTGTAAGATCAATAAGCTGCGTTCCCTCCTCCTTGATCCTTTCTTCCAATTCTGGATCGAGGACAAAGGAATGCTGCTTGAAGAAGGGTGAGATTTCGATTTCGGCCTGATACTCGTCGTCGGTGAGGTGATACAATTCTAGTTCGTCAATATGGAGGATCGAACCCTTAGGGACCGTGATCCATAAAGTTTGGTTAGGCAGACTAATGCGCGTAGCGGTGTCGTGTTGATCATATGTGAGGGTAGCCGTTCGGGCTGGAGTGTTAACCAGCCATTGGTTTCCGACAATTTCGGCTTGTGTTACCTCAACCTGAGAACGTGGTGTTGCTTCGGCGGGGCAGCTAGCGTAGGGTCTCATGGCTTCTAAGCCACAGATGCCCTCTGTATTATCGCATATGAACGGTTTACTCGGGCAGAGGAAGTGAATGTCTTTAGTAAGCGTACACATCTTTAGGTTTGGGGCCAAGTACAACTGTTCGTTGCTATCGTGATACGCGACGACCTCGGGAGTGTGGATTTTGACATAGGTGTTCCCTTGCCAAAATCCAACATTCACAACATTTTAAGCCGGTAAACATTATTAACGTCAATAATGGGCAAACTGAAAAGAAAACTAAGTCACCTGTTTCCGGGTTTGCGTATATGGGAATAACGCTGCCGGGAAAGGGGTGAGATGGGTTTGGATGAGACTAACGGGGCCCGCAGTGGCCGAAGTTACGACGTTTGAACAAGGCTAAGAGGTATCACGTAGCACGGAATCCTATTCATGTCTAAGTTGTCAATCAAGGAACTTACATCGCGTATCATGTCGTTCATGATTTTGGCGGGTGGCCTCGATTGGTTGACAACGGTTCTCACAGCGAATTACAACGATTTTACTGACGGAAGTCGATCTCAATTTCAGGACCTGTATTCAAGGATTGGTTAAGGGGGTTCAAAGTGAGAGTGAGGAAAGGAAAAACACAAAGTGAGACACGAAGGAAAGAAACCAAACAACAAAAACTAAAAAAAAAATTAAGACAAAAATTCAAAATCAAAATCAAGCAAAAAAAAAATTTGAGGGTAACTCCTCGCTACTAGATTGGTCCTAGCAGTGCTGTGGAGGAGAGAATATGGGTTGTGTCTAAGCATGGTTGCTATATGTTTTCCTAACATGACAATATTCATGCTTGTGTGGTGCATATGGTTGTCGGTCTGTGTCAGTGGGTCTGATCTTCCCCCTTTCCATGTCGGCTGGAGCCCAGGGGCCTCTTTATCTGGTTTCGATGGACCCATCAAAGGACTGGCTCGCTGCGCCCTTGTCTGATTTTGATTCGATAGGCAACAGGTGAGAGCTTGTCTACAATCTCATGGGGTCCTGTCCAGTGAGGTAGGAACTTCTTTGACAGGTGATGGGAAGCATTCGGCCTTGGTCGGGCGAAACTGTAGTACCACACTTGATCTCCGACATTGAGCTCATGGTGAGAGGCCTTTTGGTCGTAGTAGGCTTTTCGGCCTTCCGCACTTCGTTGTAGCTGCTGTTGCGCGAAGGCGAAAGTTGTTCTCAGGTGCTGATGTAACTCTTCCGGGTATTGGTGAGTGTTGTAGGCGGTGACGAGGTTCAGGTCACCAGGTTGGTACAGCAGGTGTAGTGGTAGCGTCATGTTTCTCCCTGTCATCATTGTGAACGGGGGTATTCCGGTAGATTGATGGGGTGTGGCTCGAGCGGCCATCAGTACCAGAGGGAGTTTAATGTCCCAATCCTTTTGATTGGTGGCTACGTATTTTTTTAACATGCTGACCACTGTTCTGTTAGCCCGTTCCACTTGACCGGAGGAAATTGGGTGATGGCTTATGTGGAGTTTGGCCTGTATACCCAGGAGTTTCCATACGTCTTGCATAATTTCAGCAGTGAAGTGGGTTCCGCGGTCAGAGTTGACCCTTAAAGGCAGTCCGAATCTTGAGAAGATATGGTTCAATAACAGACAGGCTGTTGTTTCTGCTGTATCGTTGGGAGCTGGGAGGCACTCTATCCATTTTGTGAATTCGCAGATCACGGTGAGGAAATATTTGTTGCCCCGCGTCGACCGTGGTAGGGGTCCTACCCAGTCTATTTGGAGGTCCGACCATGGGAAGGTCATTCCTTTTCTTTGCAGTGGTGCTCGGTGGTTTGGATTTGCCGGTTGGAACTGGCAACACACCAGACATCCTTTAACGTATTCTGCTACATCTTGCTGCATGCCAGGCCAGTATGCCACTTGCTTGAGTGTTTCATAGGTGGCCTTGACTCCGTGGTGTCCTGCGCATGGTGCATCGTGTGCGTGTGTCAACATCATCCCCCTTTGGCCATGAGGGACTACGAGCCTTGGAGCAGTGGGTGGCTCAGGGACATACGTGAGGACACCGTCTCGTAGATGCAGCATGTGCTTGATCGAATGGAGCGTGCGGAGTTCGGAGGATGTTTGTAGGTCCGAGGTGGAAATGGGATTTTCCAAGGGGTCGGACAGGTGTGCTACTATGGTCTGTATTGCTGAGTCCGCATGTTGGAGGGTGAGGAGGTCCTCAGCAGCGAACTGAGGCGATAGGGAGATGTGGGAGGAGGCAGGTGTGTGCCCATTCGTGGCACTTTGGCGGCGGGTCACCGCTGCCACAGTAGGGTGGGGTGGGAGGGCATGAAATGTCCAGGACTCTCCCTGTAATGCCCCTGCTTTGGCGAGGGCATCGGTTTGGTCATTTAAGTCTTTGTCTTGTCCTGGTTGACGTGAATGACCTCTGACCTTTTTCCAATAAACGACCATGTCGTGTTCAGTGACGATGGCGTCGCTTGCTCGGAAGAGTTCCTGGTGCTTGACAGGCTTGTTGTTAGCTGTCTTGAATCCATTCCTTTTCCATCCAGTTAGATGGCATATGAAACTTAGACGGGCATAGTTCGAATCGGTACAGATGAGGAGTTCTCTGATTTTGTGGGTTGCAGCCAATTGTAGTGTGATGAGGATGGCTGCTATTTCTGCATATTGTGATGATTGTGGGCCAAGTTTGAGTTGCTGCGGTGGGCACGGGTCATTGTTGAGCCAGACCACACCCGCTCCCGCTTGTAACTTGCCCTCGCGATTGTATGAGCAGCCATCGACATATGCTGTGGGCATTCCTTTACACACATTCTCCTCGAAGTACCGATGATTTGTCGCTTGCGGTCGTGGCAGTTCTTTTGGCTCTGCTGAGGTGTCCAGCGTGTCCGTTGAACAGTTTTGGCATGCCGCAAGCCCGTTTCCCAGTGAGGATTTGTAGTTCTGGGCATATCTTGCCTCCACATCCCGTCCTTGGAGTGTCATTAGCCAGGTAGCTATGCGTGCGTTGGTTACCACGCCATCTCTGATTCGTTGACTGTTGAGGAAGGTAACTGGCTGGTGGCAAGTTTCGATGATGACTTTCTGTGCACCGATGTAATTAGAGAAACGCTGAATGCCCCACACAGTGCAAAGCAAAGCTTTTTCGCAGTGTGAATATTTGCATTCTGGGGGAAGCAGCGTTTTGCTGGCATAAGCGACCACTCGCTTGTCCTTGTCATGGAGCTGGTATAGACCCGCGCTGAGGCACTGGTCAGAGAATCCCGCGTCCAGATAGAATTCCTTCCCTGGGTCTGGGTAGGCGAGGCATGGAGCAGAGCGCAGGCACTGTTTGAGCTGGCTCATAGCTGTGTCCTGGGCCTTTGTCCAAACAAAAGGTTCGTCCTTTTTCAGGAGGGAAGTTAGTGGTCGTGCGATGTCAGCGTAGTTTTCGATGAACTGTCGTGAGTAATTGCACACTCCCAGAAAGCTTCGCAGCTCAGAGACGTTAGTTGGTGTTTTTATGCTTTGGATTGCTTGGGCACGGTTAGATTGTGGCTCAATGCCGTTTCTTCCGACGAGCAGTCCAACATAATTCACCTTGGTTTTGCACCATTGTCCTTTGTGAAGGGCGATTTTAGCTCCCGCTGTTGTCAGCTGGTTTAGGACATGGTCGATTTCTTTGAGGTGGTCTTCCACACTTGAACTTTTCATTAAGACGTCGTCGACGTAGACGAGGTTGCCTCGGACTCTGGCGTCAGGGCATGCTTTGTTAAGGAAAATGTTAAATTCTGCCGGTGAATTGGCATAGCCAAAGGGACACCGTGTGAAGGTGTACTGTCGGTTGCCGAAAGTGAATGCCAGCTTATGTTGGTCGTCGGGGTGGACAGGGATCGTCCAAAACCCGGAGGCGATGTCCAATGTGGACAGGATCGTCGAGCCTTTGATTTTTGGTATTTCTTGGTCCAACTGGGTCATAGGCCATCGTGACAAGGGTACTTGCTGATTCAACTTGCGGTAGTCGATAGTGGGCCGCCATTTGCCGTTGGGTTTTAGGACTGGCCATATCGGGGCAGAATATGTACTGTTACAGGGCCGGATGACCCCCTTTTCCAGCATGGAGTCAACAATTTCTTGCACTGGCTCATATGACGCTATTGGAATCTTGTACTGTCGCACAAAGGTGGGTGGTGCATTTGGGTTTGTCGGTATGCGCACCGTGTGGATGTTTGTCAATCCACAATCTAGAGAGTCCTTTGCGAAAGAGTCCTTGTACTTCTGCAGAACCTCTTTGAGTCCTTGGCGCTCCACTTCGTTGTGGAGGGCATCCGCTTCACTCAAGATCTGTTGCATTTGAGTATTGAACCCGGCGTAGGGTTCTTCTGCAGTTAAGTCATTAAAGGGGCTTTGGGCCCCGCTGGTCACCTGTGTAGGTGGTTCTGTCGCAGGCTGGGTTGAGACAGCATAGACAGTGAGGTGAGTGTCATCCCTTAGTTCTGACCGGCAGACGCTTTCTCTGGACACTGGCAGGATTGAAGTGATGGCAATGACTTCATGAGGTTTTGTGAATGTCATAGTGTCATTGTATCCATCTGACATTAGTTGGGCTGGTATGGGGCCTATGACAGGTACCATCAGTTCAAAGTCATGGAATGCCTGGTTGATGAGCCATCCCAGGTGGCTGGCTTTGGGAACGTGGATGTCTTGGGCCATACAGTTATTGAACAACACATATATCGCACGAGATGACACTTCAATGAGAGGTGTAGCTTCCAGAGTCAGTCCGAGTTTTAGGCAGGTTCTGGAAGGTTGGAAGAAGCTCAGCTTACTGTTGAGAGTTTGGCCAGGTCGCATGTTGAGGCGGACACTGACACTTTTGCTGTAGGCAGGTATTGTGGCTCCTTGTTCCGTAATCATAGCGCATGCGTCCGGCATGGTTTGACCGGATTGGAGGTTCTTGAGATTGACTGAAGTTGTCAGTTGGTGTGACAGGGGAGCCCATATGATGTTGTTTACAGTGTCAATGTGGGCATTGAGTCGAACCATGATATCCGCTCCAATATAGATGTCATGCGGCAGGTCTGGGATGACGAGGAAGTAGTGACTCAGCCGTCTGTTGTTCCATCGTATGTCCAGAGCGCAGATGATCTTGGAGGTGGCCATGGTTGTCGACCAGGGACTGAGAGGGTAACGGCTGTGCTTAGTGACATGTGGTAGACTTTGACAGCTCTGCTTCAATGTTTTGAATAGTTTCAGGCTGATGGCTGAGTTCTCTGCCCATAGGGCTAGTGCTGCCTCGGACACTGATGTGCCATGAACCTCTATCGCAGTCATGATTTGAAGGAGGCCTGTGTTTGGTTCAGGCTCGTGCAGCGAGCAGAGGAGAGGGTCTTTGGGATTTGTGCTCGGCCCAGACCTGAGCTCTGTTACTGCTTCATCGATCATTGACTTAGGGGTAGTGTCTGTGACTTGACACTGTGACTCATTGGAGTCTAATGACTTGTAGGGCAGAGGCTCACGGACTTGTGTCCAAATCTTTAGGTGCTTGAAGTCTATTAGGGGTTCGAAACGACTAAGCAAATCTTTTCCAATGAGGAGCGGGTGCGTGTTGAGTGTTGACACGTATACAGGATGGACGAAGTCCATGGGTCCCACTGTTAGATGGATTGGGGCCACATGTTTTAGTTGTAAGCCCGTGTGAGAGTATGCTTGTACGTTTAGTTCGCACCTTTGGAGCTTGAGGGTGCCATTAGTCCTCTTCGTTAATTCTTGGACTTCTTTGAGAAGTTCTGTAGACATTAGAGTGATGTCGGCTCCCGTGTCCAGAAGGGCTTCTACTCTGATGTGTCGTTCGATGATGATGGAGAGGTAAAACTTTCTTGCTATACCCTTTTCAATGAGATCGCCTAGGAGTTGAGGAACTGTAGTTTGGGAGGAAATATTTAGGATGTCAGGGCTGACCTGGCGTTCTTCGGAGGAGTGGCAGATGACTAAGACAGCGCTTTCAGGAACTTGAGGATTTTCAACAGCAGGTGTCTGCTGAACGCTGCTGGAATTTGGAGTATTGGGTGCTGAGTTAGTGTTTAACTTTGTTGCTGGATTTTCAGGTGGGGCTTCATGTCCATCTGAAGTCAAGGTGTTTATTGTACTCTGAGACTGAGGTGAGGCGGTGCTGTTTTCTGTGGCTGATTCGTTTGTCTTGTCGCTGCTTTCTCGTCCGTCAGCTAGTCAGGCTGAATCCGGGTTTTCTTTCTTTTCCCACTTCTTATCTTCCTCTTTTCGTTGAAAGAACTCCTTCATCATCATTTCCATCATCTTCTGTGAGTCGAAGTGCGGTGGTGTTTTTCGTTCTTGTATGGACTCAGTTTGAGCTTGGTCACTTTGGAACCTTGGTGAATTATTTCGTCGATTCCTTGGGCTGGTAGCCCCAGGGTGAGTCTGTCGCTTTCCGTTGGAGTTTCCATTGGATTCCCATGAGCGTTTCTCTCTTGGGTTCCGCGATCTCTCCCATTGCCTCTCCTGAGGCCTTGCTTGGTCCCATGACTTATCCCAGTGTCGTCCAGGTGAGCGTTGACGTCCACGTGGTCCATCCCATCGGTCATACCTCTGTTTAGGTCGGGTTCCAGCGTGTGAGTCTCGTTCTCTGTTGGACGGGGGTGCATTCCACTCCCTGTGTGGTGGCTTAGCACTGTCTTGGCGTTGGGTGCCCTCCAGCGCCAGTTCTTGGTGTTGAGTGTTGAAATCGAGAACTGCTGGGGGTTTTGTGCTCTTTTCTGAGGCCATCTTTTGTTTGCCGTAGGCTTTTTGCACCAAGTCTCGCAACTGCTGAATGTTCATTGTTCGTGGGCATGCGAGGACGCCAAGATGGTGGCTTTTGCCAGGATGAAGGTTCCTCAGGAAGAGAGTTTTAAAGTTCAGTCCCTCTTCCATGTCAGATTCGTTACGAGTTCCAAAATATGCTTGTCTGAGTCGACTGTAGTAAGCTTGAGGAGTGTCGTGACGTCCTTGTCTCGTCTCCAGGGCAGCCACTAAGCCTTGATCGGACTCAGGGTCAGCAAACTCTTTAATGAGGGCCTTTTGAAGCCGTTGATAGTCAGTCTTTGTGTTAACAGGCTGTCGGTCAAGGAAGCTGCGCACTTCAGGACTGGATGTCGTTCGGAGTAAGTATAGTTTATCTTTGTCCGTAACATTAGGTCGCATTTCCAGATGGAAATCAATATCTTGCAGATAAGCTTGGACATTTTGGCTGTTTGGCAAGCTGGGGTTGAATTTTCCGATGTTTCGGGCGAGCTTGTCAAGATCTTTAAGGTCCAAGCCGTGCACTGACCTGCGGCTGGCTGCAGCAGATTCTTTTGGTTCCGTCGTGATATAGCGTTCTTCCGACGGCGCTGGTGAATGTTTTAACACCATCCCCTCTATCTTCGGTTCACGTGTCGGTCCATGTACAGGTGACCCAGTCCTGCTTGACGGGGGTGCCGTTGGTGCACGCCCTGTACTTGACGGCTCACGGCGTAGTTCATAAGCATGCCTGAGTTCCTCTTGGAGACTTTCAGACTCCTCTGTGACGTAGTCGAGCTGTCGTGTTAAGCGGCTGATCTCGTTTCTTGACTCAGCCAAATGAACTTCGAGGGCCTTGATTCTGCTGTTTTTGTCCCTGAAGTCAGTCTTTGCCTTCTCCAGTAGCTTCTCTGCGTACTGTAGCTTGTCTGCACGATCAGCGAAGTCCTCTTTGAGTTGCTGCATTTCGTGGCTGGTAGCTTCTAGAGTCTCTTTTAGCCTGTTGATCTCCTCCTTGGCGCCTTGCTCCACCTCATCGGTCCCTTCCTGTCGTACCTGAGCTTCACGTTCCAGCTGCTCTATGCGTCGTTGTGCGCTTGTCAGCTCCTGCTGGCGTTGTGCGGCGTGCTTGTCGCTCAGTTTGAGGGTGGCGATGAGTGTGTGGCTTAAAGAACCGGTGATCTTGGCTAATTCTTTGTGACTGTAGTTTTGACTTGGGTCTTGTCTCATAATGCTTGCGATGTTGTCATCTAGTTGATCCTGTGTCTGATGTTGGAGTGCTTCAGCAGCTTTAGGGAGTATGCTGTCTGTTGTAACACTTAGCCACATTTCAAGTCCTTCCCAGTGGCCGACATGTTCTGTTTTGTGAGACATGTTCTGGCGGGTGATGGGGATCTTGGACCGAACTGACACAGACCTTGGATGGGAAACAAAGCAAAACAAAAACACAAACAAAACAACAGGGGTGTAAATGTGCAGAGTGTAGTGTATGCTAGTGTTGAGTGTGTCTCTGTGTTTGTGGTCCTCTGGCAGGTGCTTCTAATTCGTAGTCTCTGCAGATAAATTATTGGGCACACATAAGGGCAGCCCAGCTGTGAAGCAGAGAAAGAAAAACACACAAACAGAATGGGTACACAAGGACAATAGCACTAAACAGATCTCTCTTTTAATAGCAGATTTTCTTCTTTTCGCTTTGTTAAGTCTGATTTAGAAGGACGCTTCTAATCAGAGGATTGTAGGCGAGATTTTCTCTTTTGTAATAAGACTGGTATTGCTATTTCAATTTTCTCCTTGATGGAGGAAAATAACAGCAATGACAGTACTTGTCCCTTAATGGCAGGATTTTACACCGCGACACTGGTCAGCGTGTGTCACGCGTGTTAAAAACTTTTGCCGATGTCTATCTTCTCATTGCACCTGCTTTAACCTGGGGGGATAGGATTTCACAATAGAGGGTAAATGGTAAACAGTTTTGAATGTAGTTCTCAAGTTTCACAAACATCTGTTCAATTGTGACATTTCGCTCTATTCGTGATCCTCCCCTGGCCAAGTCTTAAGCAAACAAGTCAAATTGGAAGTTAGTAACAGGGAGAAAAGAAAAGAGATTAAGATTTATTCCCAAGATTTAAAACTAATACGTTGGCACAAGGTGGTGCTGTTGAGTGATACGCTTAGGTTGGTTTGGCTGTTTACAAGGTAAACAAACTGACCTAGGTTGAGGAAACCTTAATTCCCTTTTGGGGTTTTCTAATTAGAAGGTTACGTTTTATGCTCCAGATTGGTGAGAAGTGACTTTGATTGTATGGTGTCACTGTCACTTCTCCAACACAACACTAGGGGGAGCACTATCTACTCTCAGGCCTAAGTAAAGAGGACTTTATTTAATTTTAACTTAACAAAATAATTTTCATAAAATTATTATTAATTTTATTTGAGTTAATCAGATCACCTAAGGAAATGAAGTATGGCCTACAGATAGAGCCAGACTTGTATTAAGTCTGAAATTAGAATAAAAAAATTTGAATTTGGTTTCTAATTAAAATTTATGATGTTATAATTAAAATTAATAGGATTCACTTAGGATTAGAATTTACAAATGCAATCTGCAATTGAGTTGACAAACCAATATTGTTGCAAAATGTAAACAGGAAGTGTAATTAATTATTAAATGTAATTAGAATTTTCGAATTCATAATTAATTATTAAATTAATTTACAGCTTCTAAATCACTAGTTTTGGGTTCCCATAATAGTAATTAAAATAATTTTCAACTTACTCATTCCTCATTGTCATTAACATCAAAAAGAAATTGTTTTTTCTTTAATAATTAATCTGTCCTAATTACTTGTAAATGAAATAAATTTCTGGCCCTCTTGATAATACTTAAGGTTTTATTGTAGTGGTCAAATTATAAGAGCGTTTATGGTTCATAAATGGATACTGTTGTTGCTGGAAGCAGGAATTGAAATAATTTTATTAAATGAAATTAATTCAAAATTAATTTGTAATCAATTGTGACATTCAATTAACAATTAAAAATTCCTAACAATAGCGCTTATCCATTGATGTGTTTTAAAATCATAAAAGCCATTATAATTGAATGAGATCAAACTCACCATATTATCAAGGTACTGAGATAATAATGACTTATCTTCTAATAAACCTACCAACTATTCAACTACAAAACGTAAAATTTTAATCAACAGTATATTAAACCAACCTGTGAAAATGTCAGGCAGATAAATGGGTATAACATTAACACAGCCAGTCTATTACCACGTTAGTCTTTTAAATGGGAAAATAGAGAGAGAAAGGGAATTAGTGTTAGCTGTGAACCACGTTTCCACACACACACTGCATTCAAGCTTTAAATGCTATGTGCTAATCGCTAGCCGTAATGCTAAGAGCATGGCTAAAGCTTCTTTGTTTCAGTTAGCTTGTATCGCGCTAGTGCTATTCATTTAAACGTGGCTGAATCTCCACTAGTAAACTGCTCCGGATCTAGCCTCTGAAAACTTCCTGGCTAAGCTCACCAGGGTAGCTCACACAGGTTGCTATGGTGACTCACACCCGTTGCATGTAAACCTGTTCACGCCTCAACCAACAAGCCTTGTTCAGAGGTGAATCTTTATAGCACATACAATCTCACTCGTTCAGGACGAGATACATTTATCTACGGGTTACTTATAAATCATCAAAGCCTCGGCGGGCTATTATGCGAATATCTGTCTGTTTGGACAGCACACACGAACAATTAAATCGATTGCAAAATTTCTTCTCCCTTCTCCAAACCGAATGGTCACTCCTTTGTCTGAGCGACGTTCGTTGAATTTCACTCGCGTGAAATCAAATAATGGCTGAGAATTACTTAAATAGCTACTTTAAAAATTCCTACAGCCGGGAGAGTAACATTATAGCCGAGTTTGAAAGTGGGACGCGCACTTACAAATCAAACTATACAGGCCTTCAATCAGAGCAAACGAGGAACACGCTCATTTGTCTCTTTATGCGCTTTAGAGCGACTTTTTAATTATTTACTGCAGTTTCATTTCTTCTCAACAAACTCGAGTTAAACAAATACCCTCTCTTTCATTCAAACGCACTGTGTTTTACAAACAAGAATGCAATACCACAAATAACCGCTTTTTCCTGTATTTACTCAATTTTTCCGGATAAAAAATGAGAAATACCCTATTGCCTCTGGTTTGATTTTCAGATTAATCCTTAATATGCCAGCTGTTTTCCTCCACCATTTGTAATAAAAGTTTAATATAGAGCTATTATTTCAGCCCCGGGAATTATACGTTAAATATTCAATATTGCTTGGTTAAAAGTAACATTAATATTTAACTTATTTATACTGTATTAAGTGATCGTCCACCGAACACTAGCCTCAGCATATCCTGTCACTTAGAGCTTAGGTAGCTTTCTCTTTTATGGCAATAAGGATAACTTCAAATCACATTCCAGAGACAATTCTTTATAAAATGAAACAAGGTTTATTCGTAATACTGCTATTCTAACATAAATGGATTAACTAATAGTACACAAACATACACATGCATAAGGGATTTTGGTGAGTAAACTCCTAAAGTTAAAATTAGCCCTTTTAGCTATTTTAACGCTTGACTCGACCGGAAAAAGATCACGACAGATGCCTTTACTCTGTTACTGCTCTCAGATCAGATTTTACCAGTTCAATCAGCAATATAGATTTAGTTAGAGGTACTTGCTTGTTGACAATAAGCAGGTTGGATGTTGGTTTCGTTTTCTTCAAATGCGTTGCTCTGGTCTTTGTCCTCGGAGGCCACGTGGGTGGTTCGGGCTTCTTCGGGTGCTCTCGTGTGGAAAACACGTGAGATGTGGATGCTGCCGTGTGACGTCACAGAAAAGCTTTCCTATCGTCTGTAGGCGTTCAGTTCGTTGTTCTTTGATGTTCTTCGACTAGATGGTTGGTTTAGTTGGTGTCGAGGCCAGAGTTCGGGTAAGAGCGCGAGCAGGCAGAGAGCGAAGAAGTACCAGCAAAGTTACGAGCGCTGCTCAAGAGATGTTCAAGAGAGCCACGAGAGTCAAGAGCAAAGAGATGTTCAAGCCAAGAGAGCGATTTGCGACTCGCGCGTTGTTTTCAACAGTCCGACTTGCCCCTGCCCACGGGCGGCTTGTCGAATCCGATTGTCCGTATGGGGCGGAGCCCCGCCCATGTCCAGGCTTGCTGGGCTGGAATTTACGTTCTGTGATATCTCTTCACTTTTGGGAAGGATAAACTTATCGATCTTTATACATGTATAATTATGCAGGGTGCTAAAATTTTACGGTCATCAACACAGTTTGTCACATCCGAGGCCAGCTTTCTTTAGAGATCAAACACCGCATAATAATACACACATTACAGTTTATACCGTTTAAAGCATGATTAAAAATTCCCCACATTGTCCTACATAATTCGCATTCGAAATCATCACATCATGCCTATGAGGGAGAGAGTACACATTAAATATCCATACATTTATTTGTGTAGATAGTTGTAATAGTCATAAGGGGAGTAAATGCAAGGAGTTTGGTTTTCCTTGGTCTGTCCGATGGAGAAGAGTCCTGCTTTGTGTTAAATGGGGGGGGGTTGAAATATGCTCTGGAATGTAGACTTGAAGGCGTCCAGAGCCATTCCCGGAGCCGTCCGTACCTTTGCACGAGCGTTAGTGATGGGATCAGTTGACCTCCTCCCTTTTGCAGAGAGGGAGAACTTGAGGAATAATTCATGTCTGTTGCTGGGTTGAATTCTCTGTGTGTGTCTTCGTGCCGATGTCGCACTACAGTAGCGGATCCGTATATTTCCGCAAGCCTGCGTCAGTTTTAGCGACGGCTAATATCCGGCATCTTTTAAGTGTACTTGGATGCAGGGGCGGGTTAATTCCATTTAGGGACGGCGAACGCCGTCTGATCAGACTAAACTCGGGTACGCCTATACCTCTGACTTTTGATTTAATGTTACTTTAAACAAGGATTTGACCAGTCCAAAGCTATTACGAATGTAGTACATTTGATCTGCTAACATATCTGATAGTGGCCAAAAACCTTTACTGAAGAAAACTATTGAACTAAAGTTCTGAGGGGGCTCCAAGGGGTTATCCGATGTCTCTGATTGTGTACGTGTGAATTTACGGCAAATCTTAGATACATAACCATAATTTACCTCTGACTGATGACCGGGCCTGACGAGATTGTGTCCGTGAGACCTGTGGAAAACAGGGCCTCTGAGCGATATAGTTTCCCTACATGTAAGCGGGTAAAGTATTAAAAGGAGCTGAAAGGAATAATCAATCATTCGTTCATGATTTAATGATGCACAGATATCATTAAAACCTTTTCATTTATGGAGTCAGATGAAATAACGAGACAAAATATATAATAAGAAGTGTTCCATTTTAATGTTCTTGTTGTGTCGTGAAAAGGAAAGACTGTAATACGCAAAGCCCTTCACCCGCTGAACGACTGCCGTCATTGGGTCGATCGAGCCGGGCCTTACATTCTAAACGCATTTAAACAGACTGAATCCGCAGTGAAAGAAAGCACTCCAAATGCACGCGGATTAGTCTAATCTAACGTTACTAGATTTCACGGCACACTGTTTAGAGTGTTTTATTTGGTTTTTGGCAAAATACTGATAATGCCAAATCGCACATCGTTAAAACAACAATTACTATATTATCGCAGATGATATCGCACACCCTGCACCACTGTCTTTTTGGCTCATTTGTGCAAAACCTTTTGTTAAACTGTTAAAGCTTCATTTTAACCATCAGTGCAATGATGTAAGTATTTACCTTATTTCTACATGCTTGCGAAGGGTTGATGTCGAGATATTTATAAGCTGCTAGTTCGGTCTCCCGAGGCAAATACAGCTTACACTGCATAATAGAGCATGAATATATGGCCAGGGGTTCACTTCATTTCCTTTGAGTTCAACTTCAGCAGAATACGACGGGGTTTGGTCTTCAGCTGGGTCTGCACCAATAACGTCTGTCTAGTCCGTCTGCATCTTTCTTGTGATTTTAGCGCCAGTTTCTTCTTCTGCCCATTATTTGCTGCAGTTGTTTCCACGGAGCGATTTTTTTTACTCAGTAATTAATCGGTTTTAAAATGTAGCGAAGTACAATACTTCACACAAAATATACTTAAGTAAAAGTAAAATTACAGATTAAAAATATTACTTAAAAAAGTACAAGTACACAAAAAATCTACTCAATTACAGTAACGCGAGTAAATGTAATTCGTTACTTTCCACCTCTGGGCTGAGGCTATCAGTTCTCCGACACTTCCAACTGTGAATAGTTTTCCAGCAGCAGTTTTAACATTACGTGACATGACATCTGATGCACGGACGCCATGACATCTGACGCACAGACGCCATGACACATGCCAAACCTGTGACATCTGACGCACCACATGCCAAACCTGTGACATCTGACGCACCACATGCCAAACCTGTGACATCTGACGCACAGACGCCATGGCACATGCCAAACCTGTGACATAAACCTGTGACAATGTCGTGCTGCGTGTCGCACCTTCGGTAGTGACTGACACCTGCCCCTAGGTGCCGCTGCTTAATGTAGATTGCGTGACACAAGCACTTAACGTCAGAACGATATTGATTTAATTAACAGTATGTTGCGGTCAAGTATATGATTTATTGCATCGCGAAATTCATTTGTACAACAAATATTCCTCTGTTAAGATTAAACTGTGTCTAATGCCCCTTAATGTGTATTTTGTTATTGTAAGTTTATTTACAGTAGGCTGCTTTGTACAAGAGTCATACATTCAAATACGTAAATAGGCATTTTTTTTCTGACACTTGCCTATCCGAAATGACATAAAAAATATAATCTGTCATATTTAGACAACTCCAGAAAAAATGCATGCTCATAATCTATATATTATGAGCATGCATTTCTTCTGGAGTTGTCTGAATGTTTTGTCAAAGGATTTGACTTTCTGCAGACAGGTTAATAAGTAGAAATGTTGTTTAAATAGCATCTAGACTTACATTATACGTTGCAGACTTAGGCTACACTGCATTGCATTGCGAAAAGCCTGTGTCAAGGTCAGGCACACTTCTGAATGGTTGGTGTAAGTTTCATAAATCACGTTATAATAGTAGACATCACTTTATAATGGCTTGTGGAGTTTTCTTGTGACAGATTATATTTTGTATGTAATTTCGGATAGGCAAGTGTCATAAAAAAAGCCTATTTATGTATTTGAATGTATGGCTATTGTAACCCACCCCCCCCCTAACAGTAATGTTAAAACTGCCTCTCTAGTTTTCTCCATGTTTCCTTTCCGTCTATGAAGACAGTTGCAAGCACTCAGTGTAAAGTTGTTAGAGTACAACTGTAATTAGTTCCTCGACATCCATCATCTAAATAAAATAAAAACAATATCCATATATATACCGCACAACGAGAAAACAAATAACAATAAAAATGTACATTTTAAATAGTCAGTGACTTGTCAGGTAACGTAACGTAACGTAACGTTAGCACAAAATGGCGCGCAAGGTTGATTACGTTATGTTTGCGTTGTTGAATATGATACATTCCATAGTAACTTAATTGTAAATGGACGGTAAGGTTAATGAGTTCATACTCAACATTCAATACAAATATGTCTTTCGCTTAATATATATTATTAACAATTGTGCCAAAACAACTTTACAAAAACCGCGGCAAATGCGCTAGCTTGCGAGCCTAACGTTATAGACGACATTTAGTTAATAGGCCAGCCGTGTATTTGGGGTACGAAACATGGAGACAAGATAATAAAAATGACAACTAACACAAAACAATCTTAAGCAAGGTGGGGTAAAAAATACTATTATAGAAGTATTTTAATTATTTTCACTCACCTGAGGCAGAGAGCTGCATTGTCTGACATGGCAGACGAAGCAAGTTGAAAAAGAACGTCACTGCGCAGGCGCCATGCGCGCAGAAGCTCACACAGCAGCACGTATCCCCGAAATCCAGTATTTTCACCTGTATGTCCTTATTTTATATTGGTGTAGCTGGTGTGATTATAATTAGTTTTTATTATTTCACTCAAAATCCTTATGTTTTACTGTTGGTAACTAATGTGTATATATTTGTGAGAAAAGGAAAAATGTATTTTATTTATAAGTTCCGTGCGCGCGTCACCGTTGTGACGTCACTAGCGCTGCGCGCTCTTGCTTCAGTCCGCGGGAGGTCTGAGCAGAGCGAGGTATGCATTTTGTTCTATCCTGATCAAAAACGTGTTAAAATAGAAATAATCTCTAATTGATTGATCTGTGTTTGTTTACCATGTGAAAATGAGTTACATGTATGCGTTGCCTTTTCTTAGGACCGAGTTTAATGTCGTTTTACCTGCAAAAGTGTAGTTTTAATCAAGGGAATGCAGTGTGTCGTTGTCAGCGTGAATGTTGGCCTGTGAAGCGTGACTGCTGATTTCTCTTTGTGTGAATATTTAGCAGGAGCAGGCAAGATTGTACAACGAATAATTAACTGCATGTTCTCTACTTATTCAGGTACAGTTTTTATGTGTTTTCATGATTTATTTCAGTGTGTTCAAACTTAAATTGGTTTTATGTGTATGCAAAATGCTGAAATGTTGAATACATTAAGTGAAGTCTTTTATATAAGACATCTTCTGTATATGTAGTTATGTTGTATTTGAAGTGATCATTAGTTACTGCTATTTTGTTTATATTCCTTTATCTTGTGAAATTGGAAATTCTCTGTATTGTGAACGCTTGCTTCAGTCCGCGGGAGGTCTGAGCAGAGCGAGCAGGAGCAGGCAAGATTGTACAACGAATAATTAACTGCATGTTCTCTACTTATTCAGATAAAAGAAAGACCATTGAACCAGCAGACTGACTCCAGTGTTTATTTCACACTACACAAGACAACACAACGCAGAGGCGTAGTCGGGCCGTCAGAGTCGAGCCGGCTACATTGGTGCCGTGACCCGGATCCTTCAGAAGGATCAACATCAGATTGACCGCCGGATGTTGCTGAGTTTCTGCATTCTTCGTTCCGTGGACTGGGTTGAACTCTTCTTTTCCTGACTAATCTGCTGGAGAGAGGTACAAAGACTGAGTATTGCGGGAGCATCAGTGAGGAAGAAAAATAAATAAATAACACAACTGCATAATCTTGTTTAGTGGAGACCTATAAAGACTTCCTTTTCTTGAAAAAAAGAAAAGAAAAAAAAGTTCATTGTCATACTGTTGCAAATATTTTTGTAAGAATGTCATATACTTATGTTGTTGAGGATGCTCAGAATGATGTAGACATTGGTGGGGGAGAGGTCAGTTCTTTAGAGATATGTCTCATGCACCAGGAGTTATAGGTTTTGCTGACTCTCCAGTGTTTTGCTCCACACGCATAAAAACTGATCATCAGGTTCCCAGGTCAGACACAACTTCCACTGACTTAAGCTACCTCATTACAGTTAGCTCATGAAATAGGGCAATCAATTTCAGCACAGTTAATGAAGGGAAATGAAAAGGAGGAAAAGGTAACTAACAGCCAGAGTGTAGGTCTAGAATCACTGTCAACTGATACTAATTCACTGACCATGACTGGTGTAAAATTAGTTATGCAATCTGATGTGAAAGAGCCGCCAAGCTTTCGTGGAGATGGCACTGATAAACTTTCCATCCACGAATGGGAAGAACAAATTGATGTCTATCTAAGAAAGAGAGGTGTGCCCATAGGCGAGCAGGCTCAGGAAATTATGTCAAGACTTGGAGGGAGAGCAAGAGACATAATCAAAGTCACATTACGCAGTAACCCATCGTTAAAACCTGCTGAAGACCCAAGAGTTATTATTGACATACTAAAGCAACACTTTAGTGAATTGACGTATTCTGCAATGCCACTCGCTGACTTCTACAATACCTTACCTACAGCAGGGGAGAATGCAATGGATTATTGGATTCGTCTGAATAAAGCAGTTGACGTGGCAGAAGAGTGTTTGAAGAGGCAGAGACGCAACCTCGAAGAACCGAGTAAAGAAGTAACTATGATGTTTGTTAAGCACTGCCCAGACCCTGCTCTTTCTGCAGTGTTGAAATTCAAAACTGCTGACAAGTGGAAAGCTAGCGAAATTCAGGAACACCTGGATGATCATCAGGCACAACTGAGGATTCAGCGGCAGCGGGCCAGATCAAAATATTCAGGTGTGGAGAAAAATGCTACTGCAAACGTGCAGGCTGCTAAAATTGATGAATCGACCCAGGTGGGCACTTCCGCAAGATCACAAAATCAAATGGAAGTTGTGGGCCATGTTGGGACCGTGTCTGATCATACCAGCTTGCAGAATCTTATTGCTCAACTTGATCGTATGTTAAAGCAAAACCATCAAGCAGCAGTCCCGGCTCCATATATGTCAAGTGGACCTCAGCCATTCCAAAAGCCGTGTAGAGTTTGCCAAGCAACTGATCACTCTACTACAATGCACTGCAGGCGAGATGGGCTGTGTTTGTCTTGCTGTAAGCCAGGCCATCGGAGGAGGGAGTGTCATAAGGCAAGATCTAGAGCCTGTGTTCCTGGTGTGCATTCGAGTCAGGGGCAGCAGCCGTTAAACTAACGGACCCGCATATGGAGAGGGGACATGCGGGTGGACAAAGTCAAACCCTCAACCAAAAAGGTGGTGTTGATTGGGAGCAATGGTATGAGAAAACATCCGCAGCCAAATCTGAAGATGTTCAAGTAATCTTGCAGAATTCACAAAGGATTGAACTATTTAGTGAACTGTTTTATGCTCCAGTAATTGTGAACAAAACATTTCAAGTCAAGGGAATGTTGGACTCCGGCTCCATGGCTTGTACAGTAAACGAAGAAACCGAATCTCGGATGTTTGAAGAAAACGTAATCACTAAAGATAAACAGCTGAGTGAGCAAGTTGTCCTGATTGGGTGTGGGGGTCACCAAACTCACCCTAAGTGCATGTATGAAGTGGAGATAGAAGTGTATGGTGTTCAGTGTATCGTCCCCATCCTTGTGGTCCCGGGGCAGAAAGATGATCTCATTCTTGGATCTAATGTCATAAAGTACCTCATGCATGAAATGAAAAGCAGTGACGATTATTGGAGAGTGACCGCTCAGAGCTGTGACCCGTCATTGTTCCCTGATGTTTCTCAATTTCTTGATATGATGGCAGGATTGACGAGATGGCAGGGCACCAAAACCCCTAGCAAGATCGGGACTGTGAAACTGACACAGGCTGTAACACTCTTGGCGAAACACGAGTATCTTGTATGGGGCAGACTTCCGAAAAACACCCCAATGTCTCCAGGAAGCACAGTGATTGTCGAACCCACATCTTCAAAGTCCATGCCACGAAATATCCTGGTTGGCCGTGTTATCACACCTATGTGGGGTGATGGATATATTCCCATGAAGATTATGAACCTCTCCGATCAGCCTGTGACACTGAAGAGGAATTGCAAGCTAGCTGATGTTTCGCCCTGTGTGGCCGTTGAGGATTTCACGGTTTTCCAGAACACCAGTCAGGTTGAGGGAAAGGATCAAATAATAGCTAATCCTGAATCAAGCTCTGAGGATCTTGAGAAGAAACTTGTAGCAGTTGGCCTGGAAGAAGTAGACATCAAATTGTGCCAGGTCAGTCACTCTACCAAACAGGAGTTAGTTAAGCTTTTAGTTAGTTATAACGACATCTTTTCTAAACATGCTTTGGATTGTGGGGAGGCAAAAGGCTTCTCTCATCGCATTCGCCTGACAGATGAACGCCCATTTCGCCTTCCCTACAGGAGAGTCCCACCAGCTCATTACGGAAAACTGAGACAGGTCTTGACAGAAATGGAGGACCAGGGCATAATAAGGAAATCCATCAGTGAATTTGCCTCACCACTAGTCATGGTATGGAAAAAGGACGGCAGTTTGAGAATTTGCACCGACTTTAGGTGGCTCAATGCCAGGACTCTAAAAGATGCACATCCACTCCCGCATCAGTCAGACTGTTTGGCGTCTTTGGGTGGGAATGTCTATTTTAGCACAATGGACCTGACCTCAGGTTTTTATAATATACCTATGCACGAGGAAGACAAAAAATACACTGCATTCACCACACCACTTGGCTTGCACGAATACAATCGTATGCCACAAGGACTGTGCAATAGCCCGGCCTCGTTTATGCGGATGATGCTTAGTATATTTGGCGACCTGAACTTCACCCAGCTATTGTGCTACTTAGATGACTTACTAGTATTTGCAGCCACTGAAAAGGAAGCTTTGAATAGGCTAGAAGTAGTTTTCCAAAGACTCCGCCAGCACAATCTAAAATTAAGTCCAAAAAAGAGTCACCTTCTGCGAACTTCTGTGAGATTCTTGGGCCATGTCATCGAAGGGGGTGGAGTTGCTGTGGATCCAGAAAAGGTGGATGTAATCTCCCGCATGTCCGAGTCTGATATTATGGAAGACGATGGAGTTACTCCTTCAGTTAAAAGAATTAAATCCTTTCTGGGGATGGTATTTTATTATCAACATTTCATAGCTAATTGCTCTGCCATCGCTAGACCTTTGTTTGCCCTCACGGCTGGTCAGAAGAGAAAGGGTCGAGGACAGATTACAAAACAGGCTGGTACCTTTAGAAAACTGAAACCCTCTGACTGGACAACAGAGTGCTGTACAAGTTTCAGCACCCTAAAAGAGAAGCTGTTAAACTGCGCAGTCCTAGTGCATCCTGATTTTTCAAGACCCTTTATCTTGTCTGTAGATGCTTCTTTAGATGGGTTGGGGGCAGTATTGTCTCAGATACCCCTGGGTGAAGACAAAGCCAGGCCCATCGCTTTTGCAAGCAAAACACTTAGTACTTCACAGAGACGATACCCGGCTCACCGCCTTGAATTCTTGGCCTTAAAGTGGAGTGTTTGCGAGAAGTTTAGTCATTGGCTCAAAGGAACCACATTCACCGTATGGACGGATAACAATCCGTTGACATACATAATGACTAAACCAAAGCTAGATGCCTGCGAACAACGCTGGGTTGCAAAGCTGGCTCCTTACACCTTCGAGATACGACACATAGCAGGCAGCAAGAATGTTGTGGCTGATGCTCTTAGTCGTGATCCCTTTACAAAAACAATCAGCCATCGGTTGCTTAATGAACAGTATACAAGTCTGCTGTCCGAGGCTGCCGAAGTCGGTGAGGAAGGTATCCAGGAGACATTTCGATTAAAAGTCCAATGTCAGCGCCCAGTGTCAGAGACTGACTTGAGAAATGTCCTCCCAGTAGTGAGTTTAGGTGTTTGTGACGCTGATGAAGTGCATGCTCTCTGTGAAGTTTATGACAATTGGGAACTGGCAGCAGAGTCCCGAGCAGTGCAGTTGATCCAATCTGTTCAACAATTTGCTCCATCTGGTTTGGACATGTTAACGGAACTCTCCTTACAGGAACTCCAACAAAGACAGGAACAAGATCCTAGCATATCCGTGATTGTTCCTTTCGTTGCTCGCAGAAGAAGACCTTCCAGACGGGAGAAAGCAAACCTCAATTCAAGTGCACTTTCTCTCAGTAAGCAATGGGAGAGACTTACGTTTCTGAATGGCATACTCTATCGAGTAATCAAAGATCCAATGAGTAAACAGAAGCGATACCAGTGTGTGCTTCCCCAGAGTCTTAAGGCCAAAGCATTGAGTGGCATTCAGACCTTGCGGGACACCAAGGTCAAGCAAGAACGCTTAACTTAGCCAGGCAGCGGTTCTATTGGCCTAAGATGGAACAAGACATCAAGTCATATGTCAAATGTTGCCAAAGATGTATTCTCGCTAAATCACCTGAACCATCCGCTAGAGCCCCATTGGAGAGTATCAGAACCTCAGCACCCATGGAATTGGTATGCTTGGATTTTTGGAGTGCAGAAGACTCAAAACAAAACTCTGTTGATGTGTTGGTAGTTACGGACCACTTCACAAAATTGGCCCATGCGTTTCCGTGTGCCAATCAGACAGCTAAGCAGGTGGCCAGAAAGCTGTGGGATCACATATTCTGTGTTTACGGATTCCCTGAACGTATACACACAGATCAAGGTGCTAATTTTGAGAGTGGTTTGATCGCAGAGTTACTCAAGTTGTCAGGAGTTGTTAAATCACATACCACAGCATATCATCCAATGGGCAACGGAGGAACTGAAAGATTTAATAGGACTCTAGGAGCAATGCTGCGTTCTTTGCCATTAAAAGCTAAACATCAGTGGCCCCAACAAATTCAGACCCTAACATTAGCTTATAATGCTACCGTGCATGAAACAACTGGCTTCCCACCCTTTTACCTTATGTTTGGCCGTGTGCCTAGACTCCCTGTAGATGTGATGTTCAAACAGGTACTCCGAGATCCTGTGGTAGTGGATTATAGTAGTCACGCCAAGACATTACTCTCTCACCTCCATGAAGCAGCAGCCATTGCACAACAGCATTCTGCCAAAGAGCAACAAAAACAAGCTCAAGGATATAATAAGAGAGTAAAGGGCACCCATTTGAATGTTGGAGATCGTGTATTGATTGCGAATAAGGGAGAGAGAGGGAGGAGGAAACTTGCCGATAAGTGGGAGGCAACCACCTACGTTTGTCATCAACCGGAACCCTCAGACGCATACCCAAGATGAGAAAGGAGCTAAGCGAGTTGTACATCGCAATCTCTTGTTGGACATCAGTTTTTTACCAGTTCAGATGGAACTTGGAGGAGCCAGTAATCCGCATCTCAATGAATGTGATGACGAACGGGAGGAGTCCATTGCTAACTCACAGCTCCAGGATTTTGCTGATTGTTTAGAGAGTGAAAGTTCAGAGAGACGAACTAGCCTTTGGGTGCTAGATGAAACAGAACGTTCCCTGGGTCAAAGCTCACAAAGTGAATTTGGATCTGGACAGATCTATGCTGAGAGAGAACAGCAGAGCAAAGGTGATGATTGCTCTGAGAAGTCCTCTGAGGATGAGAGTCTTAGAACAGAGCCTTGTAATGGTCAGACGGACTGTTTCAATCTTGATAGTGACAGAACCACTCCCACAATAGAGACAAGAGACATGTCTAAGACAGAACAGCCTGATCAGGAGACTAGAGACCGAGGCACTCAGGGTGTAGAAAATACTCAAGAAAGAGTCACGCGTGTTGGTAGAGTGGTCAAAAAGGTCAATCGTCTTATTGAATCTATGGCACAGAGACCGTTGAACATTGAATCAATTACAAACACATTGGGTAGAAAGTCCCAGTCATTACTCACCTTGTTTTAGACGAGGTTATTTGATTTTATTGTCCAAGTTCATGCCCTCTGATATAGCTTTATCCCTATGATTGTAAATCAATTAATTTAGCATGATTTATAGACTTGATACAATTAACTCAAGATTTATAATTTAAAACCTGGTATGATGTAAAAGGCATCATTTTATTCTGGGAGGCTTTTAAGGCCTGATCACCCTTAAATTTCTCTCAACCTTTTTTAGAAGGTAGCATTTTCAAGCTGAAATAGGCGAAGAGACGATTTGGATGCATTGGTTAAGTGTATAAGTGAAAATTATTAAGTCTTTGGGATTTTGGTGAATTCAGAAGGGGTGAATGTAGCTGGTGTGATTATAATTAGTTTTTATTATTTCACTCAAAATCCTTATGTTTTACTGTTGGTAACTAATGTGTATATATTTGTGAGAAAAGGAAAAATGTATTTTATTTATAAGTTCCGTGCGCGCGTCACCGTTGTGACGTCACTAGCGCTGCGCGCTCTTGCTTCAGTCCGCGGGAGGTCTGAGCAGAGCGAGGTATGCATTTTGTTCTATCCTGATCAAAAACGTGTTAAAATAGAAATAATCTCTAATTGATTGATCTGTGTTTGTTTACCATGTGAAAATGAGTTACATGTATGCGTTGCCTTTTCTTAGGACCGAGTTTAATGTCGTTTTACCTGCAAAAGTGTAGTTTTAATCAAGGGAATGCAGTGTGTGAATGTTGGCCTGTGAAGCGTGACTGCTGATTTCTCTTTGTGTGAATATTTAGCAGGAGCAGGGAAGATTGTACAACGAATAATTAACTGCATGTTCTCTACTTATTCAGGTACAGTTTTTATGTGTTTTCATGATTTCTTTCAGTGTGTTCAAACTTAAATTGGTTTTATGTGTATGCAAAATGCTGAAATGTTGAATACATTAAGTGAAGTCTTTGAATTGGTTTTATGTGTATTAGGGCTGTAACGATACGCGATATGAAACCGAAATCGCGACACTCAGATCCACGATCCTGTGTCGCGGTGTGATAAGGGAGAATCGCGACACACCCCGTGACTACCTTTCCAATCATGTGACGCCTGCCTGCGAAAGTTGAGCTAGTTGCACACAGATTTTCCCCTCAAGGACATCGCGTGCGTGCTCCTTGCCCAAACAAAAGACGCAAAGATTGTGTGTGTCATCGCAAATAACGAGGACACGGATCCACACACCTATTGAACGCCTTGCTAGTGCTCGCCATGATAATAAAGAAAAACTGTATTCCTACCAGAATGCACGTTTCTTCAAACAGACCAGTTAGTGAAGACGAAGAAGAAGATGATGTATTCTCCCTGCGGTCCTTATATTATGGTCGCGCCGGTGGTGACGTCATGGGCTGTCGCCGGCCCAAATTGAAGATTTTTCAACATGCTCGAATCATCTCCACAATGGAGTTTAGTTCTGTTTGTTTTTCAACAGTATTTTGTTACAAAGAAAACAGAAGTGTTATAGCTTTGGCTATTTATTTAAATTAATTTGCATTCAAATTATTTGTTGAATGAATAATGTAATATTCCACTGGTTGATAACCATAAATATTTATGTAAAAAATATTTGTGCTCTTTTTCGTGTTAAATGCGAAGAATGGGTTGGATGCCACAGACTTTATTTTTTATTGGCGGATTATACAGGTGTAATTTTCACTTTAACTTCACGCAATGTAACATGATTTTATTATTGTAATCAATACTTTATTCTTAAAATATGACATTAATCTTATTTATTTGAGAAAGATAAAGTAATCAAACTGGCGCTGGCCGCTTGGTATTTAAAAAAAAACAAAAACTTGAATTTAACAAACATAAAATGTTCCAATCATATTTCTGAATTAAATTAATAAAAAACTAAACGAATTAATGACCACTTTGCTATTAAAAACCAATCGGAACTATTTTAATGGCCGCAAAAGCAGATTTATAATGTTGGGGAGAGATAGAGAAAGACACGGGCTCTGGTCGGACTCGGGCAGCGAATTCTGATAAACTGCAGGGATCTATATTCATTCCCTAGTTCAATTAAAAGTTCCCCGGACTAATTGTGAACAGATTGCACTCCCGTCTTCTTCCCGAGCATGTGAACATGTTCATTTAATATATGAAATAAGTTATTGTTATAAAGACAGACGTTAAAATAATGTTCACATAATAAGCGCCGTCATTCAGGCTGTTCACAAGAGAGGTCTGCTTCCCTTTCGGGTTTCGGGCCGCGTTAATATTTAATGGATAGCTTCGGGCTCGAGTTTGTAGCTAAACCAAAACTATATGCAGGCTTCGCTGCTTTCATAGACGCACGCGCACACACATTATTGCACAGATATCAGAGATCGCGCAGCGCACAAACTGCACGGGAACTTTTTCTTAGTAAAATAGCTTCGATAGGCTACTGACTCGCAACATTATATTTCTCTGCAATGAGGAGATAAAATCGTTTTTTAAAGTAACTAAGCCTCATTGCTTGTAGAGAGAGACGCGCAGATGCAGGTGCACATGTACGCGCAACTTTCATACCTCTCTCTAACTCTCGCTAATTCAAATAAATGATTTGCTCATCAATAACCTATATGAAATATGTTATTGTTATGACAGACGATAAAATTAATGTTCACATAATAAGTGCCATCATTCAGGTTGTTCAAAATATGTTTTAGCGCGTAATGTTTTAAGAATGATAAAGCCTAATATTCATTAATTAATTAATCAAACGGTTACGTCTTTTTATGAATGTTCATGCTCATTTTTAAAATATAAATGTCCTAACCTTATGAGCAGTTGATAATCGACGGACTGTTCTGTTAATAAATGCCTCATTCGGTTATGTTATATTAATATGTTTCAGCAATCATAAGTTATGACCATTAATTGTCTCAGGTTAACATAGACTATTCTCTAATTAATAAAACTGTTATCTTACAGATTAAAAGCCTGAATAGTTTCTCTCCTTCTCTCTCTCTGTGTATGTGTGTGTGCCTGGGTGGGTGGGTACATGCACGCGAGGGGTGCGATTTTCGAATAGTAATCGAATAATACCCAGCTATTATCGAATATTACTTTTGCTTAAAATGCACATCCCTACTATTTATATTGTTAATAATTTGCATAGTTAATCTTGTTCTTTGGTGTTCAGTTTATAAAGATTTTTAAAATGTTATTTAATAAAAAATATTGTTTTAAAAATCTTTCTTTTTTTTTCTCCCACCCCCCACGAAAAAATCGTGATACGAACCGAATCGTGGGTCAAAAATCGTGATACGAACCGAATCGTGGGTTTGGTGTATGTTACAGCCCTAATGTGTATGCAAAATGCTGGAAATGTTGAATACATTAAGTGAAGTCTTTTATATAAGACATCTTCTGTATATGTAGTTATGTTGTATTTGAAGTGATCATTAGTTACTGCTATTTTGTTTATATTCCTTTATCTTGTGAAATTGGAAATTCTCTGTATTGTGAACGCTTGCTTCAGTCTGCGGGAGGTCTGAGCAGAGCGAGCAGGAGCAGGCAAGATTGTACAACGAATAATTAACTGCATGTTCTCTACTTATTCAGATAAAAGAAAGACCATTGAACCAGCAGACTGACTCCAGTGTTTATTTCACACTACACAAGACAACACAACGCAGAGGCGTAGTCGGGCCGTCAGAGTCGAGCCGGCTACATTGGCAACATGATAAAATACAGTAGATATCGCCCTTTGACTGTAAGCAAAAGAAATATACATTATATTTCAATATGTGACTGCTGAAACGTGTTTAACACAATCGGTTAATCACAATATTTGCACACAATGTGTCAGTAGTAACACAAAATGTGTTACGAATTATTTAACACATATTTTGTGTACATTTTTAACACATCATTTTTTATAGCAATGAGTGCATGAGTGTAGCAATCCCGGTCCTCCACCGCATACAAGATCACAGATGATTTCGTTTGAATGGAGATGTGCTGCGGCTCAGTTATTTGAAACTATTTTAGTTGACGAAATAGAGCAAAATCATGCGATACTGTTATATTCAGACAATGTAAATCACTAAATATGATATTTTTGTTTATTGAAATCACTCATTGTTTGTATATGCCAACAATCCCCTGCTGTTACAGTTAAGTTAATGACAACATATAGGCTACTCTACCACGTGTCAGATAACGTTAGGATAGCACCGGCCTCGTCTTCTGTACCGTGTAGGATATTATCAGCCTTCTGGCTCATTTTCAGTAGTTTCTAATGTTAATGTCCCTGTCATCTGTTTACAGTGTGTCATCCGATCCGAAGCAGCTTCAGGGGCAGGTTACGAGAACACTGAAAGGGTGTAGTTAGTTTCATTTCTCCTTTATTAATTCATTCAAGCTTAGCAATAGTCGTCAACAGAATCATGTATCCACATGCTTTTTTAAGTGGGTATATGCAAATCCTTGCCCTTCCCTATAGTGTATACCTGCATATCACGTAGACTACACCACTGATATACATCTCTATTTAGAACATATTTAAGCTTGTCATAACACATCCTAAACAACAGTGCAGCGATTCCAGTAAAACTGAATTTCGTTATATTTGTTACAACATCGAAGTGTTGCGCTTACAACGATGATAATAATACCAGCAATGTCTGTACAAGCTCTAAAAACCATTTATATATAAATTAATTAATACATTTATTGACTGGGCTAATGTTATAAAGCACTATACATGTATTGACGCACAAATTACAGTAACACGACGCCTGTAAAGTACGCAGACGTTAAAAACAAAGCATACTAAACGATATCATATACATTGTTTGTATGCGACAATAATAACGCCCTTCGAAGCAAGTTTTCATATTGAGAACATGCCTAAAAATAGCACTAAATTGTCTGTGGCTCTTTTTAATTGTTCTCTTTATGTAAATGTCCTGAGCCAGCGCGAGCTCCCATTGGCTGCAGTCAGATCACTGTTTTCCGGCAGTGGGCCATGACTAACGGGAAAACTAATAGATTATGAATCACGGGGCGTGTTTAAATGACTGACAGCTGTGCTGGCCAATCACGAGAGGAGTTTCGGTATTCAGTGCTCCTCGCTTCTGCGCATGCTCAGAATGCTTCGATCTGTAGAACACTGCATCGTCTTCAGCGATAGTGAGCGAGATTAACGGTCGTTCCTGATGAGGGTGAGCTTCTGTTCGAAAAACACCGGAAGTAATTAACCGGAAACGACCCGATCATCTGCGATGTTTTTTAAGTAATACAATTCACAGTTACTCATATCATGTGAAGCCACTCTAAAGGTAAGAGAGCCTCTTAATGTATATATATATATATATATATATATATATATATATATATATACATACATATAAAGTGATAAACATTATGATGTATGCATGTAATTCTATGATATCGTTTAGTAAGTTTTGTTTTTAACGTCTGCGTAACGTTACTTTACAGGCGTCGTGCTACTGATATGTGCGTCAATACATGTATATCGTTAGTGCTTTGTAACATTAGCCCAGTCAATAAATGTATTAATTACTTAATATATAAATGATTTTTAGAGCTTGTACAGACATTGCTGGTATCCTTGCCAATGATATATATTTATTGTAATATCATTGGAAAGAAAACCATAAATACTATATTGTTATATACTTTAGTATGTGTACACAATATATAGTGTATGCTATTAGTTAAGCATCAAATGAAATAAAGTAGAAAACAGTCTGAAGACGAACATATTAAATATAACTGATAACTATAGTAGGCCTACTTTTGAAATCTGGATATTATTTTGGGGAATTATCTATTTACAGACATATAACGTTGTGTCTCTATATTTATCTATGACGTTGTATTAAGTTGAATATCAACGTCTATTTGTAAATGAGGGATTTGTGGATAAATTAATGATTTTGAAGTAAAATCTGTAGTTTTAATTTTGAAGGAACAAAAGAGAAAACTCTACCGTTGGGGTAAGATTGCATTCATAGTGTTGCTATTATGAAATATCTTGATGATTAAAAATTAAAATAGGTCTGAATATAAGTCATAGAATAAATGTATAGATATCAACCGATATATCGGTTTACCGATATTTTCCCTGATATTTAAGCATTTTACCATAATCAGATATCGGTTTTGTAAAAAAAAAAAAATTGTCACATACACAATTATACAGAGTATAACCAGCAGTGAAATGTGTTCTCTGTATTTGACCCATCCAAGTACACACACCTGGAGCAATGGACACACACACAGACACACACCTGGAGCAGTGGGCACACACACACACACACACACACACACACACACACACACACATGTTGGTTTTTATGGTTTACTGGGACTTTCCATAGGCGTAATGGTTTTTATACTGTACAAACTGTATGTGCTATTGCCCTACACCTAAACTTAGCCCTCACAGGAGACGGTGCATTTCTACTTTCCCCCAAAAAAACTTACTCTTACTCTCATAAACCACATAAACATGCACACACACACACACACACACACCTGGAGCAGTGGACACACACACACACACACACCTGGAGCAGTGGACACACACACACACACACACACACACACACACCTGGAGCAGTGGACACACACACAGACACACACCTGGAGCAGTGGACACACACACACACACACACACACACACCTGGAGCAGTGGACACACACACACACACACCTGGAGCAGTGGACACTGTTCACTCAGGAGAAGCTCCAGCACGGCCACCGCATCGTAACTTTATACAAGATTCACTCGTTTGAAACACACTAAATTATATTAACATTTACTAAAGAACCATTATTTCCCCAATAAACATCTCTATCAAAATGTATTATTTATTATCTCTGCAAGCGATCGCAGTTTGAGTATAGTTCTGTGTAAATAGATAAACAGTGCTGTCAGCAGTTTTCATAATTCATAATGACAAAAACATTTTAATAATTCTGATAAAACATGCCAGTTAAGAAATGCAATAAAATATGATGTTTTGTTTGTTATAGCTTATTTCAATATTCCAGAGAATATTATTCAGTGAATTAACATTATTCAGTGAATTATTCTTCACTCTTTAGTCTAATAAACAGCTTATAAACCTAAAACTGTAGTTTAAAATGAAGTTAATGACTTCTGTCCTTTATTTTCTCCATTCGAAAACATTAGACATTATTTTGCTTATTGTTAATATCAGTGTTGCTAATGATGCTTTTTATAAATAAAATGTTTTTATTGTTGTAATTTGAAGATAACATTTTACATGAAAATGTTAATTTTCAACAGTTTTTTGTTGTTGTTAAGATGACTGAAAGAAGGAAAACCAAAGTGAAGAATGGACTTACTTCACTCTGTTATTTATGTACTTTATAACAGTAAATAAATATTGGTTCTGCATATCAGTTATCGAGAGCATAAACATGCAAATAATTGGTATCGTTTATAAAAAAAAAAATATATCGGTCGATCACTATCGGTAACACTATTTTAAGGTGTCCTTGTTACACATCACATGTACTTACTATTATAATAACAACAAATTATGCATAATTACATGCAAGCAACCTTAACCCTAACCATATAGTAAGTACGTGTAGTTAATTCATATTACCCAGTACTTAAAAGTATAATTGAAGAGCTCTTTTCCAAAACGCTATAAATCCATTTTAATAGTTTTCATGAAAATTAAAAATTTTTACCTCGACCCATACATTTTGTTAATATTCAATTTATCATGTTAAAATGGTCTGTTGGCTCAGTCTGAACATGTTAAACAATGATTGTTAACCCCCCCCCCCGGGTCCGCTCCATCACACCGAGTGGGTCTCGAACCCGGGTTTCTGGCACGGGAGGCGGGCGCTCTAACAAGGAACGCCAAAGACTACAGCTTTTAGCGTCAGTCGCTAGAGCGCCTCTTTGTGAGGTCAGGAGAGTGAGGTACATTTTAAACAAGGAAATATAACGATTTGGCATGAAACATTGATGGAGCAGTGAATAGGTTCAGTACACAGCAAAATGGCATGATGAATTTTTTTTTATTTGGCGTTTATTGCGTTTTGGAAAAGAGCTCTTCAATTACACAGTAACAAGGACACCTTAAAATAAAGTGTAACCAGATTATATATTTTTCCCAACATCAGTCAATACTCCATATTCCATAATGATAAAGTAAAGACCAGATGTGTGATAACTTTACAACATAAATAATGCATACATTGACAAACGCATTAAGACCCTGTGCTAGAAATTTAAGAGAGTCTGTGGCAGATTTAATCGATTAGACATGATTTGAATACACACATCTCTCTATATAAGGCCTAACAGCTGAAAATGTATATCAGAGTAAAAACCAAGCCATGAGGTCAAAGCCCGAACTGCACAATCATGAGAGATAAGGGTCTTAGATAGAGAGCTGATGGTCCCTCTGCTTGAGCTCCAGTGATCATGTGTGGAGATGGATGTCCTTCTGAAGGTTTCTCCCAAATCTGCAGCACCCCACCAATCTGGACTTCATCATGGCAGAGTAGCCAGATGAAGGCCTCAGTATAAAAGACACATAAAGACACGTTTGGAATTCGCAAAAAAGCTCTTTAAGTCTGTGTTAAATCAAAATGTACTATATTTATTTTGTTAGTGCACTTTACTATTTCTGTAGTGAACAATTAATCCATGCGAGTCAATCCACAAACAAAATTAGTTTGCATTCTTAATAGGGCTGTGTGATATGACGATATATATTGGATGGACGAAATAAAAAGTCTATCATATTATGACTATAATATGATAGTTTCATATTATGTTCTCGTTTATTTTGTGGTGTCGCAAAATACATTGTTTATGGTAATATATTTTCAGAATTTGAGTGACTGCGATCTTTATACGCCGCCCACCACCGCGTGAAGGAGAGACAGAACGACCAGCCAGGACAAAACCAGGAGCTCGTTACTAAACGAGGGACTACATCTGTAGCATGGTCACGTGTTTTTAAGCACTGCAGTTTTAAAACAACCGATTTTAAGCCGTTGAAAATCAAACAACAGAGCTATATGCGTGTGCCGTCTCTCTCTGTGAGAGGAGCGCGCGGTTTCTTTTTCGCCGACTTTGAACAATTACATAAACACACTTATATGCGTCAGAATTCCCGTCTTTGCAAGTATCCTCATAAACACAGTGATTTAGGTCTTAAGAGCGAGTAAACGTCAGAAAGAGAAAACGCAATGTAACTGTGTATTGGATCCGGACTTCGGTCTTAAAGGGGAAGCGTTCCAATATTCGTTCAAGTTAATCATAGCACACTGCTAGAAAATCTCTCACTCTAACTTTAATGAGAATAAATAAAAAAATAATAATGATGTATTTATAATATTTATAGAATCTATACATGATACACGTGTTAATTATAACTACTATAGATAGATAGATATAATTAACACAGTGAAGAATAATTAATTTACACCATGTATGTAGTGTTTCTTATTTATTGTAGTTTTTGTCCTATTGCTTGCAATTAGTTATCCTTACAAAGTATATAGTTTACTTGCAAAGTAAACTTATCCTTACTTCATCACTGACTGTTTATTTATCTTCAGTGAAGCTGAGTTTTTCTCTCTCTCTCTTTAGGCTTGTATTAGTTTGATATTGACATTGGTGACAAGGATTATGAAAAGTATATGGTATCAAAGATTTTAATATAATAAAATAGCACTATACCGTGATATGATATATTGTTATCGTAATATAAAATTTGTCATATCGTGATATAAGATTTTGGTCATATGGCCCCCCCCCCCCCCCTACTTCATAATCTTTAATCCAAATCTGAAAATGCTCCTCCCCCCTAAAATAATGGGCCTTCTCTGATGACATCAGTTTGACGGCTTGGGCACCAGCATGAAATGCTTAACCACGCCCCTCCAACAGCCAGTGTTCATTTCCGAATGAAAGGCCTAATTTACTACATCCAATCAATTTGCAGTAGAAAAAACAAGCCACGCCCTTTATTTTCCTCTGAAGTATGTCACAATACAGAAATAAAAACGGTCGCAAACTTCCGGTTCACATGGCCTTTAAAGGGATACTCCACCCCGAAATGTTTTACGTACCCCCATGTCGTTCCAAACCCGTAAAAGCTTTGTTCGTCTTCGGATCACAATTTAAGATATTTTGGATGAAAACCTTGTGACTGTCCCATTGACTGCCAAGTAATGTCAAGGTCCAGAAAAATATGAAACACATCGCTCATCGATATTTGTATTTAAAAAAATACACATGAATTGAAACACTTAATAATTAATAATTTTAAACGCTTATCCTACATATTCAAAATAACGATTAAGATCTGTACATTCACATCTATTCAAGGTGTAAAGATAATATTATTTTCAATTGATATTCACACCACGTGACATTTAAAAAAATGTAAACCAAATCTTTGCGTTTTAAACTAGATTTTTATTGTGAAAAAACATAGTTTATGTAATTGTTGCATAATCTTTCCTATTATCCAGTACTTGACAATTTTCAACATTTAAAAAAATGCTTGTGCTGTAATTTAAGGAAGTGCTTTTATAACATCTGTCATCATTTTTACATTATTTTGATTATTTGCGTAATGGCAGGAAAATGATCCGGCTGGATCCGGATGGAAATGAGGAGCTAAAGTTAATAATTGCTGAGTGAGGGTTACACACGAGAGTGCTGACTTGAAGAAGTTTATTTCCCTTTTTTTAACCATGTATTGAAATGTTCATATCTTATTGATTTCTGTGATCTTATCAACTACTATGCTTGTATAACTCCTACTACTCCTCTTCTTAAAGATTGGCTATAAATTAAACTTTGCTGTCTTTGTAGTAAAACGTGTGTGTAAAGCGTAAAGCTTTGGCCTTGGCTAAACCAGCTGACCACACTCTCTCTAGCATCAAAATCTTCCATGCTTGACCCCTCTACACTGATTCATATCAGATCTTCCACTGTGTCTGAATGAAGGGATGCTCTAGTGCAGTGCTTCTCAAACTTCTTTGGTCGCCCCCGCCCCCCCTAAACCTTATATATATATATATATATATATATATATATAAGTATTTACCGTTTTTATAACCAATTCTTACTATGCCAAAAATAAGTATACTTAGGCCTTTAGTGTTATGTTAGAATCATTATTATACTCATACCTTTTCTTGATTTAATATTTTGACTTGTTTTTAGCTTTATTTATTTTTTCATAAAAATGTTTAGTTTTGAAATGTTGTATGCATTTGTATTTAATTTATTTATCTTCTTAAATGTGTATATATAATATTTATATTTTTAACTTTTAATTGTAGTTACTTTTTCTTATTTGTAAGTCGCTTTGGATAAAAGCATCTGCTAAATGATTAAAAAGTAAAGAAAAGAACACCTGTTCTGTTCTGTCTAATCGTCTCTCTGTTCTCATACTGTATTTTAATGCAGCCAAATTCTCAATAAAACTTTTACTTTATATATTTTACTGTTTCTCTTGTCAGTCAACGGGATAAATATGAAATAGTGACTGAAACACAGCCCTTTAAGAATACATAACCAGCTCTCCCTTCCAAGAAGCTAGTCTGCACAAAAATCATAATTTATCATTTTATTGAGTTCGTTTTTCATGTTAACTAATTAAACCTGTTAAGTGTTGCTGAACAATAATAACGAATCAGTCAATATACAGATAGGCCCACTGTCCTCTGTTATAGAGCCGTGGATAGGCCATGTTTTAGGTGAAATTTTTTTTTTTTAAATAGCTCATTAAGTCTTTAAGTATTAATTATTTGGTGTTATTGTGAAGACTAAAGCGAATATATAAATATCTGAATGACTGTGAAACATTATTTACACAGTTAGGGAAGTAGTGCAGCTGCTTCGTTTACAGGGTTACCGGGGTAACGGCTGCTGCTTTGTTTACATGGTTACTGGGGTAACAGCAGCTGCTTCGTTTACAGAGTTGCCGGAGTAACGGCAGTTGCTTTGTTTACAGGGTTACCGGGATAACGGCAGCTGCTTCGGGTTACCAGGGTAACGGCAACTGCTTCGTTTACAGGGTTACCAGGGTAACGGCAGCTGCTTCGTTTACAGGGTTACCAGGATAACGTCAGCTGCTTCGTTTACAGGGTTACCCGGGTAACGGCAGCTGCTTCGTTTACAGAGTTACCGGGGTAACGGCAGCTGCTTCGTTTACAGGGTTACCGGGGTAACGGCAGCTTCTGCCGTTTCTGCCTCCACCAGCGCCCTTTAGTGGCGAATGTGCATTTCATTCAGCGCGTCTCCTTCACTCCTGCCTTCTCATCTGTGCTAATTTTAATTAAACCGTTGCCTTTTTAGAGTTCAGTAATCATATGAGGCTGTATGGCTATTTTTCCATAAATAAACTGAAGAAATTAATACGTTTGTTATTAGCTACTGCATAAGTTAGGCTGTTTTGTATTGTATTCTCGCTCATGCTCCGAAATATGTTTTTTAGTTTGCACACATCTATTTTAGTCGCAAATGTGAGTGAAATGCTTGCACTGTCGAGCCCTGCACAAGACTAAAGGTCATTGCGCACTGAGTCCAAAATTTTTGCATGTGTTTTTCAGTTTTTTCATATTCGTCATCCTTTCCTATCAAAATGCTTGCTACAGATGCAAAAACGCAGAAATTCGAACCCGATACGAATTTAATTGACGGAAGAAAGTGTGGAGGCAGTGTGCGAACGTGATTGACACAACGTTATTTTTTAACGTGCAAAAATTTTGGACTCAAATTTCGGTGCAATGACCTTAAGAATGTAAAGCGTTGTTGTGGACATAAGAAAAACAAATAAATTGATTAAATATTAAAACAGTTTTTCCAAGACAAAACAGATTTTACAATTGAAATAGCAGTCGTTAAAGTAACAGCGTTGTCCTTAATATTAATGAAGAAACATTGGTGTTGCTAAAACCATTGCTTGTAATCAGAAAGAAGCAGTGCGGTCAAACGATTAATCGTGATTAATCACATTCAAAATAAAATATTTTGTATAGTATATGTGTGCATACTGTGTATATTGATTATGTATATATAAATACACACACATGCATGTATATATTTAAGAAAATGTTTGTTTATTTATTAAATATATTTATATATGATACAATTTATGAATATAAATATATACATGTAAATAAAAGTTTTTGTTTACATAATGTGTGACCCTGGAGCACAAAAGCAGTGTTAAGTCGCTGAGGTATATTTGTAGCAATAGCCAAAAATACAGTGTATGGGTCAAAATTACAGATTTTTCTTTTATGCCAAAAATCATTAGGATATTTAGTAAATATCATGTTCCATGAAGATATTTAGTAAATTTCTTACCATAAATGTATCAAAACTTCATTTTTGATTAGTAATATGCATTGCTAAGAACTTCATCTGGACAACTTTAAAGATGATTTTCTCAATATTTTGATAGTTGTATCTCGGCCAAATATTGTCCTATCATAACAAACCATACATCAATGGAAATATTATTTATTCAGCTTTCAGATAATGTATACATCTCAATTTAGAAAAATTTACCCTAATGACTGGTTTTGTGGTCCAGGGTCACATATGTGTGTGTGTGTGTGTGTGTGTATGTGTGTACCGTGTATATTTATTATTATGTTTATATAAAAACACATATATATAGCATATTTTGAAAATATTATGCATGTATTTACATGTATATATTTATATTCAGGTTGAATATAAAAGGTTGAAGTAGTGCCCTAAGGGTACATATTACTACTCTTATGCACTAATATGCACCATATACATTTCAATCTGTATACTATATTTTGATTTCCGTCTTTTCTCAGATACCTGCCTTAATGTCACAATGGGCTCTTCACATCATTTCCTCTTGCTCTTGATGTTTTTGCACTATGCAGTAGGTAAGCCAAAGCCATGTCATTTACTCTATTACCTCCTAGTTAACGCTTACATCGTTGTTGTTTTGTTGTGATACTCAGTTCAGTGTTTCATCACACAGGTTACACTGATAGCTGTGTGAAGATTCTTCCAGACTCCAGCAATAGAATCGTTGTTGAGGTGGGAAAAGACTTCAGCGCGACATGTCACCTCCTGAAAGGGTCTGCTTACACCTCAGATGACATAGAATGGCTTTTGGGGAACGTCAGCATTGCGAAGCAGTTTTACCGCAAAATAAATGAAACATCTGTGAGTGTTACTGTTAAGATCAGCAGTAACATGAGCGGTTGGTTGCGGTGCAGAGCCGCCAAGAAATCCTTGTCATACGTATCACCGTGTGTCTATGGAATCCTACTCCGTACGGGATGTAAGTGTTATCATGCTGAAATCACACATGGTGCTTTAATATTAAAAGGCTAATTCTTCTTAACTCCAGCTTGTGTTTTAGTTTTGTACGTATTGTAGCGATGGCTCGCTCAAGGATGAACATTTGTTGGGTCCCACTTTATATTAAATGGCCTTAACTACTATGTACTAACATCAAAAAATAAGTACAATGTACGTATTGTCATATTGTGGTCAAGACACTTCTGCTGCTATTGAGGTGGGATAGGGGTGAGGTTAGGGACGGTTATGGGTTGGTTTAAGTGTAGGTTAAGGTGCAAGGGATGGGTCAACAGTGTAATTATACATGTAATTGCATAAACTACATACAGCTGTAATTACATGCAGGTATTTTTTTAAATATAAGTACAATGCAAACACATGTATATACGCAATAAGTGCATTGTAGCAAATAATTAAATTAAATGCAAGTACATAGTAGTTGAGGCCATTTAATATAAAGTTCTAAAACACAAAATATTGCAGAATATCTAGTGTTACTATATTCCAAGTATTCAGAAACATTTTGAAACAAGTGTTGAAATTGATTAAGGCTCAAGTTCAAATTAGGGCTGTCAAAATATCCGAAAAACTTAATTTGAATTTTGTACCTAAATATGATCAAAATTCGAATTATATTAGAATTTATAAGGTATAATTTCAGTTCGAGGGGAAAAAAGCTTTGGGCTTCTCTCCTGAAGACACAAGAGGACGTATCAAGCAAAATATTACTAATCTACGGTTCTTCAAAGCATAAAATAGCACAACTATCTTTGAAAATAATGTTTAACCATATATAATTAACCATTGATATAATTAAAAGTAGAAACAAAAAGCATCATGTATATACACAGTTTAATTCAAAGCACAGAAAACCAATCACAAAGATTAACGTTACTTTTTCATTTAAAAACATGATGCAGTGGAACGAGGAGAGACCCGTCCCGCCATAAAGTCTCGAGTCGTGTTTTTTCAAAGTTGAACTTACAATAATTTTAAATGGCTTTCTAAATATCTGACACGAGTGCAACGCTGATAGATGTCCCTCGAGAACATGCGATAAATAAGCGTTCTGTGTGAACGGCTTGGTTCCAGTTTTGATGTAAACAACATCATCTCCGCATCGATACTCTGTTTTCCCGCAGTATTTTAAATGAACAGCATATCGAGTGGGTTCAACTGCATAGGCTAAAAGAAGCATTAAAATACAATGACACCTAACTATATCTTCATCACATCGCGTGCACCACAGATAAAGCTGCCTGACAGACACCTAAAAATCGAATGCAACGTTTTGCACTCAAATGTGGATTTTATTTTAAATTAAAAAAAAATTGACAGCCCTAGATCAAATTCAAATGAAGTACTTTTCTTCAATAACGTTAATCATCATTGGTTCTCTGATGTCAAATCTGGCGCGGCAACCTTTTCAAAGCATTTAATAGCCGAAATGTTCTTTTTAAGTACGGCTTCAGAACATTTGGTTAATTATAAAGATTTTCAGTTTTCGATGAGCTGATCCTTTAAGAATCTTTTATGCAGCTGTTGATAAACCTGTTGGAGGAAAATAGCCCCTCTTTGGTGGCAAATAGTGACAGTCTGATAGGAATGTGAAATGTTTTCTCATTATTTGAAACCTTTTTGCATTATTACACTACTTTAACTTCTAGAAAACTACTTCATGCATTCCTTGTTTTTCTGTTTATGGTCTCCAGATCCTCCATTGAAACCAAAGAATCTGTCATGCATTGCTGTGCAAATGGACAATGATATTTCCCCTTACTTAAACTGTAGTTGGGACCCAGGATCACGAAACCCGCTGATCGACACAACTTACACCGTTAATGTGTACGTGTATGTGTTAAAGTAGCAGAAGTCCTGATAACACTGTATCTGCTTTTACACCTTTAAACACCTTTTTCCTAATGACTCAAAGGGAAAGACTAGTGTGTAATTTACTTCCTCTTCTTTTTCTATTTCAGACCTGGGGTATATAAAACACATACAGCTGACTCTAATCAGCATCTTGCAAGATCCTGCATCGTTAACCTGGGAACTTTTCCAATTCATATGCTTTTACAAGTGTGGGTTGAAGTGAAGAATGCTCTGGGGTCCGAGCGGTCAGAAGAACTTCAAAGCGATTCTTCCTATTTTGGTATGAATTCGGCTTGTGAATTAAGAAAGCATGCATTTTACACTCTGTATGAATGCATGACTTCAACAGCCTTTTTTGTGTTTGTTTTGTAGTAAAACCAAATCCACCACTGAATGTCCAAGTCTTCACTGAAGTTAACATCCCCACATGTCTCATGATTACTTGGAAACATCCCATTGACAGGACCGCTCTGAGACTCTCTTATGTCATCCAATACCGCAAATCAACATCCGATGTTTGGATCGAGGTACGGGAAAGCCAAAAGCTATTCAGATTTTAAAATGGTCAGGACAAAAATTACGATTTTTATTTATTGTGAATTAGTGATGTCAAATGTTCCAACTTCGTCACCAATTGGTTACTGAAAAAAAAAAGCGTAATTTTCCTGCTAGCATCTGAGCGCTGTTAAGCAGATTCTTAAACACCACTGATTGGCCATTGGCTCAGCAGATTTGACTGTGATTGGTACTTTTGACTACACTACTGTGAATAATGATTGCTAGTAAAAACATGATGTGATTTGATACGTATCAGACATTTTATTTGCCTACTGAAACATTTCACTAGGGTTTTTCACACTGAAAATGTGTGATCATTCTAAACTCCTGCTCTTAACCTCAGGTGGGTTTCACACTTGTAATTCAGAAGCTGTGTTTTCAGCGCTTTAGTTGTGTTGCAGTGCCAAACTTGTGAAGTGTGCACAAGGTCATTGCACACTGAGTCTGAAAATTTAGCACGTTGAAAAATAAATATGACCTCACCTTGTGTCAATCATACGGAGCCCCTAAAGGGACCTTGGCAAAAAATTAAGACTTTCGCGTGCGCACGAGAAATGTTTCGCATGTGAATTATGAAAGTTTTTATTTTTGCCAAGGTCCCTTTAGGGGGGCTCCGTACAATCACGTATACACACTGCCATAAAAAATTAGAATCGGGTTCAATTTAACAAAAACATTTTTTGCATCCGTAGCAAGCATTTTAAGAGGTGTTTTGACATTAGAGAGCCACCGTAGACGCGAACGCCAAAATCCAGAATGGCGATTGTTAAGTTCATCCACTTCGTCTCGCAGCACAAAGCACTGCATATAGATTCTTGCACACTGAGTTCACAGAAATTGGTGGTCTTCTTTTTAACACGTGGCTCGGTAGCAAAGCATCAAACTTAGCCACTGACATCCTGAAGTAAACTTCAAATAGCTCGTAATAATCCTGCTGCTCCATAATAAGGAGGAACACTCCGTCCTCTCTATATCTCAGGATTGGATGGACCCAATATTTCCTCCCTTTTTCTCTTTTTAAGAAGCGAGAGGACAACAAAATCATCCTCACTGCTCGAAGACTACATTAATTAATACACATCAGTCTCAGTGTGCAAGGTTTCTGTGCGTGACACATTTTTAGGATAACAAATACGAAAAAACACATACGAGAATTTCGGACTCAGTGCGTAGAGACCTTTAAGATGTTAGAGCTAGATGCTTAACAACCGACAACCAATCAGGTGCCTCGTATTCACTGGCTTTGGACAGTCAAGAAAAAACAGACACTGTATAAACAGGAAAAATGTCAAACAGTGTGACGGAAAACATGTGAAGAAGTAAAGAAGAGGCCATTTTTTACCTTTCAGGAAAAACTTGATAGTGCAGTGCTAGAGCCGTTATGTAAACAAGTTATATATATATGCAAATATGAATGTACAAACAGTAAGATAAGCTTGGATTCTGGCGACTCTGGCTGTCAAAACCCAGCTAATGTCTTTTTTTGAGATCTGCTGTTTACTACATAAAATCATCCTTCATAAGATAAAGAACATTCTGTGAACCCTGATATCTTTAATATTGACTGAGTAAGGCCACGTCAAATATTGAAATCACAGTGAAATTAATGGTTGGAATCAAAATGCGATGCTTGTTATCTCATAATTAGATTTTGAGACTTTAGACTGGATTTCACAGAGAAGGTCACATATTGTGAAAAGCACCAGTATTGCTCAAGGGTTGGGAGCGGGCTCTTATCTCAGACAGTGCAGTACAAGCTTCAATTATTTTCATCGTGCATATAACCTCTAAAAAATTCACATACTGTTTCATTCATGAACTGATGATGTTTTAGGTGCCGAAGAGGTTCACCAGAGGGAACATCGAGTCATTCAGACTGCAGTCTCTGGAGCCATACACACAATATGTGGTGCAGATGCGATGCGTTGGAGAAAATAATATCAGTTACTGGAGCGACTGGAGCCCCAGCGTTACTAATAGCACTGCAGAAGCCAGTAAGATCTGTATTATTCATAAAGGGACTTAATTTCTCTCAAACGTTGATGGAAGGATTTTAAAATGGGGGAATAAAATAAATACTCCTTAAGAACTGTGTTGGGGACGCTACTCTGAAACTATAGCTATCCTTTTTACTAGTTAGCTACTATAACACTACTAAATTAGCGAATCTTTACAACTTATCAACTTTTGGCAAAATGTGTTGTTTTAAGGAGAACACATTGTTTTATTAGACTCGCATATTAATTGGAATTTATTTATGATAAATATTATTTACCAGTTAAACAGATTAAATCAGACTTTCCAACAGTATGACATTAACAACAGCCGATCTACTGTCAGGCTACTGAAGGACATAGTTAATTAGTAGCATAGTATCACTGTTTAATTACTTCCCAGCATTGCGAAACGTGACTGAATCTTTTCATTAATACTCATCTTATTTTCTCAGAGCCTGCAAGTGCGCCCGATCTTTGGAGAATCATTCAGCCCTCTTCTAATAGTAGAAATGTCACATTAATATGGAAGGTAAATTCCCTTTTCCATCTTACAGGTGCTAAAATAACGATAATAGTATTTGTAGTGTAATATTCAATTGAAAGTTAAATAGGGAATGTTTTCATGTTGTCTTCTCTTGCAGGCTCCTGTAAAAGCGAATGGAAAAATACTGGCGTATAACTTGAATATCAGCCAAGGTTACGAGATGCTTGAAAGCCACTATATAAGCGTAGATACGCTCACCCAGACATATTCGATGGTGCTGCCGACAGGAAAAACAGCCAGTATTGAACTAACTGTGAACAATTCAGTTGGAGTGTCTCCTAAAGCAACTTTGATCATTCCAAGATCAGATTACGGTATGTTAAAGCCTGCAGTGGTTTTGAGTTTGTGGTTCTGCTCAGTTGTGCCCCTTTTTTTGATAAAGAATTTATTGCTATAAATGCAGCTCCACTTTTGGGCACTTGAACCAGGCTTTGTTACATTTATTTTTATTTATTTATGTAGTCATTTGTCCAAAGCAACTTACAAATGAGGACATTATAGATGCAATCAAAACCAACAAAAGAGCAACACAACATGCAAGTGCTATTACAAGTCCTGGTTAGCCGAATGCAGTGCACGTAGGAACGAGTATATAGAATATAGAAAAAAGAAACCTAGTGTTTGTTTGACAAGAAAAGCTAGCAATTGGAGAATAAATATGCGATTGATAGAGGGTCAAATGTGTGTTTTTTTTTTTTATAAAAAGAAGACAGATTAGATAAAATAGAATTAGAATAGAGAGTGCTAGAGTTAGAGGGTCAAATAAAGATGGAAGAGATGTGTTTTTAGCCGATGGCAACAAATGGCCAAGCAAGCGCAGACACTGACGCGATACAGACTCATCACCAAACACCAATGACTTGTATATTCATTATATGGACAAAAGTACTGGCACCCCTTCTTTAGAAGAGAAAAAGGCACTTCCAAACTGTGGAAACAAAGATGGAAACATAATTAATGTACTTAAATTGTATTTCCACCTCTGTTGCAACAGTTTTGAAGTGTATGTGTTTGTGGCTCATTTAAAGTCACACCAGAGGTGTTCAGCTGCTTTCTGCAGACCAGTCAAGTTCTTCCACACTGACTGAATCATCATTTCTCTTTGATCCTTGTCTTATACACAGAGACACTGTCATGTTAGAATAGAAAAGGCTCCTGTCCAAACTGTTGCTATAAAATTACAATTCCCTAGAATATCATTATATGCTTAAACATTAAGATTTGTACTCATGGAAATTACTAAAGTAGTCAAACCTTTCATTAAAAGGGGGTGACCCGATACTTTTGGCAATATAGTGTATGTTTAGTGTATATTTAGTAAAACTGCTTTGTAGGGGCATGCGGAAGGTGTAATGTGTTAAGCGTTTGTGATTTAGCAGAGCTTCCTGTCGTGGAGGATATGAGCTGGTCGGTGCGTGATGAAAAGCTGCAGGTGAATTGGACTCTTTTTCCCTGCTTACATCTCTCCGAATACCTGCTGGAGTGGGTGAAAATCCCTCCGGCTGTGCATCAATCAGACCTGCAGGCCGGCTGGCAGAGAGTCCCTAACGATGTCACCAACGCCACACTAAACGGTACCAGCTCTCTGTTTCTGAAGCGCTGACTAATGTGGAAACTGTGCATGTTTATTTACTAGTGCTGTGAAAATTAGCGCGTTAACCAAGCGGCAACCTCCCGCTCTCTCTCGTGAAGCCAACACGGAAGTGACTAAAACTGCAGTTCATCGACTGGCCGCAAAAGGGAGTCAATCCCATAGACTCCCCATGTTAAAATGCCCAACTTTACAGCAGAAAAAAACATATTTACAGCCTGGTGCAAAAAAAATATTTTGAGCTGTATAGCTAATTTTGCCCTTCATGACAACAGTGAAGGGGGTGCATTTTTTTATTACTGTAAACTTTATAAATTATATTAAACCTTAAAGTTCTGCATAATTAAGGGCGTGGCCACTTGAGTGACAGGTGGATTGCCGCTGCAGTCACCACTGTCGCACTTAGTGGACGTGGTTTCATCAACCAGCTCCACCCACATCCCGCCTTTTTGCCCACTTTCGATTATCCGGGAGTGACGCGCAGCCAAGATGGCGACGGCTGTCTCCGCCCACTTTGAGCTTCAAAAATGCTCTTCAGAAACCTATGGGTGACGTCACGGACACTACGTCCATGTTTTTTACAGTCTATGGTGTTAAAGCAGATTATACCTTTTTCCAGTTTTACGTCGTTAAAAATAATTAACACTAGGGTTGGCCACCCCTCTCACAATTACTGCTTCTGTCATTTATTTAGACACAATGTCTTTACAAGCACATCAAACGAGAGACTGTTGAGACGCTCACTTCGCCTCTGTGGCCTGTTTAATTTCATATTAAAGCGCGAATAAACTACAAGCATGAGATCCGTGTCACGTTCAGCAGCGGCAGCTCTTAAAGTAACAGCAGCCAAATAACCGAATAACCAGCTGCTGTGTTGTCTGCTCATCGAAGAACAACAGAAAAAAAGAGCCTGTAAGTAGCTAGCTAGCATCTAGATTTAATTTAGAGAATAATGTTTAATAACTTTATTCAATTTCTGTATATTTCCTACTTGCTGAAGTAACTACATATGACATGTCTTATAATGGGTTTATGTGAAGATTGTTTTAAGTTCACTTAAATTAGAAGTTAAGTCTAATGTATTCCTCGACCAGTTGAACAATACAAGGATAGACGTAAAACTACTCTTTTAATTCTAAAAAAAAAACATGTAAAATTTTATAAATTATTCTTGAACTGACCAGAGTATTTAGAGGGAGGTTACATTAGAAACATACAGTATATTTTATCATGTTTAATCTACTATTGTGTTTATATAGAATTGTGTTATAGTCAATAATTACATCAGAAGTAACTGTAATTAAATGACTTCATTTTTCAAGGAAAAAGTTATTTAATTTCAGTAATCAATTACTTAGTAATGCATTACACCCAACACTGAGCATACATTATAACTTCTACACACAAAATGTCATTTTCAAGCCTGAATAAATGTTGTTTAAATAAAATAGTCACTAATCAGCTACCAATAACGGTGTAACACGCTCTGCTCAAATCTGCACATTTAGTATTTTTAACTTCATCCTGCAGATGTGCCATCGACAGTCAGCTGATTAAAATTCAAATAATTATGCGGTCAATTAACTAATTAATTAATTGTCAATTTTTTTCTGAAATTACGATTAATCCCATCTAGCATTAAAAAATTGAAATACACATTACATTGCAATAATTTCACAATCAATCTTCAAATAAATGTAGAAACAACATAAAGACGGTACATTTCTAATATCTTTGTATGACTGAAGGCGAGTATCACTGATACAATACTATTGATGTCTCCAGGAAATTGATATATTTTCCTAATATTTAACTATAGCCATTCAGCATTACAGTATAACCGAGAGCTATTTTACATTTACATTTATGCATTTAGCAGATGCTTTTATCCAAAGCGACTTACAGTGCATTCAGGTTATACATTTATTGTCAGTATGTGTTCCCTGGGAATTGAACCCACAACCTTTTGCGCTGCTAACGCAATGCTCTACCACTGAGCCACAGGAAGTATTGCATGTTCATTTTGCATGCGTGACGTCAAAAGCAAAGGAAAGGAAGCTCTGCAAGTCTTGCAGGCTGTTCTTGGCTCAATGCGAAAACATTTAATATAACATAAAAAAATATGCATTGTTTCAGAATGTAATCCTATTATTGGCCAAGTGCCAAAAAGTGATAAATACTTTATAACTGTTGCCAAGGCAATGTGGTGAGGCAGAAATCAGTCGCAGGTCTGTTACAGAAGCAAGTGTGAACCGGATGTCTGCTGTTGCAGTTTCACTGTGAACACAACTGTGAACACAAACACAACGTTTTGGGAGCAATGCAGGTGACCAAATGTCCTTTTCTCTTTCCCAAGCTGATTTGGAGAAATTCAAGCTGTACAACATATCAGTGTATCCAATTTACAAGCACAAGAGGCACTTCCAAGCAGGACGTCCAGTAACCAGACCAGCCTACATTCAACAAGGAGGTATGAATCTTAAATCTTACGCAATTTTCTCATGTACTGAAGCACACTCGCCTGTCACAACTTTTTTTTTGTGTGATATATTGCCCCATAAATAATTGCAATAAGCAATTTTATTGTCAAGACCATTTCATGCCACTTAATATATAACTGCATAATAATGCAAGAAGGCCTACACACTTTCAAATCTCAACAAACTTTTAATTCTTAATAAAGCGATAAGCCCCGTGAAGCCGTGGTTTACAGTGAATTTATAACAGCTAAGGGGCGTTGTTAGGCACGACGTGAAGCGGAGTTATAAATTCACTGTAAACCACTGCTTCACGGGGCTTATAACTTCTATAAAACGTTATTTCATAGACGTAGTAAGGTTTCACAAAATAAAACAGAGCACATAAAGTGTAATGATATTAATAAAAACAGTATTCTTCCACCAAACAATGTAGTTCCTCAGAAAAAGTTGTGGTTGGAGCAAAGTGGTTGCCAAGCAACACACAAAGTAAACAAAGGTTTGTTTGTAGTGTAATTTACAACGGCTCCGAATGCGGCTCAACCAATTAGAATCGAGGACCGGAACTATCGGTTTTAAGAATGCTTAGATCATGGATATTAAGTATCAACATATTAGATACCTTGAAAAACTTGAATGTATAGTAAATAAACATATTATTAAAAAAAGTGCAAGGGAACAATTAGAAAAATGCACAAAGAACTTGTATGGATATTTTTCCATTGTGTATGGAGATTTGACATTTCTCTGTAAATTAAGAGTGCACACTGTTGCTGAAAAACACAATCACTCACTACTGAGCCGTCAGATCCCTGAACAAGACCATATCTGCTGATGAAACTTATTTTATAGAAGCACTTTTAAATGTGAACCAGCACCTCATGACTACACCGCGTTATGTACGAGAAGCTGTAAAAGACACCGGCGCAAGTGGAACGCACAAAACATGGTGACACTCATTTTAATGTAAATATAATGAGCGATATATTGAGTCACCAAAAATGATTGAGGTCATGTACATATGGAGCGCAAAAGCAGTCGTAAGTAGCACAGGTATATTTATAGTAATAGCCAAAAATACATTGTATGGGTCAAAATGATCAATTTTTCTTATATGACAAAAATCATTAGGATATTAAGATCATGTTCCATGAAGATATTTGTAAATATGTAAATATATCAAAACTTTATTTTTGATTAGTAATATGCATTGCTAAGAACTTCATTTGGACAACTTTAAAGATGATTTTCTCAATATTTAGATTTTTTTGCATCCTCAGATTCCAGATCACAGCCAAATATTGTCTATCATAACAAACCATACATCAATGGAAATATTATTTATTCATCTTTCAGATTATGTAAAATTGACATTTAAGAGTAAGACTGGTTTGTGGTCCAGGGTCACATATATTGTGTGATAAGTCGATATATTGATTATTGCGACAGGGCTACTCGTATAACAGTTGTTGTTTATCTAGCTCCGTTAGAGGGTCCTACTGTCACAGTGACAAAATCCAAGAAGAACAGTGCCGAGCTGACGTGGGAGGAGATTCCTCTGGAGAAACAGCAGGGATTCATCACTAACTACACCATATTCTATGCCATCGGGAACACGAAGCAAAGGAAACGTATGTTCAACACGAGCTGAATGTGTGATGTGTGCTTTTTTCTCGAGCTGATCTGTGTCGAATGTGTTTGGCAGGAGTGACGGTGGCTCCTAACGTCCATTCACACGTGCTGACGGATCTGGCCAGTGAAACCGATTACGTGGTTAACATCATGGCGTCAACAGAAGCAGGCTCTGTCAAAGGCACGGAGTGTACTTTCAAAACGATGAAGTACGGTAAGTCTTTCGTCCTCATTTGAATGCTTTGTTGATGCAGAAGTACGTTGAGCTGCTGAAGGATGTGAGTTATGCTGATGCTCTCTTGATTGCAGGTGATGGAGAGGTGGAGGTGATTGTTGTGGTGGTTTGCCTCAGCTTCCTGTTTCTGACCGTCTTTTTCATAATGCTCTGTCTTCAGAAGAAAGGAGTGTGAGTCAGTGCTGTTCACCACTCAAAATGAAACACAAAGCAAGAATTCAACTTTCAGTTCACTTCAGAGAAGCATTGGTCTGGAAATGCATGTAAAAGATTGGTTAATTGCTAGTCTTTGTCAACTATGTGTCATTGTACACAATTTAGAAGTCCAATCAAAATAATGGTAACACTTTAATTTAGGGCCTTTAACTTGTTTCTAATTAGCATGCATATTACTAGAATATTAGCATTTATTAGTAATAATTAAGCACGTTAATTCCTTATTCTACATCCCTAGTTCTTCCTAAAACTACAGCACTAACTATTAATAAGCAGCTAATTAAGAATTTATTAAGGGGGATACGTTGCAGTTAATAGTGAATAAGTGTTCCCTATTCTAAAGTGTTACTAAAATAATTAATAAAAAACAGTAAAACTAGTCATGTTTTCTACTTCGATGCAGATACACATCTGTCGAGCTACAAAAAGGACAAAAACATAATTTGTGTGCTTAATATTCATGCTGCTCTTTTCTATTTAATGACAGTGAATGATAACCAGGTGCTGTTTGACATTCAAAATGAAGAAAGGCACCAAAATGCACCATAAAGCTAGTCTTATGATTTAAACAAATTATAATATGTGATTTGTTTCTCTGGCAAATCTTTGATTCTCGTTCTTCTTTGCATATTTTAATATGTTATCACGTCAGGTTTGGTGTCAGTAATCAAGCATAATTGATTCCTATTATAGATTAACTGATCACAATGCACCACATGTATTATGAGCATATTCAGATATGACTGAATGCTATTTTAGTGCAACACTAATTTGATGATGCTTTTAATGCTACTTTTGTCACTTCTTCACAGTTCCTGGTCACCATTCAAAATATGGAAGGGTTGTTGAAATATAGAAAATATAGGATTGATAAACTAATGGCATGCTCTTTAAGTAACTTGCACCAAATGAAAAGTGCATTAAAGTCATTATGATTTTTTTTGCATTGCTTAATTGAATAGAGAAACAGAAGTTATTTGTAATGTATTGTGAAGAGTAGCTATGTCAACAGCAGTGAATGGTGCTGTGTGGGGTTTGCACTCATTGTTTTCTGGACTCTTTTCAGGATTAAGAAGCTGTTGTGGCCGCAGGTTCCAGACCCGTCGGTCAGCTCCATTGCCCACTGGTCACCTGATTTCCCCGTAAAGGTCAGTAAGGAACCCAGATAATGGGGGAATAACAAAACATGTCCAAAAAATAACAAATTCATCTTAAAATTATTATGATTGTTTCATTATGAAGATGTCCTGGCAGTATGCACATATAATGTCCAGTAGTTGTGCTGTATTCAAACATTTAGTCATTAATACTTATATAAGTGTACTCTTTTGACATGCCTCAAAACGCAATGAAGCACAAATTAAGTTATTTGTAAATAAAACCAGAGTGGTTTCTGTCCCTCCATTGAAAATCAATTCACCCAAAATGTTGACACTTTGAAAAGCTCATAAAGACACGGTGAAAGTAATATAAAACACACTTATAGGCATTGATCATTGTACATATAGAGAGCACATAAATGCCAGCTCAGCCATACTTGCTTGAAACAAACCTCATGTCTGTGTATGTGTTGATTAATGTGAATAAAAGCCTAAATTAAATTGAAAAGAATTAAGTGGTAACAGTATAGGGAGCGATTCTTACTAGTTGCTAGCGCTATCAAATTGGCTGAAAAACTAAATTCGAATTTTATATTAAAATATTATCAAAATTCGAATTATATTCGAATTTAAAAGGCATAAATTCAGTTAGAAAACTGAAGGCCACCGAGCTAAATATTACCAAATGCACGTTTCTTCAAAGTAGGGCTGGGCAATATGAGCAATTATTCATATCTCTGTATTTTTTGGCTGATTTGCGGTATACGGTAAATATCTCGGTATTTGGATTAAACATATAAAGCATGCAAAATTAATGTACGTTCAGCTTTTAAATGTAAATAAATGTACAATTTTTCAACTTGTGGCGTTTTTTCCCCATCCCACTGTTTTTAAAATACAAAGTACTCTGTGATTGGTTTTCATTCCTTTGTATGAAACTGTGCAATGCATACATGATGCGGTTTTGTTTATAATTGTTTAAGCAAATTAATTAATTATATATATATAGTGTATAAACATTATGCATTTTCTCAAAGATAGTCATGTTATTTTATGCTTTGAGGAACAGTGCATTAGTAATATTTTGCCTCTTGTGGCCTCAGAAGAGCTGTTTTACTCTACCTGAAATCACGTGTTTTAAATTTGAATATTGATCATATTTAAGTACAAAATTCGAATGGAGTTTTTAGTCATTTTGACCCAAGGCTAACAGCTTCTGTCCCTCTCCAGGCCGACCTGCCCAAAGAAGACGTCAGCGTGGTGGAGGTGGACGTGTTCGACGGCAAGTCCCTGTGCGAGGAAGACAAAGGCGTGCTGCCGCTGAAGAAGGACAAGTATCTGTCGGAGGAGCACAGCAGCGGCATCGGAGGCTCGTCCTGCATGTCTTCGCCCCGGCACAGCGTGTCGGACAGCGACGAGGGCGACTCGGGCCAGACCACGGCCAGCACCGTGCAGTACTCCTCAGTGCTGGCCAGCGGCTACAAGGGCCAGACTCCCAGCCACCAGCCTCCGGCGTTCGCTCGCTCTGAGTCCACTCAGCCGCTGCTGGACTGCGAGGAGCATCCGGACCACCTCAGCGAGAGCCAGTCCAGGAGCTCGTACTTCAGACGCGGCCGAGAGCTGGAGCCGGAGTGCGAGGAGACCTTCTGTCCGGTGCCGGAGGAGGAGACGTCTCCCGTCGCCGAGGACCCACCCGCCTCCGATTTATCTTACATGCCGCAGAAGAGCGGCTACCGTCCTCAGTAAAAGACGCTGGCGCTCTGGACACTGAATGGGAACTCATTTGAACGGGTGTACGGTAACACTAGACTGCTCACACTGCCACGTGCCTTCAGAGCCAGAACGACGGCTAGTAATGACTGTTGTGTTGAAACACATGCATGTTTCGTGTTCAACTGTGGATTTTACACTAAAACACTTCTGCTCACCAAGCCTGCGTTTATTTGATCCAAAGTGCAGCAAAAGCAGTCAAATATTTGTACTGTTTAAAATAGCTGCTTTCTGTTTGAATATATTATAAAAAAAATTATTTCTGTGATCCATTTTCAGCATCATTAATCCAGTCTTCAGTGTCACATGATCAGTGTCACATGATCTACATGGTCAGTATCATTTTTTTATTTAATAATTTTTTGGGAAGGGAAAGAAGTTATAGAAATTAATACTTTTATTTAGCAAGGATGGTTTAAATTGATCAAAAGTGATGATAAAGACATTTATGATGTTACAAAAATTATATTTCAGATAAATGCTGTTCTTCTGAACTTTCTATTCATCAAAGAAACTTGAACAATTACACTCAGCTGTTTTCAACATCATCATAATAATAAATGTTTCTTTATTAAATATTAGTGATTTATGAAGATCATGTGACACTGAAGACTGGAGTAATGATGCTGAAAATACAGCGCTGCGTCACTGAAATGAACACAATGTTATAATATATTCAAACAGAAAGCAGCTATTTTAAACAGTACAACTATATGACTGCTTTTGCTGCACTTTGGATCAAATAAACGCAGGCTTGCCGCTTCCATTTCGCTCGCGTCCAGCATAGACACAGTGTTGTTTGGAAATGATGAACAATGTGTGCCAAGGTGCGTTATGGCATTGACATGTAATATTATGGTATTACGAATATTCATATTTTTAACAATAAGCAACAGAACGAGTTAACCTTTAGCGTTCGTGTTCCTGGTGATAATTTTCTCTTAGGATAAAACTAACACTACATTGAAATGACAGTTATGCAAATATCTCATTGTATGCCTTATGTATTGATGTATCTCTGTGTATGACGTATCACAGATATTAGGTCAAATAAAGACTTTATTCAGACGTGCAGTCTAGCAGTGTTTCTTTGGGCTTTGGTTATGTGGGCTTCGCCTGTAGTGTGGCAATGTCTAAGATTGTAACTTGTGTTGATCTAAGCGATGAGAAATCAAACCAGGGTAAAACTAAAGCATGATTACGAGGCTCATCATATGTTACTGTATGAATTAAATCTACACTAATTCTCATTAAAGCTACAAACGGTACTTTTCTGTTTTTCTTTGTTGTTTTAATTTTTGTCACATTATAGTATGGCTACATCTAAACCACCAAAAAATCTGCTTATATCATATTCATCATCGATGTTATTATTTCTGTTAAAAATAAAACAAAGTATGCTCATGCACTATTAATTGATTTGAATTAGTTTGTCAACACTAGTGAATGATACTCGAGTACCAATCGATGTGTTTCGTTAAATATGGAGCTTAAGATGTCCTCAAATGAGAAACCAAACCATCTCATATGCAACATATCTAAAGTGTTTTGTATTTCTATTCTCTTGTAAGCTAAAGACACCCTCTACAGTGTCATAGCATGTCTCATAACTCACTGGATCTTCATCATATTTGAGTCTACTTCCTGTTTGTTTATTTCTTATCATTATTCCAGCATCGATGGCTATATTCATGACGAGAAGCAGTTAATCCAAACATGACTGTGATCATCACTTGCATTCATGTAGAGCATTATACCCAGTGTTGGGGAAAGTTACTTTTAAAAGTAATGCATTACAATATTGCGTTACTCCCTAAAAAAGTAACTTATTACGTTACTTAGTTACTTTTTATGGAAAGTAATGCGTTACGTTACTTTCGCGTTACTTTTGAATTATGAGCAAGGCTTGATTGTTTGTTTTTAATACAAGAAGTTATATTTATAGCAAATTTAAAAGTCTTTCACACCAAAAAGTGTAACAAAACCTCAGGCTGAAGGAAGAGTAAATCACGTCTGTACAGTAAACGCAGGAGAAGATTCAACACTCTTCAGCAATAAAAAAAACAACAAAGAAGCACAATTATTAGTTTATCTAAAGTAATTTTTGATTATTAATATGGTTGAACTGGATCATCAAAGGTCATCAGCAAACACGTTGGTTAATAAAATGAGATTAGATATATTTGTGTTGTTTAACATATTTAATTATTGCAGGTTTGTGTCATATTCTGAGTTTGCATTTCACTATTTTAATTCATTTTGATGAATACTGAATCTGTTTTTTGCGAGTGGGATGAATTAATACACATTCATATTTAGTCTAGATTATAACTACAGTAAGATCATGTTCACACGGCGTACTGTCAGTCAATAAATGGACAAAAAGTAACTCAGATATTTTCTAATAAATTAAAAAGTAATGCGTTACTTTACTAGTTACTTGAAAAAAGTAATATTATTACGTAACTAGCATTACTTGTACTGCGTTACCCCCAACACTGATTATACTATTTGACCGTCTGAGTGAGAGGAAGGAAGGGGATGCATCATATACTGTATATATATATATATATACTGTACAAGCTGAATTCATGCTGGGTATCTCATTTTCCATTCGCTTGAATAGAGACGATGGCAAAAGAGAAGAAATGCTGCCAGTTCAAATGAACTTTGGCCAATGTCAGATTCAAAATAAATCAAATAAAGATGAGTAATACTTAAGATTGCTGTTTTAAAAGCTGTATTTTGAAAGACAGCAGCTACCAGGATGTTGAAGGAAAAGTGCAGCCTGTCCATTGATGCAAAAAACACTAAATAAACCAACAAAAACAATCACGAGACGTGTGCCAGATCATGGCACAGCTCAATGCTCTTAAATCAAGACCGTATCCCATCATTCACCACGTTCAGAAACTCCTGTGTCCCAAAAACACAAGATGTCAGCTGATTTAATAAGATATCACATACAAATGATGTCAAATGTACAGTTTTGCAAATTGTATTGATACAGAGATGAGTGTGTGTCTGCTCTTTATCAGTCACGGTTAAACTGCACTTCACAGGAACCACTGAACATAAATGTAGGAGTTTATTTAAAATGTACAATATGTAAATAAAGCTTAGGTTAAAGAAAAGCTCTACGGGCTCGTCGACTCACACTTGTGCTCTTTGCACTTGAACACTTGTGTACTTGTATGACGTATGTCCTGTATTTGGGCCAAGTGTTGAAGTGAATGTGTGAAGACCACGAGCGAGTGCTACCTGACGGATGGGACAAGTACAAATACAAGAGCTTGATTCTCAACATTTTGCATTTAAATTAAACTAAATATCCAGTATAGTCTTTATAACAGACAACACAATTTAGTAATTATGGTGCTTCTAATTAAGAGCAGTTGCACATTTTCATCTTTGCACCAATAAAACATGCAAAGTTACGATTTACTACCAAATTACATGTAACATATAATTATGAATACTGGAAACAGTGTTGCCAGATCGGGTTGACGATTTCCAGTCCAAAAGCTCACCAAAACCCGCCCACTTCAACAAAAACCAGCCCAAAATTTTAACTACCAAAATAATGTGATATGATTTTATTACCATGTCAATCAAGATTAATAAGGACCATTTTTATCTCCTCAAAATAAAATAATGATGAAAAAAAAGGTAATAAATATAAATAAATTTCACAGGAACATGGATCAAAACAGGGCAAATGCGTTAAAGACAGTCAGAAAATATGCTTAAAATGAAAAAAATTAAAGTGAAGAAATATAGCTAAAGTAAAAAAAAAAAAAAAGCAGCTGATTGGGCGGTTTTTAGTTTTTTAAAAGCAGCCCAAATTTGGTCTACCCGCCCAATGCGTTATTCTCCGGTCCAAGCCGATCAAAAGAAGACCAATCTGGCAACACTGACTGGAAAGGTTTCTGAAGCATCTTGTGAGAGCATTCTTTTTTTTCCAGAACATGATGCATGATGGGATACGCTTAGCCTCGAAAGTGTGGAGGGCTTTGTCATTTTTAAGTGTTGCGCGCTTACTTCCTGTTGCGTGCAAAGGCTCTCAAGCGGCCAGGACCACAAGTGTGTGTGTTTGGACAGGCCTTCGGTCTTCACGTCCACTTGAACACTTGGGCTAAATACAGGAAGTGGGTCATGTTGCAGACGAGTGGTTAAGCGCACAGACCGCAAGCGTGGGTGTTGAGACAGGCCCGAAATATTAAAAACACAACGAAAACTCGCACTAACAGGCCTCAGGAACATGACAACGTTACAAACTGAAAGTCCACGTATAAAACAAGAGCCACGCACGCACACACACACACACACTAGAAACACAGGAGAGAGACGCTCATTACACGATGAGTACCAAAATACACACGCACGCGCACGTAAAACCAGAAACAATGTTATGATGTTGTTTATGGTGTGCTGAGTGATAACTATAGCACACCTTTGTTTACTTTTTCTTTCAGTTCCGCATTTTTCGATCACACTTTAAACACGTTTTGTCCTCTTTAAATGAATTCCCTGGAAAATGTCCTGCCTAAATCTGCAGCGAAAAAGCTGTCGATTTAATCTGGGCCTCGTTATTACCTAAAATCATTCAAAATGTCATCTTTGTTCATGAATGAATGAAGCATTTACAGTCTTCACATGCAGTGATTCTTCTGGGAAGTCCGAGTAGTGCTACTGCTAAAAGTAAAAAACATGAGCGTTTGTTGTTTTTTTAACTTTATTTGATCAAAAGTAAATATTTTAACTAGTGCTGTCAAACGATTAATCACATACAAAATACACGTTTTTGTTTACATAAAATATGTGTGTACTGTGTATATTAAATGTATATAATATATATAAATACACACACATGCATGGATTTCAGAAAAAAATATATTGTTCATATGTATATTTCTAAATAATATGAATGTAAATATTTTCAAATATGCTGTGTATTATTTATATATACATAATACATATACACAGATATATGATGTAAATATAAACTATTATTTTGTATGCAATTAATTGTTTGCCAGCACTAATTTTAAACTGTTATAATATATTTTGTATTATATATATATATATATATATATATATAATATTGACTGTATTTTTTAAATCAGACAAATGCAGCCTTGGTGTATGGATGGTGTTTTGTGTTAATCTGAAAAAGAAAGGCAACGGGACGAAAGTGTGATGTTCCCCCACTATTCATCAACCACAGATTACACTAAATATCATCTCATGCATTCAAATAGTTATTGTAATTAATATCTTCTATCTGGACAACATTTGTGAGATTTATTACAAAGGAAGTGTTTTGCAGTTCAGATTTTGTATCTATAATTTCTGTGAAATTATGTTTTCAGTGAATAATTTGTAGATATTAATTTATAAACGTGCATGCTAGAAACCTGATGTTTACGGTGATGTGAAAGGTTAGAGTTAAAGTTGTTTATTTTGGTAGTGTAGTGATATAACATTAATTCATGGAGTCTTAATTTCATACATCTTCAGGATTCATAACCGCATGAATCAATGCACTAATATGACACCGCCGTCAATTAAACAAAATATAGGCCCGAGTACTGTATTTCCAGCCTTGTCCCCTGAAGCACAATAAAGATGAGCAGTGCGCTGTCAATCATCTCTCAGTATTCATGCAGATACATCATACAGCCGGTAGAAAGAGCTGATGCTTTGCAGACACTTTATTACACAAATAACATTGTTACTGAAAATAGTTTTCTTGCAATAAAACCTCAGTATCACAACAAATATCAGACATCTCACATTAGCTTTGAAAATTAGTAATCATCTTATTTTCTCTTAAATCAGATGCAAAAAAACAACTCAAATCACAGCAGCAGCTCTTAAATATGTGGCACATCTGTAGTAATATATAGGTGCTGCCGAAGGCGAAATACATAAAGGCACAAACATACAGAAATGCTATGACTCAATATGCCTGGATTAGTTATATATTAATTGCACTGCTATCAGACTGATAATTATTGGAAGAGATTGACTAGCGGTTCCTCATTAAAACTAAATAAATAATCTACTTCAACGCTTCTGTTGAAAATAATCATCAAATGTGTTTATCCTCAAAATGACCCGTGCTCTGAATCTCCACGTGGTCCCTTAAAAGCATCAATTAAAATTGTAGGTCTCAGGGAGAACATTTTCACACCAGATACAATGTTTGAGCAGCCGATACAAACACATACAGAGGTGATTAAAGTACATCCCGACAGCGTTCGCGCTTTAGGACGAGGACACCGGGACTGGCGGAGCGGAGTACTCCTCGTTCTCGGAGTCGGTGCCGTCCTCGTCGTCTTTCTCCAGGTCGCTTCCCTCGGTGCTGAGCCGGTCAAAGCCGTGCCGGGTGTAGCCTTTGTGGGTGGCGAAGAAATTCCCCAGGTTTAAGCCTCCAGCAGCTTTGCCTGTGTGTGAGAGAGACAGAGAGAGAGAGTCTTAATGGAAAATAGGCTCATTATACAACTCCCCTAGAGTTAAACAGTTGAGTTTTCCAGTTTTCTAATCCATTCAGCCGAACTCAGTGTCTGACGGGAGCACTTTTAGCTTAGCTTAGCTTAGCATAGATCATTGGAATGGATTAGACCGTTAGCATCTCATTCAAAAATGATCAAAGTATTTTGATAATTTTGCAGCAGGAGCAATGATATTACGCAGCGGCTGAAAGCAGTCCTCAGCTAGGTAGCTAGTTATGATATAGCAGGGGACTACTTTCAGGCGCTGTGTGATATCATTGCGCCTGCTGCACACATGGTATGGCAGCAAAGCTCCTTGATTATTACGCCGGAATAAGAGTATAGTTCCTAGACATATCGGACTAGAAAATCACAACTTTTCATTTTCCGTCAGTCTTTGTACACAATGTAACTACAGAAGAGTCAAGTTTGAAATAGGAACATTATCGAAACTCTTTGGTAATTTTTGAGCGAGATGCAAATGGTCTAATCCGATTCAATGATCTAAGCTAAAAGTGCTACCGTCAGACCCGGAGATCGGCTGAATGGATTCAAAAACGGTGAAACTAAAAGGTTTAACTCTAGGGGAGTTGTAAAATGAGCCTATTTTCAAAGAAAGTGGTGTTCCTTTAAACCCCTGCAGCATCTAATGCTGGCTATCCACTACATACTTTTCACTTGCAGACAGTTTCCTGGAGATAGCAGACAAGAGTCTGAAATCAGAGGCAATTTTGCACTCTGAGTGACATTTGCATTGTGTTAATTAGGGCTGCGATGATAATCCGATGATAGATCATCCAAATGCATTGCGACTCACTCTGGAATCGATTCTGAGATTAGCTTTTAACAGCAGATGAGGCTCTAGTCTAGTTTTTAGCAATGTTGCCAGATTGGGCCGTTTTGAATTGGCTTGGGCGGGTAGAATTGGCTTGGGCGGGTAGAATTGGCTTGGACGGGTAGAATTGGCTTGGGCGGGTAGAATTGGCTTGTGCCGGTAGAATTGACTTGTGCCGGTAGAATTGGCTTGGGCAAGTGGAATTGGCTTGGGCGGGTGGAATTGGCTTGGGCGGGTAGAATTGGCTTGGGCGGGTAGAATTGGCTTGGGCGGGTAGAATTGGCTTGGACGGGTAGAATTGGCTTGTGCCGGTAGAATTGACTTGGGCCGGTAGAATTGGCTTGGGCGGGTGGAATTGGCTTGGGCGGGTGGACACAATTTTGTCTGGTTTGGGGTTAGTTTGGCACATATAAATTGCACAGGCTAATTGGTTGACAAACAAGCCCAAGTGTGCATGTACTGCATCCAATCAAGTCATCACGACGTTACTAAACAAACACACACACTGCAGAGGCTCTGACGTAAATGTCAACAAATCGCATTTACTGCCAATCACGAGGGATCAGCAGAGCAGACAGACGTGATGATTCATCTGATGTGCTTTCTGAATGTGTGTTGATCAGTGTTTGTATGTCAATAAAAGCTTAAATTAAATCTGTTTCAATGGCGGAACAGAAATCAGTCACTTTATTTTAAGGTCCAATTCTTGCCATTGACAAACCATTAACTATGACTTTTGCCTAGTTGTTAAGTTTAGGCATTGGTTAGGATTAGGGATGTAGAATATGGTCATGCAGAATATGTGCTTTATAAATTCTAATAAACAGCCAATAAAGCTATGCTAATAAGCAACTAGTTAATAGTGAGAATTGGTCTCTATACTAAAGTGTTACACAAAAGTCTTGAGGGTTTGAAATAACTTGAGGGTAAGAGTAAATTATGAAAATTTTTATTTTTGGGTGAGCTATTTCTTTAAGAGACCATTAGGTCTCTTTTCTGAACATTACGGATGTAACAATTCACTCAACTCAGAATTCAATATTTAGATTTCACAATTAGATTTTGTCTCCCCAAAATGAGATTGAAGACATTATACAGTAAATGAGGTGTCCTTTTATTAGGCTGTTGCTGCACGTGTCTTTGTGAAATTGAAATAACAAAACTAAATTGAAATTTTAAAAACAAACCCCAAATCAAATAAGCAAATTACACAAATAAAATAAATCTCTTTATATAAAGGAACTAATGCGGACAGTCGGGAAAGACCGGCGGACGGTGGGAAAGACCACACCAGTTGTGGGTGGTTAGTCACCTTACCCACAAGCTTCCCACAAGGGTGCACCCCAACTGACTACAAAACGAAATAAGAAAAGAAAACCCGAAGGCCCTCCGAGAGGCAGGGTGGAAGATGGGCCTACTTTGACGGATCACACGGTAACGAACGGAATGGATAATGGCAATGAGAAGTCCCTCTGGAAGTGCACATGCGGGTGGCAGAAGGTGACATCACTCAGAGGCTTGCGGATACATCAAGAGAGGATGAAGTGTGGGAAGATGCCCAAACAGCACAATCGCACTGCTTCGGCAGGTCAGACGGAAGGGACCCAAAGCCTAGTGGCAAACCATAGTGCAGCAGGACTCGACAGTGCTGAGAGGGCAACCTCAGCAGATGAAGGAGAAGAGAAGGAGGCAAGCCGTGAGAGCGAGATGCGCACTGTCCCCTCACAAGTCACACAACCAGGAAGTCAACGCAAGCATCTAGAAAGGTGCATCAAGGTCAAGTGGCCAAAGGCGAATATGCAAGAGGTTTGGTGCAGGCTCGATGAGCACCTCAGTGGAGTGCTGCAACATTCTTTGCGAGGAACGGTTGAGCACAAGCTAACCTTGATGGGAAACATCATATACGAGGAGTGCAGAGAGAGATTTGGAGAGTGTACATCCAAACAAACCATAGCCCAAGACAGAGAGGACAGAGGGAAAGACACATTGAGTTGCTCATATCAGACTGGCGTCACCTCAAGAAGAGGTGGAGGAAAGCAGCCCCAGAGAAAAAAGAAGGCCTAAGCTGTTATGGGATGACCTTAAGCAGAGGCTGGCCAAACTATGCCGGGCAGAATGGATCAGGAGGCGGAGGAAATGGAAGGAGAAGGAAAGGAAGAATTTCTTCAAAGACCCTTTCAAGCATGCCCGCCAGCTGCTGGAAGAGAAGCAGAGTGGTAAGCTGGCCATCACTAAAGAGGATCTGGAACATTCTATAATTTACATTACATTTACATTTATGCATTTAGCAGACGCTTTTATCCAAAGCGACTTAGTGCATTTAGGTTATAATTATTAATTTTTTTGTCAGTACATGTGTTCCATATCAAGGGCCAGTATACGGATGCAGCCAAAGATATACCACTCAGCTCACCAGGTTATGTGCCACGCCCAGTTTCCCCAAGGTCCCCATTCAATACCTCCCAACCCAGCCTGTGCCCACGAGTGACAAAGATTTTGTGGAAGCTCATACAGGTTGTGTGGAAGAACCAATCCATTCCAGTTGAGTGGCAAGAGGCAGTTGGAATCTTCATTCCTAAGGAGTGGAATTCCACGACCATAAATCAGTTCAGGAGCATTGCCTTGCTGAACGTGGAAGGGAAACTGTTTTTCTCAGTTTTGGCTAGAAGGATGACCAGTTTCCTCAGCAACAACCACTACATTGACACAAGTTGTCAAAAGGCTGGGCTCTCAGGTTTTCCAGGATGTATTGAACACACATCCATGATCTGGGAGCAGATACAACGTTCCAAAAGAGAGAAGAGTGAACTTCACGTTGAGTGGCTTTGACTTGGCGAACGCTTATGGCTCAGTACCACATAAGCTGGTTGAGGTTGCTTTGGAATTCTTCCACGTTCCAGCGTGCGTAATTACCATCATAGCCAAGTATTTTAACAACCTGCGAATGTGTTTCTCTCTCCATGGCCATATGACTGGATGGCAGCAGATGTCGGTATTGCCATGGGCTGCTCAATATCCCCTATCCTGTTTGTGGCAGCTTTTGAAACCTTCCTCATCGGAGCAAGACAGATGGCCAGAGGGCTGAGATCTCCATCAGGAGGAAGTGAGAGGGTACATGGATGATGTGACAACCATCTTACAGACAGCGCCATGCACAGCCCAGCTTCTCAAGCATCTTGACGAGCTGATACAGTGAGCTAGGATGAAGATTAAGCCCTCAAAGTCTAGGAGCCTTTCAATCAGGAAAGGGGTGAGGGAAGACAGGATGGTGTTCACAGCAGGAGGGGAGAAGATACCATTGCTGAATGAGAAATCCGTCCGAAGTCTTGGAAGGGGGTATACTCCAGAGCTCTCCGACAGACAGGTGGGGAAGTTGGTGCAGAAGCAGCTAAGAGAGGGGCTCGAAAAAATTGATAGCAGCCAGCTTCCTGGGAAACTGAAGGTATGGTGCTACCAGTTCACACTTTTCCAGCGGGTGATGTGGCCTCTGAAGGTGTCCGAAATACCATCATCCCTGGCTAGCAGGATGGACACCATCTCCAACACCTACATCAGGAAGTGGTTGGGCCTCCCGCGCTGCTTCTCTGACACAGGCCTCTTTGGCAAAAATGCTCTTCAGCTTCCTTTGAAGTCCATCAACCTCGGATACAAGCAGGAGAAGACCCATCTTGTATTCGAGCTAAAGGAATCCAGGGACGAAGCAGTGAAGAGAACAGGGGTGACCATCCGCACTGGGCATAGATGGAGGGCCCAGCAGGAGGTTGGCCAAGCCGTTAACAGGCTACAACACAAGGAGGTCATGAGAAGAGTCCATCAGTCCACATAGCTAAGCAGGGTTGGGCTGAGGAGAGCCAGTCCAGTTTTGGTCCAAAGCCACAAGTGAGCAGAGGAAGTCCATGGTGGTGGATGAGGTCTCACGAGTGGAACAGGACATCTCACGAGTGGAACAGGACAGTTACCTCATCAAGGTTGTTTCCCAAAGCACTTATGGAACAGTAATGATACAGTGTTTCCTTGGTTACCACTGTAAACAATGCGCTTAAGAACAGCAATGAAACAGTGTTTCCTTGATTACCGCTGTAAACAAAGCGCTTTTGGAACAGCAGCTACAGTATATAGTATTTCCTTGGTTACCGCTATAAACAAAGCCCTTATGGAACAGCAGTGATACAGTGTTTCGTTGGTTACCACTGTAAACAAAGCGCTTATGGAACAGCAGCTATATAGTGTTTCCTTGGTTACCGCTATAAACAAAGCGCTTATGGAACAGCAGTGATACAGTGTTTCCTTGGTTACCGCTGTAAACAAAGCACTTATGGAACAGCAGTGATACAGTGTTTCCTTGGTTACCGCTGTAAACAAAGCGCTTATGGAACAGCGGTGATACAGTGTTTTCTTGGTTACCACTGTAAACAAAGCGCTTATGGAACAGCAGTGATACAGTGTTTCCTTGGTTACCGCTGTAAACAAAGCGCTTATGGAACAGCAATGATACAGTGTTTCATTGGCTACCGCTGTAAAAAAAAAGCACTTATGGAACAGCAATGATACAGTGTTTCCTTGGTTACCGCTGTAAACAAAGCACTTATGGAACAGCAGTGATACAGTGTTTCCTTGGTTACCGCTATAAACAAAGCACTTATGGAACAGCAATGATACAGTGTTTCATTGGCTACCGCTGTAAAAAAAAGTACTTATGGAACAGCAATGATACAGTGTTTCCTTGGTTACCGCTGTAAACAAAGCGCTTATGGAACAGCAGTGATACAGTGTTTCCTGGGTTACCACTGTAGTGTAAACAAACACTACTTTAATATGCATCGTTCAGGGGCAAGAAAGTACCTCGTAAACTTTTCTAAAGACAGTCAGTTCCCCTCAAAGACACATTCATATAAACTCTACTCCATTTGTCTCACGATTTGTTTGGCATCTCAACCGATTTGAATCGTCACATATTTGAATTGATTTTCAACCGGTTCAGCGTTACATCACTACTGAGGATCTATGGAAAATAGTACTGTAATCTCTCTCGTACCTCTGATTTTACTCAGGATTCCTCCTGCTGATCCTGAAGGCTCCAACTTCCCCTGACAATCATCTTAAAAAGTAGAAATCGGTCAAAAAACAATCCCACATACAACAACACATGGAGTTAACAAGACTGTGATAGGTAAAAAAGCATATTCCACAATTACCACCGTACATCCGGCCCCTCTTCCAGCGGATGAAGGCACCGATGGCGATGACGACCACCAATGGGACGAGCAGTAGAGTGGTGATGATGGCGGTCGACATGCCCTGAGCGCTCTGATTGGCTGCGGTCTTGGTCGTCTCTTTCTCCTCAGGAGCTGCCAGCGGCTGCTGATGCTGGTTTGGTGACGGCTCCTGGATCTTCTGCACGGTGGCTACTGGATGCTGAGCTGGAAACTTGTGTAACGGCTTCAGATTGGCCTGTACAAACGTTTCTGTTTCTAAAAGACACGAAAGGCGGAATTAGATAAGAAATACATATTAATTATGGATTTGTGGGAATGCTTAACTGTCAAGAAAATAGGCGAAATATGACTCTGACTGATTTTGAGGGTTTGACCAATTTTGTCTATCACAAGGACATTCTAAGATAATTATTTCAATTGCTGCAGTAAAAGCATCACAAAGTCTTCAACCATCCATGATAGGAAAGAACACAATACACTGCATTAAAGGGATAGTTCACCCAAAAAAAATATTCTGTTATTAATTACTCACCCTCACATCCTTCCAAATAAGTAAGACTTCATCTTCAAACACGAATTAAGATATTTTTGATGAAATCCGAGAGCTTTTCGACTTTACATAGAGAGCAATGCAACTGACACATTCAAGACCAAGAAAAGTAGTAAGGACATCAATAAACTGGTCCATGTGACATCAGTGGTTCAACCTTAAGTTTATATAAAAAAAAAAAAAAGACTTTATTTAAAAATCTATTCCATGTCAGTATTCCATGATGCAATAATATCATCAAAATATCTTAATTTGTGTTCTGAAGATGAATGAAGGTCTAACGGGTTTGGAGCGACATGAAAGTGAGTAATTAATGACAGGATTTTCATTTTTGAGTGAACTGTCTCTAACTATTTGTTTCAAGAGACTGTAACGTTCACTGTTTATTTACTGAATTTCCCAACCTGTCTCAACAATCACAATCAGACTGTGTTTATAAGTATTTATATAAGAAAGGCAGCATTAAAAAGGAGCATTTAATTCAGATTGTAATGCACGTGAAAAGCTGGTGAACCTTTAGCAATTGACAAATGATTCACTAAAACTGATTTTCATGCAGAATATGCTCTGAATATGATGGATGTTGGCTTAAACATTGTATTTGTTTCCAGATCTCCACCTGCACCAAATGACACACCGTGACCAGTGGAAAAATCTATTTTATCTTTTAAAACACATACAACTTGTATGAAAATGAGCCCTCCTTTCCCACAATCCCACAAAGAAATGAAAAACAAAGATAATAGATGAATTATTGACATAAATTAGGTCTAGTTTTTAATCAAAGCTTTGGTGTGCGTAAGCTGTCTATACCCTGGACCACAAAACCAGTCTTAAGTGTCAATTTTTCGCAATTGAGATGTATGCATCATCTGAAATCTGAATATATAAGCTTTCCATTGATGTATGGTTTGTTATGATTGGACAATATTTGACTGAGATACAACTATTAGAAAATCTGGAATCTGAGGATGCAAAAAAATCTAAATATTGAGAAAATCATCTTTAAAGTTGTCCAAATGAAGTTCTTAGCAATGCATTTTACTAATCAAAAATGCAGTTTTTATATATTTATGGTAAGCACTTTACAAAATATCTTCATGGAACATGATCTTAATATCCTAATGATTTTTGGTGTAAAAGAAAAATAGATCATTTTGACCCATACAAGGTATTGTTGGTTATTGCTACAAATATACCCCAACACTGGTTTTGTGGTCCAGGGTCACATTTGACAAATGCAGGATGTGAAGAAAACAATGAGACAAAATGCTGGTGCAATTAAGTCTGATTTTTGGGGCCGACAGATTGTTGCAGTTACACGGTAGATGACCAAGAGGTATGGTTTAACCAGGAGACGTTTATGCAAAAACAAAAACAAAATATTAAACTGTAAAAATAAGTTTTCTTTTTTTTTTACTTGAGTAGAAATAATTTTATTTGATACAAGAAAACAACTGAAAAACAGCATGGGAGGATACAAAAACATTTGATATAAATAGCCCTTATTCACATTGACAGCACTATTGAAGTTTCTCACAGCTACCATTAAAAAAAGCAGCGTTTTTATTTTATACAGCAATTTATACAGTTTGTTCTTAAGTATCCCAATACTGTATTACTGACTGAGAAACAGCTCCACGATTCATCTGTGCCAGTGGTTCTCAAACTGGGGTACGTGAGGTGCATGGAGCGTGCCTAGTTTTGGCATTCATTTAATTCTACCCCAACTTAAAGTAACATAAAAACCGAGCATTTGTTTCTTACAAGCAAAATGCCACTTTTAGTATAAAAACAGGAAAATGGGAGTGCCGTAAACAGTCAAATGACATCGAATTACCTCATCTTTCGTGGTCAGAACTGACTGCATCCACATTTATCGGATGCCCGATAAATATGCTGCTTTAGAAAGTCGCGCTGTTGTTCATTGTATCTTTAAAGTAGATATGTAGCACTTCATAGCATGAAGAACCTGAATGGCTATTTGATGGACTGTACATTGAGATCGATTTAAGAAACCCTCGTTGATACGGAAACACCCTGTTTCATGTTCAAACTACGAGCAAGAATGCAATTTTCCCTGAATATATAAACGATTGCAAATGTGACAATGGGTTTAAATAACAGTTCAACAAAAATGGTCATATTAAGTGAACATTTTACATTTGAAATGTAGCCTACATTTTAAAAACAATATTGTCGAAGTAGTTTTTTAACAGGCTCAATGAAGCTCACTGTGTCATGAAAAATGAAGACATCCAAACAATTTACCTTCAATTTCTTGAACCTCGATGCCTCCTTTTTTAACCGAGCGATGTTCTGCCTCTGAAACGAGAAAAAATAACCTTCGGCTTTGATTTTTGTTGTTAGAACAGACAAACTCGGAGGATAAAATTAATTGTGATTGTAAATAATGTGCATCCCATTATGACTGCACTGCAACCAATTTCTCATATTTTTATTTGAAATGTTATATTGGTATATTCACGTATTGGTATAATTATACTAACATAACTTACTTGCAGATTCAACAAACTTTATTACAGAATCTGATGCTGCGTCTCCAACAAAGACGCTCCCGTCTGCTGTAACAACAATGTCGTGTGGTAGTTTAAATTCCTGAAAGAGAGACTTCAGATATCAGATCAGCATCCGAACAAGGAAACGTGTTTTGGTCCTGTCTAAGGCACAATATCTTGTGTTGCCACAATACAGAATGTCATTAATATGGTGGCTAAGAGCATCTAATAAGTAAATGAATAAATGCGTTCATATTCACACTAGCGTCACTCGTGCAGCTTGTGATCAGTAACTGCTTCGTTAGGTCAATGACAGAGTCTTGTGAGTTGTGAGTGAACGCTGGAGCGTGTAAATCTGAGTTAAAGCTGTAAGCAGCACCTGTGTGTCTGGACTGAAGGAATCCAGGATCTCCTTGGTTGAATAATTGATAACAAAGCCTTGAAGGGGGGCAACCTGCCCATCTCGAGGCACTCCATTCACCGCATAGATGAGACCACCTGAAACCACACATTAACAACATACAAACAAAGCATTAGACTGTTTTTGAACATGTATTCACATTATAAATTAAAGGTTAATTAGACAATGTGTTTACAGGTAGGATGATACATTTAGTTCGAATGAATATGACAATGTGATGATCCAATAAATCAACAGTGATCTGCTCTGTAGAGAGATGTATCCTGCTTAGGGATGGGCGATACCACTTATTTTGTTTTCAATACGATACCGATACTTTTCAAGGCCAGTATTGCCGATATTGGTACAGATACTTCTAAACAGAACTTTTAAATTATGAAATGTATCAAATTACTAAGAGTAAAATGGGTAATGATACCCACTTAATGTTATACTTTAACACTCAATATGCCTTAATTGCAACTTATTCCCGGTTTCACAGACAAGGCTTATGCCTAGTCCCAGACTAAAATGGAAGTCTGAGCTGTTCAACTGAAAGAAACTTCCACTAACTGATCTTAAAACATGTCATTGCCTTTGTTTGTCTTTAGATGCGCACCGGTAATGCTTTTTTCTAAGGCGTGTTTATAAAAATTACTTTATGTCCTAATTGAACTATGGCCTAAGCCCTGTCTATGAAACCGGCGATTAGGTTATATTTTTGTTTACACATGGTTAAACTAAGTTTATTGTAGCTGTAACCATGGAAATCTACAATATAGTTGAACTAGTCACTTTAGTAAAACCATGGTTCATTTTCATAAGGGATGCATGCAAAAAACACAACCTTTTTATTCTGACAGTGTATGATCAATATTATCATTTACCATTCAATTTAAATAAATGTAATTGCACAAACTATGTAGGCTACAATTTTAATTCGTTTACTGTGAAATAACTCAAAGAAAACATGTATTTTCTGTCCTCTGATAAGCATTGTTCTGGGCTGCCGTATCCAAAAGCATCAGCTTTCTTATGATACTTTTGGGAAAAGCAGCCCTGTTTGAATGCAAGTTTCGATATTTTTTGTTTCGATATTCACGTCAGTAATCATCTAATCCTGCTCTCTTCATGCATACCTTGGACAGGTGAGTATGCGATGGCGAACACTTCTCCTCCAAACTGCTCTTTTTTGATTTCCTTCACAAACTCTCCGGTATCTGCCATGAAGCACTGAATCCGTCCATGGTCTCGATCAGCCACACACAGCTCCCGTTTATCAGGCAGGAAGGCCAGACTGTGCGGGATCAAGAACGAAATGCGACGTTTTCTGTCCGAGGAGCCTGTGCCATTAGCAGAGAATGAGTATTAATTGAGACTAAACCCGTTTAATCCCCAAAAAAATTTAGACATGAAAATATCCAGATAACGTGTCATTAGTAACCCTTTGAAATAATAATCATTTTTTGATTTTTTTTTTTTAAACGTGTGTGAATTTTTTTTTTTATGGTCGGTCACAATTGTGGGATAATGTGTATAACATATTCATACATGTAAATTCATATATATTTGCAGTCATAAAAATAGTTATACATCTCTGCCCAGCTATTTGAAACAAGGTTTACCATGAATACTATTATGCATCAAAACCCTTATACAACATGGATAGGAATTACAAGTATAACAACATTACAACCAGTATTACAACATCAATATTGTAACTTATTTATAACATTTCAACTTTTTATTTAGTGCAATATTTTGTCATTGCAACATTTTAGTGCAATTTTCACTAACAACTGCAATTGGATGTATATGTGTATCTAAATTCACTGTTATCCCACCGGTCACTATTGTGACCATCAACATGTTTACTTATTTTATGACCATACTCAACAAAACTGAATACATGTGAATTCATATAGTAATACTAGACACCTTAAAGATAATGTGTACCATATCTCTTTGTCATATTTTTATGTTAAGCCATGGTCTGTCTGAATACTAGATTCTGATTGGCTGGCAGGTGTTGATTAAATTCGTTTAACTGCACAGGTAGTTCCAGGTCAGTTTAATCACCGTTCCATACTAATGCGCTGCTTTAATTGATGCACACTAACCAACACGCATCACTCGTACACACACACACACACACACACACACACACACACAGAGAGAGAGAGAGAGAGAGAGAGAGAGAGAGAGAGAGAGACAGAGAGGTCGAAGATCGCAGATTGTGCTGCACACACACATAAACTTGTTGTCAACGCGTCTCCAAGATTTTTATTACTAAAATAAAAAATAGATACTAGATCAATACATTATATTCCCCAGCAACGAGGTGATAAAAATCGCTGTTTGTAGAGTGAGACGCGCAGACGCAGCAAGCAGGTACACACTGTCATCTCTCTCTCTCTCTCTCTCTCTCGATCAATCAATCGACAATTAATTGAAATACATGCTATAATCATTCAAATAAATGTGGTCTTACCGCACTATTTCATCTCTGTCTGATTTGAAGCTGGCAGAATTCTAGCGCTAACGAGCCATAACTGACGAATATAACGAATTTACCCTTTCGGTCAAATATTGCGCTGCAAAGAGCAATACTAGTTTTAACTTGTCTATAACTTGGCAAATGACCATGGAATAAGCCAGCAAATATTATTAATATCTTTGATATGTGAATGCTGGCAAATGCCCATGACATAAGCGGGATAATCAACGGCTAGCTGAGCATTAAACTATTTGAATGCACTTCACGGAGGCAACATCCCTCCATTGCGTGCCGGGCGGTTCTTCGCTTCCACGCCGTGCATTCAAACCGTTTCATGCACAGCTAGCCGCTGATTATCCCTTACTTAACATACTTTACTAGCCTTTAGTTTTTGAGCTTTGATGCAGCCATCATCTTCTCAATCAGGAAATAAACTGCACATATTTCACCGAGACCATTTATTTTTCCATATTTGCATATCAGTCAGTAAGGTTTTTAGAGCTTTATAAATGAAAAGCTTTACGGTCACTATTGTGACCGGTGGGATTAAATGAGTTAAAACTAAACTATCCAAGTGTTTTATCTGATACCTAACTAATTCAATTCATCATACCTAGCATCAATATCAAGTATTTCTCAATGTAAAAGTATTGTGTCGTTGCATCAATGTCAACACAACACACATGAAAACATTAGGAGGTTATAAATGTACCTGCTCCCCAGTGTGAGATATATTTGCCCTCTGGTGAGAATTTGAGGATCCTGGAGTTGCAGTAGCCGTCTGAGACATAGACGTTTCCGGTAACAGGGTCCACGGCCACATCTGTAGGTTGGCAGAAATGTTTCTTGTCACTTCCTGGTTCAAAGGCTTCTCCCAAAACCAGAAGCGGCCGATCTTTACCATCACTGCTCAGTTTGAATACCTATATAGAGAGAAAAAAGGTGTGTGAGTTACATAGTTATGCCATATACACTGCCCTCCAAAAGTTTGGAAACGCCCTAGAAAAGAAGGGTTTTGGACAATATCAGCATAAATCCTTATAATTTTTTGGTGCAAATACATTAAAGTAACTTGACATTATCATTGAAGACCAGCAATAATAATTTTCATTTTGATCACATAATAATGGCAATATATACATGTCAAAGTCAGACATGCCCCTTTGCCAGCTGGTTACTGGTTTAAACTTGGCCCAGGTTTTTAAAAGATTTTGGTCAGCAGCACACCTTAATAGCTTCAACAATTGATTTTCAATTAAGTTTAGAATACAATGAACCGATTAGAACACAATTTAGGTCAGATCGCTTACAAATAGCTCTTGCCAATCAAATGACTTGTTTGGCTCATTTTATAGAGAGTTTCCTTGTATCCAGTGTTCATATAATAAAATATGTTGTGTGTTGTCAATTATCAGTGCAAATTTATCACAAATTAAAAAGGATTCATGCCAATATTGTCTAGAGCGTTTCCAAACTTTTGGAGGGCAGTGTACATTATACAATATTTCTATACAGATACATTATTTTGGCTTGACCATTATGATGTGTTCATTTCAATTGTATAGTTCATCACAAATGTTTTTTTTTTTTCAATGAAGATGATAATTATGTCTTACTACTTCTGGACCTCTAATTAAAAATCATGATTGGGATTTGATAGATATTAAAAGTGCCACAACTTAATTTGTGTAAGAAACCAAAACAAGCAGACTGGTGCTTTGTGATGCTGGCCCACATCTGAACGTCATACAACTCACTCAGACATTTCTATTCTACCTATTTGTATTCTTTTCATAAACAAAAAACACTAGTGTTCTCTATTATTTTACTATTATATCTTCTTGTTTTCGTTCTATTTATTATACAACAAAATAATAACTTGACCTTCTAACACTAACTCTCTCTATTCTATCTACTTTCCATTCTGTTTATTTATTATATTTAAAACGTGTTACATGTGTTAGACTAACTGAGACGTATTGTTTGACTCACAGCACATACAGATCATTGCTCTTTTGTTGGTTTGACTGCTTCCTCATTTGTAAGTTGTTTTGGATAAAAGCATCTGCTAAGCGATTCAATATAAATGTGTTTTGTTGTGGCATTGTGTCTGCCAGACCTCTTCCTTTCCTCCAGTTTTCAAGTGCATGGTGTACTAAAACGGTACTTAATTTATTTTTTAATTACCAATATCAGAAAGAAACAGATAAACATTAGAACAAGAACATAAAGTAAAAACATAAAAAATGTACATAAACACAAAAATGTAGTCATACAATAATTTAATGATCATAAAAGTTACAACTTATGAATTGGATAAGATTGGATGTTTTTAAGGCTTTTTTTATTAGAGTAGTGGTTCTCAATTCCAGTCCTGGGAACCCCCTGCTCTGCACATTTAGCATGTTTTGCTTATTTAACACACCCGATTGAGCTCAACTGCTTATTAGGGGAGAGAGACATGAACTGAACTAACGAGCTGATGATCTCAGTCAGGTGTGTTAAATAAGAGAGACATGCAAAATGTGCAGAGCAGGGGGTCCCCAGGACTGGAATTGAGAACCACTGTATTAGAAGCGATTCTTTGAAGTGACGAGTAAAGCTAAAGTAAATCAGAAGGGATTATTTCACAGGTTTAAAGTTAAGGCACCATGCTTTGTGAATGAGGAATTTTCCCATCATACAAATAAAGTCCAGGGCATCCTCTAGGAAACTCTCCTCACTCACACTGTTTTTTTTTGATGTTTCTCAAGGAAAAAAGGCAACACATTGGTCAGTCCATCATCCTTCGTTTATCGCCTTTTTCTCATCGGTGTGATAGCTGTACGACTTCATGCAATAAAATAGTATCAATCATAATTACTGCGTCTTACTGCACAATGACTACTGCTTGTTATCTGTGCCAGCCAGATGAATGGCATTTCCTATGATCGGTCTGCATCATTTCAGCACACTATGATCCATCACAACAGTGGAAAATTCTACACCTAAGTCTACACATCAACACAAGATAAGTGCAGCCTTAAGCAGCAAACCAGGAAAACCGCACCTACACGAACCTTTGCAATCAATCTGGCATTGATGCTATAGATATACAGAAATGTTAGGGCTGGCTCGATACCACTTTTTCAGAACCGATACCGATCCGATACCAAAAAATTCAGAGTATCTGCCGATACCGATATCCATCCGATACAGCACAGTTTTTTTAAATCAGTGTATAATTTCTATATCTCAGTGTGTGTTGACCTGCTCATCTCTCTTTTGTGTTTTACACACAATCTACTAAATATAGACAACTTTACTGTAAAGAACAACAACAAATGAATGGATATGTAATTATAATCTATGACAAAAATACTTTTATAAATAGGTTAGTCGATAATTCAGTGGCAAAAGTTACTCTAGAAAAATCATGAGTGCAAAATAATTTTATAAAATAAAAAAATATATTGGGAACAAAGAAAAGCGAATAAGTGTAGGACTAAATCTGGTAAAAAATGATATATTGCTCTTTGTATTGTTGTAAAATACATTCATGGAGAACTTTATTTACAGATCAAGTATAATAGGAACAGTGGAGAGAGTTTATTGTCTTGACTAGTAACCGAACGCGGCTCACAGTTTGAAAGCTGAATGGAGGATGAAGGACAGCCGCAGCGTAGAGAAGTGTTTACGTGAACTTGACTTAAATATTCATCTGTACCTCACATTAAACCATGTAACGGCTTCAGAACACTTGAAATTTAGCACACAAAAACGTTATGCCATTTTATAATATGTTTGTGGCTTTTGTGGGGCTTAACAATAACACTATATTAGCTATGCAGAATATCGAATTTGGATCGGTCTCGTCAGACCGATACCCCGATCCAGCAGAAAAGGCCAGTATCGAAGCGATACCGATACTGAATATCGGATCGGCGCACGCCTAATAAATGCATTTCTGCCCCCCTCCAGGACTGTCCTGAACTTAACCTGGTTTCTCCAAAGGTTTTTTATTTTTACACAAGTTTCTTGCATTCATTTGAGCGTCTTTACCTGATGAAGTGCTACATCGGTCACCCAGTAATTATCGTCCATATCAGTAGTTATTCCATGCGGCATATAGAACCTGTTCAAATAAACATTTCATTGATGCTTCTCAGATAGGAAATACAGCAAACGGCAGTAAAGTGTCTGCACGGCATGTGAAAAAACACACAAATTCTCATTATAAACAATCTCTACAGTGCAAATGCAGCTTCATTGATTAGAAATGGCAGCATTCCAGTCTGTTAACTGCATTGTGCCTCTTAACAATAATTGAATCTCATAGACTTACATATTTCTTCCTGAAGCTTTGAGCACTTTTCCTTTGACTGGATCCACCACCATGATTGTGGACTGCTGGATGGGACCCAGATTCTTCTGCTGGTAGATGCCATTGAAATTAAAGGAGCTGGACGGGAAAACAACTTGATTATATCATCACAGCATATTCTACACAAGCAGCATTTATTCTTCTTTAGAAGAATAATTAACCCAACAATAAAAATGATAATTTCCTTACCCTCATACAATTCCAAACCAATATGATTTTTTTTAACACAAAAAAATAAACTGCTCTGCTCTTTCCCACACAATGAAAATAAATGTGGATCCAAAAAACCTTGATGCACTTATGATAAACATAGCACAAATGGCATTTTATTCCAAGTAATCTGAAGCCATATGAAAGCCTTGTGAAAGCCTGAATTATAGACATTCATTCACATTCGAAACACAAATGAAGATACATACACAGAACACAGCATATTAAATATGGTCAACGGCAGCTCAGCTGTACTTGTCCGATGCATGAAAACAAACCTCATTGGTTCTTGTGGAAGCTCAAATGTGCTTACGTGACATGCAAGAAGAAATCTCAGGTTTTAAAGCTTCAAGCTTCCGCTTACCATATTTGATGTGCTCTATATACATGTGTTAATCAGTGTTTATATGTGAATAAAGGCATAAATGAAATCTGTTCAACAAATAAAGAAATCACATCAGAAGATTTGGATTGAACTGCTTGATTATATTTACAATATCTTTTTAAAGCTTGAAAAGTTTTGATTGCATGGACTTTCAATGGACGGACAAAAATGAATGAGAATATTACACTGAACAAAATTATAAACGCAACACTTGTTGTTGTCCAAATTTTCCATGAGCTGAAGACTTTTTCTATGAACACAAAAGGCCTGTTTCTCTCAAATATTGTTCACAAATCTGTCTAAATCTGTGTTAGTGAGCACTTCTCCTTTGCCGAGATAATCCATCCACCTCACAGGTGTGGCATATCAAGATGCTGATTAGACAGCATGATTATTGCACAGGTGTGCACAGGCTGGCCACAATAAAAGGCCACTCTAAAATGTGCAGTTTTACTGTATTGGGGGAGTCTGCATCCGTGATCACCATTTGCCTCACGCAGTGCAACACATCTCCTTCGCATAGAGTTGATCAGGTTGTTGATTGTGGTCTGTGGGATGTTGGTCCACTCCTCTTCAATGGCTGTGCGAAGTTGCTGGATATTGGCAGGAACTGGAACACGCTGTCGTATACGCCGATCCAGAGCATCCCAAACATGCTCAATGGGTGACATGTCCAGTGGATATGCTGGCCATGCAAGAACTGGGATGTTTTCATCTTCCAGGAATTGTGTACAGATCCTTGCAACATGGGGCCGTGCATTATTATGCTGCAACACGAGGTGATGGTCGTGGATGAATGGCACAACAATGGGCCTCAGGATCTCGTCACGGTATCTCTGTGCATTCAAAATGCCATCAATAAAATGCACCTGTGTTCGTTGACCATAACATACACCTGCCCAAACCATAACCCCATCGCCACCATGGGCCACTCAATCCACAACGTTGACATCAGCAAACCACTCACCCACACGACGCATACACGCTGTCTGCCATCTGCCCTGTACAGTGAAATCCGGGATTCATCCGTGAAGAGAACACCTCTACAAAGTGCCAGATGCCATCGAATGTGAGCATTTGCCCACTCAAGTCGGTTACGACGATGAACTGCAGCCAGGTCAAGACCCAAATGAGGACGACGAGCATGCTGATGAGCCTCCCTGAGATGGTTTCTGACAGTTTGTGCAGAACTTATTTGGTTATGCAAACCGATTATTGCAGCAGCTGTCCGGGTGGCTGATCTCAGATGATCTTGGAGGTGAAGATGCTGGATGTGGAGGTCCTGGGCTGGTGTGGTTACACGTGGTCTGCGGTTGTGAGGCCGGTTGGATGTACTGCCAAATTCTCTGAAACGCCTTTGGAGACGCTTATGGTAGAGAAATGAACATTCAATTCACAGGCAACAGCTCTTTTGAACATTCCTGCAGTGAGCATGCCAATTGAACGCTCCCTCAAAACTCCCTTTGCCAACATCTCTGGCACTGTGCTGTGTGATAAAGCTGCACATTTTAGAGTGGCCTTTTATTGTGGCCAGCCTAAGGCACATCTGTGCAATAATCATGCTGTCTAATCGGCTTCTTGATATGCCACACCTGTAAGGTAGATGGATTATCTCGGCAAAGGAGAAGTGCTCACTAACACAGATTTATACAGATTTGTGAACAATATCTGAGAGAAATAGGCCTTTTGTGTACATAGAAAAAGTCTTAGTTCAGCTCATGATAAATGGGGGCAAAAACAAAGTGTTGCGCTTATAATTTTGTTCAGTATATGAGAACATTATATAGGGTATATAACATTATATATATACATATTTATATATACAACATTAAATATTTTTTAAAGATGAACAAAATTATCATGGGTTTGAAAGACAGGCAAATTATGACAATTACATTTTTTTGGGTGAAGTATTCTTTTAAGCTACAGTACACAATGCAGTGGTACCACTGTCTTTAAGTAACCTTTCATCACACAATATCATTGAGTCAGACAATGGCAACTTCATGAGCAAAAAGTCAGTGTTTTTTTCTCCCCCTCTGAGCTTCTAGTTGAGTAATCTTAAATGTATGGAGTGGGTTTATATTCCATAACATACTTAATTCCCCATATGTGATCTCCTCTGTGGAAGATGATCAGGTCACCGTTAGAGTTGAGAGCCAGACCAGACACCTGTCCCAGCTGCAGTTCTGCCTCGGGCCAGTCTGACACCTCTACCAGATGAGCACCTGCGCACACACACACACACACACACACACACACGTTATATATAAAATATGTTTTTTATTAACATTTTATAAAAACTACCCCTTAAAAGATAACTTTTAGTATTTTAGAATTGAACAAAACATTAAACCTATAGTTTTAGCCACACATTATGTGGATGCATCTGTAGGAATCTGTTGTTTAATTCCAGCATGTCATCACGTCCGATATTTGTCTCGCTTTTTCACGCTCAGTGTGGAAAGTCATTTAGACAACAAATGAGTGATGCACTGTTTATAAATCAAGCTGTTCAGGTATTAGATCTGGTTTAGGATAAGTTTCAAATGACAGCACAAGTGCACTGATGAATGACACTCTTTCATTATAATAGCTCCCAAAGCATTAAGTCAAAGACGTCCCAAATACAACTGATTCATGAAATGCATATGACTTGGTTATGAATGAATACAAAATATCCAACAATAATGCCATTATATATATATATAAAAGTGATATATTGAGTAAATTATGGTATAAATATACAACACTATGAGATAATTTTAATTTTGGGGTGAACTATTCCTTTAATGTTAATAAAACAACAAAAAGCTGAGAGAAAAATCATACATTATTCTTGACTGAAAAACTTTAATACAGTTGCTTTAGGAATCAGTCTATATAGTTTTTTGTTTTTATATTTTACTATTAATATTTTATATATTACTCCTGCTAAATACACTCTACCTGAAAATAAAGCACGGTTTGTTTTATTTGTATATTATGTGTATTTGTAATGTGTATCTTTGTTCTTATTTTTTAATAAGAAAGATAAAATAATGACAAAGATTTTTATCTTTGCCCACTTTGGCCACCATATCTGCTATTCTTTTTTTTTAAAGGCTTCGTCTTTATAATAGGGAAATTAGTTTGGCTGTAATGCTCAGACAACTTGCAAAATAGTAAAACCAACATGACAAAGAATTGTGATAAAATCGTGATATTTCTAAAATATACATAATATCCTTTTTCCATATTGCCCACCCCTAATATAAAGGATTGGGGGTGTTTCAAGGACGGAAGGATTTAAAATATGCCTTTAAACTATGCCAAGTGAAGGATGTGAAACAAAGGCTGCCTCCCAAGGACCCTTCAAACTGAGATGGCCTTCGACGGAGCATGCTGACGTGACTGCCGAGCTATGCAGTGTTACTTAGGATGAAGCCTTCTGACTGAGAAACAGCCCAAGCCTTGAGGTCACAGCAACTGCCTGCAGACCTCAGAGACGGACTGTGTTGAGGAACAGATTTGTGGAAATCTCTGGTTGAGCTCCAGATATCATGTGTGTAAATTTACAGAAGGGCAACTGTCTCTGCAACACTTCACTGATCTGGGCTTTATAGCTGAGTAGCCAGACGAAAGCCTCTCAGCAAAAACACACGAAAGCCTACTTGAAAAAAAGCACCTAAAGGACTCTAGACTAATATCTAAACTTGATTCTCTGGTCTTATCAATTACAATTCATGTGTGCAGGAAAACCCAACACCGCTCATCACTGGCACAATACCACCCCAGCAGTGAAATGTGGAAAGAAAAAATTATAATTAAACCTCAAACCCTTTTACGAACCCCAGTTTGACAAGGTTTAATGCAGTTCATGTTATTATTATTATTATAATGAATGGAATGTATTTTCTTAATGTTTGTATTTTTATATCAATATGGTACAAGATTAACCTCAATGTGATAAACGACATAGGTCAAAACTAATCTAAATATAGCCTGATTACATTACCTAAAATGCATTTAATGGATTATGTCACTAACTACATTTAGCGTACTGCAATTTCTAAAATGTCTAATTAATCTACCCAGCTCTGGTCCAGAACACTCACAACCTTAGATTGAGCTAAAGATTCACTACCCAACAGACAATGACCCAAAACACACAACCCAGACGATAAAAGAGTGGCTACAGCTCAGAATCCCAACCAGAATCCAAGTGTCCCAGTCCGAGCCTGGACATGAACCCAAGTAGAGTTAAGGGCCTGAATACTTATGCAACATGAAAATGTGAAAAATGAAAGGTCTGAATATTTTCTGAATGAATTGTATACATGATTGTATACTCCAGACAATCTCTTCAAAACCGACCAAAAATAACTCATCTTGCTCGCAGGGGTGATTTTTTGACCAACTAGATGAAAGCTTTTAATGCATCTTGAAATCTATTCTGTAAGAAATTCTCATGTTCCATATTAGAGAATTATTAAAACCACATGCAATAATATTACACGCTAAGCGAACTCTCAAAGTATAAATGACAGCAGTGAGATGGGTGGAAAACAAATGGATATGTGGGAGCCTATGTGTTCAAAACTCGACGTCCACACAGCACTGGATACATTTATGTCCTTGCTTTTTGTTGGGTTAATAAAACGAGGCCGAAACCCACCTGGTTGGTCCGTCTGAGCCGCCCCTGTGGTCGGCTGTCTGGCGGGAACCGTCCTGCTCCTTGAGGGGCTGACAGTGGGCTCTAACTGGTGAAACTTGTGCACTCTGTCCCTCACCAGAATTGCCTCCTCTTTTGTTTTGTAGCCTAAACGTGGCCGGCCCAGGTCTTTTTTTTGCATTATGCTATCAATCTCTGCCATCAGACGTGTCTGGGCTCGGGCCGCCTCTGCGGGGCTGTACTTATGCATGCGGACAACGTTCTCCCTCTCCCCCAGCAGTTTAGAGAGAAGGGAATAGAGGTCACCTGCACAGGAGGAAACAGAGGAGGAGAAGCGGAAAGACAAAAGAGGAATGGTGGTGTGAATAGTAAAGTGAGAAAGTCATTGGAGTGGAGGAAAGGAGGCTGTGCTGATGGTGTTATATGTGTTTGATATACTGTGCTATTTTTGTCTGTCCTTTACAATTGTTGCTTAGCATATTGTGTGACATGCCCAAGTGTAATCTTGTGTAATCGGCAGACTGTGCAACATAGACAGCCTTTTCTCTATTAGACGGTCCCACACAGTACACCTATTCTGTTTTAGTCACTCACTGTCATGCAAAATAAAAAGGCTGCACATCATTCATCAAGCCTGAAAAGTTTATATGTAAATTTGAAACTTATGTCATGCCCATCTACATGGTATGCTGTTGTAGTGTTGTCAAAATTACCAGTCAGTACTGAAATAAAAAAAAACTGTCCATTTCCGGCTAACTGATTGGCCAGTGTGTTCACACGCTCAACATATATGACCGAGATTGGCTACAATGATCATCGCATGACCCTCTTCACCGAGTGCTCTCTCAGCGGATCCCTAATATATCTGCACATAGACGGATCCACTGACAGACGCCTGCTTTCAAATGACAATATGTTTGCTTTGCTTAGTTTCTAAGCTATTTTACTGAGAAATAGTGTTCCTGTGGCTCAGTGGTAGAGCATTGCGTTAGCAGCGCAAAAGGTTGTGGGTTCAATTTCAAGGGAACACACATACTGACAATACATGTATAACCTGAATAGTCTATCTTAACCCAAGCCAATTAATGGTTGTAACGTATGATTTCTGAAACATATTAATATAACATAACCGAATGACGGCATTTATTATCAGAACAGTCCGTCGATTATCAACTGCTCATAAGGCTAGGACATTTCTATTTTAACAATGAGCATGAAAATTCATATTATTTAAAAAATATTAACAGTTTGATTAATTAATCAATGAATATTAGGCTTAAAACATAACGTCTGTCTTCCTAACAGTAACCTATTTCATATATATATATATATTTATGTTCACATGCTCGGGAAGAAGACTGGAGTGCAATCTGTTCACAATTAATCCGGGGGAACTTTTAATTGAAATGAGGGAACAAATATAGAGCCCTGCAGCTTCTCCGAATTCTCCGCCTGAGTCTGACCAGAGCCCGTGTCTCTCTCTCTCTCTCTCTCTCTCTCTCTCTCTCTCTCTCTTTCTCTCTCTCTCACACTCTCTCTCTTCCCCATTACAAAGCTGCTGCTGCAGCCATTAAAATAGTTCTGTTTTGGTTTTTAATAGCAAAGTGGTCATTATTTCATTTCGTTTCTTTATTAATTTAATTCAGAAATCTGATTGGAACATTTTATGTTTGTTAAATTCTTTTAGTTTTTGTTTTTTTAAATACCACGCGGCCAGCGCAAGTTTGATCAGTTTATCCTTCTCAAGTAAATAACTAAATAAATAAGATTAACGTCATAGTATTTTAAGAATAAAGTCAAAATTACGATAATAAAATCATGTTACATTGCGTGAAGTAAAAGTGAAAATTACACCTGTATACTCTGTCTGTATAAAAAATTATGTGCCATCCAACCTGTCATTCTTCACATTTAACATGAAAAACAGCACAAATATTTTGCATTTAAATATTTATGGTTATCAATCAGTGGAATATTACATTATTTTTTCAATAAAAAAATTATAATTTGAATGCAGGGAGCTCGTCACGACTCGTCAGAAACAGGGCGTTTCTGATAGCACGTGAAGGCGGCAGAGAAGCACTCTCGCTCAGCACAGTGAAGTGCATCGTTTTGTTAACTTTGTGGTTTATTATTTTGAGTTGTTTGGGACGCTGTAGCAAACGGCCCTCTCACAATATATTGCTTAACAGGCCTATTGTTCATGCAATCAGAATGCACGTATCAGAAGTTCCGTGCTCCGGCGCGGTTAGCTCTCACGTGTGCCGTGCCCGAGTCCAACTGAACCGCACTCTGGCCTACCTCTTACAACCAAGCCAGGGCCTGCTAAACGAGCCACGCCCGAGCATGGCACGGAGCGATCACATTAGTCAAACGAACAGGGCTTTGAACAGAGCCAGTGTGGGTTGTACACCTTTAGAAAATAAATCGCACAACCTAATCGATATTCTATAATTAAATCGACTAATCGAATATTCGAAAATCGTGACCCATCCCTACTATGTAACTACCATATAAGTTTCAAAACAGTCAATCCACAGTAAAGCTCACACAGCCTGCATAGAGCTGTGCCTTTTCACGAGCCCTTGTGACTTCCGTAAAAATGTGATGTCAGAACTCCTCAGTCACCACCTTCAGTCACCATCCCGAGCACCGCCCACTGTCCTTCTGCCAAACCCCCAGACAGCATCGCGTCCATGCCATGCTGAACATCAACAACATGGAAACATGTCAAAAAGGTTAACTTTAATGGACGAAACCAGATCGGCCGACCTGTAACGTTACACTCTCACTCAATGGACTATGACAGGACCTGACCTGACAGGACTATAAGGTGGATCACGTCTAACATGTATAGACCCGTTTAGGGCCGACGTCACAATTACGTCACAGCGTTAGCTGGAGGCAAAACAAAGCGAAAACTGAAGTCAGCCAATTCAAAACAGAGCAGATTCGTCTACACAAGGAGCTTAAAACGTCATCTTGTTGGGATGTTGAATGCCAGAATCAATGTAGTAGAGGCTTCAATTTGAAATTTTAACACATACCTGCTGCCTCTGCCCCCCTCAAAAAATGACTACAGCTTTGGTTAAACGAGATAAAACGAGCAGACTGGACAGAAATCATCATCAAACATGCTCGCGTTTGCAGCGCACACTTCTTATCAGAAAAGGTTCAATAAAGTATTGTCTTTTGTTGTTATGGGCACGTCTGAATATTTTTTGCATCTCACGAAAATGTTGTGTATGAAATAATGTCTGTGTGCATGTGTGTAAAACAATAAAATTATGATTTATATGCTTAATCATTTGTAATTGTATATACATTGTTGTGATTAATTGTGGCTGGAATAATATTGTAGCTGTAAAAATAGTTGCCAGCTGAAATTGAAATATATATACACATCTTCATGACTAGATAGACACATTAAGTTTGCCTTTACTGTACACGTTAGAGCCACTCACCCGAGTTTCGTCCATTAAAGTTAACCTTTTCAAATAACAATCACAGTCCCGGACAGTGAGTGACCTTACATATGCAGGTAAAATAGGAATTTCTCCAGTTATTGTTAAGAAACAAGCTAACAGACTTCACAGCTAGCGTTAGTGAAGCGGTCAGGGGATTCTTTCTGCCTCCAGCTAAGCTCCGCCCACAGAAAAAACTCTGTTTACTAACAGAAAAAGGGTCTATAGTAACGACAAACTCAACGTGTCTATCTAGTCATGATGGAGATGTAAATACATTTCGATTTCAGCAGACAACTGTTTTTACAGCTACAGGTAAACCCAGGTTTCTTTACCATTGTTCACTTCTATTCTTCTGACGACTCCTAAGCATTTCATGATGAACCTGAGCCGGTTCGGTGCTCCATTTGTCTGTGAATTGGGACTGTGTGCAAAGGATTGTGGGTGATTAGAGGATGAGTAGGATACACCTGATGCACCCTTTAAAACACCATTGTGTTTCGCCTCTTTGTAGGCTCTAGAAACACGCATCCAATCTGTTCAGTCTGGGCTTTAATTGAGAAAAGCTCTTTCATTGAAAAGCATTGTAAAATGCGACCGTGACGCTTTTTAATGAAGTGCCGGTTGATGTTTTGTTTTATCTGGCGATGTGATGTCACCGCACAATGCACTCAACTCTGTTTTAATTTCATTTCACTAGCTCAGAATCAAATCCACTCTGATTTTCCATAATCAATAAGCATTAACAAATGCGATTTTACACTAATTTAGAAAGATTACTGGTCAAATATATATATATATATATATGTTAAGGGCCAACAGTGTAGTTAGCAGCAAGGCCCTTCTCTGACTGCCCGTGGTGAAATGTTGGATAGATTTACACTAAATATAGGACATTAAGACAAATAAATCCAGATAAGTCTTCCAAGACAACTGCCAGACACCTCCTACAGGGCAAGAAGAAGATGCCATTCCACTGGAAAAGATTTATCATTGGTCCAAATGTTGTTTCTTATTAACTAATGGCTTTTCAATCCATCTTAACTCACCCCAAGGTTCAGGTCAGAGGCCATAGAAACACTTCAAGATGCAGCTAGGTATTTTACTAGCCATGTAATGGCTGTGGCTTAAACAGATATAGACAAGTCTTTACACATTTCTTTACACCAAATGTATGCAATCCTTGAACAATTCAATCCCAACAAAACCATACTTATTTAGAGAAATACGTATAATTAATGACAGCTGTCTGTAGTACAACAATCCTTACGAATGAAAGCATGCACCTTTTTCAATCATGCGTGGACTCTATGCATTTAAAACGAGGCCAAACGTGTTGTGGAGATGGTTTGGGAAGTGAGTAATGCATAGGCAAAATTCAGTCACTGTTCTTGGCCTGGCTCCACAGGGAGATGCTAATACATTATATTCATAAATCTATTCTGTAAAAAGCATTAAAATACCACAACATGGAAAAGACCAAGTCGGCACTATACACAGCCATTTAATTAGCATAAACAGGATTCGTAGCCTAGCCTTCTACTAAGAAGGGGTATAGATTTGTTATGAAGCTAAATATAAGGATAGGATAAAACTGTGCAAAAATGAGATGCTAACACTGTTTTTAATTCATGCATGTGTAACGGATGTGTGTAAAACCTCACTCTCCTGACTCAACAGAGGCGCTCTAGCGACTGACGCTAGAGGCTGTAGCCTTTGGCGTACCTTGTTAGAGCGCCCGCCTCCCGTGCCGGAGTCCCGGGTTCGCGACCCGCTCGGTGAGTGGGTGCGGACCCGTGTCGGGGTGGTTACATTGGTGCCGTGACCCGGACGGGAGTGAGGTTTAGGGGGGTGAGTGTAACGGATGTGTGTAAAACCTCACTCTCCTGACCTCAACAGAGGCGCTCTAGCGACTGACGCTAGAGGCTGTAGCCTTTGGCGTACCTTGTTAGAGCGCCCGCCTCCCGCGCCGGAGTCCCGGGTTCGCGACCCGCTCGGTGAGTGGGTGCGGACCCGTGTCGGGGTGGTTACACATGTACCAGTGAGCTCTCAGCAGGTTTGAGATGTGTAAATGGCTTTTTTAATATAAGATTATTTCCCTAAGGTCAAGTTATGGTTATAATTTCCCCAAAACGGTGTTAAACACACATTTTAAACCCTGTCTTTGATGATGTGAATGAAACACTTGCTCTACTTTAACACTACTGCCCACTGCTGGCACTGCATCAACATCGCCCATCATACATGTGGCAAATGGCAAAACGCTTCGAATGCAGTCTTATTTTTTAATTGTGTTGGATTAGTAGTTAACTGTTCACCTGTTTAACTGATGAAAAACAAGGTTTTGGTGATAACATATCTAATAACTTCAGGAACAACATGTATTTATACCGATGTCATTGGTGCATTCACAATCAAACAGTTGCAGAATTAACTTACAAGCTAAACGACGAAAGATAACATGGTTTTTATGTCATGACGCCTTTAAAACAAATCTTTGATAAACACACATGTCAATGCACAGAGCTGAATTTCATTGACAGCTAGATGGAGAAGTATATGGAGCTTTATTGTTTGGTTTCCATAATACCCCTTTCTTTGAAGTTACTCATGTCACTAATAAATCATACAATGTGTGAAGTGTTTAATATTTTATCAAGCCTCATGCCACTCAAAATCTCCCTTATCTGACACACTCATGTCTATGAGCCTCTATTTATGAGTTGTACTATTAAACCACTGTGTTTTTCACAATAAAAGAATGTCATTCAGCCACTGTGTCAGTCAAATGAGATTTGTAATGGTTGTCCAGCATTGATTGTGTCTTGATTATCTCTGAAAGTATTTTTAAACATCTTACCCTGATCCAGAACTTCCTCTTCTCGCTTGGGCTCCTGCAGCTCCACAACATCTGTGGAAATCAAGAACGAAATAAGAAACAACAACAAGAAAATCAAGTATATTTAATTTGATAAATATTAACTGGATTCTGGTTTCACTGGATTATCCATAAAAGTAATGCATTCATCCCATGGTATAATATTTCAGTCATACTGCCCACTCACAGTGTAAAATCTTCAACCGTCTATTTTTGGATGGTACCTTTATGAGGGGCTGACTCATGCTTCATGGACATCATATGGTCTGGACTGACTAGGATGGGAATATTGGCCTCAGAAGGGATGTTTCGGAACAGCTCACTACTGCCGTCATCTCCGCAGTTCATGTAAGGCACACCACGGCTGTTGTCCATGTAGTACATGATGTAGAAGTTACACATCTCATCACTGGAGGTGCCTCTGTGAGGAAGGAAATAATGACACATGAACAAACTACAAGCATAATATGACAAATTACAGCGTCAAAGCTGCAAGTAAACTGCAAATAACCAACCAAACTGCATTCGGCTCAAATGACACACACACACAGACCCTCTCAAAACTGCATAATTCTGTTGGGTTTATTAGTAAAGGAGATTTTGGTTTGTTCTCAGGCGCACCCCTAAATATTAAGAACAAAGTAAACTGTTCCTGGTTGTTTTACACGTAGACCAGATGGCACTCTTTGGTCAGAAACGATAAAAACACTTGCAGTGTTTGCAATCTTTATTTTTGCATTGCTGTATTACAAATTGTGTCAGAACAGCATGATTCATATTCAGATCTGCCCCAATCAATTTATGCAATGCTTACTCCTATTACAAAACCAATGAATAAAATGTAACCATTGAATAAAATGTCCCACCCATTCTTTTGTCGCTCAGACTTTCATCACAATAAAGAAATTGTGCACAACTACACATTTTTGTCAAAACAAAAATTGTCATTTTAATTCTAATTGTGAGGTTTTTTTCAGATAATTTTTTTTATGTCTTTTTGAAACTCCAAGTTTGCTGTGTTTTGTATGGCGGCACAATTAAGCCAAAAAACCTGTGATTATATAACAATATGACTATATAAAATAATAACAACGATAATAATAGTAATTTTATTTTACAGTACAACTGTAATATTACAATACTAATATTTAATTTAATCACTATCAATTTGTGATCTGCTCACTCATAAACGAACAGTGCCATACTTCACTTTAAAACATGCAGAGATTAATATATTCACACCATTTGCAATTTGAAGGCACATTGCAATTTCATTATGCTTATGCTTAGTCATACAGAAAATTTTACATGGCACATTATATACTTCAGATCTGCATCAAGTTTGTGAACATTTTATATTTTGGTGATTAATATAAAAAAAAGGCCACATCCAAAACTATTAAACGTGCTGGAAAAACCCTGCCCCTAATTTGTTAATATGTAAAAAGATTAAATACGATTCCAACATGTTTGTTGCGTGAACGCCTAATTACACTTGCACAGCACTGTATGTATAGTAAATGTATTTATATGTGTGTACTTCTGTAGTATTGGGACACCTAATCCCAGCTGAACACCTCTGGTGTGACTTTAAATGAGCCAAAAACGTGTACATATGGGTAAAAATATGCCTTGTACATATGGGTTCAGTCATTTCATACACTTCAAAACTGTTGCAACAGAGCTGGAAATACAATTTAAGTACATGAATTATGTTTTCATCTTTGTTGGCACAGTTTGGAAGTGCCTTTTTCTCTTCTAAAGAAGGGGTGCCAGTACTTTTGTCCATATTATGAATGTACAAGTCAGTCATTGGTGTTTGGTGATGAGTTTGTGGCTCATTTAAAGTCACACCAGAGGTGTTCAGCTGGTTTCTGCAGACCAGTCAAGTTCTTCCACACTGACTGAATCAACATTTCTCTTTGATCCTTGTCTTATACACAGAGACACTGTCATGTAAGAATAGAAAAGGGTCCTGCACAAACGGTTGCTATAAAATTAGAAGAACACAATTCCCTAGAGTATCATTATATGCTTAAACATTAAGATTTGTACTCATGAAAAATTGCTAAAATAGTCAAACCTGTTCATTAAAAGGGGGTGACCCAATACTTTTGGCAATATAGTGTATGTCTCTGGCATAAGTGGGCAGTTCTTGGTGCCAAAGACCAAGACTGTACGTCAGCAGTCATCTTTACATCGTTATCTTGTGGACTAGAGTTGGGTGCGTGGGCGAGAGCGCTGGGCTTCCTGGGAGATGCGTCAATGCACTATTATGTGCTCTCCCTATCTCCATGGTAACAGGAATGGCAGAGGCACACATACATTCAAGGAGTCAAGATCAAACGAAATATGATGAAACACAGAGCCAACCTACTGCGTGTTTAATCACTCTTTAAACACCACACAGAAACACACGCAGTCACCACCTGTCTCAGCGTCACTCTATCAGATGGACACAATAAGAGAGGTGGTCAGAGACACAATGACACCAATCAAACACCATGCAAACACAGTGAAAGGGAGAAGATGGAAACGTCAACTGCATGCACAACATCACCTCTCATCTAACACACTTACTGCCACAGTAACTCTACATAGGAATAAATGAACACAAATAAAAGGTGAACTCTCCCATAGAAAATCTGACCTCGGTTACTCATTTAAACAATGCTATTAACCGTTACAAAACAGTAAGAGTCTAATTAAAACAACAACACAATAAGAATGAATGATTGGCCAGAATATGGACTCACCCAATTTGGGTAACAGTGGTTCTTCCTTCTCCTGTGAACACACAACGGGCTGCCAGTATGTCTCCATTTCTTACATCAATGGTGTTGGTGACTGGATAAAAAGCCTAAACACAAGTGAAGTTTCAAAGTTAGCTAAAAAACTAAACAGAAATGGACATTGTCACCCTCATGTTGATCCAAACCCTTAAGACTTGCATTCCTCTTCAAAACACAAGCCAAACACTTTTAATGAAACCTGAGAGATTTCGGCTCATAATTGAAAGCAAGTCAAGATAACCAAAGATTTCAAGCTTCAAAAAGTTCATGAAGACATTGTAAAAATAATCCATACAATACTGAATAGACACAATCACTAAAAATAGCAAACAGAAGATCAAAAGTGCTTGCTTGCCAAGACATATCTTAATTTGTGTTTCAAAGATGAACAAAAGTTTCATCTGTTTAAAATGACAAGAGGGTGAGTAAATGATGACAGAATTATCTTCTTTTTTTTGGTTAACTAAACACATTTAACATTAAAGGAAGACCTATTATGCCCCTTTTTACAAGATGTAATATAAGTCTCAGGTGTCCCCAGAATGTGTCTGTGAAAGTTCAGCTCAAAATACCACACAGATCATTTATTATATCATTTTGAAAATGCCTATTTTGAGTGGAAGCAGAAACAGGCTGTTTTTGTGCATGTCTCTTTAAATGCAAATGAGCTGCTGTTCCCCGCCCCCTTTTCCAGAATAGAGCTGCGCCTCAGATACTGTGCTAAAAACATCTGTTTAGTTTTGATTATTATGTCCATCGCACTGAACACTGCGTTTTAAAGCCATATCAATTTAAATGTCTGAGCGCACACATCTGAAGAGACGGGTCTCTGTTAATACGGCAGTATCCGTCAACAGTCGTGGGCGGGGCCTGTAAAACATGACATTACTTTTTACAGATTCTGCGAATGGCTCTTTCTGAGACACTGATTTAGATTTTTTGGGGGATTAAAAAAAAATGAGTATGTGGATTTGTATCATTATATGGTGGTTGTGTACACATACTGCCAACACACATTTGTGACCCTGGAGCACAAAAACAGTCTTAAGTCACTGGGGTATAATTGTAGAAATAGCCAACAATACATTGTATGGGTCAAAATGATCCATTTTTCTTTTATGCCAAAAATCATTAGGATATTAAGATCATGTTCCATGAAGATATTTTGTAAATTTCCTACCGTAAATATATCAAAACTTCATTTTTGATTAGTAATATGCATTGCTATGAATTTAATTTGGACAACTTTAAAGATGATTTTTCCATATTTAGTTTTTTTTTGCTCCCTCGGATTCCAGATTTTCAAATAGCTGTATCTCGGCCAAATATTGTCATATAATAACAAACATCAATGGAAATATTATTTATTCAGCTTTCAGATTATGTATAAATCTCAATTTCGATAAATTGACCCTTATGACTGTTTTTGTGGTCCAGGGTCACATTTATGTTCAAACAACATGTAAAAGTGAATTTTGCATAATACAGGTGCATCTCAATAAATTAGAATGTCGTGGAAAAGTTCATTTATTTCAGTAATTCAACACAAATTGTGAAACTCGTGTATTAAATAAATTTAATGCACACAGACTGAAGTACTTTAATCTTTGGTTCTTTTAATTGTGATGATTTTGGCTCACATTTAACAAAAACCCACCAATTCACTATCTCAACAAATTAGAATATGGTGACATGCCAATCAGCTAATCAACTCAAAACACCTGCAAAGGTTTCCTGAGTCTTCAAAATGGTCTCTCAGTTTGGTTCACTAGGCTACACAATCATGGGGAAGACTGCTGATCTGACAGTTGTCCAGAAGACCATCATTGACACCCTTCACAAGGAGGGTAAGTTACAAACATTCATTGCCAAAGAAGCTGGATGTTCACAGATTGCTGTACATTTTCTCTATGGGGTTCAGGTCTGGTGAGTTTGCTGGCCAGTCAAGCACACCAACACATGGTCATTTAACCAACTTTTGGTGCTTTTGGCAGTGTGGGCAGGTGCCAAATCCTGCTGGAAAATGAAATCAGCATCTTTAAAAAGCTGGTCAGCAGAAGGAAGCATGAAGTGCTCCAAAATGTATTGGTAAACAGGTGCAGTGACATTGGTTTTCAAAAAACACAATGGACCAACACCAGCAGATGACATTGCACCCCAAATCATCACAGACTGTGGAAACTTAACACTGGACTTCAAGCAACTTGGGCTTTGAGCTTCTCCACCCTTCCTCCAGACTCTAGGACCTTGGTTTCCAAATGAAATGAAAAAAAATAACTTTCATCTGAAAAGAGGATTTTGGACCACTGGGCAACAGTCCAGTTCTTCTCCTTAGCCCAGGTAAGATGCTTCTGACAATGTCTCTGTCTCAGAAGTGGCTTGGTAGCCCTTTTTCTGAAGATGTCTGAGCGTGGTGACTCTTGATGCACTGACTCCAGCTTCAGTTCACTCCTTGTGAAGCTCTCCCAAGTGTTTGAATCGGCTTTGCTTGACCGTATTCTCAAGCTTGAGGTCATCCCTGTTGCTTGTGTACATTTCCCTACCCAATTTGTGACTTACCCTCTTTGTGGAGGGTGTCAATGTTCGTCTTCTGGACCATTGCCAAGTCAGCAGTGTTCCCCATTATTGTGGTTTCAAAGAACAAGAGATACCCAGAATGTATACTCAAATGTAAATATTCTAATATTTTGAGATCCTGATTTTTAATTAGCTGTAAGCTCTAATCATCAAAATTAGTGTTTTACTTTACATGTAATGAATCTAAAATATATGAAAGTTTCACTTTTTGAAATAAGTTACAAGAACAAAATTAACTTTTTCACCATATTCAATTTTTTTTTAGATGTACCCTTAATTTGCAAGCTATTCACATCGTCAGTCATTTGCAAAGTTATACGCATTTCTGCTTACTGTATTTTTATGCAGTATATACCTTGAGTAAAATTCCAATACAAAACCCAATTATTTTACAGTATACAGCATGGCACCAGCAATGCCAAAGACAGGTCATGGGTTTCATTCCCAGCGAATGCATAGAAATGTATGAATTTAGTGCAATCTATGTTGCTTTAGGTAAAAGCATCTGCCAAATGTGTAAATGTTGTCTTTAAAATATCACATTTAACCATTCTCTTCACATTATACATGGGCCAATATACTGCTTTTACATCTTTAGAATGGGGACCATTGCAAGAGTCCCTTGGCATTGAAAAGTAAAAAAATAAACCTTGATTAGTTGATTCAGGTTCATTAGAGTTGGAACTATACAGCAGTGCTACACAATCACGTGGCTCTCCAGAAGCAGCAGTTGTCTAAACAAGAAAAGCATGCTGGACACTAGTAATGCATACTGCGTATATGTGTGCACTCTACATGTATGCATTGGATATTGTGCTCACTGGAAATTGCACTTACTGATACCTTTGTAAATAACATAGACAGAGTGGAAACAGGTCTGACAGCAGGCAAAACATAACACACTGATGGGTCATTAACATGACTGACAACTCTTATCAGAGACAAATGATGCATTAAACTCCCTCTATAGATGCCATGTATTAATCATGCTTGATCAGGCAGAGTGGACACGTTTAGACATACCTGTGGCAACAGTGGAGACTGGCGTCCGATTTGAGTCCACTGACCATTTCGAACCCTGTACCCACTCACAACTTTACCTGAAGAACAAGACACACAACAAGATCAACATATGCTAGCACCATAAAATGTAAAATAATTATATAAATGCAATAAAGCAAAATCTCACCGAGGCTGTGTGTGTGTGTCCTGAAGGCAAACGGATACATCGGGGAAGAAGGGTAAGTGCAAGCAATGTCTGCGTTGGTAACTGCAAACCCCAAAAACATCAGTAAATGAGATGACAAGCACTGATAACCAATCACAACATTCAATGTAAAACTCAGACACCTTTCACAACCTTAAACGTCTGCAAGATTATTAGTGCCAAACTGGAAAATATTGAAAATGTCACAGATCGGGTACCTTTCTTCCCAGGAGGAATGACAGTGTCCACAGACATCATCAGATACATGCCAGCAATAAAGGGCTGTCTGCAGAGCACACAACAGTCATCACATTCAAATCAATTACAGTTAATAAAACGCCACACTTTTATTGACTTCCATATTGAATTGCTTAAATATTACATCAAATTTACAATCTTAATATGTATATGACTATGCAAGGAATAACTAACAGCACACCTTAAGTATTAACAATATTAAAATACATGTATCAAAATACATTCCTTTTGTGTTAAATATGCTACAAATACATTTATATATTTATGTGTTTAATAAAAATAGCCTGTAATTAGTATACTAAACTGTTATACTTAAATTCTGCTAAATTGGAACAACTAATTTTGTGCTAAATGCACTTTAATAGTGCAAAACTAGTGAAGTCCAGCTGTTTATATCAGTAAGTCTTAAGTGATGTCAATACATATGTTAATGGATTTGAAGTATGCTTAGTATGAAATGTATTTGGCATATTATTATTTTTTTTACTACGGTAAACATTTCACTTTCAAAAATAGCATCTACCCTAAAGGTCTTTGTTTTTATACAACAGTCACCACGTGACATAAAAATAAAAGAGCTTATATTGATTCAGTTGTAACAAAAAAGTGAGGATGTCCTAATGGATGACTTGTTTACGCAATTATTTTCTCAAGTGTACCTTTTACAAACATAACAGGCATACATTATGCCAGTTAAACTGTTTAGCCTGTATTTAGTGCTTTCTCCACTCACATTAAAACATGCTTTAGCAGATCAATGAGAACACAATGGACGTAATGGAAACAATATATTCACAGCAGAATCACTCTATTGACCAATCAGAATCAAGGAATTGATAAAATAACAAACTACTGCATTGACAATAATACTGTCATACGTGGCCCATTTTCCAGTGGCACCTAAAATAAGTCATTGTGCCCTTTGGCATGTGTGACATAAATTAGGACAGACAGGAGCTGAACTGGAGCTGATTCAGTCGCTGTTTTCACACATGCTCAATCGACACTATTTCCTTAGCATTTTACTAACTGCAATGAGCAATGTTTTACTGAGCATTTGTTCATAAATTGAAGCTATAATTAACCCACAGATTCTCTGAAAGCTTGAATAGATGCTTTTTTCTCAGTGTTACAAGGTTTCAGAGAACTTAACAGCTGCTCATATATAAACCTAAACAATTTATCGCCAGGAAACAAGAGTTACAAGAGTTCTTGAGATAGACAGCGACTTACATGTCAATCTATCACCATAGAAGTACTTCATTCGCAATAAACCCATACATTATCTTTGTGTGATAAACCAAGACAAATTTAGGTTGTAATTCTTTGATAACCTTCCTTCTTCAAATCTCATTTTGCAAAAAAAGCTCAGGCATGTCAGAAAATCATTCATGTTTGGAAGAACAGGGAAGTGAGTAAATAATGACACAATTGAACAAGTAGGCCACATCTTATGAATAAATCACAGATATTCTTAGATCTAGCGGCGATAACTCACCGTTTGGAAGTCATTCTTAAAGTGAGTCCTGAGCAGTCTCTATGATGATCTAAATCCAAGACAAGATGAACACACTAGTCACATCTCATGTCACCAAAATGCTGTCAGACATTGTGCAAATACTGTTTTTTTAATGCAGCACAGGCATGCAGATGAAAACGTCACAATGAGAGGAGAGTGAGTAAATGTTGAAGATAATTAAAAGCATGCGGCTTTAAGCTCTGCGCTGCACATCAGAATTTACCTCTGAAATTTCTGATATCACCATAATGGATTTGCAGCACAAAGTAGTTAATTCTGGTGTCTCCTCCAACTTTAAAGCCAACATCTGAAAAAAAGAGTACAAAACAAGGTGACTTCAGTCGTTCATTGTTTTTCAGAGAAGAGGCATTTCCTCATGATCACTTGTGAGTTATAACAGCACTGGCTGATTGATCTGGCTGCGGCGAGAAAGAAATGATGAGGAGAAAGGAGAGCACCTTTGGGTAGTTTGGTTGGAGGAGCATTCCTGGCCCAGGCATATATGATCTTGGCCTGATCCCGACACGTCCCCAGCTCTCTCCCACAATCCCTAAACAATCCAACCAAAACATGTCAGAAATGAATCGTTATTACTCAATACAACACATACATTTGCAATATGGTCATTCAGTGTCAATTCAACTCAGATAAAAATGTTGATTTCGATATTTGAAGAAAAAGGAAAAATTTTAAAAGCCTTGGATGAATATTTGCTGAGTAATTCACTATTTTGTAGAGGGCAGTCAATATGACTATTTTTACCTATGAAGCTAAATATCAGGGGACAGAGATGACTTTAGAAAGATAGCAGCAGCACTCTTATTTTTACAAAGATATTAGTTTGTCTAATAGTAATCTATAAGTCTATATATCTATTAGTAAAATCTGTAGACTTAAACCATCTTTGTTGAATTTTTGCATTTGCCAATTGGGGGGAAAAATGGTACAAAGCTCTTTTTGTGTGGTTTTATTTTCCAAAGTGTACATGCTTGCAAGTCAAGACACATTAAAGTCTAGAAACATATATTTTATTTTGGTATCTACATCTAAAGGGCCCTATATAATTCAGTTAGGCAAGTATGAGGATTTATATGTGGCTCAGTGCGTAAATTGTTAAACTGTACAGTGGTCAAAAACCAAACATAAGTCCCACCTTTGATTGTTCAACCACTGAAAGGGGGTACAATTTTACAATTCTCCCATGGAGATATTCTCACATTAATATTTTGGCTTTATAACCAATATTATCAAATCAATACATTTAGCTGGGCAAGTTTCTGAAATTAGGTTGATTTGACACAGAATGACAATAGTGAAGTAATTTTTTTCCTCAAATGTAGTAAATCCGATTGAATGACATCTGTCATACAACTGCACAGCCCTGCCCCGAACTCCAGTGTCACAGGCCGAGCCTATGAGCAGAACTGGTTGGGATGCTCAAACACACATGCTGGTCTGTTTTTTCGGAGAAGTGTTTCCTGCACCTTGTTGCAAAAGGACGTCCAACACATTTTATACAGTATGTGTATCTTTTTTCCATTAACAAGATTCTGTTGTGTTCAAATTTACATTTACATTTATGCATTTAGCAGACGCTTTTATCCAAAGCGAATTACAATTGCATTCAGGTTATACATTTTCATTAGTACATGTGTTCCCTGGGAATCGAACCCACAACCTTTTGCGCAGCTGACGCAATGCTCTACCACTGAGCCACACAGGAAGACAAATGTGTACATTTCCTCGTAAACTTCTCATTCTGTCTGATAGAAACATGTTCACACCCTAAACATATCTGACCCTCCCCCTCCCCTTAATAACCTCTATTGACTAGTTTTTGGTAGTGTATCCAAACCCCCCGTCATGCCACTGCAGTGGGGTTGCAGATGACTGCAGATGTATTTCTGAGCATTGGCCAGGTTTGGTATAATTAGTCTATTTTCATGCTGATCCTCAGCGCTTCTGAAGCCTCACATCTCTCACTATGAAAGCGAGCCAAGTCACAAGAAGCACCCAGCAGTATCTGCACGATGCATTATATATAATACATGAGTGACATTAAAGAGGGAAGCGGTTGGAATATGTAAATCCACATGGTGAAGACTGAGAGCTGGGAAATGAAGCCACTGTGGTTAAAATGAGAGACACTGTATACCTCAGATATGTATCAGATTTCTCACAAACCAGGATTTTATACCAAGAGTATATGTGCCTTTTTGATTATATTTGGGGTTATTGTATATGGCTGCTGTACTGTAATTATATCTAATCACACAGCTCATGGAAACTGAAGAAAGGATGAGAACCAAGCCTCTATCTCCCCTCCTTTCAGGTCATCTCAGATGCTGTAGACAAGGTGCAAATGATTGCTGTAGTAAAAGGCAGTTTTATTACTTTTTCCTCCCTCTTTCTAAAGGGAAGCGGCAGTTGTTGCGGCACTGGCCAGACGAAAGCTCAGATGAGATTTAATGGCACAATAATAATAATGAATTGATAACTAATAAGTTTGGCCACCACTGTATATATGTGTACAAGATGACTAATGCCAATAAAGCTTTAATGTTTCTTGTGCCCCTTGAATCACCAAAAAGAGTAATAACAACAGAAGGTGTTTCCCGAGCACTTCTACTTTCCCACACCCATCTGTCATAGGTCTGATAAACAGATACTGTAATCCAGCCTCAAACTCACACCTGCGGTTGAATCAGAAGCTGAACGTGTCAAACTGCTCAAATAAAGAGATTGATGTTCTGAAAGCACCACAAGTTCACAGGAGCTCAAGCTGACTGTGGCTTATTCATATCTGACTACACACATAAAACACAGACAGGAGTCACACTGAACAACTGAAACACTTCATCACCAACGACTCTAATTACAGTCATTTTTGCGACTGTTGCATGTATGCACAAACCATTCAAAGCTTTATTTGATCATTAATACAATACAAATTAATATTGGTAATTAGTATTACAATATATAACAGCTCTCATCTATTTTAATATATTTGTAATATATTTATGCTGAAAGCTGAATTTTCAAAATGAAAATCCTCCTTTACTCCTCCTGCTGCCATTGTTGACATCTGCTCAAAATCATGAGATTTAAAAAACTAAATTTGCCACTGTTAGTGTGTAGTACAGAGAGAGAACCATGTGTGTGTGTGTGTGTGTGTGTGTGTGTGTGTGTGTGTGTGTGTGTGTATATACGCACATCCACGTAATTTACCGCTCCAAACCTAAAGATGAAATGTGTAGAAAGTGAGCATGTCTCCAAAAACCTTGTTGAGCTGCAGGTTTAATGATTTTAAGGTTTATTTTTTACAGAAATTGTTTTGATTATGTTTTTGATTATTCAGCTGCAGGTTTAGGCTCACTTTATTTTAGTGACTGCTTTTTTTTTCATTTAAAAGGATTTTCTTTATTTTACAGAAAATGATTTATTTATTTTCTGATTATTGTTGAGCTGCAGGTTTAGGCTTACTTAAGTGACTGCACTTCATTTAATTCAATTATTTATTTTAGTTATTGTTTACTGTTCCAAAATGTTCTACATGTTTCTTAAAAATAAAATGTATTGTGTTCAGTGGGAAAAAAAGTTTTTTGTTTTCTACCTATTTAAAAATAACATATTTTAGACCTGTAATGTCAATACCGTGAAACCGTGGTATTTTAATCTAAGGTTTTCATACCGTGAGAATCTCATACCGGCCCATGCCTACTTCAGTGTCATATGATTCTTCAGAAATAATTATAATTTGCTGATTTGCTGCCTATTTTGCAACATTTATGATTATTATAAATGCTGCTTGACATAATTTTTTTGTGGAAACAGTCATACTTGTTTAATAATTTTGTGTGTGTGTGTATATATATACATATATATATATATATATATATATATATATATATATATTAGGGGTGGCGGTTCACGGAGATAATTCCAAATGGAAGTGATCCAATTATTCCGTCGTTTGAAATGCACTTGGTGAAGGGAGCTATCTAATGTCCTCATTATCTTGAGCTGGGATGTTCTCGTAACAACGCAGCACGATGTGTGTCAGCAGATGTCGCTGTTTTAATGTCAATGTATTTTTATTGTTGTTAGCATAACTGTTGCAAATGAACATACATTTTATATTTGAAAAAATATTATTTTTTGCTATGTAATATATAAAAAACTAATATGTAGGCCTTTACAACTTTTTAAAATATAAAATGTATATTTTTTATGCCGGTGTGCGTCAGCGAATCTGCTAAACATCCCAGCTGAAGATTATGAGGAAATTGAGATTGCTCCCTTCGCCAAGTGCATTTCAAACGACGAAATAATTGCACGCACGTGGCCTGTTCAAAGTACCCACTCCAAAGGGAAAGTGATGATCACTTCTTTTTGCAACTAGCCCCGTTAACCATACGGTTCGGTACACGTACCGTGCCACCACAAATATATATATAAATATCAAACAATAATGTAACTAACTGACCTTCATTTTTGAATGTTAGCGTATCTGTACAATATATATGCTCTTTTATGTTTTGCTGGGCAAAGGAAAGTATGGTAACATAAAAAATTAATTAAAAGAGAAAGAAAAAAATGTTTAAGCATTAAAGATCCTCCTCACTGCAGTTCTCAAGGTGTCAGACGTGACTCACCAGTATCCCTGGGAGGCATACGGGGTTTTGCAGCCATATAAAATCATGTGGTGGGCTGTGTCCATAGTGGCATGGGGAACAAAGTCCACTGAGAAGAGAAGAGAAACGTGTTTTAGAGTCAGGAATCTTAACATGGTAAGATGGTAAGGTAAGCATCTTCAATCAACAGTTTATTGATAAATCAGTGTTGAAAGTTCAGCTCTATTTAAAAGTGGTTTCACACACAAAAACAACAATTTGACCCCTAAACCAAGCATAAGAGCTCACGTTTTAAATAGTACATCAATTAAGTAAAAAGACTGAAATAGTATTTTCTTGAGAAACATACAATCTTTGTTTTATTTACAATTTAAAAAAAATCATATTTTACAACATAGGTTTAGATGCAACCTCTGTGAAGAGTTTGAAAGGCTGAACGCTGTTTGATCAGCTTAAACCACAATGAACATCGATATGCTACCAATATGAAAAGTGATGAATATCTTCAGAAATGGCTTGTATCTCTATTGAAGCTATGAATAATAGATGGGATGTTGATTGATGGCACTAGCAAGACAGAGATAATGTAACTCTCAGATACGTCTGGGTGGACCTGTTACAGCCTGTCTTCTCTAAAGACCACCCCAATGAAAACAATTCATGCAAAGCTGAAGATTTCCACAACAAATCCTCACAACCAGTCAGCGATTACAACGACTGAAATCACACAAGCCCTCAGCACACAAAACACGCTTCATTTCAAGACGGATATCGCTGAAAGTAATGATAACATGCAGTTTAATAAGTAACTGCTTTGATACTTTCTGAATGATTCATCAAATACACCCGCTGTAATGAGTCATTTCCAGTGAATCAGACTACAATGCTTGCACTGTATGTGTTTGTTTGTGCCAATAGCTCGAAGGGACGGGACATTTATAGAAAGGCATCCACTTGTCTTGTTATCTAATCGCATCCAACCTGCAATCTCATATCCATAACTCAGGTCAAATATGATTTAAATTGCCAGAACACTGAAGATGTAGCCCTGCAGGAAAACAATACTTGGTTGACATACTGACTTATTGTTTTAATTTATATATAAATTAATATATGTGATGCTGGACAACAAAACAAAAGTGTAAATTTTTTAAAATTGAGATTTATACATCATCTGAAAGCTGAATAAATCATATTTCCATTGATGTATGGTTTGGACAATATTTGTCTGAGATACAACTATTAGAAAATCTGGAATCTGAGGATGCAAAAAAAATAAAAGATATTGAGAAAATCATCTTTATAGTTGTCCAAATGAAGTTCTTAGCAATGCATATTACTAATCAAAAATAAGTTTTGCTATACTTACGTTAATACATTTACAAAATATCTTCTAGCAACATGATCTTAGATTTTTGGCATAAAATAAAAATGTATAATTTTGACCCATACAATGTATTTTAGGCTATTGCTACAAATATGCCCCAGCGACTTAACACTGTTTTGTGCTCCAGGGTCACATATATTGCATATTGTCCATCCCTACTAAAATCATTATTATATGTTACAAAAATATTCAGATAAAGAATAAACAAACGAATATCAGACAATCTCTGAGGCCTTAACGAAGCATCGCAACTGATTACAGTAAAGGATTAACTTGCATTGTAGAGTAAGTGCACTCAACAAACAGCCTGCTACTAGCCATCAGTCATGGCCGCTGCCGCTCGAGTCTCAATACTATGGGATTCGCTGGCCTGGAGGACTTGTGTAAAGATCTGCTTGCACACACAGCAGGACAGAGAGCTTATACTTTGATGTTAGTGAGAGCAAATGCAGTCTCGTCTGAAAATGCAACAGGAGAGACCGGCCTGAACGAGATTACATCTTTAAAGCCTGATCAGATTAAACATTCATTTCATCATCAGGATCACAGTTAACAAATAACAGTCAAGCATATGAATTCTAGATGGCGGCGCACACGGACACAGAGGCCGCTCCTTGTCCAAACAATACAGTGCACATGCACTCATAAGAATAAAGATGCCAGGTTTCTTATATTGTGTTTTAAGTCCTTGTGACTTCCTTGTTCGGTCTCACGTTTTATCTGTTAGTAGATGATTCATCTGGTGAGTCTTAGTTCTTGTTCTCTGATGGTTGTGGCTTAGTTTGGATGTTTATTTAATGGAGACTACTAGGGATGCTCCGATCGATCGGCCGAAGATCGGTATCGGCCGATAATCACATTTTATGACTCGATCGGTACTCGTTAAACTTGGCCGATCTTAGGAACCGATCACAATTGATGACGTCAATGCGTGAGGACGTACACGATGAGTGGGGACGTAAATGTTTTGGTGCCGCAGTCATATCATCACCCGTGTGGAATTACTTTGAAGTTTCGAGAAACAATGAAAAATTAGCTATTTGCCGTTTATGTTCCAAAGAAATCTCACGTGGAGGCGCATTGTCCAAAACGTTTAATACAATGAACCTCATTCGGCACTTAAGAACGAGCCACCGCGAGTCGTATGGCGAATACGAAAAACTGGCAACTGCAAAAAAGGCAACGGTAACTAATAATGCGACTCTCACTCAGCCATCCATTACAGACATTCTGAAAAAACACGAACTGTACACACCAGACAGCAAGAAAGCTAAGGATATAACCGCGAAGATAATGGAATTTATATGCATTGACCACCAGCCTCTGTCAGTCACAGAAGACATTGGATTTAAACGCACATCTTGAACCACGATATAAACGGCCACGGCGCAAATATTTGACTGATGTTGCTCTCCCAGAGTTATATCAAATCGTCTACAGCCACATAAACAGTCTACTTCACGAAAATTTGATCATTCACTGTAGTACTGGACAATGATTAAATAAACCTTGTGGGTTGCATCAGCCGGCTCAATCTTGTTTATTAAATTTTGTCTCATTAAGTATTATGATGTGCATAGTGTTATGCATAAACCCCATTGTAAAGGCATATTAAAATATTCACTATATAATAAATGAAGAGCTCTTTTCCAAAACGCGATAAACACCAAATTTAAAAAAAATTAGTTCGTCATGCCATTTTGCTGTGTACTGAACCTATTCACTGCTCCATCAATGTTTCATGCCAAATCGCTATATTTCCTTGTTTAAAATGTACCTCACTCTCCTGACCTCACAAAGAGGCGCTCTAACGGCTGTAGCCTTTGGTGTTCTTTGTTAGAGCGCCCGCCTCCCACACCGGAAGCCCGGGTTCGCGACCCGCTCGGTGTGATGGTGCGGATCCGGGGAGGGTGGACAATATTGTTGTCTCAACATTGTTTCAGACTGAGCCAACAGACCATTTTAACAGGATAAATTGAATATTAACAAAATGTATGGGTCTAGGTAAAAAAAATGTCATTTTCATGAAAACTATTAAAATGGATTTATAGCGTTTTGGAAAAGAGCTCTTCAAATACTTCTTTGTGATTATTTTGTACTCTGTTAAAACAATAGTTACATTAGATATATTACTGTAAAAATATAACAAAAATATAACAAAGGCAACATTTATAGTATTACTTTATCTGAAAAAAAGTTAATGGTGATCAGAGAGCTTACATATCAGTTACATAAACTTGAAGCATCAGAATCGGCATTGGTATCGGCCGATCGCCATGACAAAAAATCGGTACTTGGTATCGGTGGCAAAAATCCTGATCGGAGCATCCCTAGAGACTACATGTCTCTGTGATTCCCCATTATTGATGGCACATGTACTCACCTATGTAGGCCTCCTGTGACGTGGGGACAGGAACAGCCATACAGTAGTAGCTGTCAGACTGTTAAGAAACAAACACACTTATTAGGCACTTCGATACACATTCAATATTCATCAGACCATGTTAACAAAAGCTGGCCAAGTACTGAAGTACTATATGCTGCATTAATTACCTATTAAAGTGCGACATGCTGCTCGGTTATTACTGGTGCTCAGTTATTAATAAGGGTCCTTATTATTAGAATCAATGTTATAAAGAGTTTTTGCTGCTTAATATTGTGTGGAAACATTTTTTTTGAGGATAGAAATAGAAACTTAAAAAACATAATTTATTAAAAGTAGAAACTTTTGTAACATTAGAAATGTCTTTGTGTGTGGATCAATGTTTATGAATGTTTTAATTTATTTTATTGTTTCTTGTTTGTATGGATTTTTTTTTTTTTTTTTTTTTTTACTTGTAAGGTGACCTTGAGTGACATGAAAGGCGCCTATAAATAAAGTAAAACACTGTAGGGTTGCGAAATTCCAGGAATTTTCAAAGTTGGAAACGTTCCATGGGAATATATGAAATAACCAGGAATATGCAGGAATAAACAGGAGTATACGGGACTAAACAGGAGTTATATGGGACTAAACAGGAATACACGGAAATAACATGAATTTACGGGACTAAACAGGAATACATGGAAATTAACACGAATATACAGGAATTAACAGGAATATACGTGAATAAACAGTTGCTTAGTTTTATTTGCATTTATTTTATAGCTTTTGATATTAGGGTTTTTCTTTTGCATTTAGTTCTGTGCTATCTAGTTCCTTGTTTTTTGAGCTCCTGCCTTTTAGTTTAGTTTTTCTTGTTTTGTTTGTTTCCCTTTTCCCCATTTGCTCCCCCTTCGGCTCTGCCTGCCTCCTCCCTCCCATCCCTTGCTGCCCAGCTCTACCTGCTTCCCTGCCCTTACAGTTCTATCCATCCGGCTGCTCTGCTAATATTTGTCTCGTCCACCAGCCTCAGGAGAGTTCAGTTCAGTCAGCCAGGCTTCTTTCTTCATCCTCCTGGAACCACTCACTCTCTCTCTCCCTCTCTCTCCCTCTCTCTCTCTCTCTCTCTCACCGTCGCCATCCCCTGTGCCCTGGAGTTCATTGGAGAGCTCGTCTGTCTCGTTGCTCTTGGACTGTTACTCTCTGCCATTCACTCTGAAACCCTGCTGAAGCATCCTGCTGAGCTGACATTCCCTTCCACGGACCTGGCGAATCTCTCCTGGTTACCCTCTCAGACAGTGGCTAGTTCCTGTTTTGTTTGAAATGTAATAAATATCTATTATCGCTGCAACTGATTCATCTTCCTTACCACCCCTGACAATCTGTCTCATAATTAGTCATGAGACTGTGTGACATGATCCTATAAGTTTCTCTTAAATATGTATAAAATCATGTGTTTATTTCCTATGACAGATGCTTCAAACTCTAAGATCGTGTACAGTAGTGGTTCATGGATTGCAGTGAGTGTTTGTTTTCGCTTGGCATAAATTCTCCTCCATAGACCCTGAGTATTCAACACAAATGTGACCCATCCACACATGCATAAAACTGTTTTTACAGCTCCTCGATGTAACTGATCAAACGCCTTAAACACCACAACAGTCTCAGAAGTTATTAAATGATCAATAGAGTTCTTATTTCTATATTCCACCCAGAGTACAAAGGCAAACGGCTGTGCATTTATTGTCTGTATTAAATTATAGCTGTCACAGGATGTGTTTATTTAAGCATGCATAATATATTTGATCCGTGAATGAAGAGCAGCATTCGTTTATGGGAACCTTTGATGCTTTTAACTCAATGAAAGTGAAATAAAACAGAAAACATTGTGCTGCTGGTCTCCGCTCTTCCCCTCCTCCACGATCTAACATGCTCGCCTTTATAACTGGTGAAAACTAAATGGAGATGAAGCAGGGGAAATGTATAAATCACAAAGAGCTCTTACCTCTGTTGGAATCACCCCTGGTATGCGAATATCGAGGGAAAAGTTGGAAGGATTGGACAGGACAAATGGCTGTCTGGTCCTTGAGCAGTCATTGGGGTCTGACCAGGCATTGTCCTGAAACCTGTTACCAAAATAAAAAATTGTGCATTGCTATCAGAGTTGCTAGGATGCATATTTGACAGTAAAGTACTGATATATAGTTGAGATGTTGAGTCTGCATACAGATAAATGTACTATAATTAACAACAGTCACATCTTTAAAAGGCTGACACCTTAAGCCTGGAATACACTACGCGATTTTTGCCCTGATTTTCCAGTCTGAACAAGTTAGTTGAGGAAAGTCAGAGCCAGTCTGCAGATCACAGCTGACAGAGTCCACAGCAAATCTCGTAGTGTGTTATGGTCACAGACTCTGATTTATTATCTTCAGACTTTGATTCTATCCAGTCGGAGGATATCAAGCATGTTTGATACTTTCAGACGATTTTATAACACATATGTTTTCATTTGTCATGCGTCTCCTAGCAACAAGGCGCACGTTTACACGTGAGTTCACTGTGATCGGAACAACTTTAAAGTCTGGTAGTGTATCGTATTCAGTCACGTAGTGCAAGATGCCCAGTTTTCCTTAGTCGCCATTTATAAAGTCGGTAAGTCTATGATGCCTACTGTTTTAAAAATCTGTTCAGATTTTACAAATCGTGTAGTGTATTCCAGCCTTAAGTTGAGACTTCTTAATCAGACTTAATCAAGTCAAAGAAAGCCTGTGAGCTTCTCCTCTTGTCAGTAAAATAGCTTAATCAGATTGCCAAATCAAACTGAACAGTGAACAATCAATGCACCTGTCCTAGAACTAGTGATGCCTGCTTCTGCAATATTTCAGAACTTTTATTTGACAATATTTTGCAATATGCCTTTGTCCAAATCGTTCAGTTTTATTTCAGAACATTTTTGATGGTATTAAACCATACAAGAGATTTCAGAAAAATGTATGATGAACAGATAGGGCCTTTTTATATTCTATAGGGCTAGATTCTCTTTTTTCGGACCGGCTTTATCATCCATCGTGTAATCAGACTGATTAGAAAAGAACAGAACAGTGTAAACACATCTTAAATGTAACTAATGCAACAGCACAAATAAAATACATTAATAAATAAAAAGATAATGAAATGGTTTAAGAAACACTGCCTGAAACAGTTATTTGCCTGAAGCACTGTTATTTATTTTTTATTTAACATATGTTTGAATAAATCTGTCGAGAATATTGTTTATTACTGCCACTATTTAAACAACAAATCGGAGTACAACAGAGTGATATAAAACTGCCTTATGAGCAATTTAAATGTTTCCATGTAGCTCAGATTTTGGATTAATACACTTGATTAATAAACTGGTTATTAAATAAATATGATTTGTTTCAGTGTGTAATATATTCATTTCAGTGCATCACTAAAATAAAACTCCTGTTGGATCACTTCTATGTGACCAAAAACACAACACAAATAATATCATCTGTATGCTGTTCCTACTTTAAGTACTTTAATAATTTACTTGTGTTCATGTTACATGTAGTTAACTACAGAAAATGATGTTTAATTCATGTGACTGTGATTGTTTTACTCAGTACTTATTAGGACGCATTAAAATGAAGCATTAAATATCATAAAGGAACTGAACTGTCTTACCTCTTGAACCTGAACACAGGGTTTTGGACACTGCGGCTATGGCACTGAGAGATGAGTGCAAACACAAGCACGCCGCACCCCAGAACGCCCATCTCTGGCCGGACAGAAGAGCGATCAACAACAGAACTGAAAGTGAGGTGATGCGTTTCAATCCTGCCCTGCCGCCATAAGCCACGGTAACACTCTCACTCTTTCTGCTCTCCTCAACAAAGTGCCATAAAACAGTCTCGATCGCCTCCACACTGAATGAAACCAGGGCTGTCCAGATACAGTGTGATACCACCAAGCGTGATGAAGAGGAGGAGGAGGAGGAGGAGAAAGGCTTCTTGCTTCTCACGCCACACAGTGCATTTCACGAATCAGGCTTCTGTCACAACCTGCAAAAACAGCAGACAAAAACAAAGAGATGAAAAAACGTTACCCCTTTAAAAATAATATGATCTGGCAGAATCATCAGCGAGAGCAATTCTTCCATCCCGACCAACATTCATGAAATATACATGCAGTCAAGAGACCGAGAAAGAGGGAGCACACAATAATCTACTCAAAGAGGATTCCCCTAACAATACCCTCGGCTTGCTCCCTAGGAAGGGGCCTCAGCAGTGCTTCGTGACGGGGGATGTCTCTTCTGTAGGGCGGCACCATACTGAATACCTCTGCAAGCCTTCAGATGGAATGAGCAGCACTTAAAGGTATTCTCTGGCAGACGTCGGTGAGCTGATCTGGATGTAGAGGTAATGAGCAGGGCTGAGCCACAGGGAATTATGGGAGGTGTGTTTATCCTGAGAGCATCATCATACAATACATCCACATTCAGTGCCAGCGGCAAGACATTTCAATACAATCAATGGGATGCAAAAACAGACGCTGCCGCGCTAATCGTGACTGATATCATTTGAGTAAAGGCAGATGTCTCATGATGAAGAGAAGAGGCCTATGCAAAGAAAGACAAATAAACGACAGGAAAAACAAGCAGAGGGGAGGAACTGAGGGCTTACGCTCTTTCCGCGTAAGCTGAATTAATCACTGAAATAATCCTTCTGTCACTGTTGAAAATTAACATATTACCAAGGAGCTGTTTGGTCTTTCTGGACCATATGATTTATAAAACATACACGGCTGAATCGACACGGCAGACTCAGACTCTTACCTTGCATATTCTTAGAAATAAACCAGCATCTTTGGACAAATTTGACCATTTATTTTAAACAATGTAATGGTTTTCTCTTTACAAATCATTAACAAATAAATACATGAATTACAGAAAGTATTAAACCAAAAAAAGGCACTTCTGGACATTTTACCCTTAAGGTACTTGCACACTGAGTCTGAAATTTTTATATTCATTTCTTTCGGGGGGTTTTCTGTATTCGTCATCTTTTCCTAGCAAAATGCAGAATATCGAAACCGATCGTAATTATTTTATGACAGATGAAAGTTTCGGAGGTAGTGTATAAATGTGATTGACACAACGTGAGCTCGTATTTATTTTTTAATGCGCCAAAATTTCAGACTCAGTGTGCAAAGACCTTAAGGGTCTAATTTTATTTCCACAATTTAAGAGGGCCTTTACACGACACCATTGTCGATGAAAAAAACGGTATGCTTTTTATGCATTTGAGCTGATTATGTTTACACAATTACGATGTTTTGGGGCCTGAAAACAGGTGTCAAAGTACCAAATACAGGTATTGTCCGGTATAAATGAGTAACCAATGCCAATCCACTTTCTTATTTCTTGTATCACCCTGAAATAAAAAAGTCTGTTTGATGAGTCGTTTAAAAAAGAAGGACGCTGTCTTCTAAGCTAATGTCATTTTTTCAAAACACTGCACTTCCAAGTTGTGGCAAATGCAATCTCTAAACCACAGAAAACAGCAATCCCATGTCCCTAAGCATCATTTATGTATCTCCAAGAATAACGATGTGATGTATAGAGCTACTTCCTTTTCTAAACGACAGTGAGCATCACTTCTAAGCCTCCATTATCCACACATTAACCATGAATTTACATAAACAACTCATCAAGGCTATAGGACAGTAACTGGAAGGTTCATCGTGATCTTTCCCTGCTTTTGAAATATGAACGATTTCCACTTCTTTTCAAAGTAAACTCTTTGAAACCTGACTGTGTGTGGATGTTGTTTGGAACAACAGCTGTATCTGTTTATGGCTGCCATCGCTCTTCCATAATGAAAGGTTGGTTATACAAAATAACCCTTATTTAATTTATTCTGCAGCATGACATGATTGAAACGCTTCCTTTTCACCCCACAACATTTCTATATTAGCAATTTCTTGTTTTCACCTCCAAGATTAATAAGCTGAATTTGAGGGCGCATCATAATCTTCATTAAACCTTCATCAACTGTCTCCAACTTTTAGCCTCGTTAAATCCTCTCTGTGCTCGTGCTTTGATTTAATGAGGTCCTCATACGCTTTTCTGTAGTTGTCTTTGAATACGCCAGATGTTTGTGTATCTCTGGCGATATTATTTGAATAGCATCATTTTATATCTTTATAAAAAGCATTAAATCTCTCATACAAGGCCTGAAAAAGGTACAAGTCTGATTTATAAAAATGCCATCAATTGGCCTTCTTTAATAATTAGAATAAGTGGGAAATGTTCACTCGTTAAGCTATTATACATTATTTAAGGATATTTTTAGGCTATTATTAATGAACAGTTTTTACAAACATTTCATTCATAATGTCCGAGATGAGAAAAAGAGATAAAAAATACATTAATACGATTGCATTTCCTTTCTATAACATCAAAACTTTGGGCTACTTTTTGTTTGCAAAGTCGCGTAAAAAAAATCACGGGTCGCATTTTTTGGGCCTTATTTTAAAAGATATGGTTGCTTGTAGGGCTGCACGATATATTGAATGCAATAGTTATGCACTATTATTTTGCGTTATTCGCACTCAGAATCGCAGATGAATCGCATGCGATAGTGAACGTGAGATTGCGTAGCTTGTCAGCGATCTATGGCTCTGTGTATTAAATGCTGCTTCATCTGAAAGAGGCTGATGGAGATTTACGGTTAATCACAGATCCGTCTTTACTGACAAGATGCGCATGACTATCGCATGCAATATATCGTGCAGCCAGTTGCTTGTAAGGAAAACCTGACAAGCAACTTCGTTTCTTTACATTTATGGTCAATATTTGCTTTTCTAATATAGTGCTGACAATATCTGCTCGCAGGTAAAAGCCAATCAGTGCAATAGCTAATGTGCTGTAGGGTTACTCGTCATTGCACATCGCACCCCCCTCCCGCGTATTGGAGTAAAATCGCATTTAGCTTGCAGACATGTGACGTTAGTAGATGTACATAGACAAACAAGGCCAACGACAGAGATATACAGAGAAGGAGAAAGCATCTGAGACGGTGAACGGACCTAATTTAATTTGTAAACATGTTTTGTATAATTCATTCATCATTAGCAGTACTACTAGTAGATATACATGGTTTGAGTTTATTTTATTGTAGATATGTGGCTATATCAAAGCTCCCCTTTAGTGTACTTGTCTTGTTTTATTCTCCTTTCCCATCTCCATAATCGGAGGATGCCCTCTTGCTTTGTTGCAATTTGATGATTAGTGCAAAATAACTTATGTGTTTGATCTTGAAACTCAAAATGGTTTCAGTTTACTATGATGCAGGCTCGTTTATTGATTATAAACAATTGATAGTGAGTAATATAATAATATTGGGCTTGTTTTGAAGCTGCGGTTGCTTATTTAGCTTGCGAGAGTTGGCAACACTGGTCGCATCACTAAGTGAGTATGAATCATCTCGCACGCGCAAGTATGCACGTCATCTGCACCTGTTATGAAATATAAACTGCAGACTCTCATCTCAAATAACTGAACCGAACAGCAGAGAAACATCTCACTATCCATCAACCAGTGATGCTTCTTCCTCTCAGAGAAACCCATTGCAAACAGACGTTATTTGTTATGAGGATGGATCACAGGTGAATAAAGACAAACAGCCGTATCACTTCCTCAAACACACACCGTTGATCATCCCGAGTCTCTCAAAATACATGATCCACACTTTATAGAGCAGCTCTTCTCACAAAGCACTCACTCTGCTAACACTATTACATCCACTGCTTTAAACTGAAAGCACAAGGAGGAGAGAAGACAAACATTCATAACAGACTACCTACCTCGCTCGCTCGTCACAGTAAGATCTGAAGCACAGCAGACAATGAGAGATGAACTACTGCTGTTTCAGCGCAGCCTGACTCACTGAGAGAGAGAGAGAGAGCGCGAGAGAGGGAGGGAGAGAGAGAGGGGGGGGGGGGGGCAGAGAGAGAGCGAGAGAGGGAGCGAGAGAGGGGGGGGGGGCAGAGAAAGATAGAGGGTGGGGGGGGGGCAGCCCAGCATGCTGGCTGACATCATCATCATCATCACACCTAAGAACTGAAGAGAAGGTAACTATGGCAACAGCTGCATTCACCATCAGTTACCATAGCTACGTTCCCCATGAGTCTCTTTCTCCTCATTGATCCATCCGTGTTTAAGCAGCAGCCACAGTCCATCAAAGCACTGCAGAGTTTGTGTGTGTGTGTGTGTGTATGTGTGTCGTCTGTCTCTGTGTGTGTGTGTGTGTGTGTGTGTGTGTGTGTGTGTGTGTGTGTGTGAGTGTCTCTGTGTGTGTGTGTGTGTGTGTGTGTGTGTGTGTGTGTGTGTGTGTGTGTCTCTCTGTATGTGTGTGTGTGTGTGTGTGTGTGTGTGTCTGTCTCTGTGTGTGTGTGTGTGTGTGTTATGGAGACCACATTACAACATAAAACTACTGATTTATATTTGAATAAAAAAACAAGAATATTTTAAGGTTATTGCTTAATGTTTAAACATGTAAGCAGTACTATGACTCTGATGACATCACTATACAGAAGTGGGCGGCTACCGAGCTCTTTTGACAAATTTCCGTTTCCATGGAAACTGCAGCCTCTTTGATGGAACTCATGGGTAATGTAGTTCTTCACTGGGAATTAGGTTATTGTCCTTTATTTTAATGAAGTTAAAATCACTTTGACTTGATAAATGCTTCGGTTGAAACCTCATTTCAGAGCTCGAGGTGGGATTGTGTTGAAAACTACATTTTCAATTTGCAAGCACTAAAGATGCATACAGTATAATCATGTAATTAAACTCAACAGACAAACAAACAACTACAGGCTTTTCAGTATTTGTTGTATATTATATTTGAATTTGTTTCTCATTTTTTATATTTACACAGTTACCTACATAAATATATGTTGTGTTGGTAAGTTAGCAGTGTGTAAAGACAGAAGACCCATTTTTTAAATTAATTTTTGCTTGTCCTGTTAAGAAAAAATGACATTAAAAAACATTCTGACCCATGCAAACAGCTTTAAAAAAGACTTTAAAAAAAAATCATTATTTGGCCTTGTAGTTTAAAGTTTCATTTATTTCATTACAATTTCTTCATTGTATATCATCTAATAAGGTAAGAAAAACCTAAAAGCACGTAACCAATGACATTTTTATGATTAATAAGACATTTCAATCGAGTCACGAGTCAAAAATTTGAAACACGTTTATAACAGTGTTTCTGTGATTATAACAGTAACATATATTTTGCACATCATAGAGCATTCGTTAACTTTAAATTGAGGCTAAAGGTGTCAGGGTTCTGCCCTGACACACTGTTTGTCTTGTGTTTGTTCTTGTTTATGTTGTCTTGTGTTAGCACATGGCTTTGTCTGCCATGTGCTTCTCTATCCCCTCATTTAATCTTTGCCACACCCTCTTGTTAGCCCTTGTTAGTGTAATTGCTTTCACCTGTTCCTCGTGTGCTCTCCTCCTTATTTATTGGGCTCCTTGCCCTATTGTTTTTGCCGGTTCGTTGTCATTCTCACCCCTTCTGTCACTGTCTTTGTCGCTGCCTGTTCATGTGGCTGGGTATGTGTTCCTGTCTCCCTGTCTGGTTGGTCTTGTGTCCTTGTCTTGTCATTTGTTGTTCTTGTCTTGCTCCTTGCTCTAGCATTTTGGCTGTTCTTGCCTTTTGCTTTTTTATATTTAGTTTGTTCTAGTCTTGATCTTCTATTTTTATTTGTTTGTTCTTTGATTTAGTTGTGTTGGTTGAATTAGTAATTTCTTTATTACTTTTTATCAGTTGTTTTTTTGCCTTTTTGATCCCCCCTGCCTGTATTGGACTTATGTTCCTGTGGAGGCTTGTCTTGTCTCTGTGTTATAGAGTTCCTGTCCTGACCCTGTTCCTGGTTCACTCTGCCTGGCCTTGCCGCTTACTCTGCTGCTATTCTGCTAGTTGATGTCCAGGCTATCCCAGTGGTGTTCCCTAGCTGTCTCTCTGTTTACTCTGTTCTTGTTGTTAAATCACATGCAAACATCACTACCCTCTTGTATCTTTGTTTTGTAATAAATCCTTGACACTCACTCACTCTGCAATTGGGTCCTCCTTCCTGATCCCTGACATTACGAACCGGCCATTATTACCAACCCAGCAGACGAGCTTCACTACAGATTTTTTTTTCTAGTCAATTCAGCTCTAGTTTTCATTAATCCTGTCTTGTCAGTTCCAGATATCCCTGAGTCGACTGTGTTTGCCGCAGCCATCCCTGGGTCCGTCAAACTAGTTCCAGACCCTCCTGATTTGACCTAGTTTGCGGCAGTTATCCCTGATCCAGTCAAGTCAGTTCCAGACACCCCTAAGTTGACTGAGACCGCTGTGGGCTACCTTTGCTAAAATCAAGTCTGCTGCACATACCTCGTGTTGACTGATCAATATGTTATCATCCCCTCAAAGGTGACGTGAAGGAGAAGACATGCAACAGTTTATTGGTCTTCTTCCTGAAGTATAAATCTGCAGGTCCAGGAAGACTTGAGTCAGAAGGACTGTAGCCCTGTGAGTCTAGAGACGTCTAACTTGAGGCTCTGAGACCAAGGCCACCGCGCAACAGCTACGAAGCATGTTCCTGAGCCCCAGAGTCTATTTGGTTGTCTATAGAAGTTATGTCAGAGACTGTTCCAGCTGGTCATGTCAAGCTTTCAGAAGGGATTCCTGTCAGTCAAGCCTAATGAGATTCTTCCTGTCTGTAATGTCACATCCACAGAAGATGTTCCTGTCATGTCCCCAGAGATTCTTCCTGTTTGTCATGTCACTTCCACAGAAGATGTTCCTGTCAGTCATGTCCAGATAACTTCTGTTTGTCAAGTTACGTCCATGAAAGATATTCCCTTCAGTATGTCAAGTGACATTGCCTGTTGAGTCCACAGAAGTGGTTCCTGCCAGTCATGTTCATGGAGACCATTCCTATCTGTCAAGTCACACCTTCAGAAGTCATCCCTACCTATCCCCTCTGGCCATATAAAGTGTCCCTGCCTGTCCTGTCATGCCTACAGAGGGCGTTCCTGCCAGTTGGGTCATGGCCGTAGACTGTGTTCCTGCCTATCAAGTTATGGCCATATGAAATGTTCCTGTCTGTCCTGTTATGCCCTCGGAGGTCATCCCTGCCAGTTGGGTTATGGCCATAGAGATTGTTCCTGTCTTGTTAAGCCCTCAGATGTTGTTCCCACCTGTCATGTCTGGGCCATATAAAATGTTCCTGCCTGTCATGCCTACAGAGGTTTTTCCTGCCAGTTGGGTCATGGCCATAGACGGTGTTCCTGCCAGTCATGTTATGGCCATATAAAATGTTCCTGTCTGTCCTGTTATGCCTCAAAGTTTGTCCCTGCCAGTTGGGTCATGGCCATGAAGATTGTTCCTGTTTGTCTTGTCAAGCCCACGAGGTCGGCCCTGCTAGTCAAGTTGCCCACTGAGATCATACCAGACCAGCTTTCGGTTGTGTCTGAGTCCCTCAGAGGAGGTTCCTACTAGTTGTGTTCCACCAGAGGAGGCTGTTCCTGCCAGTTTTGTCCTGCCCTAGAAGATTGATCCTGTCTGTCTTGCTAAGCCCACAGAGGTTGTTCCTGCTGGTGAAGTTTCACTCACTGAGATCATACCAGACCAGCTATCTGCTGCTTCTGACGAGCACCTCGGAGGATGTTCCTGCTAGTGAACTTGTGCCCACCGATGTCATTCCAGACCAGCTATCTGCTGCTTCTGACGAGTCCCTCAGAGAGTGTTCCTGCTAGTCATGTTCCACCTGTGGAGGCTGTCCCTGAGCATACTGCTCCCCCGTCATGATCTCTGAAGATGTTCCCGTACATCCTGCTCCAGCCCCATACTAAGTGCTTGTGACTGACTTTAAAAAAAAACGACCCACCCCTCCACCACTGCCTGCACTATCTACCATCCTGCAACTACAGTCTGTTTAGTGGAGTTGGACGCCAGGAGGCGTCCGTTGGGAGGGGGGGTAGTGTCAGGGTTCTGCCCTGACACACTGTTTGTCTTGTGTTTGATCTTGTTTATGTTGTCTTGTGTTAGCACATGGCTTTGTCTGCCATGTGCTTCTCTATCCCCTCATTTAATCTTTGCCACACCCTCTTGTTAGCCCTTGTTAGTGTAATTGCTTTCACCTGTTCCTCGTGTGCTCTCCTCCTTATTTATTGGGCTCCTTGCCCTATTGTTTTTGCCGGTTCGTTGTCATTCTCACCCCTTCTGTCACTGTCTTTGTCGCTGCCTGTTGATGTGGCTGGGTATGTGTTCCTGTCTCCCTGTCTTGTGTCCTTGTCTTGTCATTTGTTGTTCTTGTCTTGCTCCTTGCTCTAGCATTTTGGCTGTTCTTGCCTTTTGCTTTTTTATATTTAGTTTGTTCTAGTCTTGATCTTCTATTTTTATATTTGTTTGTTGTTCTTTGATTTAGTTGTGTTGGTTAAATTAGTAATTTCTTTATTAGTTGTTTTTTTTGCCTTTTTGATCCCCCTGCCTGTATTGGACTTCTTATGTTCCTGTGGAGTCTTGTCTTGTCTCTGTGTTATAGAGTTCCTGTCCTGACCCTGTTCCTGGTTCACTCTGCCTGGCCTTGCCGCTTACTCTGCTGCTATTCTGCTAGTTGATGTCCAGGCTATCCCAGTGGTGTTCCCTAGCTGTCTCTCTGTTTACTCTGTTCTTGTTGTTAAATTCATTCCACTTTATTTATAGAGCATTTTACAACTGCACCTGCAGACCAAAGTGCTGTACAATCAAGAAACACTCATTAAAACCCAAAATTTAAACAACACACATTCAGCTAAAACAGCAAAAAACTAGCCCACACTCTCAAAGGCTAAAGACAAGAGGTAGTTTTTGACTTCAACTTTAAATCACATGCAAACATTGTTGTGTTGTTTTTCTTTTATTGTATGTTATTTACTCAATATGGTGTTATTTTACTTAAAATATGATGTATGTTCAAGAATGTGATCCACAAACTGATCAATATGTTGAAGTATTCCAATCTATTAGGCAGTACTAGTGTTTTACAATGAAGTGTATTAGTGAACTTGAATAACCCTATGAACTTTGGGTAATGCCCAAAATATGACATATTCATATAAACAGGTTTTGAAGTGTCTCATGAGACTGCTGCTCAAGGTTTTTCTCATAAGACTGCTGCCCAAGGTTATTTAAAACAAAGGGCTGATTTAGCCAAAGATGCCACCCTTAAAGATGGACCAGGTGCGCTAATAGATTAACTGTAGCAAACCAGAAAAGCGTAGCTGATAAAAAACCGTAACTCCCATGTTTGGGCAGTGCCACAGGTATAAAAGGTGAGCGGACAGACAGAGATGCAGACATTGCGGGCCCGCTGTCTCGGCTTTGTTATTCTGATAATAAAGTCTAATTTTGACATCTGGAACTCCTGTTTTCTTGAGCCTCATTGACTACATTGAAGAAATCCATCCTTTGCTCTTTTTGCTACGACATAATTTGGCGACCACGAAGGGACTGGATTGAGGTCCGGGGTCCTGAGAGCCGTCGCGGGCGGAGGGCCTGGCTGACACGCAAACAACTCACAAAACCAAGGCGCCTAAAAAGGTAAGCAATATTTTGCTTAAATTGGAAATAAAGAGCTTGTTTGCGTGGTTGACTAAGGTCATGCCTGGGATGGTGATCTGAGACAGGGCTTCACCAGTACCAGAATCTAAGAAATTGGATTGGAATTAAAATTAAGGAAAAGTAAATGAAGAGGCAAGTATGATTTAAGGGGTTCCAGATTTCAAAAGACACTCATATGGAAGAGTGGTAAAGAGATTTATATACACAAGAGGTGTATTGCGCATTGCCTTAGGGACGGGCAAAAGTGGTGCCTAAGAGAGAAGCACAAAATCCTGTGCCGCGGCCTTTAGAGGTGGGGGCGCCCAGGAAGTCAGAGAGCGACTCGTAGGTTGGCTGAGTGTGGCTCTGATGGGCTCCCATTTTGGAGGTTTGCCAGCGCAGGTGTCTGCAGACCGGAAAAAGTTAAATCGTTAGTCTTTTGTCTGTCTGTCCACTATGTGTGTGTGTTAAGGCATTGAAGTAGTGCAGGTTTGACTTAATCACTATCTGTGCTGGCTGTTTTGCTGTTTTGTGTTAAATGTGCGTGATATATGTTCTATGTTAAAGGTTTTTTGGTTTAACTGGAATGAAAAAACAATATCCATAAAGGTAAATACATTGAATGGAGAATAAAGAGTTTATTAAAAACTATATAAGAGTTGAAAAAACTAAAAATATACCAAGAAATTGGCTTTGTCGGCTGTTTGGACATCACCCAAGTTGCCGACGTTGTGATCCAAATTGTGAAACTGAATTATTGATAAAGAAAAAGATAAAAACTGATTGATTTTTCATTCCCGAAAAGAGAATGAGACCTGTTGGTGTTTTTCTCTTTTGATCTGTGTGTGTGTGAGAGACAGAGAGAGAGAAAGGGGGGCCCCACTGTGTGTGCGTGTGTGTGCGTGTGTGTGTGTGTGTGAGCAAGTGTGTGTGCGACCCACTGTGCGTGTATGAAAGGACGTAAGAGAGAAAAAGTGAGCTCACTGTGACTGTAGTTTGTGTATGTGTGTACGGGTGCGAGTGAATGAATGTGTGTAAGTGAACACTGCTGAAAGTGAAGGTCAAATACAGGAGAGAGAGAGAGAGAAAAGGAGCAGAAATTATAAGTAATCATTTTTCTTCTGCCTCATTCAAAGCAAAGTAAAAATGTACAAGGTTGAGAAATGTTATGATTATCCAAATGAATGGAGGAGTGAGCAAGATGATCAGGCATTTGTGGAGGCTTTGGTACAGACACAGGGCCTCCACAACCACTTTTGGTTGGAATCAGAGTTTGTTGATTTGAATGGGCAGGAAAAAACATTGACAGAGTATAGGAAAAATAGTTTCCTCAGAAAATTGACCACAATTCTAAATTTGAGAGAAATAGCATTTGAATGGCCAGATATACTTTGGAGGGATGTGGTTTTCAGACATATAAAAATTCGACAAGTGGCAGATAACTTGTTGGGACTCTGCACCCCAGCATCTTCCCAACAGGAAGCTGCATTAAATATAATTAACATCCCAGTTGACCCAATTGTAGCACCCTATCTTAAGCGCAACATATCAGGTCAGTGGATAAGGGATAGGTTAGGGGCTACAATCCTCAACAACGTTCGTCTCAGAGTGTCAGCGACCACACGACAAGTGGCCTGGACGTCAAATGTTCTGTTCAGCACAGATGAAATGGGAAATGCATTACCAATGTATATACCTGGAATAACTCTGAGACGTTTGTTGGTGACAATTGAACTGAAAAGCCAGCCACAATATACACAGTATCTGTGGGTGGAAATTCAAAGAGATCGAGAAAGAGCAGAAACACCGCAGGTGGATCTAATGAGATCACTGCTTAATTAATTAAAAGGAAATAATAATAATAATAAAAAGACAGGACCAAAATGGCAGGTGAATTAGATATACATAAGAACAAAGAAAGAAGGGGGAAAAGAGGCAGACAAATTCTAAAAATACAAGAAAAGAGATTATTGATTGACTATATGGAGCCATTAGACTTAAAATATTGTACAAAAGATGAATTGAACATTAGTGTGTTCAGAATAGAAGAGTTTTGCATAAAGTTAACGCCATCTCTCACTTACTCAATTTGGGCAGGAGGAGTGTCTGCTACAGGTCGCAAATTTCATTTGAGGAGGCTGTGGAGTTTTGAGGCATTCAGCTTGGGAGAAAACATCATTTGGACAAAAAGCAATCGGCAGAAGAAAGAACCAGAAGGCCTTGTGTTCCCCTTCAAATTACTGACTAAAAAACACATTTTTATTATTTTAAAATATTTGAGAAAGTCTAACCAAATTCTATAAGAAGTGATAAGTCCTCTGCTCAGCAAAAAATCCAGGTGGAAATCAGGGGGTGCATATTTTTAGTGATCCTTATCTGATAAACCTGATAAACAAATAATTAAAAGGCTGGGATTAAGAAAGGTAAATCACTGAAAAAATTATAATAATAGCAATAGTGATAATAATTCAGTATATTGAACAAGTTAATAAATCTGACTTTCAAAAATGTCAATCCCAGTGGAGGTTTTGGTGGCTGTAAATCCAGCCTGTAACGAAATAATAAGGGAGCTCTCGGGAAAGTGGGCAGAGAGAACAAAGAAATTGGTGACAAAGTGGCCAGCAGGAGGAACATTTAATGTGACTATGTGTAAAGAAATGGAAGTCTTGATTAAAAATTACAAGACCACTGACACCTCCAAAAAGAGAAAGGAGAAAAGAGAACGAGAATTAGGGGTATTAACCCTGTTCAAACAATATGGAATTAAATTAATCCAATTGGAAAAACAAGAAAGAGAGAATAAAAACAATGAAACAAAAGAAGAAAGGCCACCTCCATATGCTCCTTCCTGCGATCAAGCAGTTAACCAAATGCCAATAGTACAGGGAAAAATAGATTTAAAGGGGCCAATAGAATTTGAGGGATATCTACATGATGAAAATACAGAGGCTGAAAAAGAGCAGAGCTGCACGAGAGAAGTAAGGGGGACAGTAGGCAGTAGGGAAAACACACACACACTCACACAACCATGAGGGAGGGGCTGGAGCAACCGAGAGCGAGGCTGAGAGCATCCACACCGCTGTCACAGCCAAGACAGAAAGAGAGAGAGAGAGAGAGAACAGCCCACAAGGAGGAGCCAAGGATGGAAAGAGAGAGAGCTGAAGACTGCAGAGAAGAGGGGAAAACAGGTGAGCCACCCACATATCATTATCTTTCAGAAATGCTCGAAGACTTGGCAGGCCGCCACAGACATATGACATCAGGTTGTGAAGGCGTGGAAGACTATCAAGCTGAAGAGCCTGAGGAAACACCTGAAAGAAGTATGTCACCTGCTGACTCCATCCAGGAAGTGCAGGATGAAATGAAGGAAAAGTGCAGCAGAACAAGAGAGGATCTCAAACAAGCGGTCCACATGACACAAGAAGAGTTTGAAAAGACTGTGAACTCACTGCATCAAGAGTTGAATAAACTAATTGACAAACGTAAACCAATGCAGTCACACCCAAGCCCACATGATTATATACTGCGAAAACAATACAAACAAGTAGCTGGGACATTGGTCATGCAAGACATAGAACCTCCAGAAGACCAGGTACAAGTTCATTTAACACGAAGACAAAGAGGGAGGGAGGAACACAGATCAACCAGGGCATCAAGAGAAGCTGAAGCCCCAAGATTTGAATGTCCAATCCTCATCAAGCAAGGATACGCCCAATATATACCTTGGGCCGGCCAAGATCTGGACACTTTGGTTTCCCGCCTTCCAGACATACATGAAGGTGCCGGGAAATGGATCAGAACATTCGAAGAAGAAACAGTTGGAAAACTCCTGGCCCTGGGTGATATCAAAGCCCTGCTTGCAAAGTGCCTGGGAGCCTCCAAGATGAATGACATCCTCAAGCAGTCTAGCCTCCTTCAAGCAGTGGATAGGCCTCAGGAAGATGGAATCTCCTTTGACAAGCATCGACATAACATCTGGACGACACTGAGGGCTGAATACCCAATGCAGACAGACCCAGGGTTCCTGAAGGGGGAACCAATGGAGGAAACTGAGAACCCCATCACCTACATCCAGAAACAACTAAGACGTTGGAAAGAGGAACTGGAAAGGGATCCAGAAAAAGACAAAATACTGACAGCACTCTTCAGAACCACCATCGTGGAAGCCATGCCTTCAACAGTGAAAGTAAAACTGGAAGATGTGGTAGGACTGAATTCCAAGTCACACAAAGAGTTCAGAGACCATGTGGTCCATGCTGTGGAACAGTACAGAAGACAACAGTTAAAGGTAAAAAATCAAGAAAAAGAACTACAAAGAAAACTGACCCAGATGCAGCTTGAGGAGCTGCTAAATAAGAAGAAAAAGGTCCATGCAGTGCAGAAGGAAGACCAGTCAGCAGTAATGGCACCTGTCAATACTTCAGTGCCTGTCAATCCACCAGCACCAATGAACGTGCTTCCACCAGCATATCAGACTGCAACAGCACAAGTGACACCATGTCTGGAAATATATAAAGACAGTAGGATTCTCGGGGGTAACTCAGCTACTTCCTATGACAGCCCCTGTGAGCATAAGTCTGAAAGACACTGAAATAAGAATACCAATTTTAGTTTCAGAACATACACCTGTTAATTTGTTGGGCAGAGATGCCATTTGTAAACTAAAAATGCAAATATGGTGTACCCCTGATGGAATTTATGTGGATGATAAGGCAATTAGACAAATGAATGTCTCAACATTGCAACAAACACAAGAACCATGTGCTAACATATATTGGTTAGGAGAGCTAAAAGAAGATGTGGAAAGAACAATTAGCAAATGGGGAAGATACATAAGGGAACAGCTTTGTGAGCCAAGCCTACCAAAAACTGAATTTCATTGTACAATGAAGAATGATGAAAACAAAGACTCTGAACTTGAAAAAAGATGGTTAGAAAACAAAAAAGGACAGAAAATCAATATGATGTCACAATACATATTAGTAGGACCAGAAGGAGCAGCTCTGCAGGTAGATAGGGAAAAATTCATTGATGAGTGGTTTGAAGTACCAAACTCAGTTCCCCATGTTTCCTTATATGTAAGCAAAAACTGTGTTTCTAAAGACTTAGGCCCTATGATGCAAAAAGCAGAAAATTGCAAGTGGGAAGCCACAGAAAATCCTCTAATCTTCCAATCAGCAGATAAAGTGTATCTCAAAATGTTGTGTGCTACCCCAATGATGGGGGTTCCCAGAATGGTGATAAATACAAAAATTGATCCAAAAGACAACGAACATCAGACAAAGCAAGCTGAATTGTTAAAAGAAATGGAAAAACAAGTACCAATGGAATTATGGTCTCAACATGACACAGATGTGGGGTTAGTGAAATCAGCCATTCCAGTTAGAATAGCAATCAGATCAGGAGCTAAAATACCAAAAAAGATGCAATACCCTTTGAAACCAGAAGCGGAAAAGGGAATCAAAAAAACAATTGAGGGATTGGTGAAAGCAGGAATACTTATTGAAAGTACTAGTTATGGTAACACCCCAATATTGCCAGTAGCTAAGGCAGACAAATCAAAATGGCGATTGGTGCATGATTTGAGAGCAGTGAATGAGGTTGTGGAAGATTGACCTGCTGAAGTACCAAACCCGCATAGGTTGCTAACTAATGTTCCATCTGCTGCTAATTATTTTACTGTGATTGATCTCTGCTCAGCTTTTTTCAGTGTTCCCCTAGCTGTGGAGAGCCAACCACTGTTTGCATTCACCTATCAAGGTAAAAAACTCACATACACGAGAATGCCTCAGGGCTTCAAACATTCACCACATTTGTTTAATCAAGTTCTAAAAGAAGACTTAAGTGATCTTAGGCTGGACAGCACATTGATCCAATATGTAGATGATTTATTGATTTCTTCAATGACTTTGGAACAATGTCATCAAGATTCAATCAAAGTACTCAATAAATTGGCTGAGGGGGGACATAAGGCCTCAAAAGAGAAACTGCAATATTGCTTACCACAAGTTGAGTATTTGGGACGCACAATCTCACATGGGATGAAAGCTGTATCGCCCAGTCAATTGGAGGGTATCAGCAAAGCGCCCCAACCACAAACAGTGGGACAAATGATGACTTTTTTGGGGATGACAGGTTTTAGTGCAGATTGGATTGAAGATTATGCCATCAAAACAGCTCCACTAAGGGCATTAATGAAACAAGTGGGCCATCAAAATCTTAGGGCACCACTGACATGGACTGCTGAGGCATTAATATCATTTGAATCATTGAAAAAGGAGTTACAGAGTGCTCCTGCCTTGACCACTCCCACTTATGACAAACCATTTCATCTGTATGTTGCAAACAGAAAAGATGGCTATGCATCTGCAGTGCTGATGCAGGAAACTTGTAGTGGAAGGAAAAAACAACCAATTGCTTATTATAGCACAAAACTGGATAATGTAGCTGAAGGATACCCACCATGTTACCAACAGGGGTTAGCTGCAGTGTATTTTGCATATGAAAAAGCCTCCACAATAACTATGGGCTACCCAGTTACAATTTATACTCATCACAAAGTAACAGAGCTATTGGAACAAGGGAAGTTTGTTCTGACTCCCTCTAGATGTATAGCATACTCAACATTGTTAACCTTTTCAGACATTACAATCAAAAGATGCACAACAGTTAATCCAGCCACTTTTATACCATTGCAGGATGAAGGCACACCACATGAATGCGTAGCTGATTCCTTAGCATTTACTAGATTGAGACCAGATCTAGAATCAACACCAATTACTGATGCACATGTTGAATATTTTGTGGATGGTTCATGTTTTAGGGACCATTTGGGTAATCATGCTGGATTTGCAATTATAAGACGTGCTAATGATGATTTTGTCCCAGTGTTGGTGCAGCAGTGTGAACAACCATGCTCGGCACAACTAGCAGAATTAAAGGCTCTCACTGAAGCCTGTAAACTGGCTAAAGACCAAACTGTAAATATTTACACTGACTCTGCATATGCACATGGTGTATGCCACCTCTTTGGAGCAGTCTGGAAACAAAGAGGTTTTAAGAAAAGTGATGGCACGCCTATCCAGCATGGTGACCAGATAATTGAGTTAATATCAGCCATGATGCATCCCAAACAGTTAGCCATAATCAAATGTCAAGCACACAAAAAAGGCAAGGATTTTGTGATTAAGGGCAATAATGCAGCTGATCAATATGCTAAACAAGCCTCTGGCTGTACAACAGCAATAATGGCTCCCTCAGTTCTGATTCAACCTCAACTTCGATTGGCAGACGTTGCGCGAATACAACAACAAGCCACACCATATGAAATTAGTGTGTGGCAGCACAGAGGTGCAACACGAGATGCAAATGGACTTTGGCGTTCTCACGAAGGTCACATGATTGCTCCAACACCATTGCTTACAATCCTGATCTCTGACGCGCATGGTTTTGACCATTGCACGAGGGGGGAAGTGATTAGAAAAATAAAGCGTCAGGGTTATTGGTCGCCTTATTTACAGGCAATGGTGGATGAGTATTTATCTGAATGTGAAGTCTGTGCCCAAAATAATGTCAGAAAAGGAATATCTGCTCCAATTGGTCATATACCAGTCCCAGAAGGACCATTTAAACATCTAGTCATGGACTATGTAGACATGATAAGAACTGTTAGAGGGAAAAGATACTTGTTGGTAATAATTGACAGGTTCAGTAGATGGGTAGAAGCAGTTCCATCAGCAGATCAAGGAGCCCAGACAGTGATTAAATTTCTAACAAGAGAAGTAATTCCCAGATTTGGTATCCCATCCCAAATCAGCTCAGACAATGGATCAGCTTTCATTCAGAGAACAGTAAAAACAGTAATACAACAATTGAGGATAAAACAAAGGCTAGGCTGTGTCTACCACCCTCAGTCGCAAGGCCTCGTCGAACGGGTTAACGGGACTGTCAAAGCAAAATTGAACAAAATTTGTGCTGATACAAAGTTGAATTGGGTAGATGCTTTGCCTCTGGCATTAATGAGCTACCGTATGCAAACCAATAGAATAACAAATTTGACACCACATGAAATGTTGACAGGCAGACCAATGCCAGTCCCCTATTTGAGGGGCCCATATGAAGGACCGCCTCTTGAACAGTTGCAGATGGAATTGAGAGCATACATGAAACAGATAACAGCTATTCATGAAGCCATTAATGCTCAAGAGCAAAGCAGAGGTCCTAGGGAGGAAGAGGAAACACCTGGCGCTATTCAGCCTGGAGATCAAGTATACTTGAGGGTATTTAGGCGAAGGTGGAATGAGCCAAGAAGAGAAGGCCCATATACCGTTGTAAGAGCAACCCCTACAGCAGTACAGGTAGAGGGAAGTACAACTTGGTACCACTTAAATCATTGCACCAGAGTACCCAGGTTACGACCCAGAGGGCGAGAAGAGCAACCAGAAATCAATGAAGGTGGAAATGAACAGATAGAGCCCCCAGTAAGGGAACAGAGCCCTGAAATCCATGAGTCTGAGGAAAGTAACATTGATGCACCTCATTTTAGGGAAACAGAACACGCTGAAGATGAAATACTGCCTGCAGAAACAGAACAGGACGATCAGGGAGACACTGATCCTGGTCCTAGTGCTGATATACCTGATGCAACGATTTCCCAAGACTCGGGGCAACCCACAGGGTCCCCTGAACCAAGACCCTCAACTAGTGCCCAGTCCAGATATCAACTTGATGAATTCCTCACACTTGATCCAGACACCATTGCTGATCTATTCCATTAATGTGACTGATCAAACACCAGGTATTTATGCAAACATACATGTCAGAAAGAGGTCAGCAGGATGGACATATGATGATGAGAATGATACCCTAATCTATGACATGGAATCCTACTTACAAAAAGAAGGGCTGTTAGATGCAGCACATCACAATGACTGGTTTAAATGGGCAGAATATACTGCAAAAGAAGCTGGAATGTTTAGTTGTGTGCTTTGTTCTCCATCCCCTCTTAAGAAACTTGTAGTTGTGCCAAACCCATATGATTACATGCACTGTGGTAGATTTTACTCACAGTATTGTAACAATATGACTGGAAAGGTATACCCCTATTGTCCAGCAGAATGTTTAACTATGCTTGGGAACAAGAATTTCCACCGATTCTACAGACAGCAAGGGTGGGGGGATGAATGTAAGCGAATGGACATAAGAATTGAAGCCACGAAGAGAGAAACCCCTGTAGCCTACGTAATTGATCGCACATTGGAATTTGAGTGTTTTAACAAATCAGAAGGAAAACATGACATGGGGAAATTTAAAGGGAATTGTGTTATAATTTGGCACCTGGATCAAAACATGTACTATGACTCAAGAGTGCTCAAATCATTTAGTCTGATATATGCAACAGCCACTATATCGACAAACATGTCAATCATACAAATTAAAGACAATTGCCCAAAAGCAACTATTAGTTTTCCTCTAATTAGAACAATGGAAGATCAATTAGAAGCAGTGTGTAAGAGTGTGTAAAGAGCATATGAAAAAGACCCAAATGTATCCCTAGATATCATAGGCCAACCAAGAGGAATCCCAGAGGAATACAAAGCTAGAAATGAGATAAAGTCTGGATTTGAGTCTATATGGATATGGATAACCCCAAATAAAAACTTAGAATGGATCAATTACATCTACTATAATCAGCAGAGATTCATAAATTATACTGATGATGCTTTAGATGCTTTGGGAAAGCAGTTGGGTCCCACTAGCAAAATGACATGGCAAAACAGACAAGCTCTAAATTGGCTCCTGGCTGAAAAAGGAGGAGTATGTGTAATGTTTGGTTCTGACTGTTGTACTTATATTCCAAACAATACAGCCCCAGATGGATCATTCACCAAAGCAATGGGGAAACTGAAAAACCTGAGAGAAGAGGTGACCAAGAATGCTGGAGCAGACATGCATACCTGGGATTGGTTTAATTCACTTTTTGGGTCTTGGGGACAATGGTTAACCAAAATGGGCATTATAATTGGCATTGTTGTTGTTATGTTTCTTTTGTTGTTCTGTTGTATTGTGCCTTTCATCAGATCAATGCTGGCCAGTGCTGCAGCCAAACAGATGATTAACGTGTCAGTGAGACCAACTGGAGTTGACGTTGGATGTACCAACACGTATACAGTGGGACCTGGACTGGATGAACTGGATGAATTTGTGTAAAACATCCTTGACCGAGGGGTAGGGAAGGGGTGCCTTTTATTTTCATTTATTATTTTTACCTTGTATTGTAACTTTTGATAGAAAGAGAGTTAGTATCTTCATTGTATTTTCTTTTCATATTATGTAGTAACATTAGAATATTTGGATAGAGTAGGAAGGAAGTTAGATGGTTTTATGTATTTTATTTTGGCATATACCCCTTCCTGAAGTTATTTGTTTTGAAATCTTTATATTTTATTCTGAAATCATTTATTTCTAAAAGAGCATTTTTTCTATACATCAAATGTGAAATGTAATTATTTTTTGAACAGAAAGAAAACATTGAAGGTTTTAAGCAGGTCAGTGTCCGTGTTACGAGGCAATGCAACCAGAAAAGGGGACGATAAGAAAAGATTGTATGTCTACTACTTATTTGCAAGTATTCATCATTTAACCTTCATTATCAGTATGTAGTTTGTTTCTTTAACACTGGAGAATTATCACTGGAAAATATGAACAGAAGAAAGGATCGACGAGCATCTCAGTGCTTAGCAGCATGAGTAGATTCAACTGGAGGTTTAAAAACCCACCATCTACTCCAACACCAGATAGAGCTGAAGGGCATTGAAGCTGCCTAAGAGCTCCTCTGGCAACGAAGGACAACATCACCAGATAGAGCTCCAAGCTACCGGAAATGTTTGGAGTTCCTCTGGCAGCGTGGGATAGACCAGTGCATAATATATTGCATTATATTACTTTGTTTTTTCTAATTTTGATATTTGATAAGTATAATCATTTGACTAATCATTCATGTACTCTACATAACCATGACAACCATGGGCAAGGCTAAAAGACATGCACATGCTTTAAAACACATTGCTGATTTATTTTGAGTGTTCATTAACCCCCAAGAATGTATAGGTAGGGAAGTAGATTCTTTTACTCTTCTCTAGTCAATAGTGAGAGGAGATGTTTGGATCTGACTTCCTCTGGAGTGCAGCAACATGAAAAAGCCATTTGTTAAGAGAAAAGATGATGGAGGACCTTTATTGGTTCATAGAAGGATAGAAGGACGGGTGGACTTGTGATGTTGCACTCTGGGTAAGGGATCTTAGTGGTGAGACTTAGTAAAGTCTCATAGGGGGGATATGTTGTGTTGTTTTTCTTTTATTGTATGTTATTTACTCAATATGGTGTTATTTTACTTAAAATATGATGTATGTTCAAGAATGTGATCCACAAACTGATCAATATGTTGAAGTATTCCAATCTATTAGGCAGTACTAGTGTTTTACAATGAAGTGTATTAGTGAACTTGAATAACCCTATGAACTTTGGGTAATGCCCAAAATATGACATATTCATATAAACAGGTTTTGAAGTGTCTCATGAGACTGCTGCTCAAGGTTTTTCTCATAAGACTGCTGCCCAAGGTTATTTAAAACAAAGGGCTGATTTAGCCAAAGATGCCACCCTTAAAGATGGACCAGGTGCGCTAATAGATTAACTGTAGCAAACCAGAAAAGCGTAGCTGATAAAAAACCGGAACTCCCATGTTTGGGCAGTGCCACAGGTATAAAAGGTGAGCGGACAGACAGAGATGCAGACATTGCGGGCCCGCTGTCTCGGCTTTGTTATTCTGATAATAAAGTCTAATTTTGACATCTGGAACTCCTGTTTTCTTGAGCCTCATTGACTACATTGAAGAAATCCATCCTTTGCTCTTTTTGCTACGACAACATCACTACCCTCTTGTATCTTTGTTTTGTAATAAATCCTTGACACTCACTCACTCTGCAATTGGGTCCTCCTTCCAGATCCCTGACAAAAGGTTAGCTATAGGTTAATTTGAACAGGGGGGGGAGGGGTTGTGGTATTACTATTTTCATCTTTCGTCGTAAAAATCTAGATTGTGTCAACAGGATGTGACATCAGAGGCGATTTCCTCTGACAGACACATCAAACTGTGAGAGACTGCACCCTCGTTGAGAGACGTGAGTTTTCCCCACAGTCACGGTTTCTATGCAGTCCATCTATACTTTGAGCGTAACTAATCAAACTTATATTTGTGAAACACTTACAAATATGCATTAAGAAAGCAAAGAGGTGTTTTTTTCCATGCAATGGTAAATTGAAGTGTGTTGTTTATAGGAGCTTGATGTTTTTACCTTAAAAAAAGGCACTGGGGTGGTGTTGTGTTGTCACCCCCCTCCACCCCATATTTTCCCTTAAAGGTGCAGTGTGTAGATTTTGACGGCATCTAGCGGTTGAGGTTGCGAATTGCAGCCAACGGCTCAGTCCTTTTGCCAAATCCTTTTCAAATCTAAGGCAATTTATTTGAGATACTACCGGAATCTACCTAAATGAAAAGTATTGCTTTCACGATACACAAGTTAACACGAGTTAAAGATACAAAGAGACTAGGATTAGCTACAAGAACAATAACAGCTACAAGCAGTGACATGTCTTTGTGTAAGCTCACACCGACTGGCCATCGGGAGCACTGGGAGAATTCCCGGAGGCCTGACAGCCAATTTGGCCCGCTGCCCTTATTTTTATTTTTATATATATTGTTGCTGTAGTTTTATGTTGCCTGCCGAATGTAATAATGTGATTATTTCAGAATTCGCCATTAAATAATAAAACTATAATAAATCATGAATCGGTTAGTCTTGACTGGCAACGAGATTCGCCTTGCGCACGCATTTAATTATTTTGCATGGCCCCAGCCTAGGTTTTTTACTTTTTTATGTGATAAGTGACAATGGCCATAAAAAAAATATTGTTTTCCGTGGTTTCAAAATTTGTTGTGTGTGTAAGGGACAGTGTTGGGGGTAACGCATTACAAGTAACGCGAGTTAAGTAATAATATTACTTTTTCAAGTAACTAGTAAAGTAACGCACAAAGTCCCCTTTTTAATTTACTAGAAAATATTACTCTAGTAAAAATAATTTACTAGAGTTACATTTTTCCATTTATTGAGTGACAGTGCGCTGTGTGAACATGATCTTACTGTAGTTATAATCTAGACTAAATGTGAACGTGTATTAATTAATCACACTCCCAAAAAACTGATTCAGTATTCATCAAAATAATTTAAAACTCAGAATATGATGCAAACCTGCAATAATTAAATATGTTAAACAACACAAATATGTCTAATCTCATTTTATCAACCGATGTGTTTGCTGCTGACTTCTGATGATCCAGTTCAACCATAATAATAATCAAAAATGACTTTAGATAAACTAACAATTGTGCTTCGTTGTTTTGTTTTGTTTTATTGGTGAAGTGTTGAATCTTCTGTACAAGGCAAGGCAAGGCAAGGCAAGTTTATTTGTATAGCACATTTCATACACATTGGTAATTCAAAGTGCTTTACATAAAAGAAAGTGAAATAATCATTCACAGCAATAAAAACAAGAAGTTAAAAATAATAAAACAAGGAATTTTAAAATGATATAGAAATTGATTTAAAATGAGATTTAAAACAGTTAAATAGAAAATGATTATACATAAAATACAATGCAGTCTGTTCGGACGTAGCACAGTGCTCATTCAACAAATGCACAGCTAAATAGATGAGTTTTGAGACTGGATTTAAATGTTGCTAATGTTTTAGCACATCTGATCTCTTCTGGAAGCTGGTTCCAGCTGCGGGCTGCATAATAGCTAAAAGCGGACTCCCCTTGTTTTGTGTGAACCCTTGGTATTTCTAACTGACTCGATCCTAATGATCTGAGTGGTCTGTTGGGTTTATATTCAGTGAGCATATCTGCCATATATTTAGGTCCTATACCATTGAGTGACTTATAGACGAGTAAAAGTACTTTAAAATCGATCCTAAATGTAACTGGAAGCCAGTGTAAGGACCTGAGGACTGGTGTGATATGCTCATATTTTCTGGTTCTAGTCAGAATCCTGGCAGCAGCGTTCTGGATGAGCTGCAGCTGTCTAATGGTCTTCTTTGGAAGGCCGGTGAGGAGACCATTACAATAATCCACCCTGCTGGTGATAAAGGCATGAAAAAGTTTCTCCAAGTCTTGACTGGAAACAAAACATCTAATTCTTGCAATGTTTTTGAGATGATAGTATGCTGATTTAGTTACTGCTTTAACATGACTACTAAAACTAAGGTCTCCAGAATCACCCCAAGATTTCTGACTTGATTTTTAGTTGTTTGACCCCTAGAGTCAAGGTATGCATTCACCTTGAGAACTTCATCTTTGTTTCCAAATGCAATGACTTCAGTTTTCTCCTTGTTTAACTGAAGAAAGTTTTGGCACATCCAACTGTTAATTTCATCAATGCATTGGCAGAGGGAGTCAATGGGGCTATAATCATTTGGAGATAAGGCTAGGTAGATCTGGGTATCATCAGCATAGCTGTGATAGGCAATTTGGTTCTTCCTCATTATCTGACTTAGTGGGAGCATATACAGGCTCCCACTAAGACGTGATTTACTCTTCCTTCAGCCTGAGGTTTATTCATTAAACTTCTTGGTGTGAAAGGCTTTTACATTCGCTATAAATATAACTATTTGTATTAAAAACAAACAATCAAGCCCTGCTCATATTTAAAAAGTAACGCGAAAGTAACGTAAAAGTAATGTAACGCATTACTTTCCATAAAAAGTAACTAAGTAAAGTAATTAGTTACTTTTTTAGAGAGTAACGCAATATTGTAATGCATTACTTAATTAAAAAGTAACTTTTCCCAACACTGATAAGAGATGAGTGTGAGATTTCCCAGCCTGAAATGTTGTCCCAGTCCGCCCCTGGCTCAAACAGTTATAACGCTTTCTCCCTATTGATGGCTCTGTTTATAATGAATAAAGTTTAAATTAACTTTAACTGAACATGATACATGCCAAAACAAAAACAGCAACAAGTATCCAAAGCATGAGAAACAACACAATTTAGACACCATCAATGATAAAAAACATGAATAATATAAACGTTCTAAACGTAAACGTGCTTGCTGTAAAAAAAAAAACTATATTTTTAATTTAATAAATTAGCTAAAACCATAATTAACATTTAATCCGAATAAGCAACAGCTGTCTTTTTAGCCACATCCATAAACTGTATTGCACACTTAACAATAAGGTGCATTAGTTAACAACATTAGTTAACATGAACTAATGAACAATACTTCCACAGCATTTATTAATCTTAGTTCATGTTAATTTTAGCATTTACTAATGCATTATTAAAATATGAAGTTGTATTTGTTAACATTAATGCACTGTGAACATGAATAAACAATGAACAACTGTTTTTCATTAACTAACATTAATAAATAGTGTAATAAATGCAATGTTCATTGTTTGTTCGTGTTAGTTCACAGTCCATTAATGTTAACAAATACAACTTCATATTTTAATAATGCATTAGTAACCTTAAATGCTGAAATTAAAATGAACTAAGTTAACTGTTAATGTTAATATGACTCATTGTAAGGTGTTCCCCTGAATTCAGTAAACCCTCCGTTTGAGCGCAGAACCTCACATTTACTATTTGCTACAGTTTCGTAATAGTTGTAATAAACAAGTTATTAAATGTTGCATTAACGTCACATGTCCGAAAGTAAACGGCTAACGTTAACGTTAACTTATTTGCTTTGCTAACCGATGACGTCGTGTGAAGTTCAGATAACTTCTCTGACACGGATCAAAAACCGAGAAAGCACTGAACATACGACGGGCTTATGTGAGACTAACACATGAACATGATAATATACTCTACTTATAGAAATTACAAGTTATTTACCTTCATTTCATTCTGCTTGTTTCGCTTCAGTCAGTCAGACCAGTGTAATCGATGCGTGAGCTCCTGCGCGAGCGAGACTGCGAGACTACCACGTGATCATTGACGGATGAAAGTTATCAGTCTAATAATAAAAAATATATAAATTTAACTAAATATATATTTTTAACTTGAAATATGTTATAAAGTTAAGTTAAATTATAAAATGGTAAAATAATTCATGGAAAGTTAAATAGCCTATATTTAAAAAGTCAATGACATTTGTAATGAAAGTAATTAGTACACTTCTGTAGACACACAAATTGTATTAAAGTAGTAAAGGCTTGTTGCGTTTGGTGCAGTAACTCAATCATAACACATTAATGGCTCAGTGATAAATCATAACACGTTCTTTTGTCGCTATCTTCTGGCGTGAATATGAAAGATCGCTGAACGAATCAATGAACAAATCTTTTTTGGTGAAAGAATTCAAAAGATTCGATTCACTGGGATGAATCAAAAGACTCGTTTGAAAAGCAAAGTAATTGTTTGAGAAGCAAACTTCACATTTTTTGTTTAATAACGACTGTTTTTAGATTTGTCCTTTGTCTTTTTTCTAAATAATAATGAATACATACAGAAAATGCACTGTCTGGGTGTTTGGGGATATTTAAACATGTCATTTATACAAAAAAAGTAATGAATCTGGAACCCCATAGCTACTAGCACACAGGTAAACCTGTTTAGTAGTAGGTCCAATTTCATAATTCAGTAGCCTATACTTATCCTACTTCCACTGAGACTCTGAAGTCTGCAACTAATGAACACTTTAGTATCCCATGAGGCCACGGGAGAGGAGATGTGATGCCAGTGAAGCAGTGTTTCAATTTCATTCATACTGTACGGATTTATACTACATAGAAATGGTCATGAAGATCGTTTCTCATCAAATGTGCATGCTGTTATGGAATAAGATTGACACGTGTCTAACTGACATGCTTCTCATGGGGATTTTGCTCATCTCAAATGATCCTATCCAGTGCAGTCACACCTTCCAGGTCCAAAAACTCATTCACATCCCAAACGCAGGGATGACGAGGCCAAAACCGGAAATGAGTTAGCATTTCAGCACTTTCAATTCAATTCAAGTTTATTTGTATGGCGCCTTTCAGGATACAAATCGTTGCAAAGCAACTTTACAGAAAATGTTAAGTTGTATATGTTGTTCCAGGGCTAGCATCATCTTCTGGGTCTTCTGGGGGGTTGACATCATCTCTTCTCAGGTGTTCGGTCATCTCGTAAGGGTTGGATTCAGACTGAAGCTTGTGTAATTCCTAGTTACCTCGGGATGCATTTCCCGTGACAGAAACAGAAACTTTCAGTTTCATTGTCCTTAAAGTGCCCCTATTATTCAATTTTTAAGGTTTCTAATATTGTTTTATGAGTGTCCTAAATCAGGTTTACATGCATCCAAGGTCAAAAAACACTTTCCTTTTCTCAAAAAATAGCTTAAATTTAACCTAATTTCTAAATGATTCCAAATGACTGGTGCGAAGCAGTTCGAGTCTCTCTAAACTGCTGTGATTGGCCTACCGCGTACAGCGTGAATGACAGCCTTATGCGGACTTTATGCAAATGTGTTACTTCGTGACATACAGCCGTAACAGAATAAGATTCAAATTCCTGACAACTCGTTTATGCATTTGGGAGGCAACTTTTTTTTTTATAGACAATAACTTTATTTGTTTTTACACTGTCGTCTTCACAACTTTGTAGAAAGTTTGTGTTCACTGCTACAGGACACACTGCATGAAAGGTAATATTAGAAAAGGCATAAGAGGGGCACTTTAATGGGTTTTTGGTCAATTCAGTGTGTTTTTAGTCAATCACACTCTTCCACTGTTGCTCAAACTTTCAGGGAACTGTTTTGAAATAACGACTGAAAGAGTTGCTGGAAGCTAAGTGAAGTCGTGTGACTGTGGTGTAGTTCATTTACAGCCTAGTTAGTCTTCCAAGTTGATAAAAGTTGTGTTAATTTGTCATGATGAACAAAATGTAATGTACTAAATGTAATAGTCATAAACTTTTGTTAGTCAGAGAGCTTATTTTTTGCTATAATTCAAAAGCCAATGGAAAAGTCCTCTTGGGTTTATGTCAAGGAAATCAGGGTGATTAAAGTACTCACGGCCTACATACACCATCACTGCAGCTGGAGAACCGCTGTTTTAAAGGCCAACAGTTATACTAAAAACTTTGATTTAGCGCATATATTAAATTTATAAATAAAATTTGATTTGTACATTGACAGCTTTTTTTCTGAGAATGTGTAATCAGATTTCTGTGTTGACCACATTATATTTATAAAAATAAATGACCTGCTTCATCGCGACTAGAGCTGGGAATAACTGATGTAATCTGGATTACATAATCAGATTCCCAAAAATTAACTACTTGTAGAATAAATTACATTTTAGAATACTTGAAATCAGTCGACAGTTACTTTCTAATGGATTACATGATCAAAAATTATTGACACAGTAGCAAGAAATGATTCATAATGTATTGGTTCTCCCTTTTTCATATTTTAAATGCTCCTTTCTAAAACAGCCGGCCGCTTATACACTCAGAAAGTCAGTTTGTGACCATGCAGTCATCAGTCAGGTGGCTTGACCATTGGATTTACAAAAATCATTTCAGGTTTAAGAAGTGTTTCAATATTGCATCAACTGAACACATTCGTTTTTATTTAAAATCATCACTCTGTAGGTTATTTAACCATGTATTTCTAAGCTTTTAGGATGCTTCAAACACATTAAAATGCACAAATTCATAAATTCACAAACTTTTCTTTTCTCATCTGATCATCTTTCACCTAATATATTTACTTGAAGTAACACTGAGATTTTAAAATAAATGTTTTAAATAATGATTACATTTGCATGTTCATGGTTCTCTCACGTTGGTTATTGACACGTGACATAATGTAAGCAAATCTCAAATCTCAGTGTTTTATTTTGATTGATTTTATAATGACTTATTTTAATGACTTTTTATGATTTAATTAATTCATGGCTCATAAATCCCCTGACTGTAAATATTTTCTTAATCTATGTTGTTTTATATCAATATGGTACAATAATATCCTATTTAAATCAAGTCAAAAGTAGCCTAATCTAAAAGTAGTCTGATTATAAGCTAGTACTGGGCTACCTAAAATGTGTAATGTTATGGATTACATCACTAACTACCATTTCCGTCCTGTAATCTGGAATCAATAACGGATTACAATTTGTACTGCGACTAATTCAATTTGAAAGATTACTAGCATGCATATTAAATTATTGTCTCCTGTGCATGTCACTCACAGAGAGAGAGAGAGAGAGAGAGAATCAAATCACGGTTTGGCCAATTAAAATGACCAATTAAAACATGGGTTAAATTATATGACGCAATCATTAAACAAATTCTACTGTACGGGAGTGAAATTTGGGGACCAGTTATAAATGTAAAAAACTGGGATAAAACTTCAATAGAAAAACTACAACTAGAAATGATCAAAAACATTTTAGGGGTCCATAGATCTACATCCAATGATGCCTGCAGAGCTGAATTAGGCTTTTACCCACTGAAGATTGAGATCCAGAAGAGATGTGTTCAGTTCTGGCATCACCTCCATCAATCTGATCCTGATTCGATCCAATATAAAGCCCTCCTCGCCAATGAAACCTCAGCAGAATCTCATCCTCTAAACACACTCGCTCATCAGCTCGTCCATAAAACCCAGCTCCTCACCGACTACAGCTTCACCCCCAGAACCATTATTTAAAAAATTGACACAAATCTAAAAGACACTCATGATGAATCTCTAAAAATGCTCCAATGCTACTCAACCCTAAACAGAACCACAAAATTTGCCAATTATTTATTGATTACAGTTTTTCTCAATTGTTTACACACAAATTCTGGTACTTGAGACACAATGACCACAACATGTAACTCATTCACCAACCCCCTGAACCAATTCTGCTAAACTACAAGCACAGTTCCTGCTTTACACTCAAACTGCAGTTCTAAAACACACTTTTTTCAAAACACTACACACAATTCTCTGCTTTTGGCACAATTTTCATGCAGAAAATATCTTGTTTTCACAAGGAACACACTGCCATTCAAATATGCACACTGACTCATCACAAGGGCAAACATCCGTCACACAGTTTTACAATTAGCAATCAGAGCTTTAGCATAAAAGGGCAACAGGTGAGCTCTTCTGTTTTGCAGCAATGGATGCCAACATTGGAAACAGAGGCAGAGCCAGAGGAGTGAGAGTAAGAGGAGGAGGACGGGGAGGACGAGGACGAGGAAGGCCAAGGACCGTGATCTCTGATGAGATCCGAGCCACTTTGGTTGATCATGTGGTCAACCATGGTCTAACAATGAGGGAGGCTGGGCAAAGAGTACAGCCACATTTGAGCAGGTACACTGTAGCATCCATCATCCGGACTTTCCGAAATGAGAATACGTAAGAAATCTACTCTCACTAGAAAATTGCAGTACTGCATATCAATACAGTACTCAATGAGTACAGTAGTACAGTATTGCCTGTGGACTGTTCTGTAGGACTGTAAAAATACTGTAAAGTATGTTTCAAGTATTTAGGAAATGTATACCTACTTTGTATTTACAGTATTTTACTATTTGTTTGGCAGAACTGAAAGATTACCAACACAAGGTGGTCGGGAACGTGTTCTGTCTCCTGAACAGGAAACTGAAATCATGAACATGGTCCTAGAAAACAACGCCATAACATTACGGCAAATACAAAGAAAAATAATAGAAAACAATGACATGTTTCTAAATATTGATAGGGTAAGCTTATCAACAATGGACTGTGTCTTGTGCAGAAATCATCTCAGGATGAAGCAGGTCTACAGGGTGCCATTTGAACGCAATTCAGAAAGAGTCAAAGAATTGCGATATAACTATGTGCAAGTGAGTCCCACAATTGATGCATACTCTCAACACTGTATACAGTAAATTATACATATTTCAATATTGTAATCATAATGATTGTGCTTCACAATAGTGACCACTCCATGTCTATTTCTGATATTGTCATGTGTGTTTCAGAGAGTACTTGAGCTAGAGGTGGCTGCAGTGGAGCACCAGTTCATCTTCATTGATGAGGCTGGGTTCAACCTCACAAAAAGACGAAAGAGGGGAAGGAATATCATCGGCCAGCGTGCCATTGTTGAAGTCCCTGGCCAGCGCGGAGGGAACATCACAATGTGTGCAGCGATTACCCACCACGGCGTCATCCATCACCATGCTACCCTTGGCCCCTACAACACCGCCCATCTGATCACATTCCTTGACACCCTACACAACACACTCATTCCACCAGATCAGGTAGATGGCCCAGAGCAGCTCAGGTACGTTGTCATTTGGGACAACGTAAGTTTCCACAGGGCTGCTCTGGTTCGTAACTTGTTCACTGCCCACCCACGCTTTTTAGTTGTTTATCTCCCTCCATATTCTCCATTCCTCAATCCTAATTTTTTTCTGCCTGGAGATGGAAAGTGGATGACTGAAATCCACAAACGCGTATACCTCTTCTCCAGGCTATGGAGGACGCATGTGGAGATATAGCAGCTGATGCTTTTCATGGCTGGAATCGCCATGCTAGGCGATATTTCCCCCGCTGCTTGGCCAGGGAAAACATTGCTTGTGATGTGGATGAGGTGCTGTGGCCAGACCGCAACAGAAGAGAGGATGCAGCATAATTTTTTTTTTAGTTTTTTTTTTTACTGTAACTGTATACAGTGAATTCTTCTGTTGTTTTGTATGTAGTGTATGTGCAACTTTGTGTTGGTTGGGAATGGGATGTACACTGTGTACATTGTTTTTGCGGGAAAAATAAAATACAATTTTACCGTGTATTTGTGTGTTCTGAGTATAAAAACAATATTCTCAAATATTTTACAACACACTTATGTTTGTACTGTCTGTAGTAAGTGTAACACTGAACCAAAAAAAGGCCTAAGTCATTATGATGAATGGAGAAGAAGTGTTTTACATTCATCATAGTGTTTTACATTGAGCACATCAGTGTTCAGCTGGTTTTTATAAATGTCTATACATATGATGGTTTGTGTGTCATTTGAAAGCAAAATCCCATTTTGAGAAGAAATAACATTGTTTTGAATGTAAAGTTTCATTTTGCAGGAGAATTGAGGGGTTTTGTCCATTGTATGTGTTTTTTTTGATTTGTGTGTAGAGTTCTGAGAATATGAGGCATGCTTTCAGAAAATGTGTGTAAACAATTGAGAAAAACTGTAAACCATTTAAAGAATTCACTTGATATTGACCACCTTGATCTTTTCATTTATTTAGAATGATTTTGATTCTATTTTATTATTTATGTTGTTATTTATTTACTTATGTTGTTGTTGTATATATATATATATTATTGCTTTGGAAACATTGTGTTACAGAGTCATGCTAATAAAGCTTATTTGAATTTGAAAATTTGAATTTGAGAGAGAGAGAGAGAGAGAGAGAGAGAGAGAGAGAGAGAGAGAGAGAGAGGAAGAGGAAGAGAGAGAGAGAAAGAGAGAGAGAGCGAGGGAAAGAGAGAGAGAGGGAGAGGAAGAGAGCGGGAGAGCGAGAGAGAGCGAGAGCGAGAGAGAGCGAGAGCGAGAGCGAGAGAGAGAGAGCGAGAGAGCGTGAGAGAGAGAGCGCGCGCGCGTGCGTGTGTGTGTGTGTGTGTGTGTGTGTGCGCGTGTGTGTGTGTGTGTGTCTGTGTGTGTGTGGGGGGTGTTGTGTTGAGATGGGTAATGTGCGCTACAGGAGAGCACGCTTTCTTCTCATCTACACACTTTTGTTGGATTCGTGAGTGAAATGCGGCTTACACGGAAATGGTGGACTATCTGCACCATAAGCATCCTGCTGATATTCTACAAGACGACAGAAATGGGCAGAAATGAAGCGCATCAGAAGACAGGACTGACAGGGTAAGGGCTCTTCTTCTGCTGTTAAAGAGGAACACCTCTTCTGATGAGCATCGAGTCTGGTTAAGGTGTAGCCTGTATGTTGGCCAAATCTCAATAACAAGGCATTCGTGTATGTTCATTTCTGTATTGGTTTGTATCGTAAACCTTTTCTTGTAAACTATTGTCCATGTGCCCTGCTGTTGTTCATCTCTATTAAATTAAGATCGACACACTGTCCTTTGTGTCAGTCAAAATGGCCATTTTATTATTACATCCCTTCTGAAAAAGAAGTGCAATTAATTTATTGTTCACTTGTAGTGTACATTAAATGTAATATTTTTTTATATAGCCTACTTTTAAGTATATTTTTATACACTTTATATATATATAAAATTGTAATTGTTTTGCAGACAATATAACACACTGTTTCTTAACACAGCCTACATATGTATTTTTTTAAAAGTGCCCTTTAAAATTATTATATTGTAATAACATAACAAATAGGCTAATAACATGACAAACAAGTTTTAGTAGAAATAACATTATATTTTAGTTACCATAAATGCTTGTCAGTATTGAGCATTCATTATATCTGTATGAAATTATAAAGATATCCTGAAGTCAAAAAAGCACTCATACGTTCTAATAATTTCTAATTGTAACAACCTATAGTGTCAGAAAACATTACATTCAGGCTGCACTTCATTGTTTTCATTTAAAATTATTTTTTTTAATTAGCAGGCTACTGTTTTTAAAAGTTGTTTTTCTTGATACACTTTTCTGTTATTGATGTGTCAGATCTCTGCATCAGTAAATCTAGAATTATAATAAATGTGTGTGAAAAGATGCTGCAGTTTCCTAGGACCCTTGAAATGGAGTTGTGTGTTGATTTTATCCGAATGTTTTAGGTTTAAAACGAAAGGTAAGTTTCACTGACAAACCTGCACTTGTTTTGTTCCAGGAACTGAAAAAAATGTGGTCAAGTTCATACTTGCACATAATCTGCTTCACTTTAGAATACACACGCATAGCATTGGGCACTTTTAGTTTTTCTCCACAGATGACTTAATTAACTTTATCTTGGTGCCAAAAGAAGTTAGAACATGCTCATATCAGTACAGAGGTGACTTTGTGATTTGCTTCTGACGTGTGTGTGCGTGTGTGTGTGTGTGTGTGTGTGTGTGTGTGTGTGTGTGTGTGTGTGTGTGTGTGTGTGTGTGCATGACTGTGTAATGTCGGGTAGGGACAGCAGACAGCTTCTGCTCATCATATGCGGTTTCCTTTTTTTCTTGCAAACTCGTTGCACATGATTTAAAAACAGAAGTGGATAAAAACTCAACTGCTTCTGAAGTTGACTCTGCTGTTTGGTTTCGATTTGATTTCACATGACATAGATCTTTGCGCCTTGCAGAGACAGTTTGCTCATTTCCAACCTGTAGATTTGTACAAACTCGCCCCCCCAAAGAAAAAAAAAACAAGTTTGTTAATAAATGAATAACAAGCACTTTTAGTACATTTTCTTACTTAGTATTTGTTTTCTAGTACAAATGTGTAAAAATTAAATCAAGAAGCAAAACTACGTACAATATTAAGTGTTGTTGCCTAAAAATGTATCATACTTCAGTTTATAAGTTTATGCTTGCAAAATAATAATAATAATAATAATAAAATCTACCTATGGGGTAAGAAATATAAACTTCAATAATTTTTTATTTTGTTACTTCATTAATTCTCAAGTACTTCTTCTCAAGAATATTTAGATATTTGTTCTGGAAAACATGACAAAAATACTGAGAAAATTTGTTTTTATTTTGCAATGGCATGGTGGATGAAGGATTATAAGGTGTGAATCTATTCACAAAATGTATTTATTATTAAAAGCAAAACACATGAATCCAGAGAATGTTTATTTTTTATTAAATGTATTTAATTTATTTAGTCATTTAGCAGATGCTTTTATCCAAAGCGACATACAAATGAGGACATTATAGAAGCAATCAAAACAAACAAAAGAGCAATAACATGCAAGGATGGTACAGTAATGCGTCGTTCACTTGCAGAACGCAAGCTTCTAGAGGGCATATAAGTCTGAAGTAATGAATTTAGGTAAAGGGGCGCAGAGCCAGAGGTGGTTCTGTAGGCAAACATTAATGCCTTGAATTTAATGCGAGCAGCTATTGGTAGCCAGTGCAAATTGATGAACAGAGGTGTGACGTGCGTTCTTTTCGGCTCATTAAAGATTAATCATTCATGTTTATGAATGACAGAACCTAGTGAAGCCATGTAGACAGAAAAGAGAAGTGGTCCAAGAACTGAGCCCTGTGGCACCCCTGTAGCTAGATGTTGCGACTTGGATACCTCACCTCTTCAAGATACTTTGAAGGACCTATCTGAGAGGTAAGAGTCAAACCACTGGAGTGAAGTTCCTGAGATGCCATTTCTCAATAGGGTTGACAGGAGGATCTGGTGGTTGACCGTATCAAAAGCAGCAGACAGATCCAGCAATATAAGTAATGAAGACTTGGAAGCCGATCTTGCAAGTCTTAGATCTTCAACAACTGAGAGCAAGGCAGTTTCGGTGGAATGTCCACTTCTGGAGCCAGATTGGTTTCTGTCCAGGAGGTTGTTCTGTGTGAGAAAGGCAGTGACTTGGTTGAACACAACTCGTTCGAGTGTTTTTGCAATGAAAGGTAGAAGGGAAACCGGTCTATAGTTCCCTAAAAGAGTTGGGTTAAGAGTGGGTTTCTTAAGAAGTGGGGTTATACGAGCCTGTTTAAATGCTGAGGGAAAAATTCCAGTGTGAAGGGATGTGTTAACGATGTGAGTGAGTGCAGGAACAACTGCAGGAGAAATAGCTTGAAGGAGATGAGATGGAATAGGATCAATCGGACAAGTAGTAGGATGACTGGAAAGGATGAGTTTAGAGATTTCTGCCTCAGAGAGTGGAGAGAAGTATGTGAACGAGTTTATGTTTGCTGGTAAGATGTGTTTGACAGATTGTGGTGTGGAAAATTGTGCAGTGAGGTTTGTAATTTTATTAATGAAGAATGTGCCAAAGTCGTCAGCTGTTAGAGTTGATGAAGGAGGGGGAGGAGGAGGACAAAAGAGGGAGGAAAATGTTTTAAAGAGCATGTGAGAATTAGGTGAATTGTTAATTTTGTCATGATAGTATGTCCTTTTAGCAGTGGAGACATTAGCAGAGAAGTCAGAGAGGAGTGATCGATAAAAATTAAGGTCAGTAGAATTTTGTGATTTGCGCCATACCCTTTCTGCAGCCCTGAGTTTAGAACGATGTTCGTGGAGAACGACAGATAGCCAAGGGGCAGAAGGAGTGGTGCGTGCTGGCCTGGAAGTTAAGGGGTAGAAAGTATCAAAACAAGACATCAGAGTGGAACAGAAAGTGTCAGTAGCACTATTAGCATCAAGATATGATAACTGTTTAAGGGGAGGAAGCGAAGATGAAACCATAGCAGATAGCCGGGAGGGTGAGAGCGAGCATAAGTTACGTCGAAAAGTGACATGTGGAGGGGTATTTGATGTGTCAGGAATCAGGTTGAGGTTAAGAGTGAGGAGGAAGTGGTCCGAGGTGTGCAGTGGAGGAACCAGCATATGATCAGTGGAGCAGTGTCGTGTGTAAATAAGGTCCTGTTGGTTGCCTGATTTGTGAGTAGCCGTAGTTAACACTCTCTTGAGATCAAAAGAGGCAAGTAGAGTGTGGAAGTCTGCAGCCTGAGGTTTATCTAGGTGGATGTTAAAAGTCTCCAAGTATAACTAAGGGTGTACCATCCTCAGGAAAGTTTGAGAGCAACAAATCTAATTCTTCCACAAAGTTAACTAGTGGTCCTGGAGGACGATAAACAACTACAAAATGGATTTTTAGAGGGTATGTAATAGTAACCGAATGTGATTCAAAGGAGCTGTTTATACTCGGAGATGATAAAGGAGTGAATTTCCAATTATTAGAGATGAGCAGACCAGTACCTCCACCTCTTCCAGTCAAACGGGGGTGTGGGGAAAGGAGAAATTATTGGAGAGTGTTGCAGGTGTAGCATTGTCCTCTGGTTTGATCCAGGTCTCTGTCAGGGCCATGAGGTCTAGCCTTGAAGGACTAGTAATGGAAGTAATGAAATTAGCTTTGTTGACAGCAGACTGACAATTCCAGAGACCAATGGAAAATAAAGTAATGTATTATTAGACATAGGCAAAGTACGCAGGTTGTTAGGATTGCGCTGTTTACAGCGTGTGATGCGGGGTTTGCGAGTGGTAGTGATAGTATTGATCTGCAAATATATAGTAAGAATTGGTTATAAAAACGAAAACAGACGTGAAACTAGTAGTAGGAAAGAGGATAAATAAAAAGCGATACTTGTATCCCTGCCCGGTGGAGTCGCACGGTAGAGTCGATGGTTGATGGATTTACACTCTTCGGTCTTCACACAAGGAGGGCTTCACACGACGGCTGCCGCGACCGCTGCCGCGGTATATTAACCTTTTTAAACACGTCTAACAAATTACTATTTGAATTCAGCTGAATACACTTTCCTGTTTATCACAACAAATGGCCAAGCAAGCGCAGACACTGACAAGAGACGCGATACAGTACAAAACCACATGCGATTTCAGCACGTCTCAACACAGTAAACAAAACAAGCATTTCCTAGCAACGGCAACTGCACTAAACAATAATGAGACAAGTAAATACACTTACAAGCTGCTTTAAACTTCCACTGATAGATTGCTTCTATCAAAGATTATTTCTTTACACGGTTTTCCTGCTGGCGCTTGAACACACTTTCCTGTTTATCACAACAAATGGCCAAGTAAGCGCAGACACTGACAAGAGACGTGATACAGTACGAGAATGTACCACAGCATCTTACAAAACACAGACAAAGCAGATCAAGATGATGATGCGGACTGAAACACTGGATAATAAGAGCAAGAAACATATGTGCATCTGGGTTATTAACCTTAATTGAAACTAAAACCAACAATATGTCACGGTTCATGGATCTGTGTGCTCATTCTGTGTTCGTCTATGTGGGTGGACCCGCTCGTTGTGCTTGTCAGCGTTGCCTAGCACCTGACGAGCTATCAGAACGGTCACAGGTGTAGCTCGTCGGCACTGCCTATATCTGGCTGGCGTTTCTGTGATGCGTTGTCAGATCGTTGTTTTTACTCTTGTGGTTTCCTTACTCTCTGTGTCAGTCTTCCAGGTCCTGAGGCTGTTTCTCGCCTGATCGTGTTCAGTATTTCCCTGAAGGGTGCGGACTGGACTGTGTTCTCTGCCCGAGCTGGAGACTCTGCACTGCCGGGTTTACTGCACCTGCACTGCCGATGATATTTGCACCTCCACTGTGTTTGGAGTCTGCACCTGCGCTGCCAGCTCATCTCACCTCCACTGTGTTTTGGAGTTGTCAATAAAGACTATCTGTTTTTCACTCGCAATTGGATCTCGAGCTTTCTGTACCGTGACAGAACGATCTGACCAAGATGAATCCAGCGAGTGCGTCAGAATTAAGAGACTTTTTATCTCGTAGTAACTCACGCATGGATCACCAGGATGAACAGGGGGCTGTCTCTAATCGCGCTATCCAAGCCCTGGTCTCTCAGGTTTCGAAGCTGATCACCCAGTTACAGAGTCTCCAGACCGAGCCTGAACAGCGATCCACTGCGATTCACCTGCGCTCACTATCCCAGACCAGGCGGACCGGTTCATCGAGCCCCGCCTCCCACCTCCAGCCTTTTATTCTGGTGAGCCCCAGCTATGCCGCTCCTTCCTTGTCAAATGTTCACTCTATATCTCCCTCCAACCATCGTCGTTTCCTACCGAGGAATCGAAGATAGCATTCGTCATCACACTACTCTCTGGACGGGCAGCTCGCTGGGGAACTACCGTTTGGGAGCAGAAACTTCCCTGCTGCACTTCGTTTCGGTCATTTTCGGAGGAGATCAGAAAGGTGTTTGATCGGGCGGCTTCGGGCAGTGAGGCGGCTCGTTTTCTGGCGGAGTTACGGCAGGGAGATCGGAGCGTCACTGATTTCTCCATTGAATTCCGCACTTTGGCGGCAGAGTGCCGGTGGAATTCAGAAGCGCAGTGGGATATGTTTTTTCGTGGACTGGCTGATTATGTCAAGGACGAGATCTACACACTGGAGTTACCCACGTCGCTGGATGGTTTGGTCAGTCTGGCTATTCGGGTGGATGCCAGATTACAGCAGAGAGGTCAGCGAGCTCGCCGAGCTTTGGCGGACAATAGGCTGGACCACCTGCCTATCCCCTACCGCGACGCAGACATCAGTTTCGCCGAACCAGAACCCATGCAGATGGGCAGACCCCGTCTTTCCGAAGAAGCGGAGGCGGTTAAGCGGAGGCGGCGTAACGAGGGTCTTTGCCTGTATTGCGGAGCTGCTGGGCACATCGCAGCACAGTGTCCCGTGAAAGCCAGAGTGACAGCGGTTAAGGGGTTACTGACGGGTGGGATCACATTGGCTAAATCCTCTCTTGCAGCCACACTTCTCACTGTCAAATTGCAGTGGTCCTCAGTCACCTATGACTGTCAGGCTTTAGTTGACTCTGGTGCCGAGGGCAATTTTTTAGACTCTGATCTCGCTGACAGACTTAGACTTCCGGTGATTGCCCTTTCACAGCCCATTGCTGTTCATGCTCTCAATGGTCTGTCCCTTCCTTCCATCACTCACTCTACGGGTCCACTTAGACTCGTCACTTCGGGGAATCACACTGAGACTATTCAGTTTCTTTTAACTGACACTCCCGTTACTCCAGTAGTCCTTGGGCATCCCTGGCTTGTGCTTCATAACCCTCACTTTAATTGGAGTCAGAGTTCCATTCTCTCTTGGAGTGAGGGTTGTCATGCTACTTGTCTGTTGTCTGCTTGTCCTTCTGTGTCTTGTTCTGTGTTTCAGGAAGAGCATATGGATCTGTCAAACGTGCCCAGCGAGTACCGCGACCTGAAGGGAGTGTTCAGTAAGTCTCGGGCTGCTTCTCTACCTCCGCATCGTCCCTATGACTGTGCTATAGATTTATTACCAGGTACGTCTCCGCCCAAGGGCAAACTTTATTCGCTTTCCGCCCCGGAGAGGGAGGCCATGGAGAAATATATTTCTGATTCTCTAGCAGCCAAGATCATTCGCCCTTCTTCTTCGCCGGCGGGAGCGGGGTTTTTTTTCGTGAAAAAGAAGGACGGGTCTCTTCGTCCCTGCATCGACTATCGAGGGCTGAATAACATCACGGTGAAGAATACATATCCTTTGCCGTTGATGTCTTCTGCCTTTGAGCGTCTGCAGGGGGCGGTCTTTTTCACGAAATTAGACCTTCGCAACGCATATCATTTGGTTCGCATAAGGGAGGGGGATGAATGGAAGACTGCGTTTAATACCCCCAGGGGGCACTTTGAATATCGCGTTCTTCCTTTTGGGCTTTCCAACGCCCCCGCAGTCTTCCAGGCACTCGTTAATGACGTGTTGAGAGATATGCTAAACCAGTTCATTTATGTCTACCTGGATGACATACTGATATTTTCTCACTCTCTCCAGGAACATGTTCAGCACGTCAGGCGAGTGCTTCAGAGGCTGTTAGAGAATGGGCTTTATGTCAAGGCGGAGAAATGCGTTTTCCATGCACAGTCTGTCCCCTTTTTGGGTTACATTGTGTCAGTCGAGGGGATGCGCATGGATCCGGACAGGGTTCAGGCTGTGGTTGATTGGCCAACTCCAGATTCCCGCAAGGCCCTGCAGAGGTTTCTGGGCTTTGCCAATTTTTACCGGCGTTTTATTCGCAGTTTCAGCCAGCTAGCCGCCCCTTTGACCGCCTTAACCTCCATCAAGACTCCGTTCAGGTGGTCCAGCGCAGCGGAGGCTGCGTTTACCAAACTGAAAGGCTGCTTTGTTTCAGCTCCCATACTCATTGCCCCTGATCCCTCCCGGCAGTTTGTGGTGGAGGTTGACGCGTCGGAGGTGGGGGTTGGTGCCGTCCTATCCCAGCGTTCTTCCTCGGACGACAAGGTGCACCCGTGCGCGTATTTTTCTCACCGTTTGTCTCCCGCTGAACGCAACTATGATATTGGTAATAGAGAACTGCTGGCAGTCAAGCTTGCCTTGGAGGAATGGCGTCATTGGTTAGAAGGTTCGGGGGTTCCTTTTATCGTCTGGACTGATCATAAGAATCTTGAGTACATCAAGTCCGCCAAACGTTTGAACTCTAGGCAGGCCCGGTGGGCTTTATTTTTCGGTCGTTTCGATTTTTCTATTTCTTATCGGCCAGGTTCCAAGAACATCAAGCCCGATGCACTGTCCCGTATTTTCGACCATTCTGATCGCCCGTCTTTTTCCGAGCCCATTGTGCCACAGAAAGTTTTTGTTTCTGCGGTCACTTGGGAGATTGAGTCGAAGGTCCGCACGGCCTCGCAAGGGGTAACGCCTCCGTCCGGATGCCCACCGGGTTGTTTGTTTGTGCCAGAGACTTTACGGTCCGACGTCATTCGATGGAGTCATTGTTCCAAGGTGGCTTGTCATCCTGGGGTGAGTCGTACTACGTTTCTTATTAAACAACGGTTCTGGTGGCCGTCTATGGCTCGCGACATACGATGTTTTGTTTTGGCTTGCTCTGTTTGTGCCGTCTCTAAGACTTCTAATCGACCCTCTGCTGGACTCCTTCAGCCGCTGTCGGTTCCGTCGAGACCCTGGTCCCACATTTCGCTAGATTTCGTTACAGGTCTCCCAGCCTCAAGTGGGAACACGGTGGTTTTGACCGTGGTGGACCGGTTCTCGAAGGCTGCCCATTTCATCCCTCTGCCTAAATTACCGTCTGCCAGAGAGACAGCGGTTGCTGTCATTGACCACGTTTTTCGCGTTCATGGTCTCCCGACAGACGTGGTCTCTGACAGGGGGCCTCAGTTTGTCTCTAAATTTTGGAGTGAGTTTTGCCGTTTGCTAGGGGCGACTGTTAGTCTTTCTTCTGGGTACCATCCCCAGAGTAATGGTCAGACAGACAGAGCCAACCAGGACTTAGAACGTATGTTGCGATGTGTGGTCTCTCAGAATCCGTCCTCTTGGAGCCAGCAGCTCTCATGGGTTGAGTACGCACATAACTCATTACCAGTATCTGGTACGGGCCTGTCTCCGTTTGAGGGTAGTTTAGGGTACCAGCCACCAATTTTTTCCAGTCTGGAATCCGAAGTCGCGGTCCCCTCTGCCCACGCATTTGTCCAGAGGTGTCGACGCACCTGGAGCAGGGCCAGACAGACCCTCCTCCAGGTGGGGGCACGCACCAAGGCCAAGGCTGATCGCCACCGGTCAAGGCCTCCCGTCTATGTCGTCGGTCAAAAAGTGTGGCTTTCATCTAAGAACATTCCTCTCCATACCGTTTGTAACAAGCTTGCTCCTAAATTCATTGGCCCGTTTACCGTCACCAAGATCATTAGTCCGGTGGCGGTCCGCCTCAAACTTCCTCCAGCGTACAAGAGGATTCATTCCGTTTTTCATGTTTCCAAATTAAAACCTGTTTTTCACGCTTCCATTAATCCGCAAACCCCGGTTCCTCCACCGCCGCGACTCGTAGATGGGGAACCTGTTTATTCGGTCAAGCGTATTCTGGACTCTAGGCGGAGGGGACGCGGATTCCAGTACTTGGTGGACTGGGAGGGTTACGGTCCTGAGGAGAGGAGTTGGGTGCCTGCTAGAGACATATTGGATCACTCTCTTATCGATGATTACAATCGTCAGGTAAGTTCATCTGGGAACGCCAGGAGGTGTTCGTAGGGGAAGGGGTACTGTCACGGTTCATGGATCTGTGTGCTCATTCTGTGTTCGTCTATGTGGGTGGACCCGCTCGTTGTGCTTGTCAGCGTTGCCTAGCACCTGACGAGCTATCAGAACGGTCACAGGTGTAGCTCGTCGGCACTGCCTATATCTGGCTGGCGTTTCTGTGATGCGTTGTCAGATCGTTGTTTTTACTCTTGTGGTTTCCTTACTCTCTGTGTCAGTCTTCCAGGTCCTGAGGCTGTTTCTCGCCTGATCGTGTTCAGTATTTCCCTGAAGGGTGCGGACTGGACTGTGTTCTCTGCCCGAGCTGGAGACTCTGCACTGCCGGGTTTACTGCACCTGCACTGCCGATGATATTTGCACCTCCACTGTGTTTGGAGTCTGCACCTGCACTGCCAGCTCATCTCACCTCCACTGTGTTTTGGAGTTGTCAATAAAGACTATCTGTTTTTCACTCGCAATTGGATCTCGAGCTTTCTGTACCGTGACACAATAAAGAAACATCTTTATTTAAATAAACATTATTTGAAATCAAATCAAATATTTTAAAATACTTATTTTATTTCAGCTTGTGGCAAAGCAACATTTCTAATTCTCATTTAGGTGAAGTACTAAAATATCTAAAAACTAAAACTTTAACAAAAATGTCAAGGTATAGCACTTTATTTTAAGGAGCAATTATCTCTATTTATTAGCATGCATATGACTAGCATATTTGTAATGCATTAGTACTTATGAAGCACATATACATTTTTTTATTCTGCACCAGCATATTTTAGATCCCTGTCTTTTCAGCCCTTACATCATTGTGCCCAAGAAAAGCAGTGGGTTAAGACCAATCTTGGGTCTGCGCATCTTGAACTGGGCCTTTCATAAACTTCCTTTCAAGATGCTCACGCAAAAGCGCATCTTCGGATGCATCCGTCCCGAGATCGGTCTAAAGTGGTCGACCTGAAGGACCCGTACTTCCATGTGTCGATCATTCCGCGCCACAGGCCATTCCTGCGGTTTGCGTTCAAAGGACAGCATATCAGTACAACATCCTGCCCTTCGGGCTGTCCCTATCGCCTCATGTCTTCACGAAAGTAGCGGAGGCAGCCCTTGTTCCCTTGAGAGAACAGGGCTTCTGCATCCTCAAATACATCGACCACAGGCTCATACTGGCTCAGTCTCAGGATCAGTTATACGAACACAGGGATTTGGTTCTCTCGCACCTCAGCCAGTTGGTTCAGGGTCAACTGGGAAAAGAGCAAACTCTCCCCGATGCAGAGGATCTCTTTTCTTGGTATGGAGTTAGATTCGGTCAATCAGACAGCGCACCTCACGCAGGAATGGGCTCAGTCGGTGTTGAACTGCTTGAATACGTTCAAGAGCAGGACGGCGGCACCACTGAAACAGTTTCAGAGGCTCCTGGGGCATATGGCGGCTGCGGCGGCAGTCACGCCGCTGGGGCTGCTCCATATGAGACCGCTTAAACACTGGCTCCATGGCCGAATCCCGAGGTGGACGTGGCAGCGCGGCACGCTCCGGGTCCGAGTCACTCCGGGTCAAACCTTCACCCTGTGGTCAGAACTTTCGTTTCTTCGGGCAGGAGTACCCCTGGAACAGGTCTCCAGGCAGGCTGTGGTTTACACGGATGCCTTCGTCAAGGGCTAGGGGGCCACATTCAACGGGCTTGCAGTGTCTGGAGTTTGGATGGGTCCCCAACTGCACTGGCACATCAACTGCCTAGAGTTGCTGGCAGTATACCTGGCCTTAAACCGTCTCAAGAGGCGCTTATGAGGCGACCAGGGTTCCCACTAGTCCCTTCAGAGCCAGGTAGTGAGCCTGCAAGCACTGCCCCCGGAGGAGGCAGACCCAGCCCTAGCTTTGCTTGTCCCGTCCGAGCATTGAGATGCTATGTTGACAGGACGCAAAGCTTCAGGGCCTCAGACTAGCTCTTTGTCTGCCACGGAGGCCGGCAGAAGGGGAATGCTGTCTCCAAGCAGAGGATGGCCCACTAGATAGTGGATGCCATCACTCTGGCTTATCAGGCACAGGGTGTGCCTTGCCCATTCAGGTTGAGAGCTCACTCTACAAGAAGTGTGGTGTCCTTCTGGGCGCTGGCTCGTGGCGCCTCGCTGACAGATATTTGTAGAGCTGCGGGCTGGTCAACCCCTAACATGTTCACTAGGTTCTATAGCCTTCGTGTATAACCGGTTTCCTCCTGTGTTCTCACCACAAACGGGTAGAAGCACTGAGGGGCTCCGGTTTCAGGTAGGCTTGCTAAAAACTGTTCCAGAGAGTCCGTACTGTAGACCCTGTCGAGCTCTTCCATTCCCTAGGCAGCCGAATGTAGCAGAGCATCCAGCGCCAGGCCTACTTATACTCATGCTGTGATCAGCGGCAGCTGGATGCAATAATCGCATGCTAATGTGCATTGGCTCATTTAGTTTACACTCGAAGTGGATTGGTCTCTCTACGCGAGATCCCAATTCGTCAGTCATTCGACGTGACGTCTCCGTTCCCTCCTTCAGGGTTACATACGTAACCGAGACTTTTAATTTGGTTTTGTCTGTGCATGTTTTTTTTTTTACTCTGAAAGCCCCATTGACTGGCATTATATTACTGACAGACTGCAATGGTTTGAGTAAAAAAATATTTGTTTGTGTTCTACTGAAGCAAAAAAAGTCACCTATCTTGGATGCTCTGGGGGTAAGCAGATAAACATCAAATTTTTATTTTTGGGTGAACTATCCCTTTAATCAACGATTCCACCCAATACCTAAACTTAACAACTATCTTACGAACTATGAATAATATGCAGCTAATTAGGAGTTTAAGACAAAAGTCGTAGCTAATGCTTAGTTAATGGTGAGAATTAGACCTTAAAGTGCCCCTATTGGGGGTTATGAACGATTTATATTTTGGTTTTGGGAGTCCCCAACAACACATGCATGCAAGGTAAAAAAACACTTTCATTTTCTTTCGATATGCATTTACTATTACCTTATTTGCTCAACGACTCCCAAAGATTTGCTCAACGATTAATTTTTCCAAACCCCTCTTTAGCGTGACGCTAATCTGCGGTGATTGGTCCGATTGGTCGAGTTCATTTAAAGCAGTGCAGTGCTGCTTTGTGTACAGCGTTACCGGGGAAACAGCAATTTTTAACACTCGGTTACCTAGTGGCAACAAGTGGGCGGGCAATATGCTAATATTTCATGTTGATGTCAACATGAAATGGCTTCGGATTCGTTTTTAAAAACAACTTGTTTCAATGATTCAGAGTCGACTCTTTATTTTAAGGGACAATGGGCGAATTCCAAACGGCTTTTTTTGCTCTCTTGAAGGGCACATTGGGAAGGGGACGCCATTTGTAGGGATGTTCCAAATGAAAGTGAACAACTTAAGCCCTTCCAGAAGTCCGTTAGCAAAGGGAACATGCGATGGTCACTTCACGGAACCCCCTGCCTTTTGGGGGTTCACTTTCCTTAAAGCTCTAACAATCTGTGTGTGTGTTACCTGGAGTGCAATCTCTGCTGGGTTGTGGAGGGCTTTTAAGACAACGTCTTTATTGCGTTGGTCAAATCTGATGAAGAAACTACTAAGGTTATCCATGAAGGAGGCGTTTGGGGGTCACCATTCTGACAGAATCTTTCCTGTAGTTAGTAGTTGACTGGATTCCCTGCCACATTCTTCTTGTGTTATTTTCCCTGCAGCAGCTCTCAAGTCTCTGGGTGTATGCCCTCTTCGCGGCCTTGATGGATTTTTGGAGCTCATATCGGGTATGCTTATACTCCATGACATCTCCTGACTTGAAAGCTGTTCCTGATTTTAATGCACACATCTGCATTGAACCACGGCTTCTGATTGGGAAACAGATTTGGGCCACTTTAGCCTGCAGTGTGAACTAAGTCTAATGCACAGTTCTTCAAAGCATAAAATAACACGAAAACCTTTGAAAAATTAACCATAGATAATTAATTAAGTTGCTTAAACAGTTAGAAACAAAAAATGATATATATATATATATATACACACATATATATATACACACAATTTAATACAAAGCACGGAAAACATATCACAAAGAGTAATGTTACTTTTTTCATTTAAAATCATGATGTAGTGGAATGAGGAGAGACCCATCCTGCCATAAAGTCTCGAGACGTGTTTTTTCAAAGTTAAACTTACAATAATTATAAATGGCTTTAGATGGCTTTAAACGCTGATAGATGTCCCCTGAGAAAATGCGATAAATAAGCGTTCTGTGTGAACGGCTTGGTTCCAGTTTTGACGTAAACAACATCATCTCCGCATTGATGCTCTCTATTTCAGCAGTATTTTAAATGAATAACGTATTGAGTGGGTTCAACTGCATAGGCTAAAATAAGCATTAAAATGCAATGACACCTAACTACATCTTCATCACATCTCGTGCACCACTGATTACGCTGCCTGACAGACACCTAAAATTCGAATGCAACGTTGTGGATTTTTATTTAAAATTCAAGGAATATTCAAGAATATTGTGTGAATGTGTTAAATAACTAATGTTTCAGAGTTAAAAGTTACTATGAACAGTTTACAGATGTTATTTAAATGGCTTTTGTCGTGTATTTGAGCTATGAGCTAACGGCTGATCGTGATGCACATCATGCGGGCAGATGAGGAGATGAGTGCGTCACTTGAAAAATGCTCTTTGCATATTATGCAAATGCAATATGCTAATGTTAGATGAAAATGAAGTTTAAATATGTTGAATGATGTTTATGTGCAGATTAACTGCTGTAATGCTGTATATTTTTGAAAGGAATGTCTAATTGTATTTTTCTTTTGGCTTTGTCTTTTGCAAGGCTGGGTCTTCTGTTATTCACTGTTTGCGCCGCGACGCGTGTTACAAAAAGTTGGCAATATATACAATATTCTTACCACATTAAACAAGAAGATTAACTATTATGCATCTTTTACATACAACTGATAAAAGAATGTACTGATAAAATAAAAATATATAGCCTGAATGCACTGAATGCTAAATACATAAATGTAAATGTAAATGTAAATGTACAACTGCTCATAACACAACAGTATTTAATGGTTAAACACAATTTTACAAACATTTATACAAAATAACCCCAGTAATTGAGGATTTATTCACTTCACTTGCCAAGAGAATGCAAATTTTTTTTCAGTTATGAAGTTTGCAGAAAGACAAAACTTTAATATTCAGAATTCAATTTTTTGACAGCCCTAGTGTGCAGCTGTTCTCCTCTAATTGATTCAAGTTTTTCCTTCAACTTGCACCTCTATACGTGTGCATTTGCTTTGCCTCTCTTGCTCTATTAAGTATCAATGATAACACTGATGTGCATAATTGAAAATTTAGGAAACCATGTTAATTTTTTTTATAAATTAATTAAAATACAATGCTTCAAAATAAGAGTCCTTGGAGCAAAATGTGCAATAGGCCTGTGACAAAATGCCAATGTCTCCGGTTTTGAGTGATATTTCTGTTATTTGGTGAGTCCAATGGCAACATGTCTTAAACTTTTTTTTCTTGATACTTGCTGATACCGTGATGAAAAGCTGTAAACTGTATGATACTTTATTTTTGTTATCAGAATACATTAATAAGTTTGACTACATGACACAATACCGAACCCAACAGAATATCAGCACTGGTGCGTATAGTTACTATGCCACATTTCCATTTGAACAGGAGGTCTAAGCCCAGTTCTACTAGACTGATGGTCAACGCCTCCAAGAAACTGTTCGGCTTTAGTTTAAGTGATCTGAGTGACATGGGAGTGGGATGGAAGATTAATGCCACCCTTGTGACCATCATAAGGTGAGTAACCTGCACGAATTTAAAAATGCACACAGCACATAAAGCACAGATTCGAGAGAGACGAGTATTAGGAGAGCATGACTTCATAGGGTCATTTCTAGAGCTTGTTTTGCAGGATGGTATGGTTATGAACTAATAAGTTATCTGTTCTCTTTATGTGCTTCAACACGTGGAAGGAAGGACGTGCTTCGCTTCTTGGATGCGGAGAGAGACGTGTCTGTTATCAAGAGCAGTTTCAAACCGGGCGATACCATCCACTACGTTCTGGACCGGCGCAGGACATTCAATGTTTCTCAGACTCTACACAGTTTACTTCCCGAAGTCTCTCCACTAAAGAACAAGACGTTCAAGACCTGTGCTGTGGTGGGGAACTCAGGCGTTCTCCTGAAGAGCGGATGTGGGAAGGAGATAGACAGCCATGGGTTTGTTATACGGTAATGTATTTACTTCTTTGCAGTGATCTTATGGCAAGGCATGCAATCTAACAAGCTCTAATGGTCACTTGTCTCTCACTGGATCAGTATTTTCCTGTCGATAACTTGGATTGAATACCATTTGATCCCATTTTTGGAAACCTGAACTAGGAACAAAAGCTCAAAGAAAATCAGAAGCTTCACAGGACTTCATGGTTTTCTCCCCAAAATGAAAACCAAATTTCCTTATTTTGGTTTCATTGAAATACCATTATATACTTTGTTTATTACATATATTTTTAATAGTATATTTCCGGTTTTCTAAGTAGCATTTTTGTTGAGTTTTTGTCATTTTTAGTATTTAGTGTTAGTTATTTTAGTTCTAAGTTAAAGTAAATGAAAATGAATTGCCTAGCTGAAATAAATAAGTTAACGTTTTTTTATATATATTTTAGTTCTTTGAACTGTCGTGTGTTTGTCTTATTTTCCACATATTTTCAAAGACTCCTGTCTCTGACCATTGCATGTTCTTTCATCCCTGAGCAGATGTAACCTCGCTCCTCTAGAGGATTTTGCAGATGATGTGGGTTTGAGGTCAGACTTCACCACTATGAACCCCTCCGTGATCCCGCGGGTGTACGGGGGTCTGTGGGACGAACGACAGCGGGAGCGATTCATCCGGCGTTTACAGCAGCTAAACGACAGCGTGCTCTGGATCCCTGCCTTCATGGTGAAGAGTGGAGAGAGGCACGTGGAAACCGTGAACCACCTCGTTCTTAAACACAAACTCAAAGTGCGCACGGCGTATCCTTCACTCCGCCTGAGCCACGCCGTACGAGGGTGAGCTGGGACATTTACATATCCAGTATTCAGTTTGAATTTAATTGAGTGTAGAACTCTGATTCAAATCAATAAGTAATGGAGTAAAATTTAAAATGAATCAAAATTGCATGTCATTTTTAACTAGAAATGCCAAGTTTGTCAAGACAACTTTTCAAATTTGTCTTGACAAACTTGGCTTTTCTAGTTAAAAATCAGTGACATCAATTTTGGTCCCACTTTATATTAGGTGGCCTTATCTAATATGTACTTACATCAAAAAAAAAGCTCAATGTACACTTCTTCTGCTATTGAGTTGGGATACGGGTGAGGTTAGGGACAGGTTTGGGTTGGTTTAAGTGTGGGTTAAGGTGTAAGGGATGGGTCAACAATGTAATTACAAATGCAATTACATAAATTAATTACAGATTTAACCACATATAGGCATGTTTAAAAACATAAGTACAATATAAAAACATGTATGTACGCAATAAGTGCATTGTACCAAATGATTCATTTAAATGTAAGTACATAGTAGTTATGTCAGAGTTTTGGACCCGTTGTTTTTGTTTTCCCCCGCCTTTCCTAAGTTTCCTTATTTGGTTATGTTCCTTTTCTTGTTAAGTTAATTTGATTATTTCTAGCACCTGTTTCAGTTCTCCTTTATTACTTCCCATGTGTTTATAAGTCTTGAGTCATTGTCCGCTCACTAGTTTATTTTGCTTTGTGTTACCCGTCTGTCTGTATTTGAAAGTTGAGTTACAACTTCCAAAAAAGAACGTTTTGTACTGCACCTGCCATCTTCTGCGTCCTTCCTACACACCTAAGGACACCTAAGACAAGCTAAGGCCACCTAATATAAAGTGGGACCTGCAATTTCGATTAAATGCAAAAAAAACATTAAAAACAGTTGGAAGATTTTAAACCCTTAGGGCCAGATTTACGAAACAGGGCAAATTAGCGTTAGAGTGCAATTCCATAAAAGCACCAATGGGGGGGGGGGGGGATTCTGCGTGTGATTTACTGACAACACACACATTAAAGAACACAGATGCAGCCTGATCATTTCCATTATGACCAGCGCAATCTACCAAAAGCAGCACAAATGGGGGCAGTTGTGGCCTAATTGATAGAGCGTCCCAATGGTTGTGGGTTCGAATCTCGGGTCCGGCAGGAATTGTCAGTGGGGGGAGTGAATTGCAAGCCTTCTTTCCATCTTCAATACCACAACTGAGGTGAGACGCTTGAGCAAGGCACCGAACCGAACTGCTCCCCGGGTGCCGCAGCATTGGCTGCCCACTGCTCTGGGTGTGTGTCCACGGTGTGTGTGTTCACTTCTGTGTGTGTTCATGGTGTGTGTGTTCACTACTGTGTGTGTTCATGGTGTGTGTGTTCACTACTGTGTGTGTACACTACTGTGTGTGTTCACGGTGTGTGTGTGTGTGTGTTCACTACTGTGTGTGTTCATGGTGTGTGTGTTCACTACTGTATGTGTTCACTACTGTTTGGGTGCACTCAGGGCTCGAAATTGCGACCATTTTGGTCGCATATGCTCCCGAAATGTAATCTGTGCGACTCCAAAATATATTTGGGAGCATTTGTGCGAGTGCAAATAATTGCTGTGGTGCGACCTCTACAGTTCTCTGCTAAACGTTCAAGAATTACTGCACAGCATGTGCCACGTGACCGGGAGCTAAAGCAGGTTAAGCTTTTCATTCGCGCGCTGGTCTAAAGTGTGCTTTTTCTGAGCCCGTGCACCCGAAACGCGCAAACTAAAAAGCCTGTCTAACAGCGCCTGATTACTCAACTAAGTTATCTTTTGAGCCAATACTGTCAAAACACACAAGGTTTACATATAGACTCAGTTGGTTATGTTTAAAATGAAATTAAACCGGTGAGTGGAACCGAAGCGTGCCTGTATATTAGATGCGTGCAGCTCTTAAAGGGACAAAACTAAACATGCAGCCGACTGTCATTAAAGGGATAGTTCACCCTACAATTTTATTTCTGTCATTATTTACTCACTGACATGTTGTCCCAAACCTGTATTCATTTATTTCTTGTGGTGAACACAAAAGAAGATATTTCAAAGAATGTGGGTAACCAAACAGTTGCTGGTCCACTTGATAGTAGGATATAAAAAAATACTATGGAACTCACTGGGGACCAGCAACTGTTTGGTTTTCCACATTCTTCAAAATAGCATGTATGTTCAGCAGAAGAAAGAAACTCACTCAGGTTTAAAACTAATTTTGAGTGAGTAAATGATGGTATTAATATAAAACACTATGACAGAATCGACAGACAGATGACCGAATATATTCTTTAATGTTAAAACAACAAAACCATAGAGTAAAACATAACTCGCTACTCTTGACTGAAAAAAACAATACAGTTACTTTAATAGGAATCAATCTTTAGCGTTTTATTTTTATTAATTGTTCATTCAATTTCTTGAATGCTCCTAAATATGCCTATTGTACCTGATAATTAAACACTGTTTGTATATTATGTGTAGTTGTAATGTGTATCTTTGTTCTTATTTTTTCATAACAAAGATAAAATAATGACAAAGATTTTTTATCTTCGCCCACTTTGGCCTAAATATCCACCATTCTTATTTATATTTTGTTTCCTTGAAAGGCTTTGTCTTTATAATAGGGAAATTAGTTTGGCAGTACTGCTCAGACAAACTGGTAAAACTAACATGACAAAGAACTGTGATAAAATCGTGAAATGTCTAAAAAATAAAAATTGATATGATATTTTTGCCATATCGCCCACCCCTACTTGGAACTGACCGGTTTTGTGACCGCACTTGCACAAACTGCATTGAAATCATTTTCCAAAATTTAATTTGTGTGGAAATATTACCAAGTCTGTAAACAGCCATTAACAGAAGCCAGAGACGCTGAAGACGGACACAAAGAACAAAATACTGTAGCAGCCTGAGCAAGCTCAACGTTCACTATGCAAAATATAGAAAGGAAATCCTAAATATTGAATTGGGAGTGGGGGTCTATATGAATGTATTTCTGAGGGGAACTGTTTTGAGAAAAGTTTAAATGACATTTTCTTCTCATCTTGCATGTATAAAAAACAAAGCACTGCAGCTTAAGGATCAGGTTCAATTGATGAAGCTTTTAATCATCAGGAAGGATGTTGCCCGCCCTTCCGCTCAATTGGCGGTTGTGTTGCTCCTTAATAGTCAGTGGGTGCTCCTAAAATAATTGTGGTGCTCCTAACTTCTTGAAGTTGGGAGCACCAGTGCTACCAAGTAAAAAAGTTAATTTCGAGCCCTGGGTGCACTACTGTGTGTGTTCACGGTGTGTGTGTGTGTGTGTGTGTGTTCACTACTGTGTGTGTGCACTACTGTGTGTGTTCACTACTGTGTGTGTTCATGGTGTGTGTGTTCACTACTGTGTGTGCACTTGGATGGGTTAAATGCAAAACACTGTCACCATACTTGGCCACACTTCACTTCAAAAAAATGCAACACAATAAAAATAATAATCAAATTCAAATTACCGCCTGCTTTAAGACATGCTTTTTTGGGCCGTTAAATAATGGTGCAAATACCAGCGCAAACGTTAGAAAATTGCATTGCGTGATCCATTTTAATACTCTCCTCCGATAAATTTCGCGTCTGAAAGGGAAACACCTACAAATGCATATTCAATACCGTCAGGCACATCTGTGCCCACACATTTTGAGCTCTAATTATTCACTAAACGTCTTTAGTAAATCCTGGCGGTAGCCTACTATTTTAACAGCAAAATATAGTCAGCTGTTAGTAAATCTGGCCCTTAGAATTAGTGATTTTATATTTCATAATACATGGAAGACCATTTATAGTACTGTAATGCTTATAGTACACTCAGCAACTGGTAATTCAATAACTACAATCAATTTCTGTTTATTTCTTAGGTACTGGCTCACAAATAAGATAAATATCAAACGACCCTCTACTGGATTATTGATGTACACAATGGCTACACGCTTCTGTGATGAAATCTACCTGTATGGATTCTGGCCGTTCCCCAAAGATGGCAACGGAAATCCTGTTAAATATCATTACTATGACGAACTGAGATATCGCTATTTTTCCAAAGCGGGTCCTCATCGGATGCCGCTGGAGTTCAAAACGCTGAAGAGACTACACAGCAAGGGTGCGCTCAAACTGACCACGTCTAAATGCACATACCCTTGACGTGCAGCTCATGAACTCAAGTGAAGACTGAGAGATCAAACTAAAATGTGTGCAAACTGTCCTGTGAGACTTCTGATTGGTTTACTGTAGAGAAAGTGCAATGCTTTACACACCGAACAAGCTACTGTTGTTTCCAAACAACAAAAGAAACAGTCCTGCATAGTTCGTTGACATTACAATCTTGGTAAGCGATCTTGTCTGAAAATGTCTTACACAAAAGTTGCCAAAGATACTGTATTTTTAGGATATAGAAACATCATTATTTTTTGATTCACACAATTCAGAGACTCCCAACCTAGTCACACATGTCCAAACGGCTACTTAAGCAAGTTATTTGCAGTTAAAGAAAAAAAAAAGACCCAAAGCAAAATCATGTGTGTAAAATAAAGGTGTTATGAATTTGCATTGAATTCCAGTCACAGCATATGGTAACTTGGTGAGCAGTGCTTGAAGTGTAAAAAAAGAGGTGCCGGTACTCCCCCCCCTCCCCAATGATTGAATTATCTATTTATTTACTTATTTATATTAAATAAATAAGAACTTTTTAATAATTCACAATGTATGTATAGTGCCACAATCAATCAATCAATAATTAAATAAATGTTTTCAATACAAATTAGCACAAGTCAAGCTGCAATACCAAACAGGACCACAGGAGACGCCAAAGACCCCTAAACCTCCTGCCTTTAATATACGGGTCCATTCAGAATCACTAAACCCCCTGCCTTTAATATACGGCTCCATTCAGAATCACTGAACCTCTGACCAGCGTTCATTATAAACACTCTTGCTTTTAAGCCAAATACACATTGAAAAGAATAAAGTTACTTACATCTGGACGTAAGTCACTCTTCTCTCTGTCATCGCTGATGAAATCGGTCGTGTTTTCTCTGCATTAGCGCTGTTTTGAGTGTTTGACTTTGTTCACTGGATCCTTGGACTTTCCAGGAGTTTACGGTTTAAAATGATCTGATTGCAAAAGGCTGCTTCTTGTCATTTTAAGATATGAGTTTCGATTTAAAGATATAAAGTACTGATTCAAATTAGTATTCTACAACTCCACATCTCCTGTGTTCCTGTGGCTCAGTGGTTAGAGCATTGCGTTAGCAGCACAAAGGTTGTGGATTTGATTCCCAGGGAACACATGTACTGACAAAAAAATTCATAGCCTGTAAGTCGCTTTGGATAAAAGCATCTGCTAAATGTAAATGTCTCCCCTGACACCGCCTCCCCATCTCGCGCACCACACAATGAAGTAGACCAACTCTGCTTGCGTTCATTCACGTGATGGGTCGAGATGAAAGGTGATCCCACCTGGGTAGTGTGCTTTACATAGTTTTTATATCATTTCTAATCATATATGGGATCATATAGCCTAATCACCCAGACCCTTACGGTTTTACTCTGAGTACCGGCAACATGTCAGAAGTGCTGCTATGCTCAAAAAAGTGCAGGTACTCTAAAGGCTAAAATGTAGAAGTGCCGGACCTGCTTACCGGTGCGTACCGGCCCACTTCAAGCACTGCTGGTGAGTCTGATTTCATCCACAGTATCCACTTTTTTAATACACTGGACATTTTAATAATAAGTGCAAATGATTTTCTGTTAATGTGAAATAAAAGGAACACATTTCTGTGGCCAATGAACCTTATGGTTACACCTAAAACAGGGAAACACTGGTATATATCAGTCTGACATTACTGAATGTATTACATGTATGTGGTCAGTCATTTAGACCAATCTGTCTTAATCAAATGTACTGCTGTATGTCAGATTGTGTTGGCATGCCTGGAACAGATGACTTGAATATAATAACGCCTCACATTATTTATGTGGCATTACATCGAGTGTGTTACTGAAGGCTTGAGTAAAAACATTCAGAGCAGTTTATTGATGCAGAAATGTAAATGTATGCCCGTTGAAGACATGCAATGCCTTAGATAATTAATTTACAGTCTTGTTTTTCTGTATATTTATATTGTAATGTATTTTAAACAGATGTTACATTTTTGTGTGTTTTTAAATTTGATAGTATTTGTCTTGCTGTATTGATTTGTTTTGACTGACAGCTTTAATGTTGATTTGAGTTTTTATTCCCAAAAGCAAAAATCGGCTTCTCCTGAATCTGTGATTATGATTGAGCAGAAGACCAATGTGACATGAAAATACATATTTTAGAATTGTTTTGGAATTTTGCTAAATAATCTAACTTATGGAGGCCTTCAGTAAAATTCAGTAAAAACTGTAAAAAATCCAATCTTATTGTAATTAAATTACTCTGATTTATACTAAATACTTGGAAATATACTGTACAGTACTTAAACATATTTAAAGTTGAGCCAACTTACAATTTTAAGGCAACCAGCTTCAGCAGACTTGTGAGTTTTCTCAACTTGTTGTTTTAAGTTTATACAACAAGAAATTGAGAATCTCCTGCAAAAATAAGTTGAGAGAATACAAAAAGAAATCTTAAAATTAAGTTGGCTCAAATTATTTTATTTTTTTGTTACAGTACTGTACAGTATATTTCCAATTATTTAGTTTACAGTGACACCATGTGACCAGTCAGACTGTGTATGAAATTCACAGCACAAGAACAGCTTCTGTGAGGTAGAACATAATGCAAGTGTGTATTTTGGCAAGCTTCATTGGCTATTTACATGCAATACACGCACTTAAATGAACAGACTACATCAAACTAGGGAAATCATCAGAGGATATTTACATTTGTTCACTACATGTGTTTTACTCATCAAATAGCCATCCAGTCATTAGGTGAATGCAATCTGAAATGCATTTCAGCCAAGTGTAATGAATCTGGTTGTTCATGAATGATTAATGTAATGAAGTGACCAAGTATAAATACTCCCTTAGCTTGTAAAAAAAAATATTATCAAAGTGTAAACTGGAAGATCACCCAATACTAATACAAATTTTATACAAAACACATACATATGTAATTAGTTATACAAAGAATAGCAAAAGTCATAATATTGCCGTCAAATGTATAAATGAGCTAGAGCAAGAATTATGATGCTTCACTGCCTCCTAAAGAGGACTAAATGTTTGAAGGAACTGGCCTTAAAAATTATGTCATATACATTTTGTGTGTTATATACAATAACAGTGACAGTGTCTTTACATAAATAGTGGATGCTGAAAATGGAAAACATCATAAGAATTCACAAACAAGTTTACAGAAATGCATCCTTTCTTAACCTCTCCTCTGAATGCAAAGAAACACGCAACATCTGAACGGTTAAGTTGACCTAAAACAATCATCATTTAAAATGAAAGACTGAGAGAATTAGAGAAAAGAGTTGATGTAACTGATCTATTTCTATGCTTCCAGTCATTGTCACTGCACAGGTTGCCATCACTTTCTGCTGCTGCACGGTCAAAAAAAAAGCATTTGGATATTAAACATAGAGCTATTTTAGGTTTCATCATGAATATTTACTCTAGATGATTTGATCATTGCAGTTTCAATTTGTTAAATTGTTCTATTTGCTCAATATGTCATTAATATCAAGCCAATCTCAAGATCAGTTCAACATAGACGTTTATCAAAACAGTAAAGATTGATCACAAGTTTTAGCACAGTACAGCTAAACTTTCTGATATTTTACTCGATGCTAATTTGGCGTCATGCATCTGTAAGGCTATGCACTTGAGCCATTTAGGCAGAAGAGCTTCACCATCGTCAACCTGGTCACTTTTGAGGACAAAGTGATGCCCTTGTAGTGCACCAAGACCAACCTACTAACCTGCCATGATTAAACTAGCTTCTGATAAACTCCAGGTTACAGTTAGGTAACTTAAGTTGTTATTGTGCACAGTATTCACAGATCTGATTTGAAGAGTAAATGAGGAGATGCTCATGCTATGGCTTGAAGCGCCAGACTGTAATCCGTCTTGTTCACATTCTTGTTTCCTCAGATGGGCGACTCATGTAGTCCTGAATTGCCTGATGCAGTGGCAGCCATTTTGCTGTAGATGATTTTATTGCACTAATCCATCTGAAAACAAAAGAGAAAAGGATGATGTTAATTCCTGCCGTTTCACCCATGTGCTGCCTAATGCCTTCTAGTCAGAAATTAAGATTTGCAAACAAAAATGCATGCTTTTTTTTCATATCATGGGTAACAGGATTTTCAAAAGATTCAGGAATGTGTTTCAAGATCAAGTCCACGTGCAGATAAACATAGCACCACCTGTGATCACATTTCAACACCTGTGTAGTTTGTGCAACTTCACCTACCTTGATAACAACAATGTGAGCTGTCATTTACAAAATACACTTCATACTTGGGCTGTCAAATTATAAACATAAAATTGATTGAATTTAAGATAAAAATGCACATGAAAATTTAGCACCTTTTACAATTAACATATTAAGTTTCTACAATATATAAATCTATTGTAGAAACTTAATTTCCTGTAAAGCTGCTTTGCAACGATTGTATCGTAAAAAGTGCTATACAAATAATCTTGAATTGAATAAAAAAATTATTTTGACAGTCGCACTTATTCGAAAACTGGAATTGTAAAATAATACAGTCAAAATCTTTTTTTTGTGTAAGCAGTCTTGACTAGCATTATAAAGTGGAGTTAATGCATATACTGAATGCTTTTAAAAAGCATGCCTGAAGATGAAGTTAATTACCGTTTGTTCTCGTTTGCATTCTCTGCACAGAGGTAGAACACTTTAAACTCTTCAGACGGAGGTCTGAGCTCAATAGCAGATCTTCTGGAGCCCACGGTCTGATCCCTCACAGTGTAGCCATGCAGGTAGATTCCTCCTGCGACAACACAAACGACAACAAAGCAAGCTATAGCGATAACCCAATGAAACACTGAAAACATTTGCATGAAAGAACATAATAAATAGTGCTGTCAAATGATTAAGCATCCAAAATAAAAGTTTTTGTTTACATTATATATGTGTGTGTAGAGTGTATATTTATTATGTATATATTAACGAGTTTGTTTGCCCATATAATCATTAGGTAATCAAGTAAATTTATATGGCTTGCTGTCCACTGATGAGAGGCTCGATGAAGCAGCTTCGGCTCGAGCTCTGATACACCCCTCAGGGACTTGATATAAGGTGATTACAAAAGGCAAGGTACCTAAGAAGAAGCTGAAACAGCTGGGACTGGAGAGAGGTAAACAGCTGCTTATATACTCTGGCTGTTGATTGAAAGATTAGATGGGCTCGCTCCTCCCTAACTTACGTTTAGAAACTTCATTAAATACACACACATGCATGTATATATTTAAGAAAAATATGTTACGTTTATATATTAATATATGATATAATTAATACGAATATAAATATATACATGTAAATATTTTCAAAATATATGATGTATGTGTGTGTATTTATATATACAGAGTACACACATATACATTATGTAAACAAAAGCTTTTATTTTGTATGCGATTATTCGTTTGACAGCACTAAAATAAACTTCTGATATATGCACTGGACAATAGTATTGGGACACCTGACATCAGGTACTTTAATGATATTGCATTCATATGGACTTAGTCCCTCCTTTTGCTGCATTAACACATCCACTTTTCAGGTAAGGCTTTCCACAAGATTTCGAAGTGCTTCTGTGGGACTTTTTGCCTGTTCATCCAGTAGAGCATTTGTGAGGTCATGCACATACACTAATGCACAAGAAGTATTCTCACCACCAAGAAATGGTTTTAATCAGTCTCACTTGGAAATATCAGTTTACATTTCACAAACACTCTTCTGGCCATTAAATGTAATTACATTTACATGCACTTACATGCACTTACACAGCATTCAAGTTACAGTTTTTACATTTTGATCAGCTCTTGCTTTCCCAGGGAACCGAACCCATGATCTTGGTGTTGCTAACGCCATGCTCTACTATATGAGCCACAGGAAAGCTCAAATATAATAATCATAATCATATCATAATTGTGAAGTGTTCCAGTAGTTTCACTGTAACAGACGTACCTATTGCGCAGGTTGATCGAATGCTGGCGTAGAAATAGAGGCATCCGTCTTTCAGCACACAGTAGTGCTGCACCCATGAGTCCTTGCTCCGGTCCAGCTGGTGCAATAACCCAAGGGATTCTGGGTTCTTGACTGCCAGAGGGGGCAGGTTTGAGTTGTGTCGGGTCACGTCCACCCACACGTGATTCTGCTTCACAAGCACCATCATTAGCATTACCACAACAACATCAGTCACTAGCTTTCAGCCAATGCGATTCAGTTTATTAATTTATCCTGTTAATTTGCATTAATAGAGTTGAAATTTGGAACAAAATACCCTATTTTAGCCACGTGTAATGACGCCACAGCAAATAATGCATGCACAAATGATTAGGAATTTACCTGTGTAATAGGATGAACTGCTCTGCCCATAGCCTCCAGCCACCTGAGAAACAAACAATTACAAACTCGTGTTATTTGTTTTTACCAGATTGGGTTTTTGGTATGCAAGTTATTAATCGCCTTACAGTATTGGCAGTCCCTCTGAAACAAGCTAGATGGCACGATGCAAACAACAACATTAAGTCTTGCTGCATGGGAAAGGCTCTCCGAGCCTAATTCCTTCCAATGTTTGGGGATACTTTGAGCTACTTTGAGCTACACTGCGAATCCTGATTCTTAACACGTATCACCCCTACTTTATGTGATGCTGGAGGATGATTGTGCCAGGCAGATTGTACCAGCTTTTTCAACTGCTTACACACTAAATCTATACTTGTCACACAATTTCTGAAAGCTGACACTCAAACACCAGAAGCACACACCAAATCTGCAAAACCATACACTAATTGTCGGCTTAGGTTTAAATTTCATAAAACACTTTTTTCAAAACTTAACACACAATCCTCTATGTAACACAAACAAATCTAACAGGAATTAATATTATGGCAAAGGTGTTTGCTTTTGAGATGTGCTTGTGATATTTTGAATGCAGTGCTTCATTTTGCAAGAGATGTGAGGCATTTTGCATTTTGTGTGTGCAGTTCTTGGGGTGTGTAAAGTTTTGAAAAAAAGAGGCAACGTTCGGAAAATGTGTGTAAGCTGTTGAAAAAACTGTAATAACCTCACAAATATTAATTACTGCCTTTGGGTTGTTAACCTTTGTAAGAGCAATTTTTATGATTATCTTATTAAATTGTTAAGTGACGTTCTGCACTCTTGAAAAAACTCCCATGAATCTGTTTACACTATGAAATGAATCTCTGGTTTACGTCGTACCTGCATCTTTTATGATGGGAGAATCTGCATGAGAGCTGAATTCAGGAAGTGAGCTGATCTGATTGGCCATTGCATCTTGAATTTGGGTGCATTTTTGGTCATTTTAGTGGCATTTTTGCCCCACACCTCAATTAATTTCTGATCCTGGTTTTTGTTTAATTCATGTGATAATGCAATAGAGTATTACACTATAAGGCTGATGTAATCCGGCTGTTATCCCATTCAAGACACCGAGTCATCAATTTCTGTAAAGCTGCTTGGAAATGATTTATAAATAAAACTGAACTGAGCCGAGTTTAGACATACAGTAAATAAGAATATAAATAAATAGAAATGTACTGCGAGGCAAGATATTAAGACTTGTTTTTAGAGAATGGATCTTGAATAGGAGTTCATTAATTTTGTCTTCCTGCACTGGCACCTTTTTTATCTGCTGTAATAAATAATAATATTTACAAGTTAAAAACAATCTGCTAGTGTATTAATAAAATAAAATAAAATAAGATGCAATCTATGTGTTGCTTCTTAAGTTTTTTCTTCAAGCATTGTAGATATGTTTAAAAGTAAGTAACTCATAATGTTAGGTGGTTAATAGTATAGAAATGCTGATATAGCTGATCAAAATGGCTTTACATTGCTGATCATAGTGCAGTGCTTTGCTACGCTACACCATCACTGCAGCTGAAAACAGCTGAAGTGTCACACAGTCTGACTACTTTCAATACATCTCCCGCTTTATAAAAGTACTGCATGTTCTCACCTCTTCATCTCTTGGTTTGACGCGGCACACAGGTAGTAAACTCGGTTCCCGGACACAGGGCAGCATCTGAACACAAACGGCTTTCCTAAACTGCTGTCGGCCTCCACCAGCGCCCCTTCCAGACTCACCACAGACAGAGCTCGGCTCTTCCCTTCATCCTGAGAACGAGAAACCAAGTTTATATAGCACTGCACATCAGGACTTTACAGGTGCATCTGTCAGGATGAGCAGAAAACTGCACTCACGCGCTTGTTTCTGTAGTAATAGAGGCAGCAGTCGTGCCGGAGCACAAACCACCTCTTTCTCCAGCCCTTCAGCAAACTGGACTGAGTCCGCTTATGTAGATAACCCCTGCACGCCGGTCGAGGGGTGTTCGGCATTTGGCCGATATCCGAGCCAATGGTCAGAGTCAAAATCTCTGGGCCTTTATTATTCAGAAATCACACAAAATAATTAGACACAAAATTATTTCATGAAGTTATATAATAGCACCAGTAAGGCTTTATTGATAGTCCACTGTAAGTAGCATTGCATCTATACAGTGCCAGGAACGTCGCTTTGGAAATATGACAGATTACAAGTTACCCTGTTTAAAATGTAACTATTTGAATTGCTTTATTCAAGTAATGTAACTGATGACTTTTTATTATTTCCCTAAATTTCAACTCTTTTCAACTCTTAATAATTTTCATACATGTAAACCAGGCAGGGTTAACCTTAACACTGATTGCTGTCACTTCCGAAATCCTTCAATACTTGAATTAAGATTATAATAATTACATTTTAAAGCACAGCCACCACAAAATCAGACTTACTTAAAAATCATTCTGAGGTTAAATACAGATTTAAAACCATAACAAGACATAGTAGATATGATACAGTTTTTGCTAATCAAATCTTGCATGGCTATGACAGAAAACACTGGCATCTAACAATAGCTTGGAAAAAAATGTTCATCTTAAAAATATAAAGCATAAACCCAAATAGGAAATAAAACAGTTATCGAAGAAGCATCTTTTCCTAAATTCCTGAAACATTGGTGTCTAATATTTGACATTTATATTTAGTTATGAAAAAAATAATTAAATCTGTATGTGGATGTGTGTATTTATTCAGATGTAACCCTTTGTAACCAATACAATTTTCATTAGAAATTGTAATTTAATACAATTACATTCTCTGTAACTGATGACAATTACATTTATTTTGGGTAACACTTCATTTTAAGGTGTTCTTGTTACACATGTCTAGGGCTGTAGTACTCGAGTCCGGTCTCGGACTCGAGTCCGGACTCGAGACGTTTTTCTATCGTCTCGGACTTGTCTTGGACTCGTTGGTATTTGGACTCGGACTTGTCTCGGACTTGGTCATCGGACTCGCCAAATGTTCAAGTTGGTCTCGACCGAGTCCAGCAATATATGCTCTTTTTTTCTCTTTCAAAACAAAGACTCGCTTGTTCCGCAAATGGGTAATGTAATTGCCATTGGTTTAACTCCATCTAGAACGGGCATTGTCATTGGTCCATCTAGAACGGACATTGTCATTGGTCCCCTGTTAAATGCACAGCTGCGTCATATGAGTGTGCGCGCTGCGTGGAGGGATAAATAATCTTTATTTTGGCCACAGACACGCTGTCGGCAAGTTGCATAATACAGTTTGGTTGTACAAAGTTCGTTGGAGTTTTCCCTCTCATTTTCCTTCGCTTTTAAATACCTTATTAATGCCCGTGCGCATTTTGCTTTCACTTTCATTTCAGGTCAATTTCTTATCTATAACTTACAACGACACATTTTCTGCAATAAACATGGGACTTTAATTAACAAAACGAATAATAATACACCATTACCATGCTATAAGCCTAATATAAAATTACAAACTTGCAAAATGTTTAAATGTAAAAAAAAAAAACTGACAATCATCAAACGCCGTGGCACCAAATGAATAAGAAAAAGAACGAATAAGAGCAAAACGAATAAAGCCTGGAGGCACGGAATACAACTGATGTAAAATAAAATAAATTACACAAAAACGTAAATAAAGTAAAAAAATAAGCAAACACTGTGGCTGGGCGATTTATCAGATTTGATCGATTAATTCGAATTTAATGTTTTGCCACAATTAGATTTTTTATAAATCGAAGAATCGTGATTTTGAATAGAAATATTACCAAACGCTAGAATTAGACACTTTGATAATAAGAGTAAAGAGAAAAGAACAATCCAACCGCTTGTCCAACCGTGCACATGATTAATCGCTCACGTGTGATGCTCTCTGGGGAACATTCACACAGAGTGTGTTTTTGTGTTGACGCGGGCAGTGGAATAGGAAAAATACAAGATGTGAGTTAAACATCTTTTAATAACTAGAGTGCCGCGTTTTTAGAAATCCGTTTCATGCACGAGACGCTGCAAGAGACGCGAGCGCAACAGTCAAACGCGTCCATGTTTTCATAGAAAAAACAATGGAACAGAAGCATAATCAAATACAAAACCTGTGAATAACTACTGCTGTATATCTGATATTTCAGGTTTGCATCCCGGTGACAGGCTGAAAACTGCTGTTCATTGTTTTACAGAGCCTTTATAGTTAATCATAGCACTCTAGGTGTTATACCTTCAGTCATTTTGAATTACTTGAGTTTTTTTGGAGCATTTGTCTTGTATTATTTCAGAACATATAGCCTAATATGCATAATATAAGTTTGTACAAGATGTAGTTGTAGTTCATCTTTTCTGCAAAGATATTTAGTGATTTGTTTAACATTTACATCATGAAGACAACGTCATGTGTGGTGCACTTAGAATATACTATTCTTTAACTAGAGGGTTAATAAAGAAAAAGTAGCTTGAATCATGTTGTAGTTACATTTTCAAGTTGACTAGATAAAATCTTACAAAATCGAGAATTGGTCAAATATAAGTGAAATTGCTAAACCTAAAATATCCTCCTGAGACGCCCTCCTAAAAAAAAAGTTTACATGTCATTACATTGTTTAGACCATAAGAAAAAAAAATATTTTTTGAAAAACTCAATTTTATTCATATTTGATTATATGTCCTCTGTAGAGGACACAAGGACTAAAATTAAATGGCATGAATAGACATCAAAACGGCAAAAAATCAATGGGAGTTTTTTTAAATCACCAAATACATTTTTAGGTTTCAGGATTTTTTTATACTAAACTTTGTTTAAGGATGATTCTCAACTATGTTTTAAAATGTATAACAAAATGATTTGATATACCATTTTGTTTTATGCAATATGTGTGTAAAAAAGTCCATAAACTGGTTTCCCATTAAACACAGTGTACCTATACACTGTATCTAATTTGCTTATTAATGTGTTGCTGTTGGGACAGAATGTTGAAAAAAAAAATCATAATGGGAGTAATACATGGCCAGATTTTCATCATAATATATAATATTTCATAAGCAAACTGATATATAATTTATTTCCCTATTCAATTGTTGTCTCCCAAAATGCATAATAAACATGCTTTTAGTCCTGGTGTCCTCTACATTGAACATGTATGAAATGATGTCCTGTTTCATAACAGGAAGTCATATTTGAATTTGAAAACCCATAACATTTGCCTGAGATGTTGCTTTATGACAAACAATCTGAAAATGATTCAGATTTAAAAGACATTACAGAATATAATCATATTTCCATATGGATGTACAATTTTTCACTAAATTAAATATTGCCATCTTTAAAGACGTATGAGAGGGTTTAAAAAACCTTTAGTATCTCTATAAAGCCCTGAATGAGCTCTGTGCAGGACATCCAGACTTATAACTGTGACATGTGAGGTCTCAGAGAAATACACTAAAATAGAATGTCCACTACAGAGGCACAAACTCCATAGCTGGATCTCAGGAGGAGAAATAAAATAGCCTAATTTGATCCTACAGTGTTGCTGCACATGCTTTAGATCATTACAAACAATAATGCAAAATTATTATATTAGAATAGAAGATATGCCGTCTCTCGTATCACATCAATTATCAATAATTAAATATGTGGTTTTGAAGAAGATTTTTTTCTTTCTCTGTTTTGACCGTCTCATTTGGACTTGGACTTGGACTTGGACTCGAACCTCTTTGGACTCGGACTTGACTCGGACTCGAACCTCTTTGGACTTGGACTTGACTCGGACTCGAACCTCTTTGGACTTGGACTTGTCTTGGACTCGACAAAGGTGGACTTGACTACAGCCCTACACATGTCACATGTACTTACTATTATGATAACAAAATAATTATACATAATTACATGCAAGTAACCCTAATCATAACCCTAAGCATATAGTAAGTGCATATTGTTTATTAAAATGACTCCGTACATGCATTTAAAATTACACAGTAACAAGGACACCTTAAAATAACCTTATTTTGTACTTCTCTTGTACTGTAAATTACATATTTTAGTTACATGTAACTAGTTACTCCTCAACACTGCAACTATTGGTCAAACTATCAGTCAGTGTACAGTACATGTTTACAGAGAAAACAAACTTAAATCTAAAATATCAAAACCTTGTCCGTGAGAAATGCAGTAATAATGTTGTCTGAGTGTCCATCCTACCTTGCCGTGCGAGGTCAGCCGCTTCTGTGTGTGGCACCATAGTGACATCGGTGCCGTTTACCGCCAGCACATAGTCTCCAACCTGCAGGCCTGCCTCCTCCGCTGCTCCATCTGAAACACAGCACACCAGCAGCTGTATCTGACTCCGTCTGAGGAGCGTGGCCACTCTTATAGCATTTAAAGAACTGAAAAGACAATTTGGCATCTACTCTTGCATTGTCCATCTGCTCATGGTAGTTTTTAAAAACTAATCCATGTGATTAAAGGAGAGTTGTAAAGCTGTTCCAACCTGATCTCAAGAGAAAATCTGTGATTTGGTACGAATTTGCATGATTTGTAGAAACATACAATTTGTATAAAAACTTAAGAATGAAGCTCTACTCCTAAACCTAGCAGATCACACAAAATACACTGCTTCACGATGCCATTGAAGAACCTTTGTTTGTCTAAATGGTTCCATAAAGAACCTTAAACATCTGAAGAACCTTTCTGTTTCACAAAAGCTTCTTTGTGTTGAAAGAAGATTCTTCCGATTATAAAAGACGAGTTCTTTAAAGAACCTTTGACTGAATGGTTCTTTGTGGAACCAATAATGGTTCTTCTATGGCATCACTGTGAAGAACCTTTTAAGCACCTTTATTTTTAAAGAGTGTACACAAAAGAGACTGTACATATTCATATGAATTTACTGACCGTTTGTAATGAAACTAAATGTACTGTAAATGTTTTGACTGTTTAATTATGAATTTGTGGCCAATTTTCCATAGTTTTAGTACTACAACCACAACAGCTCTTTTTGAAAAAACTGCATATTCATTATCTCACAGCTTTGAAGTTGCCGGTAAGAAGAAAAACCTATGGCTACTCATGAATTTACAGACCTAGACAAACTGCTAACTCTTACTTGACCAGTAACATACCCTGTCAAATTTGCAAAAAATTTAATGCAGATTCATCAAATTATTAAATGTTTAAATCCTTATTGAGTTATGTGTAGCTCATTGCATGCAAGGCATGTTTAAAATTTTATGATGTATTTAAAACAGTACAATGCACGTGTGTTAAAATATCCACTATGTACTGTATCTTCTACGGTATGTCATCGTGCTACAGGTTACAGTTTTGTCGTCTGTCTCTTTAAACGCTTTAAAGCAGGATGGATTCTGATTGGCTTTGAATTTTGTTATCATTCATCAGCTGGAAAACACATTCTGATTTCAACGATATTTGTTCCTTTGTATCGTTATCGTTATAGTTGTGTTGTGGGCTTCTATTCCCTCTTTCTATTTGGTGTGAACAGGTCTTATACAATGCCTTCAAGCTATTATTTTTATAAAATCTAATAAAAAAATTACTAGTGAGTTTCTCATTCTGTTACTTTGACATGCACCAGATATGTATCCTTGATAATGACTTACTTGTGTCCACCTCAGTAACCACGATGGGTTTGGAGAACTGAATCCTGAAGCCCCAGGGATACTCGCCCATGCCTTTGCTGATTTTCACTGTCCGCTCACGAACTGAAACATATAATGCATCTTTAAACACCGCAAATCATAAATAGCCTGTTGTAGCCTATATTAATCCGAGATTGCCATGAACCCACTTGCTGCTGGTCGAGGACAGCTGCTGAGACGGTGTGTACTTTCATTCTGGTTAATTTCATCTCCATGGTATATCCATGATACCGAGTGAAAGGTTTCTGTGTAAAATCCTCTGTCCTCAATGTCCCGCATTGACATGTCCACTGAACGAGTGTCCTCAGAGTTCAATGTGTCTTAATGATGAAAAAAAGAAGACAATCTTTAAAATACAAATACATTCTACCTACACTCTTAAAAATAAAGTTGCTTCAAAAGGTTATTCAAGTGATGCCATAGAAGAATAATTTCTGGTTCCACAAAGAACCATTCAGTCAAAGGTTCTTTAAAGAACATCTCTTTTAGAATCTGAAGAATCTTCTTTCAACACAAAGAACCTTTTCAGATGTTTAAGGTTCTTTATGGAACAATTTAGACAAAAAGGTTCTTCTATGTCATTGTGAAGCACCTTTATTTTTAACTGTAGCCTACATTTTAATAGTCAATAGTAATTTTCACAACAACTTTCTTAATACAAGTACCAAACATGTGCCAGAAATCTGGGGTATCAATCAATTCTTCCTTTGAAACCAATCAGACTATCGACACATGGCACATGTGTTGAGCATATATGTAAGTGAATACCTGATTCCTCTGTGATGTTGCTAGTTAAAGAAAATCCTCCAGCAGAACTGCGCTGTTTGCTCTCCTTGAAGAGCTTGCGTCTTCTTTCCCAGTGGTCTGAATGCTCCTCTGAATCTTTATGAATGGAGTCTGTTGGAGGCCTGAGGTGCTCTTTGACCTCTAATGAATCTATGAATGATGAAATGCACAAAAACAAATAGGCCTGATTACATCAACATTGTAAAGCCAAAGCCAAAGCCAACAAGCACTGTTTTAGTCATTTTCAGATTCAGGGCACAGATTGGTGACCCAACAATGATCGTACAAAATAACTGTAAACAAAAATGTCCAGAAATCTGGAAATTGGTAAAACAATCTGCATAATAATTAAAATTACCATTTTGGTTTCTAAATGACTCAAAATTTTGGTTAAACTTTTTATAAAAAAAAATTTATTACATTTTTATAAACGTAATTAAAATAAAATGAACGTAACTATAAATATGAACTAAAACTGCCAGATCAGGTCACTGTCTTAATTAACGAGTCACTGATTCATTCATTTAATGATTCAATACAACTCATTCAAATTATTTAAACGATTCATTCAAAGCAAGTCCCTTTATGAATGGGTCTTTGAATCATTGATAATTCAAAAAGGACTAATCATTTAAATGTGACTTTTTCATTGGCAGAACAGAGCAAAAACAGTTGATATCAAGCATATTGTGTCTAAAATGTGCATCAATTAATATTAACGTAAACATTGAAAATTGTACTTATTTATTTAAAGCTGCAGTCCATAACTTTTGTTAACATAATGCATGGAATTTATATAATAAGCGAGTACACCACTAATCCATTTTCCCGAATCACTATGGTACACCTATAAGAAGTGTTTATATTCAAACTATTTTAGACTGGTTCAGGTTGGTACCGCTGCGGACTAGCCCAGTACCTGCGTGATTCGTCAGACATAAACAGAGAGAAGTAGCTCCGGCTACAATGTTCTTCCACAAGATGCACGTAGTTCTGTTTATTAACTGCTAGAGCGCCAAAAGTTAGGGACTGCAGCTTTAAACTGTAATCAGAAAACCACAATATCATAATTGAAACACGAGCGAGAGCGAGAGAGAGTGAAACTGTATGAGTCCGTTAGAGGGTAAATATTTTCAGTTTCAGTCTCTCCAGTTTTAAGGAGGTTGTGACCCATCAGTGAAAACCACTTTTATGAGAGCATACAATATTTTACAGTAGTACTCACTTTTTGAGGCACTTTGCCGTTCAGACAAGTCATTTTTATAAAGTTTGTTTGTCCCATAGACATCTTTGCTTATTTTATCCAGGGGTTCATTTGGTTGCACTTCTCCGGGCTGTTGAGAGGACATGTCCAAATGTACGATTAGCTTAGTGTTCGCAGAGATTGTGTTTTTTTGTACTTGTGAGGAATGCGGGAGCTCCTCCACTGCTTCTCTTATGCTGGCGAGGTCCTCTATTGGAGACGCACTAGGAGACTCACTCACAGGACTCAAAGTATCTATCTGATGCTCCTCATCAAAAGAGAAGCCATGTTTTCCCTGCAGAAATCTCTGCTCACAGTCCCCAGTGATTATTGTCATTACCGAACCTCTTCGTTTCTTCGGAGCGTCGGCTTTGTCTCCGTCACACGTGTTATGCTTGACACCGTTGGGTAATCCTTCGTTGATATGTTCCTCAGAGTTACACAGGGAAGGTGGGATGACATGAATAAGAAGCTCCCTTTGATGTCTCTCCATGGTGTCACCTGGAGAAATGAACTCATCCAGCTCCACCATTTCCTCGTCAAAGCCACTTTCATTGACTTCATTCAGCTCAGGCGCACCATCAACGATCATCAAACCAGAACTCGGTTGCTCCATCTCATCCAGCTCTGCTGGCCCATGATATTGTTCGCCTCTAAAGAAGACGTCTTCTGGGCTCTCATCGGACCGGGATGGATAGAAGGGGTTCTTCGTTAAACTGTAAGCTTTAAATTTAGGAATACAAGAGTCGGGACCTGCCGTGGATCCGGAGCTTGGTCTATAGCTGCTGCTGCTGGAAGATTTGCGGCTCCCAAGTGGAGGAAGTCTTTCGTCTTCTACGTAAAATCTGCCCATCCTCTCTGCCTGAGAGGGAAGTAACTGCATAAAATACGATGACAGTGTGCCAGAGGAAAACGACTCTCTGTATGAGGGAATGCTGTCTCTGGTTTGACTCATTTGATATGTCACTCCCGGGTACGTCTTTCGTCTTTTGGGTGGTATGTCCATGTAGCCTGCAGGATGAGTTTTGCTTTCTAGGAAGTCGATGCTGTTGTTGCGCAAGCGAGTTTTCCTTTCGTGATTGTCGATGAAGTTTTTAGTGAAAGAAGATCTGTTTATTGAAGCTCTGGGATTCATGAATAAATGCTCCTGAGGACTCGAGGACTCGCACCTGGGTTCGTTTGTCCTGCTGTCCAGTGTATTCTGGTGCGTGAACTCTTTGCACAAGGTAACCTCAGATGATGTCTGGGTGCAATTAGTGTTGTTGTGGTCAGCGAATCGTTCTCTGGGAGTGATCTGACACGATGCAACATTTTCTGCAAGGAAATCCAGTGCATTACTCTTCCCATCAGCAAATGCATCAGGGGGAGGGATATCCCATAATGCCTCGTTACTGAGACTGCTGGGCAGTGAGCGCTGTTTCGGATGTTGCCAGAAATCAGAGGGAGATGAAGAACGGGAGGATCCGTCAACCAGCGTGAAATCTGTGTCCGTCTGGCCCCCTGTGTTTCCCCAACGGTAGTTGTTTTTACAGCAGCTTTTACGGCAAGCCATTTCTTCAGGATCGACCCATGAGCTCTGACTCTTGGAGGCATGTGGTGGCTCTGAATTCAGCTCTGCAATGCTAATCTTGTAGCTGATATTCTCACCGATGTTTTGTTTGTAATCTGCTCCATGTTGGTTCCATGAACAGACGTGGGTGTTTTTTTGCGTTTGATGTTTTTCAGTTCTCATATGAGTCTCTTCTCTTTTGTCTCTGTGGTTTTGAATGATAAATGTTGCCTTGATATTTGAATCATCTGAAGTCACGACTTCATTGATCTCAAGCTTCATATTTGGGCTCATGCACTTGACCTCAGTGATTGTAACTGCTATCACACTACTAACCGTTGCTTCATGGCACTGTTCGAACACAACTCTGGGAGAAGACAGTCCAAAGTTATCGATGGTCACAGAATGTGTGATTTTTAACCCTGGACCTCCATCTACTGGTTCTGAGTTTGGCTTTAGTCGGTCTGTTTTTTCTTTGTCCTGAAAGAAATCTTGGCAACTCCCAGATCTGTTTTCTTTCTCTGTGGTCTCCGTCTCCATCTCCTTCTCGTCTTCAGACACTGACGGTTCATGCTCTTTACAGAAAGAGTCAGTTTCTCCCTTCTCGGTAGCCTCTACAGTGTCCACCATAGTGTGTCTTTGAAAATTAAATGGAGAGATGCATCCTGTACAAAAACAAAAGAGGTTTAGATGCAATGCATTACACATATCTTTCTTCGGTCTTATTTATTTATGTTTAAAAAAAAAAAAAAAAAGCTTAGTTTTAGCAATCAAGTTGCTTAACTTATCAAGGAAATATAGGCATATCACCGTCATGCTGCTTGCTAGTAACTGATTACATGTAATCTGGATTACGTAATCATATTTAAAAAATTAAGTACTTGTAATTAGATTATATTACATTACATTTAAAAAAATACTCCTAATCAGATAAAGTTACATTTTGTTGATTGCATGAATACATATTCATATATTATTCAAAATGTATTTTTCATCTTTTAAATGTTCCTGTGTAAAATAACCTACTGCTTGTATACACACTCAGAAAGATTTCCAGTTTTGTGAACATTCACACAAAGACCAGTCACTAGTCATATGCTATAATTACACAGAAAATTGAGAGACCACACAGCATTTGACCACAGAATTCACAGAAATTCTTTCCATTTTAAGAAATGTTTTCGTAGCTTTTCAACATTGCATCATGAACACATTAATGTTTATCTGAATTATCGCCCAGTGGTTATTTAACCAGGTATTACTATATGCTTCGGAAAGCTTCTGTCTTTCAAACGCATTAAAAAGCACACATACATTTTTTTGTTTACATGTAATACAGGGATTCCCAATTTGTATTGCCTGTTGAACTTCTTTTGTGTAATAGATTTACTTGAAGTCCCCTTTAAGATTGTAAGGTGATAAGTTAATAATTAAGTAACACATTGGCATGTTCACTGTTCTCTGATGTTGGTTAATAATCACATTGGCACGGTGCACACACGAGGAGGATAGAGGAACATGCAGACTAGCAGTAAACTCAGAATAACAGTCTTTAATGTAGACAAACAAGGCTGGGCAGGACAAGGCAAGGCTGTCACAGACAGGAGTAACAAGTAGACCAGACGGCACAAAACTGTGTCCGGCAGGAACTTAAATACACAGGCTAATGAGACAAACACGGCTGGAATAGACTTAACTAATAATCACATTAAACAAGGACAGGAAACAAACCATATATGGACACAAGAGGCGGGAACACGTGACACATACGACAGAGGACTGACACACATGACCTGCAGGTAAACAATACAAAATTTTCATTTTTAGTAATTGTTTTAGTTTGACTGTTGCTTTAATTAAACTCATGAACCCTCAGCTGTCCCTTCATGAGCCCCAGTTTGGAAAACTTTGAAGTAATATAATGTAATATAATGGCTTCAGTAGTCTTCGGACACTTAAGCCACACTTGTCTCGACGTCTGGATGTTATTGTGAAGAGCTCTAGCATCAATCATTTGAAAATGCCTCTGGTTTGATATTTTGTTACCTAATATAATGATTTGTTATGTGTGGCTTAGTATCCAAATGCTTTTTGAGGCCAGTGTACGGGTATTATGATTTATGTTATATAGTATCACAATTACAGTACACACAGTCAACTACTACATTCTGTATTTACAAATATAATGTGGTACATTTTTATTGTCATTTTAGAGATCTGTGTGATGCGAGTCCTAATCGGCCACCTGTGTCTGGACTGTGCGCGTGACTCAGACAGTGTTTAGAGGATTACGCTCCACACATGGCCCCGGAGCCACTTATAGATCAGCACTCACGTTTACTGCTGCTGGAGCTCCGCCTCCTGCGACTGTTCCTCCTCTTCCTCCGACTCATTGTGCTGGACAATCTGACATCTACAGCCCTGTACACTAACACATAGAAACATGGGGACATTTCATAATCCGTCTTGTTGTTTGTTTATAAATAATCTAGTTCATTGTGAATTCCTGTTCATTCATAACCTGAATTAATGAATCAATCCAAACTAATGGTCATTCATACAAGCTGAAATGTTTAAAATAAAAATGTTTTAATATTGTAGAAATTTAAAATTAATGTTGTGAAGTATTGTTCACTGTAATTTTAAATGACCTCATACACTAACTAACACTAATTATTATAACACTAACGAACACTATTCCATTTTTAACCATCCTTTTACAAATCCATTTTTAAAAGCCCAAATATTTCATAGGGCCTCTCAATATAATCATAAAAGCTATATACAAGTCAGTCAAAAAACAAACTAACATTAAACATTAGTTCATAATTCAGGAACTTTCTCATTTCATTGTTTTGGTTTGACATTCTAAAAAATATAATAGTTCTAATGGAAGACAAGACATACTATGACACATTCAAACTATATGGAACTATACGGGTCCAGATACATGTACATTCTTACCTTAAGGCAGTCAGTGCACGTTTCCACGGAGGTTTCTTTAGAGAAGTGACGATGTAAAGACAGTATTAGCATCCACAGCAGCTGATATCAGTTTCCACGGAGGATCCTTTAGAGAAGAGATGATGTAAAGGAGGTATTTGGATCCACAGCAGCTGATATCAGTTTCCTCGGAGGATCCTTTAGAGAAGTGATGATGTAAAGACAGTATTAGCATCCACAGCAGCTGATATCAGTTTTCACGGAGGATCCTTTAGAGAAGTGATGATGTAAAGGAGGTATTTGGATCCACAGCAGCTGATATCAGTTTCACGGAGGATCCTTTAGAGAAGTGATGATGTAAAGGAGGTATTTGGATCCACAGCAGCTGATATCAGTTTCCACGGAGGATCCTTTAGAGAAGTGATGATGTAAAGGAGGTATTTGGATCCACAGCAGCTGATATCAGTTTCCACGGAGGATCCTTTAGAGAAGTGATGATGTAAAGGAGGTATTTGGATCCACAGCAGCTGATATCAGTTTCCACGGAGGATCCTTTAGAGAAGTGATGATGTAAAGGAGGTATTTGGATCCACAGCAGCTGATATCAGGGCACTGCTCCACTTCTTATTGTTCTATTCTTGACATAAAGCCCAGGAGCTTAAATGATCTAATCCTCCTCAGACCCAGCCCTGTGTCAGTGTATGAAACTCTTTTGAAAGTAGCCAGTAGCATTTCGTCTCTGGTTTTATAATATTTATTTAGCCTGCATGTATGTATGTATTTATTGAGGAGGAATAAGTGTTACTTAAAAATAAAATGAGAGAATCAATACTTAACGTATTAATTAATAAAAATAAATGTATTTTAAATATATTTATAGTATTCTGTAAAATAAAAAATAAAAATTAATATTTCAAATAGTCATATCTAAATCTTTAAATATATCATATATATTTTTTAGCATTTATAAAAGCATTTTTGCCACAATTATTCAACTATATAAATTGTGACCATATAACATGGTCAAATAGAATTAAAAAAATGTAATAGCACCAAGAATGCTCTATGATACATGAGCGAAAATGCTTCAAACTAAATAATTTAACTTAATTCTACTTAAACTTGAATCTTCCTTCTACATTTCCCAAAACACCCGCAGTGTACATGGAATAAGATACTAAATAATAATAAAAAAGAATAAATAAAATGCAAATAATCATTAAACTCTACATTCAAGCTGTATTGACTTCAAAATATCAGGACTACTCTTTGTTGTTATTCATTAGAATTTTTTTGTATTATTATTATTAAATAAATCATTTTAGATTTTTGGGGTGAACTGTCCCTTTAAGGATCAGAGTCTGAGTTGACTGAGATGATACCAGCAAAGGCTGATTGGATTGGTTTTGTCAGCACAAAATAGAAATAGATATGAACAGAAGTAATACTGTAAACTGAAAACTATCTGCAGCTCATTTTTCTGACTCAAACATTTTTTTCTCGTTTGAGCTCTAAATATAGCTCACTCCAGACTAACTAGCAAACACGTTGGAGATTAAGGGACAGGCTGTCCATTCATTAAGTGTTAAGCTGTTTACAAGTTGTAAACTGAAGCCACTCTTCCACTGACATCCATTCAAAAACGCAATGTTACCATTCCATAGAAAACACCTGAACACTTAATCATATTGCAGTGTACTTGTATAACTCTTTTTACATTTAAGGGATATCAGAATTGATTCTGGTCCTGAAACACACTTTAATGGTCATGTAGGTCAGGATGTCTTTAGACCTCATTGGGTTCAATTACATTTTAATTGTCCAACTGCATTCGTCAGGCGTGGTTGACAGAGCAAAGCAAACTGGAAAAACACAGAACGACAGGACTAACATTAGCAACCGTTTATCAACTAATAAAAACTGGACTGATGTCAATAACAGAGATCTTGCTCAAGCAGATGTGCATTTAATGACAGATGTTCTGCAAATCCGTTTCATGGATTAAAACCAGATTTAGGATGTTTGAGGGTTTACTATTGTCCTTTTTGCATTATCATATTTTCCTATTTGATACTGTAAAGCTGCTTTGACACAATCTGTAATGTTTAAAGCGCTATATAAATAAAGGTGACTTGACTTGACATGTGAATTGACAAAGCCTCATGGAAATGGTTTGTTATGAAACTACAGTATTCAGGCTTAGGATATAACCTGAGCTGTGTTGTCTTCACAAGTGGGTTAGAGATCAGGGAGTGTCTCCATCTCAAGGGTGTTAACGTCTCCAGTACTAATGGCTTCCCTGTACTTGTCTTGTTCACACTTTAGTCTCACACACACACTTTCACATACTGCTTGCCTCAGCTCTGTAACAGGCTGTTATTTGACTGACAGGTTGGGAACCACAGCAGTGAGACTGGCTTTTGTGAAAGGGCCTGCAATTCCTGTCAGGGAGCTTTCAGTTTCAGACATGAGTCAAATTAACAACAGTTTGAAGAAAATATTTCAAGCTGCCTGCCAAAGTGTACAGTAAAATAATATGCTTTAGCATGCTATAGAGTGTTAAAAATATACAAAATAAAACTAAGTTAAAATAAATCCATATATAAAACAGTTAAACCACTAAAAAAAGCTAAATGTCCAAAATTACCAAGTAGACAAAAAAATGTATTGCCGTTGCGATGAGGAGTGCGAGAAACACTATGATAAACAACCACAAAGACATTTAGAAGCAAGCTAAAATGTCATGTTTGTTCGTGCAAATGCATTTTAATCTAATGCTTGCTTCAGTTCACACTTTCAGTAATGCTTAGGGTGTGAGGGGAACGTTCTCTATAAAAACAATGGAGCATTAACATTTTAGCACAGGTTCACATTCATCTGTTTAGAATAAAACTAAATGCACTTTTAGTTCCACTCACTGCATATTTCACTTTGAAAGTGTCTTAAAATGTACAGGAAGCCACATAATATAATTTTGCAGTGATATTGCCGCAGGTATGCATCTACAATGAGCTTGGATTACACTTTTAGAGTACACTAGAGTAGAGGATTGGTCCTTGTGACTCATTTGTGCTGTTTTCCACTGGTACGTGTGGTCACACATGAAGGCAGTATAGGTTAATTGGTGAACAGATGTAATGGAGGATTTATGGCGCCAATGATGAGGTGCAGTTAAACACCAGTTGTGCGTCATCCCATTTTCAGTATTCTTGTTTACGCAGAGAACCTACTGGCGCAGCGTCTCTCACAGCCAAAGCCCTCATCTCATGGGTCCATTACCATGTGCGCATGTGCGGCTTCGACAGGAGCAACAGCTGCCATTTAATGGGCATGAAGTCAGTGGAGAGCTGTGACTTGTTCAACTCCCCAACCTCCCCACTTTTCCATGACACAACCGCCGCAGCTGAAACGGCTTAGGAAAACCCCAAAGACAGAGATGAAACAAAGGAAACACAATGCCATTATTTCTATTCTCTTATACCTTATTTGTAGGATATTAATTTGAGTAACCATTACTTAGCTTGCAATTAAGTTACTGCATTAAGTGAATCCATGTTGCCAGATAACGTTTCCTTTGTCTATGTCAAAAATGGGGATGAATACGTTTTCTGTGGATTGTCACAAATTGTTTTGAGAAAAACATAAAATATGCATTATACTTATACAATTACTTGTTTTGTAATTTGATTCAGTTGAGTCATCTTGGCATAAACTGCATTTAGCTGATTTTAATGTAAATATCTGGCGATAGTATGTTGTTTTTCTGCTTGGGTGATAATATCACTCACACTGATGATTGCGTACTCAACACTGAAATAAATACTAAACCCTAACTTTAACCTAAGAATAGCATTGTTAGCACATTCTGACAGATTGCATTAGTCTACTGATTATCACAATTGTATCCATCCATAATTGTATCCACTTTCTTCTTCAATAGTCAAAGCTAGTGTGTCGATTTAATTACAAAACCACATATTATATATATTTTAGAATATTACATAATTCGTCAATGCCCGTTTGTCATGTATAATAGGCCTCCACCAACCAATCATGATCTGGCACAAGTTCAAATTTCATTGGAGAATTATGTGGAGCGGTCATTTTCCGTTCATATTCATAAATTGGTAGAAAATGACATGGGGCCGACGATCTTATTTGTAGAGCGATCTGGATCTGCAATGGGTCTCATTTTATAAATCAAATTACATCGCTGGGAAAATGGATGCTAATTGACTACAAAAGCACGGCACAAAACCGTGCAGTGCCAAAAGTCACAATTGTGGTAATCAGTATTATATTCACTTAAATGTATGTATGATACACCGTTACTAGGCTATTTCATGAAACTGTCAGTTAATGAAGCCAAGTGCCACCTACAGGCTTATTGTGTGAAGTGTATGCTGGCGAAATGGTGACGTTAAAGGACTTTATTACATTACCACGTTTGATAATTATACCGCATTATGTCTTATGCTCATCAAGCCTGAATTTATCTGATCATAAATACAGAAAAAAATGTAATATTGTGAAATATCATTACAATTTAAAAGAATGTTTTTTATTTTTTAATAAATTGTAAAATATAATTTATTTCTGTGATCAAAGATGAATTTTCAGCATCATTGTGCCAATCTTCAGTGCACGATCCTTCAGAAATTAGTATAATATGCTGATTTATTATCAATATTTGAAACAGTTGTGCTGCTTATTTTTATTGACTTTTTTATTTTATTGACTTTGGTTTTGATTTATTTTTATCTAAATATAAAAGTTTATATATATATATAATTTTTGTTTTTTATTGCCCCTATTTTACATTTGAGCCCCTGCCCAGGAGGAACTCTCTGCACGTCCCTGCCTCTGACAAACGACAGACCGGACGTCATTTATTTCCAATGTGAGCTGCGTGGAGCACCCATATGCATAAAAAGTCATTAAGGCTATTCCCAGTGATATTATAATGTTAACCGAATCCTCTGATGTAAATATCAATGATATAAACCTACAAAATCCCCAACTTTTTGTAAATGGTCTTTCTTTTTTTGATAAACGTTTTAATAACAGTTTTATAAGAAACTCCTTTAATGTTGGATCCAATCCTCCATGTAAATCAAAATGGCTGAAACCTCATTGTATATCTTGGCATAGCATTTGGATGTTACCATATAAATATGTAATTTCTAATAAAGTAAAATAAGTACTTTACATAATTATTCACAGATGTTATCCAGCATATATATTCATAATGTTTGTGATAAATGTACCTTTTGTAAAATATATGTTGAAGATATTGAATGTTTGTTTTTTTTGCCCGTTTTTTTACTTTAAAGCGGACATAATAAAAAAAGTTAATTTAGAACCTCATGATATTTTACTTTGTTTTCAAAACCCATCTTTTTCTGATAAACAAATGTACATTATCAATCTGGTGATTATCTTAGCAAAGTTTTATATTCATAAGTCAAAAGTAATTCAAAAGAAACCATCATATACTACATTTTGTAACACTGATATTAAAATACACTTCGAAACCCTTTCTAACATGAGATCACCAAATAAGAAGATTATGAAAACAATACCGATTCTAAAGCTTTTCACATTTATGAACTGCCCTATTGTTTGTATGCATAACTTTAGTTTAATTTTATTGTTTTTATTTTATCCTCCTTTTTATATTATTGTTTAATTTATAAGTTTATATGTTTGCATTGATTTTGTTTTGTTGTTGTTCTGTTTTGAATGCTTTTGAGATGCACAACATTGACCTATGTTTACCTTGTGCTATTGTGTAATGAATAAGAAAAAACAAAAAATACATATGTATATATATCTAAAAAAAAAAAACATATGCATATGCAGAATTTTCAGGTCTGATTTATGCTGTAGTTATATTGAAATATTTGAGTTTATGCCGCTGGACCACCTGACCATATGACAATTACCAATACTTGTCCATCAAACATCCAGACGCTATTTCTGTGGTTATGAATAGTTTTGTCCAAAATAATTGTTTCTAATTATTAAATGGGCTGTTTTTTCACATCTTTTGTTTTGCATTATTACATTATTTTAACATGATGAACAATGAGCTTCTTTATGACCAGTTTGAATGTTCTGAGTGACTTCCACTAGGGGGCAAAATATAAGCTTCACGTGTGGTCATTATAAATGATAGGATTGCTGCAAGTTTTTGTAGTTTGTAACTAACAGTGTTTTACTGTTAATGGAGCATGATACTGGCTTAAGTGCTGGCAGGTGCTCTATTATACTGCAGGCTACTTGACTTGCCGGTAATGAGGCAGGCGGGCGTATTACTCTGACATGTCTAAATACCACACACATTCTCCCCCCACACACCAGCAGTCAAACCATTCATCATCTGTTTGATCAAGTACACACATAAACGTAGCAGCTGGTAGATTGACCTTAACACAATTGTTTGTATTCAAAGGCAGCCGGTTTCTATTGCAACCCTTCAAATGTTTTCATGTGAAGATGTTGGATACATTTCTAGTTAATGGATGATTCAAGGAAAACCAAGCGCTGTCATTATAGCCTCTCATTATAATAAGACTATTCAGCATCAAATGCATACTATTATTTATTCTTGTGACCTATAATGCAATCATATAAACTTGTAGGCACACATTATATGTCTATACAGGCATTTAGTCAAAACAATATTACATTTTATATATCTATAACAGAAACCCACTGTAAGCTTTGGGACTGAGCATCCTTAATAGCTACAGATAGCCATCAATTCTCATTAACAACATTTACACAGATTCAAGTTCAATATGGCATTAAAGGTCTCCAGTTACAGTAGTTAATAAACAGCTGTTTACATCACTCTGACCAGACAAGTGAGTTTCAGCACTTGAACTTGATTACAAGACCTGTCATGCTAAAAATATATCATTACAAAATATATATCACTCTCTAAAGCACTTGCTGATATTTCACTAAATATATGTAAACACATCTACAGTAGTTGATAGCTCGTGTTGATACTGCCAATTATTAGTCATTTTGTCAGCAGTTAATATTGTTTACAATATTTAAAAATGAAACAGACTGCAAAAACTGATTTTCTTACTAAGTATTCATGTCGTTTTCTATTACAATGATCTCAAAATGTTTTAATCAAGATGCATTTACTCGAGAAGCAAAATGACTTAAGACAAAGTCTTGTTTTGTGAGAAAAAACATAAAAAATGTGCTCAAAAAGACGAACAAATATCTGTCAGTGGCGTATGAAAAACTATTTTAAATCAAAAGGTAAAACAAGATGTTTTTTGCAGTGCAGTTTTCATTAAAGTTTTACAATTAATTAATGTTTATGTGCATTTAACTGATCTTTCCTTGCATGCTACAACATCCCTTGATACAAATACTGTACTAGGAAAACTCCTTAATAGAAACACAAGCTTAAAAAAAAAACTATAGCCTAAGCTTTACATCTAAGGCATATGTGAGTAAAATAAAACTACAGCAGCCTCACTTAAATATTTGATAATAAATTGCACAACTAACACAGCAACAACCATTTAGCTTATTTTGGTTGAGTACTACCTACAGCATTGGCTGCATGCCTTGACACGTTTCCATTCAGCTGATATATGCAAGCATGAAAAGCCATGTATGATGTATTTGTTAGAGTAAATTAATATGCTGTAGCCCATCCTGTGCTGCAAGGACTGATTTTACTGCTTTTTAAAATGTCATATGCAACCGTTAGTCTACATAATTGATAAAAGAAATGTATTAGTACTGCCATTGGGTTCGTGCACATCAGCACGTCTTTTTTGTGGTCTAGAGCAGATTGGTTACTAAAACCGGGTGCAAACCTGCAGCATCCTCAGAATCACATGTGACATGCTAGAGAATTTATTAAAGTGATAACTTCATAGGCATTTCTCCACAGACAGCTGGAATTTATGAATAATCTGTATAATTTGTAATATGGAAAAGAGCAGCCAGTATATTCTTATAGTCTAACTGAATCCTTGTTTCTGTAAAAGTGTACCTTGGTAAATACGTGTCCAGCATTCTTGTCTTCAGGTGTGAACAGTGCTAGCCAGAGCATCATTAAAGCAAAACCGGTTTGGTTTTCCAAGCACACTTTGGTTTTTCACATGACCACACATTTGCCTTTGAGCTTCTCGGCCCGTTTTTGCTGCTTGCTCTTCTTGCCGTCGATCTGAAGGCTAACAGTCCTGCGTTTCTCCAAATGAAGCAGCTCTTGAAACAGCTCCTTAACGTTGTGGTTTGTCTTAGCCGACGTCTCCATGAAGGCACATTTCCACCTCCTGGCCACAGTCTCTCCGTCACTGCTCTCCACTTCACAAGCGTTCATCTCGTCGTTCTTGTTGCCCACTAGCATGATTGGGATGTTCTCGATGTCCCCCTTAATCAGGCAGATCTGCTCGAAGATGGGCTTGAGCTCCTCCAGAGACTGTTTGCTGGTGATGGAGTAGACTAAGATGAAGGCATGGCCTTTGGTGATGGACAGACGCTGCATGGCGGGGAACTGGTGACTGCCTGTGGTGTCTGTGATCTGCAGCGTGCAGATGCTCTTGTCGCAGCTGATCACCTGCCTGTAGGTGTCCTCGATAGTGGGGATGTAGCACTCACTAAAGGTTCCCTTCACGAAGCGCAAGACCAGGGAGCTTTTGCCCACTCCACCGGCTCCAAACACAACCACCCGGTAATCATTGCTTTGCTCTGGCATAGTGTCGCTCAGAATGACCTGGATAGGGCAGACTGAAAGTAATGATTATGAAATACAAGTACAAAGGGTACAAAAGCGGTCACTGGGACTGGGGTAGTACCTTTTTTAAAAGGACTAATATGCACACTATAGGTCAAACCGCTCATGAAAGTGCATATAAATAGTACACCAAATAAAAACGTGTTGTATTGATATGCAAAAATGGACTTTGGCGTGTATATGCTATGCGATGGTGGGGTTGTGGGCCAGATGCATATCATATGCATGCGAAAACTGCGTATTATATCAAACACGTGCGTATCAAATGAATGCCAATGAAGTCCATTTTTGTGTATCAGTACCACGAGTTTTCGTTTTATTTGGTGTACTGTTTATACGCATTTTCATGAGACGGGCTCTATAGGTACAAATATTTACATAAAATGCACTTTTTAGCTTTGCAAAGGTGTAACATACCAGTGACAGCTTTGTTTTTTTTATTTTCTGAGTGTACCAAAAGTTGGCAATTTAAAACACAGCATTTGCATCACTCCTAAACATAAAATCATATTATATATTAACATCAGATACTATGGGACACTTTCTTATTGCCTTTGACATAACATGAATTGATGCACGAATGTAGGGACGTTTCTACAAACATTACACAGTATAATATATTAAACATATAAATCGTGCAAGACTTTTAAAAATGAATGCAATTCAAATCAAACTAAGCTCAGCTCTTATATTAAATGTTTCACATAAAAGCAGAGTCAGTAGAGATCCCGGCCAATGAGACCTGTGCACGTTTCCCTGATTAATCGCTCGACACAGGAGCAGCATCGACTCAGTGAGCACATGGAGGATGCGATGGAAATATTCAATTGCATTTATTTGGCAGTAAACTGATGCAGTGCTGTCGGATGATGCAGGCACGATGCGCAGAAAGAAACAGGCAATATAAAGGACAAAGAGAAACCAGCCGTGAACAGTGAGTACCACCTATACATTTACTATTATTTGATTTATAATAAATGATGCATAATAAAAACGGTGTATTTTAAATAATTAATAATATATAAAAAACAAAACACTGTTCAAATTGAAGTCGCGTGTTTTGAATGGATGCGATTCTGAACTCACCTAAATGTTGATGTTTAAAGACGTAATTCTAACCCCCTGTTGTCATGTCGCGGTAGACGATGGAAATGATGCGATATGGGCTGTTTTTTCCTCTAAAGATCCATCTGAGGCATGACTGATATTTAAAGGGCCAGCGTGTTTCCTGTAGGCGCTGACTCTCTCCCGTTCTCGCCCCGTGACGTCACGAGTGTTTCTCCCCTGCTGCTGCAAAACACATGGGTCCATATGAACACATTTACATTTACGCATTTAGCAGACGCTTTTACAGTGAATTCAGGCTATACAATTTTTTTGTTAGTATGTGTGTTCCCTGGGAATTGAACCCACAACCTTTTGCACTGCTAATGCAATGCGTCACCGCTGCGCCACAGGAACAGCCCTCATGTATTTTGTGTATTTATTTGGTTTTATACAGACTTCATTCATACTTTCTTTTGCATCTTATTCAGCTTTAGGTGTGCTATCTGTGTAAAGTCACCTTAAGGCTATTTATATAGCAAATTTTACAATACAAATAGTTTTCACAGATGAACGATAAAATTACGATTTTGCGAAGTTAAGAAATTTAAGATTAAAACGTACTGAATGTTTAACATTCAAGATATAAACACATTGGCAATATACTTGACCCTTGAGCACAAAAGCAGTCATAAGTAGCATGGTTATGTTTGTAGCAATAGCCAACAATATTGTAGTTGTTTATAAATCTACAAGACAGAGGGGTTCACATATATTTGATTAGGATTTTACAGTACTGGTATATACATCAACCTATACAAGTTAGATGGGGCAGAAATGTTATGTATTCTGACCCCGTATAGTGTTGGGTTACAATAGTTGCTTCATTCAAATGATAGTGCACAGCATGATATTGTATTTAATACTAAAAAGATTGTGGTTATGATTGTTCAAACTACAGAAGTTTCCCTCCTTTTGTTGAGGTGACCAAGTATTAAATGTGGTAAATAAAATAAAATATCTAGGTCACATTATTAGAGATGATTTAAATGATGATGATGATACGCAACGCCAGTGCTGTAAGTTATACGGACAGGCAAATATGTTGGCTTGTACATTTTACAAGTTCACTCTTGATGTAAAAATAGCACCCTTAGAGCTTACTGCACTTCTTTTTATACGTCACACTTATGGTGTAGTTAAAGTAAAGCTAAAATGAAAAAGCTTCAGGTGGCATTTACGGATGCATTAATAATTCTGCTTAAGTTATCAAGGTGAAGAACTGCAAGCCAATTGTATGCATCTGATGTTCCATCTAAATGAACTGCACCACACTGGTGGTGGTTGCGGAGAGACCCCCCACATGATTGTAAAGCGCTTTGGGTGTACAGCAATACACATAAAAGTGCTATATAAACGCACCATCATTCATTCATTCATTCATTCACATCCACCTGCCCCCATCCTGCAATGACTGATGATACACAGGGAAACTTTTTAAGCAATGTTGGGACTTATAGGAACTTTTGGAAATATTGCTGTCAACAGGCAACCAGGTGAGATACAGAGCCCACAATTTGTTACCCATTCTCAGAGGGAAGGTGTCCAAGCGACACTGCTCAAAAAAAGTTGCCCGGCAAAATTGCTCAAAAAGTTGTCCCATGTATCTTCAGCCTTTGAGAGTGAGTGAATTAGAGAAAGCATGAATCTGCAGTTTGAATTTCCACCAGAAATAGTAGACGATCTATACTCATTTGAACATACTATGATTTGGGACGCTAACTATAACTGACTTGTAGTATGCGAAGTGGGATGCAGCAGCAGGCTCCCAGCCACACAGCTGTCTCTGAGTTGCGCAGGGATAGGTTGGTGTTGTTCAGGACCGTCCTCTGATTATGAGCACAATGTTCTCCTCATTGACATAGGTTCCGCTGGGTTTGGATGGGATGAGAGATTTTTTGGCAGTAAGTGTGTAAACAGTTGATCCCATCACGAGACCTGTCCATGGTACCTTAATCACCTTTTAATAGCCTTTAAAGTTGTCCAAATACAATGCATATTACTAATCAAAAATTAAGTTGATACATTTATGGTAGGACATTTACAAAATATATTCATGGAACATGATCTTAATATCTTAATGATTTTTGGCATAAAAGAAAAAATTATAATTTGTACCCATACGATGTATTGTTGTCTATTGCTACAAATATATCTGTGCTGCTTATGACTGCTTTTGTGCTTCAGGCTCACAAATGTTGATTCCTTGAATGCAATGTTAATCAGAATCAGCTCACTGCTCAAAACACTGAAGCTTTGTTCATTGCTGAGTTACACAAGCTCACAAATCCTCTTGTTATAACAAACAAAGTGTAAATAATAGATTCGCTGTGCAATGTATAGAGCATCTTTGATTATAACAGAGCTTTGTAAGATCACGACAGCTTTTAAAGATAATTAAGGGAGTTTGCAAATGTGATATTAAATCAATACAACAGTTTAATAAGCAAAATGTTAATATTAAGAGACGTACATTGTATGACTTTAACAATATTGTCTTATTTTCTTCAAGGAAAGTAGTTTCAGACACAGTCCCCGCTGAGCAGCTGCGCATCTCCAAGCAAACACAGCGGTGTTTCGTTCATGAATGAACTGCGTTTTTAAATTAATCTAGTGAGTCAATGATTCAATTACTCATTCATAAAATCAGTCATTCAAACAAATCAATTAAATGAACGATTCAGTGATCAAATCAGTGACTAGCTGCCACCTGCTGGCAGTTTTAGTTGTATTTTTTAAAGTGCCATTTCAGTTATTTAAATAATTTTATCAAACAATGGTTCGATATTCAAACTTTATATTTAAAACATAAAATCACAAAATGTTTATGAATTTAAACAGGGCCAAATGGATGCCTTAAGCAGAATTGTATAGTTGTGCCCCTCCCTCAAACATTATGGATGTAAAAAATAATAATAAAAAAGGCTACAGTAGGGATCTAAACTTTAATAAAATATAAAAGTAAATAAATACATTTTAATTAAATTGTATTATTTACTAATTACAATTGTATCTCTAAACAGTTACCTATGGCTATTATTTTATTAATACAGTTGTCTGATTGATTTTATCATCTCAAGCATTCAGAAATCACACAAAAGAAAATGAAGCAGTTTTACTACGATAAAACCATGGTTAATATTTGTAAGGGTTGTGATGTCCACATGTTTTTTGTTGAAGAAATGATAGAGGCTGTGTCATCTATAGCAAAAAGGTGGCCAAAAATGAAGGATTAAGTAGATATTTGAATTAAACGTTTGGTCAATAGCATATTAAACAAGGATCCGATCGTCCTTTACGTGTAACAGCAGCAATGACCAGGCCTTTTTCTCCCTTCATGCATTTATAATAACATGTAATGTATATAAATATTTTTTTTTATTACATTTTGTATTTTAACAGTGTTATTCAATGAAACCATAATTATTAATTAACCAATAAGTATTGCCTCAATGTTTTATATAATGCATTGTAAGTCATTTTAAAGGCTGTTGTTGACTTAGGTCTGTTTTTATAACCACAAAAAATATGATCTTAATACTTATTTGTAAATTATTATTTTAAGTAAAAAAACATGGTTAATTTGCGGTTACCATGGCTACAAGAACCATGCTTCTTGGTTTTATTGGTGTTAAAGTAATGAAACTCGGAGAGATTATTAGATGCGTTGGTGAAATTAGTTATTGTTTTATTTTTTTCAGTTTATTTAGATAGGGACAGATACAAAATAACATAGATACACTTAAACAGTCATCTATGTATCATACGTTTTCATAGTGTTTTTAGCAAAAGCTAATTTACAACACTTGTCACTAGTAGGGCTTTTGGTTAAAACTAACAGTACAAATTAACATTATTAAAAATAAAATAGAAATGAAAAAAAAACACATATATATATATATAAAAATAAATAACAACATTAAAAAGAGTATACAGAGAGAACACAATGTAAAAACTAAATATGAGAGCAATATTGTTCCTTAATTAGCCACATTTTCAATTTTTTTTTAAGTGGCTAATGTTGGGATTATTACGTCAACAGCCCAAAATGTTTCACAGGTTTATGAATGTAGCCTACCTAAAAGTGATGCACGGGCACTTTTATTTCTTCTCTTTTTTTTATCGGCGCCAGATTGCTGTTGTCATATGTGAGCATATACAAGTGGTGGCCGCACACATGAGGTGCGAGCGGTCGCGTGTTGTTTTTGAGCACTGGATGGTGCTCCTCTGGGAGTTGGTGCCCTACACAAACTGCACACTCTGCGTATAGAGAGCAGCGATATTGAATTTAAAACATCCATGCCACCGCCGAGCCTCTGTACATGTCTGTAAATATGCCCCTCTGTGTGCTTCTGTGCCACCGTTGTAGTGGAAACTAATTTTGTTCATATTGATTTCTTCTGATTGGGAACTTATTCTTCTTATTCTGCCAGTTCTTATTCATTTTTTTTAATTAGACATTTTGGAAAAGCTTATATATATAGATTTGTGAATTTGACATCGTTTGACAAACAACCTTTGACCTTTAATAAACAAGAAAAAATGCCATTACTAAAACTGCGCCTGTAAATCACTTTAATGAGTCAAACATTACCCTGTAATGGGAAAACTCATTTGTGTTATTGATCAGAAGGTGCTCCTGAATTGAAGTTTAATAAAAACGATTGTATACACTATTCCATTCAAAAGCTTGGAGTCAGTATCATTTGTATTTATTAAAAATTTTTGTAAAACAAAAAACATTTTATATTTTTTAGAAAAAAAAATATGTGTGTGTGTGCGCGTGTGTGTGTGTGTGTGGGGGGGTGATAGAAATTAATAGTTTTATTTAGCAAGTATGCTTTAAATTGATCAGAATACATTTATAATGTTACAAAAGATTTCTATTTCAGATAAATGCTGTTCTTCTGAACTTTCTATTCATCAAAGAAACCTAAAAAATTCTACTCAGCCGTTTTCAACAATAATAATAATAATACATGTTTTTCAAGCAGCAAATCAGAATATTAGAATTATTTCTGAAGGATCGTGTGACTGGATTAATGATGCTAAAATTCAACTTTGATGACAGGAATAAATTACATTTTAAAACATATTCAAATAGAAAGCACTTATTTTAAATAGTAAAAAAATTTAAATTTGTTACTGTTTTTCTGTACATTGGATCAAATAAAGGCAGGCTTGGTGAGCAGAAGAGACTTACTGCTCAAGATCTTTTGACTGCTGGTGTGTACCAAGTTATCAGCCCTGCTTCTCTCTAGAGCTGGCTTTTGCCCATGTTTAATGGATAACTAGGACTTTGCCAAATTTCATGAGTTTTTAAGCAAAATATCAATGGATTAAACATTTGATGCTTTTAAAATAACTTCCTTTCTTTATGCATAATATGTATTTACATTAACATATTTGCATTACATATTTCAAACAGTAAAATGATAACAGACCCAAGTGTAGACTTGTGGGTTTAATAAAATCATCTATGATCAGTTTAGGAAAATAAACAGCTGCTAACCACAGCGTCTATTGAATAACAGATGTGGTCGCTGTGAGGCAGTTTCAGTTGTTCTGAAGCATTGTGTCGCCCCCTCCTGAGAGCAGATGAAACTTCACTAATAAACTCAAACATTCATCAGCATATTAGACTGATTTCTGAAGATCATGTGACACTGAAGACCAGTGTTGGGGGTGATGCATTACAAGTAACGCGAGTTATGTAATAATATTACTTTTTTCAAGTAACTAGTAAAGTAATGCATTACTTTTTAATTTACTAGAAAATATATGAGTTACTTTTTTTCCATTTATTGACTGACAGAGCGCCGTGTGAACATGATCTTACTGTAGTTATAATCTAGACTAAATGTGAACGTGTATTAATTCATCCCACTCGCAAAAAACAGATTCAGTATTCATCAAAATGAATTAAAACAATGAATTAAAACTCAGAATATGACGCAAACCTGCAATAATTAAATATGTTAAACAACACAAATATATCTAATCTCATTTTATTAACCGATGTGTTTGCTGCTGACCTTTGATGATCCAGTTCAACCATATTAATAATCAAAAATTACTTTAGATAAATTAACAATTGTGCTTCGTTGTTTTATTGCTGAAGAGTGTTGAACTTCTTCTCCTGTGTTCTTCTGTCCTTCAGCCTGAGGTTTCGTTACACTTTTTGGTGTGAAAGGCTTTTAACATTCGCTATAAATATAACTTCTTGTATTAAAAACAAACAATCAAGCCCTGCTCATAATTAAAAAGTAACGGGAATGTAATGCAAAAGTAATGTAACGCATTACTTTCCATAAAAAGTTACTAAGTAACGCAATTAGTTACTTTTTAAGGGAGTAACGCAATATTGTAATGCAGTACTTTTAAAAGTAACTTTCCCCAACACTGATGACGACTGGAGCAATGATGCTGAAAATATAGCTCTGCATCACAGAAATAAATCACAGTTTACTATATTATTCAGTTAGAAAATAAAGTGTAACATTATTACAGTTTTTACTGTATTTTGATCAAATAAATGCAACATTGGTGACTTCATTAAAGACATTTAAAAATCATAATGCTTCCAAACATTTGACAGGTGCTGTACTTTTACCTCAAGTGCATGTTCCAGGAAGAAAAGAAAGAAAGAAAGAAAGAAAGAAAGAAAGAAAGAAAGAAAGAAAGAAAGAAAGAAAGAAAGAAAGAAAGAAAGAAAGAAAGAAAGAAAGAAAGAAAGAAAGAAAGACAGTGAATTGCTGCCACCATTTGCCAGGTCTGTACACATCATGAAGTGTAAAATGCGATCCAGGCTTCAGAGTTTAAATGTCACTTTGTTGCGAAATTCTTCGCTGGTTGTTTGTAGCACAACCCTGCATTTCTCTCTGTTGCTAGAACGAAACAATCTCTGTGTTGCATTTGTAGCATAAGATATATTATTTTAGCATTTATTATAACTGCATAAATCACATTTCTAAAGTCGTTTTATACAATCCCAGACTGACATTCAGATAATATAATGCCAACAAAAGTAAAAAACTGAATTTATACAAAATCACAGCTGGGTTCAGCTCAATGAACCGCAAACACATCTGCTCTTCCGGCTAGTTTATAAACCGTGCACATATTAAACATGTTCATTTACAGTCTAGCTTCTGCCTTGTTTTATGGGTTATTATGATTTATGCGAAGGTTGCTTCAGTTACTGATTGAAGTTTTAATTAAATGTTAAGCAAAGTATTGCTCACTTGTTATCATGTTAAAGTATCATCTCAATACAGGTGTGCTAATTAGGAAGTCTGAATGTAGTGATTCATAAAGTCATCTTGATTTAATTAAAACAACTTTTGGGGTATATTTTGAATGTTATGAACTGTATTGCACAATTGAGCTAGTTTAATAAATATCATGCATTATTCCTTGGGCAACTCCTTGGACTAAACATCTGCTGTTATATGTGTTCGTTCTCAGAAAGATGAGGAAGTCAAAGATAGGACAAAAAAAAAAGTAGTGAAGGAAGTATGCAGAAGTTTCTTAAAATGAGGAAGTCTACAAATAGTCCCATTTACTTAGTCTGTGTCAGTACAAAAACGGCAACCTTTCAGTCCAGCATTGGCCCAGGTTCAGTTTACTCGAGCGCTGGTGTTCCTTCTTTTGAACTATCCACTGAGTTTATGCTCGTACCACATCCTGCTCAGTTCGACAGCGTGTATGAACATGGTATGTAGTCACTGTCCAAAGTGAAGGGAGCCGAACACTTTAGAAGGTAAGAAAATGTCTGTTCATGTAGTGCAGAAGATGTTGTGCTCAATCTGATGTTAAACTGATGACTTCTTCAGGCTGTGGGAATTACGCCTTAATTAAAGTGAACGATGAGAAGAAAAAATAATTATAATTACAATTTTATTTTATTTCATAAGCAGTGTTGTATTAGAAAATTAGAACGTCATCATGCAGTATGCATCATATTAAATATTCTGGTAACACTTTACAATTGGTTAACAAACGTGAACAATATTTCCACAGCATTTATTAATCTTAGTTCATGTAAATGTACTAATGCATTATTAAAATCACAAGTTGTGTTTGTTAACATTAGTTAATGCATGAATAAACAAGGAACTGTATGGACGGAAGGAAGTAACAACGAACAGCTGTATGTTCATGAACTAACATTAACAAAGATTAATAAATAGTGTAATAAATGCATTGTTCATTAATATTAGTTAATACATTACCTAATGTTAACAAATGACACCTTGTTGCAGAGTGTTACCAATATTCTTATAGTAAATATTTAATATGAATCATGAAAATAAAAGGCAAAAGAGAAGATATTGAAATGATCTGTATAATATCTCACTTTGTTGTGGCATTATTTAGTTACTTTGAAGTAAAAAAGCAAAAAGCAAAGCTGTTCAGAAATATCAGATTTTTCTCTGCCTTATTGTGGTCTGATATTTCTTTTAAAGGAGGCACTTATTAGTTTGTGATTATTGATTAAATAAAATGTGTGTTAATAATTCTACGATCATTTATTAATGATTTGCATGTATAAAAATCGTGAATATTTGCTTTGATGTTTTACACGTTATATAAAATAAATTAAATAGTGAGGTCCAAATGTATAAGTTGTAGATCACTACTCAGACTTTGGTGTTCAAAATATCCCTGAAAACTTTTACGAGAAAGATGTTATGACAAACATAACAAATACTACACAATTATTTATAACATTTGACTTACATTGTTACCATTTTGATTGTGTTCTAATAGAATTTATAACTTCACAATATTGCTCTTAGACTTTTCAATATATATAAACATTATTATCCAGAGTTTGTTGATTATTATTATTATTAGTATCTTACACAAAGCCAAACCTAATTAAAAGGTCATTAGAGTGACAAGTGATACGCTTATGCTTCTTCCTACTCGTTTTTGGATGTATAAGTTACATTATTTTGTATTGTGTTGTATTGTTTTGATATATTTATTTACATGTTCGAAATAAAGTTTCACTCAATCAATCAATCATTAGAGCAACCTATTTATATTTTAATATATGGCATGATATTATTATTCCACCATGTTGGCTTAATAAATTACATTTTATAATAGCTCCTACGTTTTCCCTACATTTCACTTTTGACTATACCCTGTATAATTTATTATGTGACAAATAAAGAAACCTTGACCTTGATAAAGAAGCCTTGAGCTCACATAACTGCCAAAGATTTACTAGTAGTAAAAGACATTTAAAACATCTCTGTAGCTAGACATGTTTTATTAAAGTCGCTGTGCTGCTTTGATTTAACTACCACACTTTCCATTACAAACCTTGCATTTTGCTGTTAGGCTACAATAACACCGGCCTTTTCTTGCTCGGCCAATCTGGCTTCTTCTTTATGGAATCTTTTGTGGTTGAATTTGATGAATCTTCACAGACTCGTGTCTCTTTCATGCATGCACACGAGGCCCTGGGCTTGTGTATTAGTGTTTGAGGTTGCTTTTTAGTTAGAGGATGTTTTTTCTGTTTGCTTCATTTGGCATTTTGACAAATACTGCATTCACATAATTGGTAATAATGAGAAAATCCATGCATGTTTCTATAGAAAAGAAGCAGAATGAAAATAAATATAATTATAGTGTACTGTATTTCACTGGACTGTAGTCTGGCTTTCGCTGACCTCTAGATAACAGGTGAACAGAAATCAATACAGTATCAAGATATATCAGTTTAAACTGGGATTAGAAATGAATTGATAGTTATGTTTATTTTGTGGCACAGCACTTGTCTCTTATATAGCTGCAATTTTGCATTAAGCATGACTGGTGTCTCATCTTTAAGTGCTTTAACATCTCACGAGAGTGGGCTTAAGTTGTAGAGGATGGATGTTATTGCAAAAGACTTGACCGCTTCCTCTTTCTGCATGAACTAGTTTCTCAGCAGCGCGTGTCTTTTAACTTCTTACCAGAGTTAGAGTTTCAAATATACTGAGACATACACATACACGTGTTTGTGTAATTTACTTTGACATATTTGCTTAACAAAAGTGGGGAAAGTGGTGTTTCTCATTATCTTTAAAACCTTTTTGATCGAAAAGCTTAAATGCTCTGACTATATTTTGAATATACAACGTGGCTAAATTATTTTTTATTAGTTTTAATGGATATGGAGCTGAAAGGTAAAACAGCCCAAAATGAGCTTGTGTACATAGAAACTCCTGAGATGTAATTTTACTCATTGATTTTTTTGACTCTTCCATTTGTGTTATTTCATCATTTGCTATTGTAGAAGATTTGGGAAACCGAAACAACAAAGAATGAGTAATTACACAGTGAAACAAATATTTATAAAAGTTTGTTTTTAATGTTTCTCTATAACGTTTGACCTGCTAAATACAAAAATCACATTACTTTGTGTGTTTCATTAACAGTGTCCTTGAAAACTTAACAAATATATATTGACACATATACAAGCTAATCTGTTATTACTCATGCATAGAAATGACATGGCACATGAATAATACTAAGCTAAGCCAAGCTATGATTTTTGTCTTCAATGACTAATTCCATATATTCTGGAATGTTCCAGAAAGAATGTTACATCACTTAACGGTATGTTCTAGAATCCTTGCCAAAAACACATGTCAAACTAGTACACAAATCTAAACCAATGTTTCATAACTCATAATGACCTCAGTATTTACCAAAACCATGCTATGTAAAAAAAAATATTTAATGCACATATGCTTGGAGTATAGTTATCATAAAATGAGAAGGAACAGCGAGTCAGATTAAAATGAACCGCTAAAGATGTGATCCAGATAAGACATCCGTATCCAGTGACAGGTGTGAGAGACTGAGTGAACAGAATACAACATTACACTCAAAAGAGTGCTTCCTGCATTTGATGCAATATTTCATTTCTTTGAAAATGTATTGCATTTATAATGCTATTGTGGCAAACTGATGCACAACATTTATTCATAATGTAGTCTTGAGTGCATTATTGCCTTTACACCATTGTCAGTACATAACAAAATTATTAAAATAAAACCTTTATTGGTCACACTTAAATTTAGGGACCAATTCTCACTATTACCTATGACGTTTGCCTCAATAAACTCATAATTGTCTGTTTATTAAGGTAGTTGTTAAATATTGGTTAAAACTAAGGGATATGGGCATGCAGAATAAGACAATGTGTGCTTTATAAGTACTAACAAACATATGCTAGTAACATAGTTAAGAATGAGAATTGATCTTTAAATGAAGTGTTAACCATTTATTTGATCACCTATGACATCTTATATTGTCCTTGCTGTTTAAGGTTATTATTATTATAGTTTGCAGTGTTTCGATCTCTAGATTTCGTTTACAGATGGGTGTTTGCTTGAAGACTCTCTGATTTTCACTAATACTATGATCTAAAGAAATGATCCACACACCAGGACTCATTATAAAGCCTGCGTACACTCAGATTTGACCGTACGCTAAAATCCACGCAAATGGATCCATGCAAAAAAAAAAAAAACTTATAAAATATCATTAATTTCGCTTCTGAAAGAGAGGCGTATGTGCGCACGTTAATTTTATGAATCACATGTAGGCTTCGCATATGTAAACCTGGACCACAAAACCAGTCATAAGTTTTTTTTTTATTAGTATTAAGATTTATACATCATCTAAATAAATCATCTTTCCATTGATGTATGTTTTGGACAATATTTGGCTGAGATACAACTATTTAAAAATCTGGAATCTGAGGATGCAAAAAAATCTAAATATTGAGAAAATCATCTTTAAAGTTGTTCAAATGACGTTCTTAGCAATGCATATTACTAATCAAAAATTAAGTTTTGATATATTTACTGTAGAAAATGTACGGAATATCTTCATGGAACATAATTTTTGGCATAAAATAAAAATCTATAGTTTTTCCCCATATACAATATATTGTTGGCTATTGCTACAAATAATATGACTGGTTTTGTGGTCCAGGGTCACATTTGAGAGATGATCACAAGATCAAATTTAGGATGGTTTATAACTGAAGCCCATTGTCGTTTTCAGGTTATTAGAGGTCCTCTGAGCTTGAGCAGATATGGTAGACAGGGTGCATGCGCTGCCGTACTTCTTCGGCAACATCACGCGAGAGGAGGCGGAGGAGTACCTGCAGTATGGAGGAGCGGGGAGCGGCCTGTACCTGCTGCGCCAGAGCCGCAGCTTCCTCGGTGGATACGCTCTGTCGGTGGCCTACGGCCGCCAGTTCTACCACTACACCATCGAGAGGGACATGAACGATACCTACGCCATCGCCGGCGGAAAATCCCACAGAAACCCTCTAGATGTGATCGACTACCACTCGCAGGAGTCCGACGGGCTCATCTGCCTGCTCAAGAAGCCCTTCAACCGGCCCCAGGGCACCGAGCCTAAAGTTGGGCCCTTTGAGGACCTGAAGGAGCAGCTCATCCGGCAGTACGTCAAACAAACTTGGAACCTACAGGTGGGTGCCAGTTTAACACTTCATTTGGTAACTTTATTTTAATAGTCCACTAATAAGTAACTTTGTGAGTAGATGTCAGCTTAACCTAATAACGCTAACCATAACCCAGCAGTCTACTATACTGTAATGACTGCTAGTTTACATGCACAGACTAAGTTACTTATCATCTAAAGTGGGCTATCAAAATAAAATGTAATCCTTTATTTAATTTCAATAGCACTTTATTTAAGATTACACGTTTTATATACTATTATAATAACAATAAATAATGTATAATTACATGCAAGTAATACTAAGCCAAACCCTAATCCTAACCCTAACCATATGGTAAATTCATATAACTCAATACTTAAATGTATAATTACACTGTAACAAGGACAGCTTAAAGCAAAGTATAACCTTAATTTCTCAGAAGTTGCTCTTTTGTAACTCAGAAAACGTTTAGGATTTTCAACACACCTGCATGGCGAGTCATACTGTACCGGAACTGTTTTGGTGAACTTGTATGAATCTGTGCAATGTCTTTTGTATGTTTTCATGCAGTTCAATCCGCTTGTGCTCCACTGATGGACCTGCATGCTAACTTTATTTCTAAATACCTCTTTTTTATGAATTGCACAAATTCTCCAAAATGTTAAATAGTTATGCTTTCTCATGAGTTTGGTATTTGCCACTTCATTAATGCTCAATTGCCACTTCATTAATGAGACAATTGCTTAAATAGAGCACTGAGCTCATGCATTTAATATTTATTTACTGCTTCTTTGTCTTGAAACAACTTTTTCAGCAAATCCACTCCAATCACCTTGCTCATTTCGGTACAGTGTAAAAATGGACTATCTACAATAATAAAACAAAGATTATTGGAGTATATTTTATGAGAAAATGCTATTTCAGTCTGAATATTTTACTGAAATTGTATGACATTTTCTTAACCAAATGTTCCAGTTTAAATAATACACATTTGTACATCTATGTTCACCCAGTTCCTAATAGATAAAGTCCCATCTTACTTTTTATCTGCTGAACACATTTGAGTCAGAAGTGTGTGAGATTACAAGAATAGAAGAAGTTGTGAATATTTCATGTTTCACTTGTCACAACAACCTTCACACATTTAGTTTTTGCTGCAGTCAACTTTTGAACATTTTCAGCAACTGTGAATACATTAAACAAATAAATGCACATTTGTGGTGTAAGACAGGAGCAGTTTGATAGCTGTGTTTGTCGTGTGGCAGGGTTCGGCTCTGGAGCAGGCTATCATCAGCCAGAGACCTCAGCTGGAGAAACTCATCGCCACAACAGCTCATGAGAAGATGCCGTGGTTCCATGGCAAGATCGACCGCGAGGACTCAGAGCTGCGGCTGCACCGGAGCTCACAGGTCAACGGCAAATTCCTGTGAGTCTCATGCCCTTGAGATCAACGAGACATGATCTTGTGTGTTAAGAATTACACTCTTAAAGTCAAAGGTGCTTCACGATGACATAGAAGAACCTTTGTTTGTCTAAATGGTTCCATATAGAACCTTAAACATCTGAAGAACCTTTCTGTTTCACAAAAGCTTCTTTATGGTGAAAGAAGGTTCTTCAGATTATAAAAGAGATGTTCTTTAAAGAACCTTTGACTGAATGGTTCTTTGTGGAACCAATAATGATTATTCTATGGCATCACTGTGAACCCAGAATACATACCTTATTAGCTACAGTAAATATACATTCATTTGAAAGTTTAGGGTCAGTAGGACTTTTATTTATTATTTTAAATTAAGAAAGTACACTTTTATTCAGAAAGGAGGCGTTCGGTTGATCAAAACTGACAGTTAACACTTTTACATTGGTACAAAAGATTGCGCTAACACTTTATTTTAAGGTATCCTTGTTACACATGTAACATGTACTTGCTATTATAATAACAATTAATTATGCATAATTATATGCAAGTAACCCTAATCCTAACCTCAAGCATATAAGTACATGTAGTTAATTAATATAATTTAGTACTTAAACTTATAATTACACAGTAACAAGGACACCTTAAAATAAAGTCTAACCAAGATGTCAAATAATTGCTAATACTAATTGCACTTTCAAAACCAAAGAATCTTGCACAAAATATATTTCAGTTTCCATAAAAATATTAGGCAGCACAATTGTTTCCAATAAGTGTTTCTATAGCATCAAATCAGCATATTATCTGATCATATTTCTGAAAATCATGTGACACTGAAGACTGGAGTAATGATGCTGAAAATTCAGCTTTGTTCACAGAAATAATTCACATTTAAAAATTTGAAATTGTAAGAATATTTCACAGTTTTGCTGCTTTTACTGTATTTTTTAAACAAATAAATTCAGCCTTGGTGAGAAGAAGAGTCTTTTGAATGGAAGTGTATCTTAGATCTTAGATAAAATAGTTCATAAAAATATGCCATTGTTTATACTGCATCAGCATTTAATTTATTTTTCAAAGGACACCAAAGTAAAGCAATATGTTGTTTTTTAATTGCTTTAATTACAGGAATGTTAGTAATTTAGAGTTTTGGTTAAATTATAACATATTAACTTATTTTTAGTGTCTAGATTAAGATATTATACAACCCAATATATATTTAGAATTATTTTAAGTTCATCAATCATCTTAAAATTTGAATCCCAAAACTATTGCGAGGAAATAACTTCTGAAAGCCTACACAAGGTGCAGGTTAGATTCAGCAGTCAAATCAAGTCACTATTATTGTATAGCGCTTTTAACGATGTAAAATTGTGTCAAAGCAGCTTAACATCAGCTTGATATAAAGCTGAGTGGCTTATTTACAGTATTTAGACGGGGAAATAGTGTGTCGAAACTGTCATTCTCCTCTGGCCAGACACAATCAGCAGCAGTGGATTTCAGGCAGGGCTTTGGACTGCGCTGAAGTGAAAGAAGCGAGGCAGAGAGGCAGCGTGTGGTTTCCGCTGTCACACATGTTTGAGGGGACTTCCTGAAGTGACCGAAGATGCAGTGTGGAGGCGGAAAACAAGAGCAGGCTGGGTGGGGTCGTGCGTGTCAGTGCAGTGTGTGCTTGCTTTAAATAGAACACTTGCCACCATCTTAAAACACACGTATGCAATGAAGTGTACAAAACAATGGAAAAAGAAGAAAAAAATAGCTTTATCGTCATGAGAATCATGTCATTAGCTTTGAACTTGCCATTTTTTTTACTTAAGCTTTTCAACAAATATCTATATCGTATTATATATATTTGTATTTTTATATTTTTTTTATATGAAAACATTAGTTTACCACTACATCCACTGTACATTGAATCTCATGCCGAATCTCTGTTTTGAAAAGCATCAGTTTTTCTCCTCCAGCTCCATCTAGTGTTGATTTGTGTATAATATGTGACCCTGGACCACAAAACCAGTCATAAGTGACAATTTTCCAAAATTGAGATTTATACATCATCTGGAAGCTGAATAAATGATATTTCCATTGATGTATGGTTTGGACAATATTTGATTGCGATACAACTATTAGAAAATCTGGAATCTGAGGATGCAAAAAAACTCAATATTGAGAAAATCATCTTTAAGTTGTTTAAATTAAGTTCTTGTCAATGCATATTACTAATCAAAATGTAAGTTTTTATATATTTACAGTAAGAAATTTACAAAACCCATACAATGTATTTTTGGCTATTGCTACAAATACACCTGTGCTGCTTATGAATGCTTTTGTGCTCCAGGGTCACATATAATCAAAGCTCGGATTGCAAGAGCCTCTGTAAATGACTGTGAATTATCCTCTGCGTAACATTTACTGTGTCGTTCTCTCTCCTCCTGACAGAATTAGACAAAGAGAAAACAATGGCAGAAACGTGTCCTATGCTCTGTGTCTCCTGCATAATCATCAAATCATGCACTATCGCATTGATAAAGACAGGGCCGGCAAACTCTCCATTCCTGACGGGAAGAAGTTCGACACACTTTGGCAGGTAAATAACCCTGTCAAGAGAAACCTGACTTCAGAGCAGATGATCAGCAGTCTATACACACACTTTACTTTAAACTTTACGTTTTGAATGAAATCTCTTGGTAACACTTTAGTATAGGGACCAATTCTCACTATTAACTAGTTGTTTATTAGCATGCCTGTTATTAACATATTGGCTGTTTATAAAGCACATATTCTGCATGAGCATATTCTACATCCATAATCCTACCCAGTTCCTAAACTTAACAACTACCGCACTAACTATTAATAAGCAGCTAGTTTATTGAGGCAAAAGCTGTAGTTAATTGTTTGTTACTAATGAGAATTGGACCTTCAAATAAAGTGTGGCCAATCTCTTCTGCTCACCAGGGCTGTGCTCAAATATACAGCAAAAACAGTAATATTTATGATTTCTGAAACATCATGTGACACTGAATAATTTCAAACTTTTGACAAGTACTGAATATCGAGGGGTGAGAACCAGAAGGGCGTAAGTGACATTTTTGGTGAAATGGAGATATATGTATATCAAATGAAATCTCCTAATGAGCTCTTTCTACTTGCAAAAGTACTGTCCTCCATGAGTGTGCATTATTTTATTATAAACACTTGAAATCAGTACACAAAGTCAGATCAAACTATGGTCAAATTTTGGTTTTGGCTCTCCTGTAAAGTTGATCAAATGTTACTTACGCCTTTCTAGTTCTTACCCCTCGATATGTAGAAAATAATGACCTCAGATAATTAGCAAAAAGCGATGTATTATTTTTTCAGGCTTGTTGTATTTGCTGATGTCCTAAAGAGGATCTCGTGCTAGACAGTTGTTTTGGTGTGGTGACCAACAGCACAAACGCCGTTATATTTAGATTTCCTGGTTGAGTGCAGCATGATGCATGGCATCAAAGGCCCAGCAAGGTAAATGCTACAGCTAGGCCATTAATTAGCCCTCAGAAACTTCTCTCACTGTGATTAGAAGAGACGTGCATGGTTCGTATGAGGTGAGTGTGCAATGAAAGCGTATGTTGATATAGAAATAGTTTGATTTCTGTGCTGCGTCACAACACTACCGTGTAGCTTTTCAAAGGTGTGCTCATTTCGGAGAATGTAAAGAAGTCAAGCTTTAAGTTATATAAACAAAGCCTGTTTGTGTTTATACTATATATATATATTTTGTTTATACTGTATGTTCTTTTCAGATGAAGCTTTACGTGAGTTTCATCGACTGTTCGTGAAAAGCAAAGCATTCTATGAAACAGGCCTCAGCGTAAGAAGCGTAACCACAATACTGTGTGAGACTGAGACGATGTCCAAAATCTGGCATTGATGTGCACTGTGTTGTGTTACAGCTGGTAGAACATTATTCATACAAGCCTGACGGTCTGCTCCGAGTGCTCACCGAGACCTGCCCGAGACCGGCACAGGATTCATTCGTGAGTACACTCACATCTCTAACAAACACAGCAGTAACAGTGTTCTCATATCAGCTTGCTTTAAAGAAAAGACTTTATAAACCACTCACACTCAGGACTGTTGTACTGTTTGAAATAGCCACAGATAATCGTTCATTGTTTCACTGAATATATATATATTTTTTAAACATGCAATTTTAATTAAACTTTTTAACAGTTCATTAAACTTAGTAAATTGAAAATAAAGTGGTTCTCTACTGGTGGGTCATGACCCAAAAATATCGTCACAGACAATAGGGAAAGACAATAAGTGCAATAATAAAATCAACTAACTAAATCATTTACAGACACGGTGATGGTAACAATATGAGATGGAAGGAAAAATTCATGAAACTTTGCATTCGCTTGTGGAAGTTTTGCTTTACTCCAAGAAACTGGCATGTGATTGCAAAGAAAGCAAAAGTTTCCCCAAGAAAACTGGTGTTTAAAAAAAAAAAAAATGGATTTCTTCAAGAAAATTTGCATTTGCAACATTTGCATAATTAACTTCCCATTTGTTCATGAAAGTTTTGCAAGCCTCCGAGGCAAAATTTCCCCCAAGAATATTTGCATTCGTTCTGAAAAATGATGCACTCTTCTGAGAAACATTGCACTTGCTCACAAGGAACGTTTGTCCAAGAAACTTGGCATTTGCTCTTAAAAATGTTGCATTCCTCACAAAAGTTTTGTATTTTACCAAGAAAATTTGTGTTTGCTTGAAAAAATGTTGCTTTCCTCTGAAAAATATTGCATGCGCTTGTTGCGCAAAAGTTGGCCAAAGAACGTTCTGTTCACTCGCAAAAGTTATGCATTCCTCTGTAAATCTTTGCAAGAAACTTTGAATTTGCTCTCAAGGAACACAAAAGTTAGCCAGGAAACTTTTAATCCAAAACGGCTGCAAACGCCTGCAAGGTTTCTTGGTGGAATGCAACATTTTTGCAAGTAATCACAAATACACTGAGAAATAAGTTTCCCTCTCATCTAATTTTTTTCCCATCACCATGTTCCCGGACAGCTTATTACATTTCCTCATCCTCAAAAAGTTAAGTGAAAAAAGAAGAGGAAGAAGCAGACTATGAATGATTAAAGGGATAGTTCACCCAAAAATGAAAATGTGATGTTTATATCCAAGATAGGTGACTTTGTTTCTTCAATAGAACACAAACGAAGATTTTGAACTCAAACCGTTGCAGTCTGTCAGTCATATAATGGCAGTCAATGGCTTTGGCTTTGAGAGTCAAAAAACATATGTAGTCTTCGTTTGTGTTCTACTGAAGAAACAAAGTCACCTACATCTTGGATGCTCTGGGGGTAAGCAGATAAACATCACATTGGCATTTTTTGGTGAACTATCCTTTTAAGGACATCAGGGATAAACATTATATTTCTGACCACAGTTTGTTTTGTGCTTTGAATTATTGGCTGCCAAGAGCATGACACCTCTAAAGTTAAAGACATTAAGAAAACAAAAGTGTTTATATTCTTATTCAGAAAACAATTTTCTAATGTCACAAACTCATTTACACATTACTGGGTTCATGCAGTTTATATAATATATTTCAACCTTTGATTTTAAAGACATTTAACCAAGTCACCACTTGACGTCCAGTGTTAAATCTGTGTCCTGAAGAAAAGCCTGCTGAGAACCACTGACCTAAACGGCACACATCCATTTAACACAAGGACCACTGCAAATGCTGTCATGTAAATGTTGCTGAATGAGTTTGCAGAGCTAATTATTGAAGAATGGGTCATGGATGTATAGTATTAAACATAGGATCAAATAGTGTAGGATAAAAAATAACCTAATGCTCTTTAA